>OY755238.1:57609447-58236947 GCA_963576725.1 Azorinus chamasolen | reverse complement strand
CAGGATATACCCAAGTACGCCTCCTTTCTATAAGAAGGGGAGGAATGTAGTAAAATTGGGTTATCCTTTGTGTACGGTTCCGCTGGGGCCGAATGGACTGTATC
This sequence comes from Azorinus chamasolen, assembly GCA_963576725.1. Taxonomy (NCBI): domain Eukaryota; kingdom Metazoa; phylum Mollusca; class Bivalvia; order Cardiida; family Solecurtidae; genus Azorinus; species Azorinus chamasolen. The sequence continues at coordinate 58,236,843 of OY755238.1, read as the reverse complement.
GGGAGCAGGTGCGCATGCGCACCGGATCGACGTTCGACCGCGAAACCAGGCGATCGACCCCACTCTGGCATCAGCTCCCGAACCATTCACACTCGTATAGAAACCGCTCTCCTCAGCTAACTGGTGAGTAAATATTGTGTGTACAAATTACAATAATATGGAACGATTGTGTCAATGCCATGCACACATAATTATATTAATAATTTGGAACATTTTTTGTTATTCATGCCAACTTTAACAGTTAGCGGTTAGTTTGGAAAATGACCATCACTAATTCTTTAAAAGAGTATCGTTCTCTACACGTGTGTTATTTCACCTCAGATACGATGAAATATGAAAAAAAAATAATATAAAAAGGAAACTTTGTTAATAATTCAATTATTGGACGGTGTCCGAACGAATATAACGTTCGAAATATATGAATTTGATATGTATTCAACTAGCTTGTAGAAATATTCGGGTATTTTAGCAATATAGCTATGACATGGCTAAAATGTAATGGGTTAATTTAATAAACGAAAAAGCAATTACTTGAAGATCAAACCAACAGTCACAGTACTGTAAACATGGAGCAACTGCAATTTAGGTAGTTGACATCGAAGGGCCCCCGGCATCGAACGAACAAATAGAGTAGTGTCCCTTGTGCAATTTGCTTTTGGATACGGTATAAAACACTTGCGGTTCCATATACCGACAGCAATAAATTCTGAAAGTGGGAGATCCTCAGATGCTTCGAAATAGCAAAAGTAGTAATGTGAAAGGAGAAAATTGCATACTCGGTTCTATCGAGACTTTTTATGAGTAGTAATTAAAATTATAACACTACTCACGCCTCTAACACCAGCTTTAAATGTGGTTTTCAATTTTCATACTAAAAACACTGAATTTAAATTGGTGATCCTCAATGACCAGAATATAACAACATTGAGATGAAGTATGTGTAACATGGTGAAAAAGTTGTGACTCGACTGGGACTTAAACCTAGCGCCTCTGGCTTACCATGCCAACACTCTACCGACTGAGCTACCAAGCCACACAGTAAAGCCCTGATCAACTTATTTCACCATAATCTCTACCCGGCTACACACAGGGATGCTTTTTACGGACACCACACAAGCACTTAACACCTGCTTTTGTGATTTTCATAAATTTTGAAAGTGGGAGATCCTTCGAAAGGAAAAGTAGCAATGCGGAAAGAGAAACTTTCAGACTCGGTTTCATTGAGTCCATTTTGTGTCAATTTTGGCTACGTTATATATATATATATAATCATGATCTAAGCATGTTTGTCAAACCTATCAAACCTTGTAAAAATTGCAAAAAGAGTTACTGCTGAAGACATTGCTGGGTAGAATTCATATTCTGTACATACATGTACATGTATGTATAATGGATTTTCTACTGTGCATTGAATGAAACGCAGTGCAATCCCTGAGCACTTGGTTCATTCAGAATCATTGATCTGGGTCATTACTGTTTGCAATGACAGTTTGTTTCCAACAGTTAAAGATTTATGGTAAATCATTTTCATGATAGCACAGGGTAAATGAAAACAGTTCTATGTTTCGTGCTAATACAAGCCAAAAAATATGACAAAAAGGAAGGAAAAAAGGAAGAAATACATGCCACCTAGAACCATAAAGAAACAACAAATGGGTGACCGGGGTCACAGCGACATTTGTCACAAATGCACCTAAAGAAAAGCACCAACATTAAAATGTGGTCTGTAAGCAGGTCTGTATAAGCCATTGCTAAATGAGACTGAAATACTGTATAGTGACCTGAATTTGAACTAAGGTTAATTTAACCCTTTCCCTCATAGAAACGTTTTTTCATGCATTTGCAAACAGAGTAGACCCTGATCAGACGGCTCCTCTAGGAGCCGTCTGATCAGGGTCTGCCCTGTTTGCTATGGACTTTGGTAGATCAGTTTCTTTACTTTCTAAAATGACTACAATGTTCTACCTTCCATATTTCATTATAACTATTTTTCCATGAATATTCAGTAGGTATTAAAATTTGAAATAAACATAGAACAGGGAAATGGTTAAGCAAGAAACGACTAAGGACATTATGTAAAATACCCATTTTTAACTGCAAGTGTGAAGGTTTTTCTACCATTTAGGTCAAAGGTCAAGGTCACAGTGACTAGAAAATAGTAAAAGGCACTCTGCCATCCCTAGATGTACTCACACACTAATTTTGGCATACCTATCTCAAGAAATATAGGAGATTTACTTTAAAGAAAGCTTTTTTATAGCAAAGGTCAAGGTCAAAGTGACCTGATAATTATATGTAACACACCACCATCCTAAAATGTACTCACATGCAAGCATGCACACATGTATGTATGCACACAGGCACATGCACTCACCCACAAGCACCCCGCACACCAAAATTGGCATTCCTACTCCAAGAAATATAGGAGATATGCTCTGGACAAAAAAAATCCTAGCTGAGGTCAGAGGTCATGGTAACCTGAAAATCATATGCAGCACTCCACCATCCCAAGATGTAATCACACACCAAATTCTAACTCAAATAATGTGGGAGATATGCTCCGGACAAGGTTTTTCTATAGCTGAGAACAAAGGTCAAGGTCCAGGCCACAGTGACCTGAAAAAGTATGAGACACCTTGTCATCCCAAGATGTATTCACACAACACATTTGGCATTTCTAAATGAAGAAATATAGGAGCATGCTCAAGACAAGTTATTTCTATAGTTGAGGTCAGAGGTCAATGTCACAGTGACCTGAAAATGGTATGCAATACACTCCACTGTCTCATGATGTACTCACACACCAATTTTAGCAAGCTACCTGAAGTAATTATCTAATACTGGAGATATGCTCTGGACAAGGTTTTTCTATAACTGAGGTCAGGTGTCAAGGTCAAGGTCACATTAAAACCGGTATGTGACACTCCACCATCCCAGGATGTAGTCACACACCAAATTTGGCTTATCTACCTGAAGTAATACAAGAGATATGCTCTGGACAAGGGTTTCTATAGCTGAGGTCAGAGGTCAAGGCCACAGCAACCTGTAAATGTTACATGACCTTCCGCTATCCCAGCATGTACTCACATGCCAAAGGCATACCTACCTCAAATAAAAGAGTAGATATGACTCCAGACAAGCTGTCTACAGACACACTGACATGTATGCACACACGCACACACATGGACTGTTCGATTACTATATGCCACCAAAGCAAGCTTTGGATGAACTGTGAACTAACAGATGGCAAAAACAAGAGAATCGGTAGAACTGATGGATACTCCCCAACCAGACAAATTTTAAGTATGAAAATTAACAAAGGGCAATAACTCCTAAATTATGCAAAAGAGAGTGATGATTCTTGTGCACTGCAGTTCTCCCAATCGAGATCAATCTACCTATGAAGTTTCATGTTGATATCCATTATAGTTTTTGTGCTATGCTCCCGACAAAATTTAAGTATGAAAAATAAGCTTTGGATGAACTGTGAACTAACAGATGGCAAAAACAAGAGAATCGGTAGAACCGATGGATGCTCCCCAACCAGACAAATTTTCAGTATGAAAATTAACAAAGGGTACTAACTCCTGAATTATGCAAAAGAGAGTGATGGTTCTTGTACACTGCACTTCTCCTCATCGAGATCCATCTACCTATGAAGTTTCAAGTTGATATCTAGTACAGTTTTTGTGTAATGCTCCGGACAAAGTTGGGACGGACGGACGGACAAACGGACAAAGCGGAGACTATATGCTCCCCAACACCGTTGTTGAGGAGCATAAAAATGGTTCATAAAATGTGTTCCTGCCTAAGTAGGCGACACAAAACAAACTGAAATATTTTTTTTGTTTACAATATTGTATAACAAGAGCCGCATGCAGCGCCAACGCTCGGCTGATTTGGTCCTTGTCCAGCTAAATTAACAAGAGGGCCATGAGGCCATGAGGCCCTAAAGCGCTCACCTGAGATAACCCAGGAGCGGGGCCATGTTTGACTCAGAAGTCATCATTTGAACAACGTTGTAGAGCACCACAAGGCAAAGCAGCATGCAATTAATTAAAGGTCTAAGCCTTATGGTTTCAGAGAAAAATAATATTTTATATTTTTCACATGAAAAAATGATAAGCCCAAAGGCAGGGCCAAGTTTCGCCAAGAGGTCGGGGTCGTGAGTTGAACATTCTTGGCAAAGGACCACAAGGCAAAGCTGCATATTTGTAGAGGACCATCAGATCATACTACATATACATGCCAAATATCAAAGGTCTAGGCCTTACAGTTTCACAGAAGAAGATTTTTAAAGATTTTCCTATGAAAAACTGATAAGCCCTTGGGCGGGGCCATTTTTGGTCCGGGGGTCATAATTTGAACAATCTTTGTAGAGGACCATTAGATCATGCTACATAACAAATTATCAAAGGTCAAGGCCTTACAGTTTCAGAAGAAGATTTTTAAAGATTTTCCTATGAAAAACTGATAAGCCCCGGGGCGGAGCCATTTTTGGTCTGGGGGTCATAATGTTAACAACATTTCGTCCCCCCCTAGCCTCTGATGCTTCTGACAAAATTTGGTTAAAATCGGGTCAGCGGTTTCAGAGGAGATGTCGTTTGAAAATGTGGACGGATGCCGGACGGATCGCGGTCACAATAGCTCATCCTGAGCCTTCGAAACAGACGAGCTAAAAATGGAACATCCACAAGTAATTCATTATGTTCAAGAAGAGGTAATGTATTGCTGACAAAGTCACATAACTTTTACACAATTTATTGCATTTTCATAGCATCTTTAAAACAAATAATTTTAAGCTACATTATTACATGTTAAACCTTTGAATTCCTGAAACGAATTGGCTGTCAACTGCAGTGATCAGAGGAGCCCACAGATCAGGGTCTGCACTAGTGCTGAAATGATTACCCCGTTAACTATTGCTTTGGTTGGTTCGCCAGTAGAGTGCTTAAGGTTACAACGGTCATAAAAATACTTTAAAATTTGTTTTCATGTTCAGTGAAACTGTTGATGTGCATGAACTTGTTTGAAAAACTTTTTTATTTGTTGGTTTATCTATTTAGCACATCGATTTTCCTCCTCAATAGCAGTTGCAAATGATGCATTTTGTACCAAGATTTACGGTGTACCCAGGTTTGAATGATTGTGTAACAGAGCTCTGATTAACCGGTTAATCGTGGTTAATACTCCCGATTAACCGGTTCCAAACTTCCAGTAACTATTCCAGCACTAGTCTGCACTGTTTATCATTAAAATGTTCTCACAATTTATACCCTTTCATACTGAATGGACTCTACAGGTACATGTACTACTAAACAAAGATGGACCATTCCACTTCAAATTTTTGCATTAAAAAGGTTATGTTACAATCACTTGAATTTAAAAGTACTGCAATAAAACTCTCAAAACAGTGCATTCTGCATTACAGTAAAACCTCTCTATAACGACCATTAAATTACATCAAGTATTTTGTGTTAAAGGCAGGTGGATGCTTAAAGCATAACTTTAAGCAACCACCTGCCCAAAATACCAACTAATTAACACAATTTAGTGGTTGTTATAGAGAGGTTTTACTGTAATTTCATTCTGCATCAAGCCATTCCCTCATATGCTATTTTTAGACCCATCCACTTTTCTGAATCTATTGAAAAGGAGCATTTACTAGAAAAATGGAAAATTTAAGATACAGTCATAAAAGTAGTATTTGCTCCATAGGAGCAAATTCTCTATTCATCATAATGTTTTAAAAAGAGCTGTCCGCAGAGAGCACGCTCCACTTTTCTTAGTGTTGGATAGTGTAGTGGAAGCCTAAACTATTTGTGTCATTAATGAAAATTCTAAGTCAAAAAAGGGGCATAACTATGGAAAAAATAATTTTAGGGTTACCTACCCTTGTAAAATGGGTTCCCTTTGGGATAGTAAACATGCATACCAAATGTGAACTAAATACCTTTGACAGTTTCTGAGGCATGGACCTTAACATAAAACTTAATCAACAACGAAAATTCTAACTTGAAAAAGGGGCATAACTACGGCAAAATTAATTTTAGGGTTACCTGCCCTTGTGAAATAGTTTCCCCTTGTGAAAGTAAACAAGCATACCAAATTTTAACCAAATAACTTTGACTTTTTCTGAGAAACGGACCTTAACAAAAAGGTTAACCAACGCGGACGAGAGAGTCATGACAACTTTTTGAAAAAGTGGGCCGAAACATGTGACTTTTACAATGGCGTCAATACGTGGGAAGGGGTTAACTCTTTCCCTCATATAAACACCTTTCTCATACCTTTACAAAAAGAGTGAACCCAGATCAGACGGATCCTGTAGGACCCATCTGATCTGGGTCTGCTCTGTTTGCTTGTGGAACTACATGTATATAGATATGATCCTACAGTTTTTGTTGTAGCCATTAATTCCCTTGAAAATTTTACATTATAAAAATTATTGTCCATAAAGTGATCATTTCATGTATAAAAGTTAAATAGGGAAATGATTAAGTAGTCCCTTATTGTCAAGAGTCCATGCTTACATATTTAGTAGCCCCTTATATTTAGAGGTTATATGTAATGTCAAGTACATGTAGTTTTGTGTCTCAAACAAGAACAATGATAATGCCAGAAAGGTTCCCATAATAATCTGAGGGCTTAGCACAAAACTATACAGTAGAACCTCTCCTCAGCAGCCATTCATTTAATATTGTACACAGGAGTGTTCAATAGCAGGTGTTTGCTTAATGCAGGGCAAAAGTAATGCAGAAAGCTCCTTTAGGAGCTTTCTGCATTACTTTTGTCCTGCATTAAGCAACCACCTGCCTGACAGATAAAAAATTAGACCTCTTTTTGATGACTGCTTGAGACAGGTTCTACTGTAGTATTATTATACATGTTTGTAATGAATCACAGGGGCTTGAACAGTTTTGGTAAAGAGTCACTTACGATACATTGTGAATCATTATGGGACATTAACCCTTCGCTTGCTGAATTTTAAAATACATTTCTCCTTCTTTACCCATGCCCAGTTGTATAATTACATATATCTTCACTGTGTACAAGCATTTCGCTATGAAATCACTGCTGTGGAGTGCACTGGTTGCACAATCAACTTGTAAATAGTGCAGACCCTGATGAGATAGCTCCTGCAGGAGCTGTCTCATCTGGGTCTTCACTATTTACAGGTAGGTATATTGATGTGAATAGCAAGCGAAGGGTTAAATTACTCATTTACTAATCTGTATCGAAACTACAAATGCTATTACTTATTTGCCAATTGCAATGTAATGTAAGATGAAAATAGACCTTTATCCCATGAATATCATTGTAAGAAATGATGATATTGTGAATATTAACCCTTTACTCAATGAATATTCATTTAAGAAATAATGATATCATGAATATTAATTAGTTTATTTTCTATAATGCGACAAGAACACAGGAAGTGTTGAGACTGGCAGAAACTGTAGAATCACATCTACATGTATGTAGAATCATAAGCAAACAGAACAGACCCTAATCAGATGGCTCCTATAGGAGCTGTCTCATCTGGGTCTACTCTGTTTGCAAAGGAGTTGAAAGGCGTGTATATAGAGGAAAGGGTTAATTAGATGAACTTTTATACTGGCACATGAACACGAGCATGTTTGGCCATGGAAGGAACTGTAAAACTAGATCTACATGTACATCATTTCATAAGCAAACATAGCTCAACAGAAGTCCTCTGATCTGGTTCTACACCAATTGAAGCTATTAAAAGCATATCTAGGAAGTAAAGGTATAATTGCTTTCCTGATGTCTATTTAAACTTAGATCTCCTGCAGTTTATAATTACCTCCAATTCATTCAAGCCTTTGAGAAACAGCTGACCATATGTCAAACAGTTTGGTGTGCGATGAACTGCTGATTTACATGGTGTCTCATCTGGACCCAAGCTATTTGCTAATGACCTTGACCTATCATTAAGATGCTACATAATATCAAGATCACCATAACACTTTCCTTCTTTTTCACATATTTGCAAACAGAGTAGACCCAGATCAGACAGCTCCTATAGGAGCACAGACAGACAGACGGGCGGACGACGGAAAAGTGATCCCTAAGTGACACACTGCCTCTCGGCAAGTGACACCAAAACAAAACAAAGAAACAAACAAACGAAAAAACATCCAAAACCATCACTGTTATTATTGTGATTCCTTATCAAGTAATATAATTTGACATATTTTAATAATGAAACAGAGGAACCAAGTAAATAAATAAACAAGAAAAGCTTAAAATGAGAAAAAAAAGGTTTAAAATATACCAGTATACTCAGAGCTACAGATAAAGGTGCATACTCAAACACTAAAATCGTCATTCCTCCATCAAACCCTATGTTGTGACCACTCTTTAGAATCATCTCAAAGAGATGATTGTAATTAGTGGTCACAACATAGGATTTGGTGGAGAATTAAAGATGTTATTCTGGAAAATGTTTTAATTTACACATCTTATCTGGACCTCTGGATGTATACATCAGATCTTTCTTATCAAATAATATGTAAACATTTGGGGCACATACAAAGTAACATGTAACTGTACACACTTGTCATGTCAAAGTTATGTGCAAATTCATGAATCAATCTTGTATAACCCTTTCCCTGTTCTATGTTTATTCAATACCTACTGAATATTCGTGGACAAAATAGTGAAAATAATGAATTATGGAAGGTCGAAAATTGTACCCATTTTAGAAAGTAAAGAAACATATCTAACAAATTCTATTAGCAAACAGAGCAGACCCTGATAAGACGGTTCCTATAGGAGCAGTTTGATCTGGGTCTACTCTGTTTGCAAATGAGTGAACACACATTTATATGAAGGAAAGGGTTAATTCATTTACATTTGTACCATGTTTTCATTGCAATGTTTCCAGTTACTGACATTCCTTACTATGGATGAACTTGTGGTAAAAATTCTGTGCCTTATCTGGATAAACAGTGTTTTTGAAAGAAAATGGAATAAAATGAACTTTAACCCTTTCCTCCATAAATACGCCTTTGCAAACAGAGTAGACCCAGATCAGATGGCTCCAATAGGAGCCGTCTGATCAGGGTCTGCTCTGTTTGCTTATGATATAATGTAGATTTGATTCTACAGTTTCTGTCCTGGCCAAAAATTCATGTGTCCATATGTTATTATATTAATTAACCTAATTAATATTCATGAAGCAAAGCGTTAAGGATTGAAGTAGTTTTGCAACAAACAGACATTAACAAATAGTTTAACCAGTAATTAACAACTTATTGCCGCCTTTTGACACCTATGCAAACAGAGTAAATATAGATCCATATAATTCAATTGCAAACAGTGCAGACCCTTATCAGTCTGCCTCAGATGGCTTCTACAGGAGCTTCTGGTCTGGGTCTACTCTGTTTGCAAAGGCATTAAAAGGCACAGTTACTCTTATGATTTTATAATAGATCTGACTCTACAGTGTCTACCAATAATCCTGCGTACATATGCTATTAAAAATTTCAGCTAATAAATATCCATGATGTCATTATTTTTCAACTAAATATTCAACAAGGAAAGGGTTAATTTTAATTATGCCTAGTCCCGTGCTCGGAGCGACTGCGAAAGCCTTTCCCTGTTCCAATTTTTATTTAAAGAATAATGACATCATGAATTTATAGCTGAGTTTTTATAATGTAAAATTTACAAGGCAATTTGTTGTGTTGACAAAAACTGTAGAATCAGATCAATATCATATCAAAAGCAAACAGAACAGACCCTGACCAGACAGTTCCTATAGGAGATGTCTGATCTGAGTCTGCTCTGTTTGCTAAATTGTGAAAAGGCATTTATATGATGGAAAGGGTTAATTTGTGTTATTATTCATAGATTGATCAACTCCTAGATTAACATGAGATTCAGTATCAGGAAACTGTATAGTCCTAACCGCTTTGGATTTGTTTCCTTTGCCCATTTCGAGCAATACATTTAACTTTTCAATAGTCTTTTGCAAACTTCCTGGACTTTTGCCCTTTGAATGAACACTATCTTGACTAGCATGTTTCAATGGTGAGTCTTGTATTGAGTTGTTCTCTTTATTTATCAATTGTCCTTGAATGCTACCTTTCAATGGTGAATGTAACAAAACTGGAGAACCAAGGGATTGTTTAGTCACTGATCCCATGAAACTCACTCTAGGTTTATGAGAATTTATCACCACAACTTTGTCACTTTCGTTCGTTAAGTTTGAACACAGATGACCATTGTCTGTTTGCACTGGTCCTTTGATGCTCATTGACAAATTTGAGGTGTTTTCTTCACCAGCCTTTATCACAGAAACACCATTGCCACTTTGTTTTAACTGTCCTGTAACAACATTATCACTTTTTTTTAACTGGCTTGTAACAACACTGTCATTTTGTTTTAACTGGCTTGTAACAACACTGTCATTTTGTTTTAACTCTCTTGTAACAACATGGTCACTTTGTTTTAATGGTCTCGAAACAAGAATTTCACCTTGAATGGTATTACTTGCCTGGGAATTAGAAGGTTTAGTCATTTGACCAAACTGATCATGAAACTGAAATGCTGGAAATGAATCACTTAGCCATGCTTCATCACTATCTGAGGTCAGTTTAGCCTTATCTCTTCTTTTAAATCTGTCGCATCCTTCCTCCTTCCTAATCTTTCTTAATTTCCTTTTTTCTGACATTTCTTTGCATTTCTTCCTATTTTTTTCATTACCCTCTGGACCTTCAAAAATGTTCTTAAGCATTTTTTTCACATTTACCGGCTTTTTGTTGTTGGATATTTCCAATTCAAATGCTTCTGCAGAGAGTTGGTCTTTCCATGATATGTCAAAAGCCTTTTTGAGTCCTGGCTGATGTCTAGTTCTTACTCTCTTTCTTGTTCTACCAGGCTTCCGTTTTACCATCTTACATATTTTAACAGTTGGCATCGCTGTTTCCTTTCCCTTATTCAGACCACCATTTCCTGAGACATCACTGTTACTCTGGTGTTTAATAACCTTCTTCCCACCCCTTTTTTCACCTAAGGATTTAGAAAGGAGTTTCACTGGTTTAATCTTTTTCTTCCTTCCCATCAAACTCCCTTCAGTCTTAACTTTCTTCTTCCTACTGAGATGTATCTCATCAATTCCTTCTGAAAACTTATCTTTTTCAGGAAATATACATGTAGTCAGTTTTCTCTTTTTTGAAATTTTGTTACCTTTCTTCTCATAAGTTTGTTTCTTTTTTATACAATTATTTTCATCATTCACTACATTGCAATCATTTATTTTATCTTCTAAATTTATCTGTGCAGCTTTTTTCTGACTTTGACTGCATTTTCGTTTGTTTCCTACAGTGTATTGAGAAATGGATTCATTCGAGCACATATCTGAGACTGTTTGTGAATCTACTTCTACATTCTTTTGACGTCTTCTTTCAATTTGGGCTTTTAATTTTGCCAAGATCATATCTCTTCTTCCAGATTCAAAACTTGTATCACTGGTTCCATCACATTTTTCAATTTGTTTTTCAGACCCCATATTTGGTATACCAGATTTTTCTGGTATTGAAGAATGTCTTGAAATAACTTTTCCTCTTCCAACCATAATAAACTCTTGTGTCCCTTCTGTTTGGAAAATTGTTCTACAAATTCTGCTTGCTTTCATTTTATGAGTTTCTTTAAAGTTCTCTAGATGTCTACTTTTGTCTTCCCTTTCCATGTTACTTTTATCTTCTCTTTCCAAATGACTTTGTATTTTTGTTTTACTGTTTATGTCTGCAACAACAAAATCTTCATCCACAACTTCTCTCTTTCTCTTATTTAATACTTTTGGTTTTGTCTCAATTTTTGTTTTGTTTGTACCTCTGTCATTTCTCTTTGATTTTTTGTCTTGTAAGACTCTATCAACTCCTCCTTTCAGTTTATCATTTTCAGAATCTACACTTTTCAAATTCGTACCTGGAATAACACAATATTTGGACACATTTTTCATGTTCCTTGATTTTGCTTTTACATCAGTTTGGTTGGAAGTTTGACCCATTTTACAAAATCCACTTTCCTTCATTACTGTTTTGTTCCTTTTTTTCATAATTCCCTTGTTGGTGTTTTCACTCAATAATACCTTCTGTTTAAACTTCCCTCTCATCAAATGTTCATCACTTGCTGCGCTCTTGTTTTCAACAGACACATCAACATTGCTTGTCAACTCTCTGCATTTTCGGGCTGGCATAGAACTCTGTACACTTGAATGATCAGCTTTGCCTATTAATTTGAATTTCACTCTAACAGCTCTTTCATCATTCTTACTTTTGTTTCCATTGCAATTATCTAATTGCATTATTTTAGGCTGCTTTTCTGTCTGTATCGTAGAAGGATTGGTATCCTGTGCTATCTTCTCTAAATCAGCAGCTTTAGCCATCTTTGATGTGAGAACTTTTGATTTTTTTTTCTTCACAGCTTTCTTCATCACAATTGCTTTAACTTTTCCAGCCTTTTTATTTACATGCTTTTTGGTGTTACTAACTTCTGTTGTTTGTTTTTCAGGATTCACTTTGCCTGGATCAGATTTACTCTTATATTGACCCCTTTTCCCCTTTATATGTTTTGGTTCTTTAACAGCACTTGGCATTGCTTCATTTAATTTCTCTTGAAATAATTTGCTAAGGTATGGATTGGGAACATTTGAGTCGATCAATGTTCTGCTATCTGAGTCATCAGTCAAGTCAGCTTGTACTGCCATACTATTTGTAACATTACCATTTAATTCTTCTTCTTGATTACACACTCTTACAATATTTTCAACAAAGTTGATTACTTTCTCAATCCTTATTTCATTTTGTTTCATAGATCTCTCATTACATTTCTCTTTGTGAGTGTACACTCTGCTCTTAGTGAAATACTGAGTAAGTTCCTCCCCATCACTAGATTCACTCCTGTCAGACATATCTACAAATTCATTATCTTCTTCCAGTTCTTGCTCTGAGTCACTTTCAAAATTAGCATGCTCTTCCTCCTGTGTAAATGATGACTTCTTTTTATTTGCAAGAGGTTTGAATGACTTCCACTGAGCTTTGATATCTAATTTCTGTTTCTGGCCGTCCTCATAACCACTCTCTGAATAGTCCTTGCTTGGTTTCTCTACACAATTTGCATCCTCAGTATACCGAATCAGCTCTCCAGATTTTGTAACAATTAGAGTAATATCTTCAGGTTGACAAGCAATTTCCTCAGATTTGTTCTTCAATACAGGTGGGTCAATTAATTCAATGACAGTATCTTGTCCAGGAACACTTAAAACTTTGGTCAATTTATCATTAATTCGTTCAAATCTGATCTGAACTGGATGTTGGTAGGAAATGGCTTCACCACGATTCATACCAGTGAGCTCACTGTGGTGCCCATTTCCTGTGTTCTCACAATCAGTTTCAATCATGTCTACATTCAAGTCAGTGATTTTGGAACTACTTTCAGCTCTTTCACATTTGTTACTTTGGATTTTTCCTTTCGTTTCAAATTCGTCAGCCGTACTTCCCGATTGTTTTATATTTGTCAATACACATCTGGCTGGTTCTCCTTGATCATCATGCTTCCTTAAATCAATTGCTTCAATTTCACTAGATTCTGCAGCATTAGGCAAACGTTGCACAAAATCACTTTGGACTATACCACTGAGATCATGCACAGGTTTTGTTGATTCAGAAGTAATGAAATTAGGACCTGAATCTGTATACAATGCCTGTGCTGAATCCAGAACTGTAGCTGTATACATACAATTGTCAGAAGTGGATGCCTGAACAAAGTCTGTCAACAACATACTATCTAAGTGATTTTCAGTTTGTTTACCTGAAGCAAAAGTCACTTTTGGCATAGACCATGCATTTGTTTCACTGGGTATTTTATCAACCTCTGTAGAACTAAACCCTGCTTCCCTATTATAAGAACTGAAGTCCTTCTTTACAGAGCTTTCACTTACATACACTGGGCTTGAAACAGGCTCAGGTTTCTCATCAAATAATTTCACAAAAACTATTTCCATTTTAGACGAATCATTTTCAACATCTGCAGAACTTTTAGTAGATTCTGGGATTTCACTTCTAACATGAGGTTGATTTAGACTTTCTACATTTCTTGACACAGAATCACAAACATTAGGTACCTCACTGCTGTGAGCTGAGCTTGGAACAGTCTGCATATGAGATAAAAGCAATTTGCCATTTTCAAGTAAACTACTATCAAATTCAGTACTTGGTTTGGCAGCATTTGTTTCTTTTTCAGTTTCAGTGAAGTTTAATTGTCTTGAAGCTTTATCCACTTCTGTGCTACCCTTTGGCAGACTGACTGACTTCATTGCGCACAGTTTTACAAAGTCATATTCACTGAGCATTATGAAACGATTCTGTGAGCCATATTTATCCGGGCTTGCAAGAACCTCTGAACTTAAACCATTAAAAAGAGCTGGCTGTTCTGGTTCCAGAGCCACTTTTCCTAAATTATATTTGCTTGGGCTGCCAAACATTTCTAGAATACTATCGAGCTCATCACTGGCACAACTTGTATTTATTTGACTGGGAGAGAAATTCAGCATATTGATTTCTGCAAACTGTCTCTGAATTTCTTCAGAAATTTCCTCATCTGAATAATTGCTTACATTTTGCTTTTCCTGTGTCTGACATGCTCTGTTTTCATTTAGTTTTGTCTTGCTTTCATTTATATCATTATGCTTGAGGTAAGAATTATTTTTGCTGCCTGAAGCCAATGCTGTTCCATTATCTTGTAGGACATTCTTTTTTGCAACAATTTCACTATTAGCACAAATTTTTTGACTATCATTTGTTGTCACGTCTAAATTTACACCACCTGAAACGGCTGGAAATTTTATAGATGTTTCACAGCAACTGTCAGGCTTTGATTTATTATCACATCTAATATTTTCACCGCTGCTCTTATCTTTTGACTTTGAGTTTTGTTTCCTGTCTACCAGATAGGTAAATAGTTCATCGCTGTCATCGGATGAGAAATCATCTGTATTGTTGGAACCCATCTTGGATTTACATGCATGGGGCATCATTTGTAGAGCATATCATTTAATGTCACATTGTTGACACCTGTTTGTTGCCCTTTTGTCCAACTTCAAATTCTTGAAGTCATCTTGCCTCTGCTGCAAAAAGAAAAAAAGGTATTTCTAAAACTGTCTGAGACAACACATTTTTGCAAAAACCATTGTTAAGCCTTTATCCATGAATATTCATGCGAGAAATAATGACATTATAAATATCAATTAGCTGAATTTTTATAATGGCAAATGAACACAGGAATATTTGACCAAAGCAGAAGACATACAATCAGATTTATATTATTCAATACGCAAGCAAAGCAAACCCTGATCAGATTGCTCCTACAGGATTCATCTGTTCTGTTCTACTCTGTTTACAAAGATGTTAAAAGGTGTATTTATTGAGTAAAGAGTTAACCCATTACCTCATAGGCTATTTTTAGATCCAACCACTTTGAATAAATTTACCAAAAAGGAACATTAACTAGAGAAAAGGAAAAAAAAATGAATTTTGTAGTTTGAAACCATTGTAATAAATAGAGCATTTGCTCCTATAGGAGCAAATGCTCTATTTATCACAATAGTTTCAACAGGTGATTTGTACATTGGCGTAGAAAGGTGTATCTATGGAGTAATGAGTTAACACACCCTAACTGTTTGGTACTACAGTTGAACTTCAATATCTCGAACTTGGATAACTCAAACTAAAAATTCGGTACTTCAAAAAATTTCAAAACAGAATTGTACTAAAATGCATCACTGTGCATATCATATAAATATCAATTAGCTGAATTTTTATAATGGCAAATGAACATGGGAATATTTGACCAAAGCAGAAGACATACAATCAGATTTATATTATTCAATACGCAAGCAAAGCAAACCCTGATCAGATTGCTCCTACAGGATTCATCTGTTCTGTTCTACTCTGTTTACAAAGATGTTAAAAGGTGTATTTATTGAGTAAAGAGTTAACCCATTACCTCATAGGCTATTTTTAGATCCAACCACTTTGAATAAATTTACCAAAAAGGAACATTAACTAGAGAAAAGGAAAAAAAAATGAATTTTGTAGTTTGAAACCATTGTAATAAATAGAGCATTTGCTCCTATAGGAGCAAATGCTCTATTTATCACAATAGTTTCAACAGGTGATTTGTACATTGGCGTAGAAAGGTGTATCTATGGAGTAATGAGTTAACACACCCTAACTGTTTGGTACTACAGTTGAACTTCAATATCTCGAACTTGGATAACTCAAACTAAAAATTCGGTACTTCAAAAAATTTCAAAACAGAATTGTACTAAAATGCATCACTGTGCATATCATATAAATATCAATTAGCTGAATTTTTATAATGGCAAATGAACATGGGAATATTTGACCAAAGCAGAAGACATACAATCAGATTTATATTATTCAATACGCAAGCAAAGCAAACCCTGATCAGATTGCTCCAACAGGATTCATCTGTTCTGGTCTACTCTGTTTACAAAGATGTTAAAAGGTGTATTTATAGAGTAAAGAGTTAACCCATTACCTCATAGGCTATTTTTAGATCCAACCACTTTGAATAAATTTACCAAAAAGGAACATTAACTAGAGAAAAGGAAAATTTTAGAATTTCGTAGTTTGAAACCATTGTCATAAATAGAGCATTAATTTTGCTCCTATAGTTTCAACAGGTGATTTGTACATAGGCGTAGAAAGGCGTATTTATGGAGGAAAGTGTTTACTTAAGAGTAATGAGTTAACACACCCTAACTGTTAGGTACTACAGTTGAACTTCAATATCTCGAACTCGGATAACTCAAACTAAAAATTCGGTCCTTCCAAAATTTTCAAAACAGAACTGTACTAAAATGCATCACTGTGCATACCTAGAAACACATGTGACAGCTTAATGCAGGTCTAAAGTAATAGGAGCTTTCAGCATTACTTTAGACCTGCATTAAGTTGTTCAAATTAGAAATCAGATAACTCCAACCTGCGTTATCTCGAACTAATTTGTATGGTTCCTTGAAATTTGAGATATCGATGTTCAACTGTATTTCAAACAAAATCTTATTTTCAATCTCTCATCATCAAAGTTGCAAATGAATTGCCTGCTGTAATCAAAGCTGTACATTGTAGATAAAAAGAATTTTGATCTACTGGTATATAAACCACATATTTCACTGCCAAACCCTATTTTGCTTGTACTTAATTAGAACTGCCTCAGAGGGACAATTCTAATGACTACTAACAAGATAGAAATTTGTGGAGAAAATACAAATATTTGATCTATATTTTCTAAACACTCAAACTGAAGAACTTGTCCTAAGCGGTCATCAAAGAGAGGTGTAATTTTAGGTCTGTAAGGCATACATGTGGTAGCTTAATGCAGGTCAAAGGTACTTTTGTCATGCATTAAGCAACCACCTGCTTTTTAACACTATGTTCAACAAAAATAATGGCTGCTTAGGACAGGTTCTACTGTATATTTCTAAGTTAAAAAAAGGCCAAAATTCTGTCAAAATACTTGATAGAGTTATGTACTCTTGCCTACAGATGAAGCTTGTGATGTTGAATAAGTGCTCCAGGTTTCAATGCTTTATTCCAAAGGTTAAAGGCAAACAGTGGACTTCAACAAAATCTTAACCAAGGTGTGATGTGGACGCCAATGCCATCACCAACGCAGGGGCAAGTAGCCGAGCTAAAAAGGAGCTATTCTTGAAAATGGTTTACTTTATGCCTCTTACCTGGGCCTCTATACTAGCTAGCTGTGAAATACTTTTGCTCAGTCAAGAACAACTAACTCCATCAATATACAGAACTGACAACATTCTCATAATCATTCTCATAATTTCACCAAGATGTATTTAGGATTTGTGAAGAAAATAAGGTTCAATGGCAAATTGAAATAAAACTTCTTAAAACCAAAATATATCTGGAGAAAGCAATACTAAATCTAATTTATTTTGTTCTCATTGATTTTGTTAATTTCCGAAAAGAATACACTTCAATATCGCTTTTAATGCTGTAAGACAAAGTTTGCTGAATTTCAAAATAAATACTTGCTAATATTCAAGTGTCATTTTTGGCTGATATTATCTTTTCTTTTTTACCCTTCATTCCATAGATATGCTTTTAAATGCCTTCAGAGGATATATATCCAGATAGAGTAAAGGATTAGAAAATCAAAGGCTTTTGGGAGCTACTACACAGAAGTGATGACTGCCAATTAATCATAGCACTCGGTGACAATGTCGTGAAGGTTCTGACGTAATGATCGACGAAGGATATACTCTGTATCTGTATCTTGTACGTTGTAGAGATCGACCAACTAGAAACTGACTCAGTCAGAGGGGTCCCTGTAATCAAGGGCAGATAACTCTAGACATATAGTGATCTGATTCAACCCAAAAGCTATAGGTGTCTTCCTCTGATATGATACTAAGAATACATGCCCTTAATATGAAACCAAAGTTATGTGAAGTACTGTTCGAGTTATCGCTTCACATGAAAAGTGTTGGCGGATGGACGGACAGACAGACAATGTGATTCCTATAGGGCTACTGCTGGGTCCTAATTACCCAATTTCCTGGCTTTTATACTCTGGGGGAGAAACTTTATTGCCGATGCTGCTTGAGGGAAGTGATTTTGTGCTTACGACCGGGTCGGGTAAGTGGTTCCAATGTTTTACAGTTCTACAAAAAAAGAGTTGGTGTACTGCTTAGTTTTTCAAGATGGTATGATGAGACTTCTGGTATTGTTGCAAGAGTGTTTATGTGCAATATTGTCTGTTACACAGGGGGCCATTTCGTGGGTCTACATGGTCTAAAAGGTCAAAAATAAATTGGGGTTGATTTAGTGCTACATGTATCTTATATACAAGGGGTATAACTGCCCACATGCAAATTTCACGACCGATTCGAAATAACGCCCGGTTTTGGACAGCCAAGATGGAATAACCACTAATATTTGGTACGAACGTGAAGCTGGGACATTGTACTTTTCAAATAATATAACTTTTGATACATTCCGACTAAGCCGTAGCCACTGCCGACGTGAAATTCCTACAAAATACACTGATTTTTCTTCGTCAAACGAGATCTCGCAACAACGATTTGCCGCTTGGACCCCCTGTAAAACGGCCATAATCGCGATGCCTCAGGACAAAACGATTGTGCAATCAATACATATGACAAAAAGCTATCGTTTACCTCTCAAGCTCTCTGCAGACACTGATGCAGATCCGAAATGCAGGCGAATTTTCGTGCAATTAGCAGATTTAAATCTCTGTCAGGCTACTACGAGTCACGTGACACGCTTCCTTTACAATAACAACATCCGCGTGTCTGTTTCTTGTTTGACCTATAAGCGTTAGCGAGAACGCAGGGCACCATCCCTCGGTCAACAGGTGCCTTTTGTTTTGACTGGCTAAGTAGAAACTAAGTCAAGTTGTTGCGACTTGTTGTCCGACTAAGAAAAATCAGCGTATTGTGTAGGAATTTCACGTCGGCACTGGCTACGGCTTAGTCGGACTGTATCAAAAGTTATATTATTTGAAAAGTACAAGGTCCCAGCTTCACGTTCGTTCCAAACATTAGTGGTTATTTTACCTTGGTAGTCCAAAACCGGGCGTTATTTCGAATCGGTCATGAAATTTTCGAATGGGTAGTTAGACCCCTTGTATATAATATAGCACAAAATCGACCCCAATTTTTTTTTTTTGGACCTTTTAGACCATGTAGACCCACGAAATGCCCCCCTGTGGTCTGTTACAGTTTAGCAAACATTAAAAGCAAAACAACGCCAAACATCTAAATTAGGGCTTGCACATTGTTAGTCACATTGTTTTAACTGAATAGAATAATAGAATCTAAGATTTAAAAGATTTTCATTAAATGCCCGAAAATATTCTGAACAAACATCCAAGAATTTCAGAAGCTGCAGAATTGTAACTGGCTAACTGCATTGATTAATTATTGCATATCAATCTCCAGTTTAAAAGAACCAAATACTGATACCGTATCATTTTACTGTCGTCGTTGAACATGCGAGTATTTTGCTTCAAATTCAAAATTTTAAGAGCTCGCTTATTATTTACCATTTTTATTAGAAGTTTACATTAACACCGTTTGACCCATTTTTACCTGTCTATCTGAACGGACACAGAGATTCCAGAAACTCGTTGCAACGGTTACACCCCCTGGCAACTATCGTATCAGTAAATTAATATTAGATCTGACTTTTGGTAGTACCATGTTATGATAGATTGTTCTAACCATATCTCGCTACCTTAACCCTTTCCCTGTTCTATATTTATTCTAAATTTGAATACCCACTGACTATTCATGGAAACAATAGTTATCATAAAATAAGGAAAGTGGTTTAGTTTTTCCAGAAAGTAAAGAAGCAGATCTATCAAATTTCATTAGCAAACAGAGTAAACCCTGATCAGACGGCGCCTATGATCTGTGTCTGCTCTGTTTGCAGATGTGTGAAAACACGTTTATATGAGGTAAATGATTAAAACATTGATACTGATGATCTCGAAGGACCAGAAAATATAATTACAATGAGAATGAAGTACGGGGATTTTTCTTGCATGCTCTACATCGACAACATAGCCGCGCCATTAACCCAAACTAAAACCCATCCAAAACAAAGGGAATATGTGACGTCATAACTTATGCCAGAAAAGTTCGCTGGCAGTCAAGTAAAAGGATTACATGGCTTTTGTGGTATATTTAGTGGTATTTCGGTAATGTAATGGATAGAAGAGATTGGTAGCTATTCATTTATCAACACAACAAATAATAATAATAATAATTTTTCGTGATGTTTGCCTACTGTGGTACCTTAAAGTACGCCAATCGTCGTTCAAATAGCCTCACTATTTTTTTGCAAACAGGATAGACCAATGTCAGATATCTTTTGTAGGATCTGATCGGGATCTACTCTATGCATATCAATAATATATACAATGTATGTATGTACTGGCAAAATGGATTTTTCATTTTGAGATTTTTTTCAGTCTAGCTCTTTTACCGTCAATATAGCCGTCCTCGAAAACTGAACTAACATTTCAACCAATCAAGTTCTAGTTACATCAAAAGTCCGTAAACCGGTTAGTTTTATTTCCGGTATTTGTTAGACGTAAATCGAAGCGAAAATGTTGATCAAAGTTAAAGTAAGCTGAATTCTTCATGATAAACCTATTTTCATTAATCTACCTTGACAGGAAACAATTGATGTTTTATTTTTAGTTTATTGTATTCATATTTTACATTTTTCTCTCTTTCTTTTCAGACTCTGACAGGAAAAGAGGTAGGCAAAGATTTCCTTTCTCCATCTTCTCCTTCTTTAATGAATGAGACATAGCTATTTTAAGAGTGATCGGATATGTTCCGGAATGTTATTTCCCTAAGTGGCATTCTACTATCTTTTTGTTCGTCTCAAAATGAGGTGTGATGAATAAACATCTAAGCCACAGCATAACTTAACATATCAATGGTTAGTGATGACTTTCTTTGGTCTGCCAATCCTGTCACCTGTGTACAGTCGATGTACCATTAGCGGATCATAACCCTTAGCGGATCAGTTGATTATTCTACTCGCTGTATCATTGCAATCTGCCATCATTTTTTTACCAAAATTGGCAGGTGTGTAAATCATGGTTTCGTTAATAACGACTGCAAAAGTGGCGACTGCCAGGCGTCCGATTTGCATGCACCAGCTTTATATCTTGTACGGGTGTTCGCTTGAAATGAAAATACTACCTGCCGTTGACAACGCATGCGCAAACTTTTGTTTATACCGGAAGTGCATTTTACCGGGTAAGTACAAATTGTTTGTATCGTTGAAATGTTTGCATCATAAACAATGCAAAATCAAATAAAACTAAATTTTATTCGTTTAATTTTACACAAATTATGAACAAATACCAATGTGCAGTCTTGTAGCATTAGCGGATCACGTATTTCGACTTTGCTGGGGGCTTTCTCAAAACGAGACTGCATACGACATGGCTCCACAAAAATGATAAAAACTTGCGAATTGGTGCTTTTAGATTAGTTTAAATAGTTTCTATAAGTTTTAAAGCCTGGTCATATGTATATTATACAATATATCATAGGTAAACAGAGCAGACCCTGTCTGGACTGTGTCTACTCATAACTCTGTTTGCTATTGCATGAAAAGGTGTTAGTATTCTACACATGTACAGTTGATCTTAGATATCTCGAACTCGGATAACTCAAACTTCGGGATAACACGAATTAAAATACAATACAGCATTGTTCAAAAATGTATCACTGCGCATATCTAGAAACACATGTGACAGCTTAACCCTTTACTCCATAACGCGTTTGCTACCCATATCAGACAGGATCGGTTCTGTTTGCCTATGATATAATATACTGTATATAGATATGATTCTACAGTTTGGGCAAACATTCCTATATCCATCATGAGCTATGATAACAATCAATCTAATTAATATTCATGATGTCATTATTTCTTACATGAAGCAATGCATTAAAGCAGGTCAAAAGTAATGCTTAAAGTTCTTACATGATGTCTTTTGATTTGCATTGAGCTGTGAAAATGAGAAATTTAGGAAACACAAATAAAAGCTTTCAGATAAAATCCCTAATAATTCATATTTCAGGTTTCTATAGCTCCCTTTGTCAACACAAAAGAAACAGACAAGTCAGCCCAGAGTGGTCATACTATAATACATGTACATGAATACTCTGTGATTAAAGGCCCGTTAGGGTACCATGTCTACCAGATGCAGCCTCCCTACAACCGATCCAGTGTCAAAACTGTTAGTTGACAGAGAATATACTAACATTAATAATAAAGATGCGAGCCTTGTTTGGATTCCAGATCTGGCCACATTTGATAAAGATTTACATGAGATGGTTACGGATGAAAAAAGACGTTTGGAGCTGTCAGATATTGCTGGAATACCAATGGGTCATGTACCAAATACTCTAGCGAGCTGTTTTTATTAGGCTCTTGACTCTGGTGGTGAAGTTTTTGCCATTGCCACTGGAAATCCAGACCCTAGTTTTCCTCCTTGACCTCATCCCTCTGCAAAGGGCGATGGTGGTGTACAGTATAACCCCTCTAATGAGACCACTTAATGAATAAATATTGGTGTCTTTATAAATAGGTGGTAGCTTAATGCAGGACAAAAGTAATTCAGAAAGCTCCTATAGTTTTCTCCATTATTTCTGTCCTGCATTAAGCTACAACCTGCATCTTGCACCCAGATTTATACCTCTTTTAGGTGGTCGCATTAGCTGGGTGTTACTGTAATTCCATGTAATTACCTGATTACTGTGAAAGACAAGACAGCACCATTTCTTTTCTTACAGGAACACTCAGTAAAATGCAGGAGGGTAATACAATGAATATTGTTCTTTGATAATTATAATACTGTATTTTTCTCACTTTTGATTACAGTAAAACCCATCTAAACTGGGCATTGAATTCAGTATAAATATTAGTCTTGGAGACATGTTGCGGCTTAATGCAGGGTGAAATTCATGCAGAAAGTTCATACAGAAGTTTTTCTGTATGACGTTCATCATGCATTAAGCAGCCACCAGCCTGAATCATTCTCTGTAGTATTCCAGCTAAGAGGGGATTTACTGTATGTGATAACTTGCTGAGAAAAGCAAATTAGAGTTAATAATGTTATAAATAAATTTAAGTAAACACCAGTAGTTTTAGCTGTTTCTTTACACATTCACTGCAACGAGAGTTTTGTTTGCTTCCAATTGACATGTGCTTCCAATTTTGAGTTGACTTTTTTTTCAACAGCATTTCGAGAAGATAATCAGAACTATCCAACAGTTTGGATCCTGATAAGGCATGGAGTTACTTAGCATCTCTTCCTGGTCCCATTTGTTTGCCCTTGATATCTTGGATCTAATGAGGCAAATATCCTGACAAAATCATAATTTGCTTTAACCTTTTCCTTACAAACTTTTTTTCGTACATTAGCAAACATAGTAGACACAGACCAGATGGCTCCTGCCTATCATAGATTTGACTAGTTTCTACTGTACCAAAATGTTCTGTGTACATAATTAAGGCATTATAAAAGGTCAGCAAATAAATATGCATGATACCATTATTTCTCACTCGAATATTGAACAGGAAAAGGTTTAACCATTCATGCAGACTGGATTCTTAAACCACGACACCATTTTTTTCTGTACTTCTACTTCTAATGTATAGTGACCACCTTCAACAAGTTGGAAGTTTCTGTCACGGTGAAGTTTCTGTATGTCACCAGGTTTTTATTACCATTCATTCCCAATTCCCAGTGTCGAAAAGTTCTGTTCCTGGCGAGATCCTATAGTATTGCACGTAATCTATTTGCAAATGCAATGCTGTGTGATTAAAAAAAATCTTCAGGTTTTTACTCGT
The DNA here is from genome assembly GCA_963576725.1 of Azorinus chamasolen. NCBI lineage: Eukaryota > Metazoa > Mollusca > Bivalvia > Cardiida > Solecurtidae > Azorinus > Azorinus chamasolen. Next base: position 58,212,358 of record OY755238.1, on the reverse strand, counting down.
ATGCACATAAGTTGTTAGCATAAGCATTTATAATTCAAAAAATTAATAAAGATAGTACTAATAAGAAACTCTGTTTCTGTAATTTAACAGTTTTAATGGTTATTTTAAGTTTTCTGACCAAACTGCTGATTTCTGACAGGTAATAATTAGTTTGAGATGGTACCCAACATGAAATAACCACGTGATCCGCTATAGCTTAAAATAGTCCGGTAATGCTACAATTACACGGTGGTGATAAACCACACTGAAAACAACATTTCTACAGGAAAAAGCCTAATTTTTCTGTCAGTGTGTTGGAAAATGAAATGTTATTACACTTCAAAACATTAAAGGTACAGAGACTTCGTCAATTTATCGCAGCAACTAAAAATGTCGCTACTGATCCGTTAATGGTACATCGACTGTACTTCTGTTTATCATTTTGTAACTGAATTCACAGCTTGACCTGTATAAAAAAAAAGGGAGTTTTATTTAAAGTCGACAATCAACATAAGCTGTCGGGAGTGAAGTTATTCTTAGGGAGGAAAAGTTACTGGCCTCTACTGGGATTCGAACCCTGGACTCCTGGAGACTAGTCCGACACTCTAACCATGTCGCTAAAGGGTTAACCCAACAGCAAGGCTGTTGGAGATGCCTTATATAGGCCTATCACTACACTCCCCTCCCTTTTAACTTTAGGAGCAATGCAGATATACCCATGCATGCCCCTAAGCCATTACATGCATCCCGCATACAAACCGAATTATCCTCATCGCCAATGAAGTAATTCTAAGGGAGGAAAAGTTCCTGGCCTCTACCGGGATTCGAACCCCGGACTCCTGGATACTAGTCCGACACTCTAACCACGTCGCTAAAGGGTTAACCCAACAGCAAGGCTGTTGGAGATGCCTTATATAGGCCAATCACTACAGGAGCTTTGGAGCGGACTGATTCCAAATGTGAAGTTTGGATTCAGGTCTTCTTCACAATCCTGTTGGGCAGGGGTGTACCTGTAGCACTGTTGACACATTTTTTCATCATGCCTGTCTTTCACATATTATTATGCCCCCGTTGACGATAGTCAGGGGGCATTATGATTTGCACATGTCCGTCCATCTGTCTGTCTGTCCATCTGTCTGTGTGTCACGCTTTTAGTTTTACGTGCAGTTGGTTGTCACAGTTTTTTCAAGTGTTATATGTCAGTAATTTCTACACTTATACACATGAAACTTCACATACACATTAATCACCATCTGTGCTATCATTTGGCACCCCATCCATGCTGCCCGCAAGCCCAAGGTCAAGGTCAAATGACTGTGACCAACAATCCTGCCAGTAACACTTATTTGAGGGATTTGCATCATACAGGAAGGGCGGGGGGAGGGGGATTTGTATATGGCTGTTTTTTTTCTCCTCAGCTTTTTCTGTCAGTTATTATGGGTGCTGGAGAAATCGCCTAATGACGAAATCGCCTACAATTAGGTATATAGTAAACCAATTGGAGATTTCGCCTAGAAAGCAATTATATAGTGATTGTATTTCGCACCTATGGTACAGGTAAAGATAACATGACAGAACTATAAAGAATGTTTGTAACAAGAATAAATTGTCATGTTGTGTTGTTTTCCAGATCAAGATGACCAAGATTGGACAGTACAGCCCCTGATCACCACCTGGAATTTGACAGCCGATAACCCCCCCCCCCCCCCCCCTCCATTAATACAGGGATTGATAATTATATACCGAATATTTGCAGAAAGTGAAAATGTCATATGTATGAAACAGTTATAATATTAGTCTTATTTCTTGTTAGATTATCTGGATCTAATAAAGATTCGAATATAACTTGTTCAATGCGTATGGCATTCTTACTTTCTGCATTACAATTACCACTCCCTATATATAATTATCGTCTGTCAAATTCTATATAGTCATCAGAGGCTACACTGATCGATCAATCTTGGTCATCTTGATCTGGAAAACAATACCACAGAACAATTTAATCTTGCTACAAACTTTCTTTATAGTTCTGTCATGTTAACCATACCTGTACCATTGGTGCAAAATACAATCACTATATAATTGCATTCTAGGCGAAGTCTCCAATTGGTTTACTATATATCTAATTGTAGGCGATTTCGTCACTAGTCGATTTCTCCGTAAACTGTTATTATCACCAAATTTCAAGGCTAAACACATTTTCCAACAAACACTCGTGCTATAGTAAGAAACAATTACAGTACATAGAGTAATATCACTTTTATATGAATAAAAACTTGGAAACAGGATGCAAAGTGCAATATTTTCTTCTTACAGTTAGAATTCTCAATTAACCCATTACCTCATAGGCTAATTTTAGATACAGCCTCTGAATAATCTTGAATAAATCTACCGAAAAGGAGCATTAACTAGAGAAAAGGGAAATTTTAGAATTGTGTAGTTTGAAACCATTGTGATAAATAGAGCATTTGCCCCTATAGGAGCAAATGCTCTATTTATCACAATGGTTTCACAAAGTGACTTTTACAGAGTCGTCAAAAGTTGTCAATATGAGGGAATGGGTTAAAGCATTTGTTCTTAAGTCTTAAGATGCTTTCAGTATTTGTGTACATACCAGTACAACTCCCACACCTTACACTGTATATATTGATTTACGGAATACAAATTAGTTTGGCATGAACGTTTTAGCTCACCTGGCACTAAGTGCCAAGGTGAGCTATTGTGATCGCCCTGTGTCCGTCGTGCTTCGTCAACTTTTTCTTAGAATGACAACTCCTCCTTAATTACTTGCTGGAGTTTTACCAAACTTTGCAGAAATGTTCATTGGGTCAGCCTCTTCCAAAGTTGTTCAAAGAATTTGATTCCATGTAGAACTCTGGTAGAACTTCTTGTCAAAAACTGTTAGGCCTAGGGCTACCAAATTTGTAATGTAGAATCATCTAGTGGACCTCTACATAGATTGTTCAAATTTTGCCCCTGGGGTTAAAATTGGCCCAACCCCGGGGTCATAAGTTTTACATAGGATTATATAGTAAAATCTTTAAAGATCTTCTTGTCTGAAACTGAAAAGCTTAGAGCTGTGAAATTTGGTATGTAGCTTCATCTGGTGAACCTTTACTAAGATTGTTCAAATTATGCCACAGGGGTCAAACAAGGCCACACATTTCACATTGGATTATAGATAGTAAAAACTTTAAAAATCTTCTTGTCCGAAACGGAAAAGCTTAGAGCTGTGATATTTGGTACATAGCATCATCTGGTGGACCTTTACCAAGATTGTTCAAATTATGCCCCTGGGGTTAAAATTGTCCTCATCCTGGGGGTCACAAGTTTTACCTTGGATTATATAGTAAATTTTTTTTAAAATCTTCATGTCTAAACTGAAAGGCTCCCAAGTTTTACTGAAAACTTTAAAAATCTTTTTGTCAAAAACTGAAAGGCTTACGGCTACCAAATTTGGTCTGTAGAATGATCTAGTAGACCTCTACATAAATTGTTAAATTTTTTACCCTGGGGTCAAAAATGGCTCATTCCTTTAGTTAGCAATGAAGCATCATCTGGTGGAGCTTAACCAAGATTGTTTAAATTGTGGCCTGGGGTAAAAATTGATAGGTCACATGACATCATTTTACCAGAAGAGAGATACTGGGCCATCATGGCCCTCTTGTTATCTTTATTATCAAGTACAGGTATCTTTATTTTATTCTTGATCAGGAAACATGGTTACCATGTTTGTAGGTCAAAGTTCCATGTTTCTTTTACACTAGATATAGGTAAATACACTGCAAGTTTTACAGATGTGTAATGGTTGCTCTTAGGGTACCGGGTAACAACCACCTTTATGTATTATAATTCAGTATGATTAGAACTTAGAAGTAATAGTTGTCTGCCCCCCCCCCCCCCCCCCAAAAAAAAAAACCAAAAAGAAAAGAAAAAAAGATCTGCTTCATTTCTGATACATCTAGTTGATTTCTCTCAAACTTCCCTTAACCCTTTCCCAGTTCAGTATATAGTCAGGATTTGAATACCTATTGAATATTGATGAACAAAATTGTTATGATATAAAATGGACAGTGGAATTTAGAAACTAAAGAAACAGATCTTATTCCATAAGCAAACAGAGCAGACCCAGATGAGACAGCTCCTGCAGGAGCTGTCTCATCTGGGTCTTCTCTGTTTGCCACATGGGAAAACACGTATCTTTGAGGGAAATGGTTAAAGATACAAATGTAGTGTCAAAGAGTGATGGATTTAACGAGCTGCCGAATTGTTACATATTTATTTGGCATCTCATCTGTATTGAAACAGTTGGCATAGGTAATTACAATATACCAATATGCAGAGGTCCAGATCAGATGCATAATTTAAAACATTTTCAAGAATAAATTCTGTATTTCTCCACCAAACCCTGCATTGTAACCACTCTTTAGATTCGTCTCTTCGAGACAATTCTAAAGAGTGGTCACAACATAAGGTTTGGTGGAGAAATGATGATTTTAGTACTTGAGTAGGCATGTTTATCTGTTTCTCTGAATATGCCTCTTGTAGTTTGTACACAGAGTAAATGTTCACGTTACAAATTTAATTTCAGATTGAGATCGACATTGAGCCCACAGATAAAGTAAGTTTCATGCCTTGTCTTAATGCTTTATTAAAAAAGTTTATATGTTGAAATTTTAAATGGTTCATAATTCCAGGACCTAGTTTCACGAATTAGCTTCTTAAAAGGTTATGCTTAGTAAAGTGCTCAACTGGTTTTGCATATACAAACTCGTAACATTTTCAAATACTCTTTCATAACATTTCAACCATCCATAATATACATAGCATTTTGGATACATCCACCTATTTCTTAACTCTTTACTCTATGAATATTTAACTGTACTCCTTAACCCATTCCCTCATAGGCTATTTTTAGATCCAACCCACTTTAAATAAATCTACCCAAAAGGAGCTTTAACTAGAGAAAAGGAAAATTTAGAATTTTGTAGTTACCATTGTGATAAATAGAGCATTTGCTCCTCTAGGAGCAAATGCTCTATTTATCACAATGGTTTCAACAGGTGACTTGCAGAGGCATCAAAAGGCGTCAATATGAGGGAATGGGTTAAATTAAATATGCCTTTCTATGCCTTTGCAAACAGAGTAGACCAAGATCAGACGGCTCCTTTAGGAGCCCTCTCATCAGCGTCTGCTCTTGTTTGCTTATGGTATCATACAGATATGATTCTAGTTTTTGTTAGGGACAAACATTCCCCCTGTTCATAAAATTATGTAACTATAAAAATGAAGTTAAGTAATAATTATGATGTACATGTATTTTATTATTAATATTTTTATAATGGTATATGAACACAGTAATGTTTTAGTCCTGGCCAAAACTAGAATCAGATCTATATTATTCCAAAAAGCAAACAGAGCAGACACTGACAAGATTGCTCCTGTAGGAGCCGTCTGATCTGGGTCTATTTTATTTGCAAATGTTTAGAAAGGCGTATTTATGGGGTAAAGGGTTAAAAAAAATATACGATAATAGACAACAGAAAAGAGAGTTTGAAAACAAGAAATTTACTTTCAAGTATTCATATTCATTGAGCGAGCTATTGGGTATTTATTAAACAAACACTAATTTCACAAAACATGGACTGATATTTGAAGCAAAACACATTTACAGTACAAGATTTTCAATTAACGGCCCCAGTTGAACAAATATTTTAATTCATTTGTAAAACTGAAGTCTGTAGAGTCTAAACATTGTGAAAAGAATTAATATGTAAGAGAATTTCGAATTATAAACAGTGCAGACCCTGATCAGAGAGCTTCTTTTTTTAACTCTTTACTCCATAAATATGCTTTTCTACGCCTTTGAAATAAGAGCAGACCAATATCAGACGGCTCCTACAGGATCATAGTCTGCTCTGTTTGTACATGATATAATATAGATATGATTCTTTAGTTTCTGCCATTGTCATAGCATCCTGTTTTCATGTACCATTGTAAAACAGTCATCTTATTAATATTCATTTATATTTACTGAGTAAAGAGTTAATACGATACATTTCTGTTACTTTTTAGCTCGTCTGTTTTCGTAGAAAAAAGTCAAGCTATTGCGATTACTGGGTTGTAGGCGTTCGCGGCGGCGTGCAAAATCTTTAATGTATTGATTAAAAAAGTATAAGAGGTAACAACATGAAACTTTATAGGTTAGTAGATCTCTTTGAGGAGAAGTGTATGCATTGAACAAGCACCAAATCAGACGAGCGTTGGCACCGCACGAGACTGTTGTTCGAAGTGATTCTCTTACATGTACCAGTAATATTAAAAAACCTCTTAAACATTTAGGTCACCCAGTCTCCTCTCAACCGGTTTGTAAAGCTGAATAAGTCAATGCAGCACCATTTAGATAAGTTTAACTCATTCCTTCCTACCGATGCATTTTGACGCCTCTGTGGAAGTCATTTTGGGAAACCATTGTGATAAATAGAGCATTTGCTCCTTTATAGGAGCAAATGCTCTTTTTTTCATAATGGTTTCTAAACTACACAAGTCTAACATTTTCCTGTCCTCTAATAAATCTTTTTTTGGTAGATTTATTCAAAGAGTTTGGGTCTAAAATTTAGCCTAGGAGAGAATGAGTTAAATGAGACTTATAGAATAGTAAATAGTGTAGACCAATCTGCTGCCTCAGGAGCTGTTTGATCTGGATCTAGATCTGGTCCTCCTGCCCAAATTTTTCTGGAAAAATGTTTCGGATGATTGTGGTAATTTACTGTTGAATTTCATGTTTGTAGGTGGAGCGTATCAAAGAGAGAGTTGAGGAGAAGGAAGGGATTCCACCACCCCAGCAGAGGCTTATATTTAGTGGCAAACAAATGTAAGTATAATATGGGAATCAAGCTACAGTAACCTGTTTAACCATTTACTCCATTAGCATGCTTTTCAACACCTTTGAAAACGGAGTAGACCCAGATCAGAGGGTTCCTGTAGGAGCCATCTGATCAGGGTCTGCTATGTTTGCTTTATAATATAGATCCAGATTCTGCAGTTTCTGTAATGTCTAAAATTTGCCATCGTTCCTTGGCCATTATAAAGATTCTGCTAAATAATATTCATGATGTCAGGCCTTTTCCAGGCGTTTACACAGGTCCATTAACCCTTTCCCCCTTTCCCTCATATAAACGCGTGTTCACGCATTCGCAAACAGAGTAGACCCAGATCAGACGGTTCCTAGAGGAGCCGTCTGATCAGGGTCCACTCTGTTTGCTTATAGAATTTCAAAGATATGTGTCTTTACTTTCTAAAATGGCTACAATTTTCCATCTTCCATATTTCGTTAAAATCATTTTATCTATAAATATTCAGTAGGTATTGAAATTTGGAATGAACGCAGAACAGGGAAAGGGTTAAAAGAACCACTTCCCAATGCAAAATAGGTAACATTTATCCTGATTGTTAGGGGGAAAATCTGCAATAGAGACACAAAATTTGATTGAAATGCTAAACATTTGCAAAATAAGTTAAAATGGTGCCAAAAATGTTTACCAAATCATTGTTTTTTTCGTGTTAAAATTTCCCCCCGAATTGCCAGAAAAAGACTAGTCTTTCATAATTATGCATGTAGTAAAAGGTTAATGCAGGACAAAAATAATGCAGAAAGCTCCTAGCAGAAAACTCCAAGAAGAGGTTTCTGAATAACTTTTGTCCTGCATTTGGCTGCCACCTGTCTTGAAAACCCAGAATTAGACACCTTTTTGGTGGTTGCTGTATAAAGATGATCTGACTGTGTATCCTTTTATCTGAGTTCTGAACAAGCACTTTTATGTGTTTCATACATGTATGAAGCTTGCCCTTGATTGTAACATGTGATATAAAATTGATACATACATGTACATCATATTTCATCTGGTTCTTCATTTATTTCAGGAATGATGAAAAGACAGCACAAGATTACAAAGTGACTGGTGGATCAGTGTTACATCTTGTTTTAGCGCTGCGTGGAGGTGTATGATAAACTGTTTAAATTATGAAATATTCTTCATTGACTGATTATGCTTATGTGTCGGCAATTTTGCCGACTAATATACACAAAGGAATAGTTTCCAAGCGTGAATGAACTAAGTACTTTATTATTAACTTTGTGCACACGCTTAGTGACTATTGTCTGCAAAATTTGTCAAATGCTAGTTCTCAAAAGTACTTTTTCTTTCATTTCTCTTAAAAATGCAGTCAGGGTGTCTAACACAATGTATCCAGTTGAGATGCTTGGTTACCTGGTTTCTCTTGAGTTCAAATTGGTGTTATCACTGCCATCGGGGTATATAGAGCTTACAGTAAAACATCTCTATAACGGCCACTAAATTGTGTTAATTAGTTGGTATATTAGGGCAGGTGGCTGCTTAACGCAAGGTGAAAGTAAAACAGAACGCTCCTATAGGAGCGTTCTGTTTTACTTTCACCTTGCATTAAGCAACCACCTGCCTTTAACACAAAATATTTCATGTAATTTAGTGACCGCTATAGAGAGGTTTTACTGTATAGAGTTGATGGATACATTGATGCTTTAGAAACTGAACACTGCTATACACGGCAACAGATAAGGGTGCATACTCAAATACTTCTCCACCAAACCTTATGTTGTGACCACTCTTTAGAATCGTCTAGAAGTGTTAGTCACAACATAGGGTTTGGTAGAGAAATTAAGGAGTTATTCTTGTACCTCTGTTGCTAATTTATTCCTAACAAAATGTAAAAACAGAATACATGTATGTTAAAAAAAAATTAATATCAATGGACAAGATTCAATAGTTGCTTCTTTTTTTTTTTACCAGTTAATGTTTTTGAGAATGGCGACTATGAAGTGTTGGGTACTTAATTGGGGCTCTTAGGGCTTGGTGCAAATCATTTATACCCCGCCTTAAATGGCCTGTAAACAGTCCGCTGAACATTTAAAAGGAGATATTTCTATTTATTGTTTTAACTCTTTGCACACTAATAATTGATTCTTGTTGGCAAAATTTGTTATCAGATGCAATTCTAAAAGGGCAATTTTTCTATGATTTCTCTTCAAAGATGCAACAAGTGTCAAACAGTTTGGACCCTGATGTGATGTAGAGTGTCTGGGTTTCTCATTTGGATCGCGACTGACTGCATAAGTTATACTGCTAGCATGCAAGGAGAGAAATTATTACAAGAATGATTCTTATTCGAAAATTATTTCCTCAGCTTCTTATCTAAATCCAGACTAGTAATAATAAATTGTCCGTTTTGCACTGAGCCCTTTGGCGTCACTCATGAAGGCGAGGAGTTGGTAAATTGTGATTGTTGTTTGTTTTAAATAACTTCTACCTGCAAAACGTGATACCTTTGCTCATGGTTTGTACGAAAGTACATTGTAGTTGATATTTTCAGGACACCTACAGTTAATTTGTAAAAATATCTGAGTATAAAAATCCTTGCATTACAGTCTAAATTTTAGATGACTTTGAAATTATTTTGTGAGCAAAAGATGGAAAAGGAAAAATGCATTTGACAAAAGAATGAATACAAAAAGTATTTACGTATATGATGTCCAGAAAGATGAAGTTCTCTCATGTTACATTTTGTGTATTTGTGTAATTAAGTGATTTTGCATAAATAAAAAGTCATAGAAATGTTTATCATGTCTTTTTCATTTTTCTAATGCAAAACATCAGAATGAAAATCAGGAGATAATTACAAAAACAGTTTCGCACAATGGGGGATAAGTGTTACAGAAAATCTTGTTACATAGAATCTCTCTATAGGATAAACATGGATGATTTTGACCTTTTCCCTGTTGCATACTTATGTAAGAAATAATTCAAATATTAATTTGATAACTTTTTATAATCGTATGAACTAAAGACATCTTGGTTTGGGCAGAAACTAGAATCAGATCTACAAGTATATTGTACGCTAAGCAAACAGTGCAGACCCTAATCAGACGACTCTTACAGAAGCTGTCTGATTTGAGTCTGCTTTGCTTGCAAGGTGTTTGTATGAAGGAAAAGGTTAAAATAAGGTGGCTGCTGATAAGTTGCAAAAATCTTGCAGAAAGCTCTTGTGGGAGCTTTCTGCATATCTTAACCCTTTCTTCCATAAATACGCCTTTCTACACCTCTGTATAAGTCATTTTTTGAAACCATTGTGATATTTATTATCACAATGGTTTCATAACTACTCAATTGTAAATTTTCCTTTTCTCTAGTAAATGCTCCTTTTCTGAAATTGTGCACCTGCAATTGGGGTTTGATTTGATTCGTCATTCATGAATTATCTCCCTTCTCTTAATTTTGATAAATGAAATTTGTCCAGAGCTTTTACTCTGTCAAACCTAAACAGAACTTTTTTAAATTTAGCAGTATTGTTGAACACCATCTGAAGTTGAGCATCTGCGAGGTTTATTGTCGCTTCGTGCATGAATGAATGATCTTCCTTTTCGTAATTCAACAAATGAAAATTTCGCTGTCCTGAGCTTTACTCCGTCATACCTTAACCCTTTCCCTCATATAAACGTGTTTTCACGCTTTTGCAAACAGAGAAGACCCAGAGGAGCTGTCTGATCAGGGTCTGCTCTGTTTGCTAATAGAATTTGATTGATCTGGTTCTTTACTTTCTAAAATGTCTACTATGTTTCACCTTCCAGATTTCTTTATATCTATTTTTAATGAATATTAAGTAGGTATTGAAATTTGACCTAAATACAGAACAGGGAAAGGGTTAACAGAACCTTGACCCTCTCGTCGGCGTTGGTTAAGCTTTTTGTTAAGGTCCTTTTCTCAGAAACCATCAAAGATATTTGGTTCATATTTGGTATGTATGTTTACTATCACAAGGGGAACCCATTTCACAAGGGCAGGTAACCCTAAAATTAATTTTGCCATAGTTATGCCCCTTTTTTTTGACTTACAATTTTCATTTTTGGTTAAGTTTTATGTTCAGGTCCATGTCTCAGAAACTGTCAGAGATATTTGGTTCAGCTTTGGTATACATGTTAACTATTACAAGGGGGACCCATTTCACAAGGGCAGGTAACCCTAAAATTAATTTTGCCATAGTTATGCCCCTTTTTTCGACTTGGAATTTTCATTGTTGGTTAAGTTTTATGTTCAGGTCCATGTCTCAGAAACTGTCAGAGATATTTGGTCCAACTTTGGTATACATGTTAACAATTACAAGGGGGACCCATTTCACAAGGGCAGGTAACCCAAAAATTAATTTTGCTGTTGTTATCTCCCCTTTCTGACTTAAGACTTCCACTATACTATCCAGCATTAAAGAAAGTGGAGCGTGCTGTCTGCGGACAGCTCGTTAAATTTTGAAATAAAAAAATGCCAGATGTAACTCATCTGATGCGTGGCAGTCCATTCTCATATTACGGCAACATCAGATTTATTTCTGTAACCCCATCTCTGTGTCAAATGTGCTAGTGGGGTTATCAACTCATTCCCTCATATTGACAACTCTGTAAAAGTCACTTTGTGAAACCATTGTGATAAATAGAGCATTTGCTCCTATAGGAGCAAATGCTCTATTTATCACAATGGTTTCAAACTACAAAATTCTAAAAAATGTCTTTTTCTCAAATTAATGCTCCTTTTGGGTATATTCATTCAAAGAGGTTGTATCTAAAAATAGCTTATGAGGGAATGGGTTAATCTAGTTTCTTCTTAAGGCATTAACCCACACCTCATAAACAAAAGTGTCTACTCAAATTTGGATCTGGTGCAATTTTGACTGCTTCCGATTCAATCAAGCTTTGGAGAAACTATTTACCCTTTCCTCCATAAATACGCCTTTCTACGCCTCTGAATAAGTCACCTGTTGAAACCATTGTGATAAGTAGAGCATTTGCTCCTATAGGAGCTTTGATGTTTCTCCATCAAACCCCATGTTGTTACCACTCTTTAGAATCATCTTAGAACAATCTGTGCTGTAAATGTTGGATTGACAGAATTATTAGTTCGAGTTATCCTGAAGTTCGAGTTATCCGAGTTTGAGATACCGAAACTCAACTAAGTCTAATGCTGTGTTTTTCAGTCAGATGGCAGCTCGATGCAAGAGCATTCTGTATTACTTTTGTCCAACATTAATCCTTTACTACTCCTTTGCTTTGCAAACAGAGTAGACCAAGTATGGCTCCTGTAGGAGCAGTCTGCCACGGGTCTGCTCTGTTTACTTATGAAACTAGAACTATCACTGAAGGTGATTAATACCCCCACAATTGTGACTGTCACAAGTAAAATCTTTGTACAATTCGAAGGGGTATAACTCTGTAAGAAAATAAATAAACTTTGAAAACTATTATATTATTGGATGTGCATCTCCCCTTCTACAATGTCAAGTTCTGTTTGATTCCAGTCAGCAGGTGCTGAGAAAACATGCAGAATAAAGATCAACAGACAGATCAATACACAACTTTTAAACAAAGGGGCATAACTCTGAAAGAAAATAAATCAGTTGGATAACTATAATTGGATGTGCATGTCCTCCTTATTATAAAGCATCATGTCAAGTTTCATTGGATTCCAGTCAGCAGTTGCTGAGAAACCGCATGGAAAAAAGTCGTCGGACCGACCTATAGACCAAAGTTCAAAGGGGCATAACTCTGTAAGAAAAATAGATAAACTGTAAAACTATTATTGGATGCGCATGTCCTTTTTATGACAAAGCATCATGTCAAGTTTCATTGGATTCCAGTCAGCAGTTGCTGAGAAACCACACGAAAACAAGATGTGTTTGTGAAACACCATGCCCCCGACCCTGAAGGATGATCTTGACCCATGGAACAGGGAGCTGAACGTGACACATCGTCTTTGTGTGGTGAACATTTGTGCCAGGTTATTTTGAAATCCATTCACAGATAAAAAAGTTATAGAAGGGACACAAAATTTGGGACGGATGGAAGGACTGACAGACGGAAAGACAGACAATGCGATAACTATATGCCCGTCGTTAAGGGGGCATAAAAAGTCAATAGACAGATCATAATTCAAAGGGGCATAACTGTAAGAAAATAGATAAACTGTAAAACTAATATTGAATGCGCATGTCCTCTTCATGATAAAGTATCATATTAAGTTTCGTATCATTCCAGTCGGCAATCGCTGAGAAACCGTGCGGAATAAAAATCAACGGACAGACCAACACAAAATCAATCAGCTGAAAAACTATAATTGGATGCGCATGTCCTCTTTATGATAAAGCATCATGTCAAGTTTCATTGGATTCCAGTCAGTGGTTACTGGGTATAGTAATAGAGATATGACTACAGTTTCTGCCATGGCCAAGTTTCCTGTGTTCATATGCCATTATAAAATATCTAATTAATATTCATGATGTCATTATTTCTTGCATGAATATTCATGGAGTAAAGGGTTATTAAAGCAACTTCCTACTCGTATAGACCACAGTGTTTGCTCATGATATGGTCACTATAGGTTCTGAAGTAACTGACACTGATTAGCCCTTTCCCTGTTAAATATTCATTTAAGAAATAATGACATCATGAATATTTATTAGCTGAAATTTTATAATGACATATGTATATGTAGGATACTTTGGTATTGTTTTAAACTGTAGTCAGATCCAAGATAATTTCAAAAGCAAGCACAGATCTTGATCATCAGGTTTCTAAAAGAGCTGTCTGATCTGGGTCTACTCGGTGAATGTGTGAAAACTTAATTGTAAAAGGGAAATACACATGTAGTTAAGTCTGCAAGCAAGTGGAAGCCCTATGCAAACAATTTGGATTGAGAGAAGTTGCCGAGTGACTCTGCATCTCATCAAGATTCAAACTGTGCGACACTGACAGTATTTTTTAAACACTAAGAAAAAACTGACTTAAAAATTAAAATATAAATTAACCTTTTTCCTGTTCATAGTTATTAGGTGAATGATTATAGTGTGAAGTTTTCAAGGGAATCTAAATCATGTCATAAGCAAACAGAGCAGAACCCAGTCAGATGGCTTCATTAGGAGCCATCTGATCTGAGTCTACTCTGTTTGCAAAGGCGTGAAAAGGCATTTATATGAGAGAAATGGTTAAGACACAATCAAACAGGGTTACTGGTAGATTCTTTTATTTTCAAATCACCTTCGACAGTTTCAATTTAAATGAAATTGCCTCGTGATGTTTCTTTCTGAACACCTTGATGTATATAAAATATCGGTATAGATTACATGTAAAAGTAAAGCCACGGTTTACATGTAAAACCAGTCGGTAATTGAGATGTCTGTAAATAATGAGTTAATATGCGAGGCATTTTTATGAGTCTTCTTCAGCTTCCAGATTTATATTTGTACCAAACTTGGCATAGAGTTCAACTTTAAGTCCTTGTAAAACTTTTTTATGTGCCTCAGCTTGCTGTTCTAGAGTTTTAATTTCCTCCGTGGTTGTCCCTTTGGCTTTCTCCAGCATCGTACTTGTCTCATCAGAATCCATACTGACAAACACCTCTCCTATTTGAAATGTGGCAACAGTTAAGGAACTCAGTAACATGTTTCAGGCGATTATCCCTTTACTTCATATATATGCCTTTGCAAACTCAGAAGACCCAGACCAGGCAGTTCTGTAGGAGCTGTCTGATCAGAGGCTGCTCTGTTTGCTTATAGAATAATAAAGATCTGATTCTGCAATTTCTCCCGAAGAGATAAGATTTGGTGTATGAATAGTAAGGGTATATCTATTCTGACAAGTTATTAGCAAGAAACTTTACTTTAAATTTATTTCTTTTAATCCTTTCCCTGTTCTATGTTTATTTCAAATGTCAATACCTACTGAATATTCATGGACAAAATAGTTATAATGAAATACAGAAGGTGGAATGTTGTAACCATTTTAGAAACTAAAGAAACAGATCTATCAAATCCGTTAGCAAAGAAAGTAGACCCTGATCAGATGGCTCCTACAGGAGCCGTCTGATCTGGGTCTACTCTCTTTGCAGATGGGTGAAAACACATTTATATGAGGGAAAGGGTTAATAGGATTTTTTATATAAAAGAAGCCATCCAGTGCAAAAGGACCAAACAAATAAAGTCATACATACAATTTGTCATATGTGCTGTAATACATGTACATGTATACAAGAAAAGATTCTCTGTATTTGGCCCATTTGGATTTAGAGTTTTACAAACAGTGTGGATCCAGACCAGCTGGTGTGTGACTGTCAAGAGACGACACATCTACACTGTCGAGTCCGATTACAAAATTTGAGGATGTTGGCAAGAGTCAAATGAGGTAGACCCTGACAAGATGCAATCATTACCATACACTAGCTAATTGGAGTCTACAAGATATCTTTTCAATTAACCTTTAGCCTGCTACATATTTGTTTAATCACTCTGCCCTCTTTGAATATTAATAAGGTAAATCTTTACAAAAATATACAGGATCTGTTGAAATGATTTACCTAGGGAAAAGCATAGAGCATGCAGGCATGTTTTTCCCCATGGCAAACTGCATTCCCAGATGAGAGAGCTCCTATTGGAGCTCTCTCATCTGGGTATACACTGTTTGCAAATGCATCTATAGTTGTGACAGGCGCGCTATGGGTTAATGGCACAATTCTTTCAATGCAAATAAGCAAAGGATATGGGATCATGTCATCTCCGTCCAGCATCATAATGTCATCACCTGCATCTTCCAAGTTCTGCAGCTCTTTCTGAAATGGAGTTTGACTCTTAGACAGATCTACAGGAATTGATAATTTGATAAAGGCTTTAACCCTTTCTCTCATATAGACCCTGATGATCCTTTAAAACATAAGACTTTCATGAGAACAGAAAAGTGCTGACATTTGCATAAAAACATAAATGATAAACAAGATGTAAACATAATTAATACGACTGTCCAACAGTTCCCTATTAAGCATGTATGTCTTGCAATTCTATAAAATAGCATATCCGCCGATTATTTGGAATACAGCACAGTTTATATAAACAGAATGATATTGGGTACTCAAAAGTTCAAATCCCTGTTATACCTTTTTCTGAGTGAGTTCTTCCTTAACATCCTGAAGTTTTGCATTGAATCTTGCAAACTTGTTGATTCTCTGTTGATCTTCAAAAGTCACTTGAGCATCAGCATCCTGATGGAAATAAAAACAAAACAAAGCTTTCATTAACCCTTTACTACATGTACATAGATACGCCATTCTACGCCTTTGCAAACAGAGTAGACCCAGATCAGGCGGCTCCTATAGGAGCCGTCTGATCAGGGTCTGCTCTGTTTGCTAATGAAATTTTATTGCCCCGATTCTACAGTTTCTGCTATGGCCAAAAATTCCTGTGTCCATTTGTTATTTAAACAATGTAATTAATATTCATGACATCATTATTTCTTATATGAATATTCATGGAGGAAATGGTTGAATCAAAATTACACAAAATTGAAAATGATTAATGTTTTTAAGGTAAAATAAAGTATTGAGCCAGCATTGCCTTTAATAACACTATCTCTGCTGAATATTCATGAAAGAAATAATAACCTCATGAATATTTATTGACTAAATCTTTACAATGGCATATGTACAAATGTATAGGTAGAAACTGTAAAGTTGGATCTATTGTAATTTCATTAGCAAACAGGACAGACCCAGATCTAATGGCTCCCACAGGAGCTGTCTGATCTGGGTCTACTCTGTTTGCAAAGATGTGAAAAAATGTTTGTGTGAGGGATGCTTGGAAGTTCAAACGAAGAAAACATTTGAATAGTAGATTGAATTTGTGTCACTAAATAAAGTTGAAGCTTCTTATATATCCATGCTTTGTTTTACATACTTTTTCTGTTCATGTGCTTATGCATTATGCTTGAATGACACTTTGAGTTAACAAAATGCCGCAGTTTGAGCGAGATGCATCAACATTAGCTGGTGGGGGTAAATATGTTTGACATAAGAAGCAGATCATTGTTTTAAGCAAGCTATGTGGGATTGATTTAACCGAAAGGCTAAATAATGATGAAAAACAATTTCATGGCATTATCATTTCAATGATGGTAATTCGCAGACCTTGTTTTGGAATCAATGCAAACTGTCATGTAATGAAAGCATATGTCAGAATCAGGATAGTAAAACCCATCTAATCGAAATTCTAGTTGAGATGATTTTTTATACTTTTAATTTCACCCTGTATTAAACTGCTACCTGTCTCCAAGAACGATATTTTTACGAAATTGAATGTCCGTTTTAGAGGGGTTTAACCTTTTCCTCCATAAATACACCTTTCTACGCCTCTGTAAAAATCACCTTTTGA
This sequence comes from Azorinus chamasolen, assembly GCA_963576725.1. NCBI lineage: Eukaryota > Metazoa > Mollusca > Bivalvia > Cardiida > Solecurtidae > Azorinus > Azorinus chamasolen. The sequence goes on along the minus strand of OY755238.1, from coordinate 58,195,108 downwards.
AACCATTGTGATAAATAGAGCATTTGCTCCTATAGGAGCAAATGCTCTATTTATCAATGGTTTCAAACTACAAAATTCTAAAATTTTCCTTTTCTCTAGTTAATGCTCCTTTTCGGTAGATTCAAAGTTGTTGGATCTAAAAATAGCCTATGAGGGAACGAGTTCACATTATTTTAATGAATAAAAAATGATTTTCTGTGGTGACAGGATAAACCGAATACCAGGTCAGTGCCATATATGGAAATGTTTATCTGATACTGCTTTGGAAAACATTTGCCACTGGTCACACTAAAGCTTGTCATCTACCTTGTTTTCTCTCTATATTTTTAACCCGTAACTCCATAAATTCACCTTTGTAAATAGAGTAGATCCAGATCTGATGGTAGATCCAGATCTGATGGCTCCTATTGGAGCCGTCTGATCAGGGTATACTCTGTTTGCTTACGACATAATAGACCTGATTCTACACTTTCTGCCTTGATTAAATATTCCTGTATTAATCACAGGTGTTTGGCGCGTGCTAACCCCCACACCCCCATCCTACCCCTACAACCCAAAAAAGGAATAAAAGACACTGAAACACGCATACATATGGTCAAATCATCATAACATAGCATAATAACCAGTTTCTGACAAACACCCCTCGGTGTCAAAATATATCATAGGAAGGTAGACATGAAAACCCAATCGAAATCACCACCGTACTTGCTCTAGAGTCTACGAAAAAAGAGCCATAAGTTGTTAAGAGTGATCAAGATTTAGCCAAGACTTTAGAGCAAATACGGTGGTGATTTCCATTGGGTTTCCATGTAGACAGTAGACCTACCTTCCTATGATATACTTTGATACCGAGGGGTGTTTGTCAGAAACAAATTACTGATAGTTACGCTTAGTTATGATGATTTGACCATATGTAAGTGTGTTTTATTATTTTTTTGGTTTGTAGAGGGGGATGGGGTAGGGTGGGCGAGGGTGGGGGTAGGGTGGGCAGCATGCCCACTGGATTTTCATTCAGGGGGTACATTTACCCCCTGGTCTCATTAATAGAGGGTACAGAGAAATTTTTGGGGGTACACAGTACACAATAAAATTTTATTTTATGGCTAAATTTGAATAAATCCTGCGATTAGTTCTGCAACCTTGACCTATTTTGCACTTACGTAAAAGGGCAACACTCATTTTATTTAAACAAATATTCATTATCAAATGGGTTCATATCACCAGATAAATTGGATCTTATCACTAGAATTTAATTCAATTGATTGAATGTATGATACGACACCTCATTCATGAACAATGTAAAGTTACAATACCATGATTAAAAACGGCAAAAGTTCTGTCCACCATAATACTTTTTTCCCCCCAATTCCTATTTGGAACAGGGCATTGGCAGTATCAAAGGTTGACCTGCTTTTTCATAGTTTTTCCCAAACTTGAGATAATTTGACTGTAGCAACATAATTTTGCAGACGCGATTTTCCACGTAACGGAAATCAACAAATTTTCAATGGGAAGTAAAAATTGCAAGTACTGTGTGCAGTGCGGGCTTCCGCGCCGATGTTTTATACCTGCTCGGAAGTGCAAATATCATTGTTGACATTTTCATGAGACCGCTTGAAATGTCATTTAAGAATAAGATAGAACACTGTTGTTTTCAAACACTATTCCGATGTATTTCTTCTACTTTTTGATGACAATCTCTGAAATTAGATCGATCAATTCTGTACGTGAATGGACACATTGTTTTTGTACGTGCAATTCACGTATTGGATTAAAGAACTGTACATGCAGCATGCATTTTATATGTGAAATAGGTACTGCAGTACATGAATGGGCATGCTGGTGGGGGGTTCAGCACGCGTCGAACATACATGGTATTAATATGTTATTATAAAAAAATACAGCTAATTAATATGCTTGGTGTCATTACTTCTTGCATGAATATTCATGGAGTACTGATCTTCTGGAAGTAACAACTTGAAGTAAAGCTTTAGGGTTAAACTTTTCGCCAATATGAAATTAGACAGACTATAACTCCAAAATCGCCCTCTATCTTGAGCCTTGAACTTCCCGTGAGTAAATGTCAATTGTTGGATTCTGGGACCATACTGTTATTACAGATATCATAAGTATGTGACATAATGTCTCTGGTGACAGAGGCAAGTTGTTGTCAAAATAAATAAAGGTGGACCAATTTGGACTTGCAGAAGAAATGCTGAATTGTATATTACATGATAAAACTGTTGAACACAAACACTGGATATATCTTACAATATTACACTAACTGTCTAAAAGCCAAATAATTTTCATAAGATAGAATACGATATTTGTTTGAACAAGTTTGTCTCACTCACCTCTTTGATGGTGGTCGCCATGTTGCTGTTATGCAGTAAATCGATGTTTCGGATTTTTTTTATACATTATGAAAATTATAACCATATGACCACGTGTGATTTATTTTGCAAAACAACAAGAAAGCGGTATTTTTGAAATATTATTAATATATAGGACTGATCATAAACTCGCCCTTTTTTTGCATTTTCTGCGAGACAGTTTTAAATATCAACATGGTTGAAATCGTGCAGACGCTTTTGAAGGTTTTAATAATTCTTGCAGGTAAAACTATTTTGTTAAACTGTTTACTGTACGATGACGTGTTTAGATCAAGTCCTAAAGTATTTATATTTTATTTCAGGTACACTTTTGGTCACAAATGCACAAGTACCTGATCTAAATGAACGGTAAGTCATCTTGCAGAATTAGAAGTGCACCAGTAATTCGGATAGTTTGTTTTATTGATCTTCTAACTTTGTTTTGCTACTATGGTGCATTTTTAGTTCAGGAGTTTCAACTATTCCAAAATTGGAATTGACTGGGTTTTTTTTAACTCAATTTTAACATTTACCTTAAATAATACAACCAGTATTGTTTAACTCACAAAGCAAACACTGATCTTAGCATCATGTTTTGAATACAGTACACATGGTACAGCGGCACAGTATGTCATTATTGAATGATACTGTTTCTCACATGTGACATTCTTTTGTTTATTGACATTTTTTACAGATTTGCTGTGTAAGCTAGCTAAAATTTAGAGTAATGCAATAGGGTAATTTAGATATTGATTCCCATTCCTGAAAGCAAGTTAACCCTTTCCATGTAAAGAATAATGAATATTAATTACGGTAGATTGTTTTTTATTACGGCATTTGAACAAATGACAATGTGGCTCAAGCAGCAATAGTAGAATCCGATCTATGTATTGTATTGTAATGTAATCAGCAAACAGCTAGCAGACCCTGATCAGACGGCTCCTATAGGAGCTGTCTGTTCTGGGTCTACTCTGTTTGCAATGGCGTAGTAAGGCATATTTATGGAGTAAAGGGATAACTTTGTTCCCATACCTGACAAGTTATTTTCCTGTAGATATAGGCAGGCCTGGTTTCACACAGATTAGTAAAAATAGAATCAGTGGTATAATGTAGCTCACATTTAATTCTAATTTTTGATAACCTTTCCAAACTGTTTGCCAAATCCTTTTTCACTCCTAGCTGGCAATGAATTCATGAAAAACTATTCCAACAGTCTGCAGCTGCCAGCCAGTCTGACTGGAATCCAGAAAATAATTCTTAACCTTTAGCATGCCAAGATTTTCAGACAGATTGTGATTACCTTTTCAGACAGTTTATATCCAGATGATTGAGTTTAGACACCAAGTAACTTGATGTCACATCAATATCTAATCTGTTTGACTTTTTGGTCACTTTTTATATGCCTGTTCGAAAAAAAGGGAGGTATTATGGAATGGTGCTGTCTGTCCGCCTGTAAAATCTCTAACTCAAGTTCTGCTTGGTGGATCCTTCTCAGATTTCACCACAATGTTTATCTGGACATGCTAAAGTAGCATGGGTGTGTCCCAGTAGGTATAGTCAAGGTCAAGGTCACACAATTGGACTTAGAATTTGCGCTTAGCATTTGTGTTTAGAAAATAATTATGTTAACCTCAATATATTTCACCACAATGTTTATCTGGACATGCTACAGTAGCATGGGTGTGTCCTGGTAGGTATATACAAGGTCAAGGTCGCACAATTGGACTTAGAATTTGCGCTTAGCATTTGTGTTTAGAAAATAATTATGTTAACCTCAATATATTTCACCACAATGTTTATCTGGACATGCTACAGTAGCATGGGTGTGTCCTGGTAGGTCCTGTCCAAGGTCGCACAGTTGGACTTAGAATTTGTGTTTAGCAAATATGTTAACCTCAATTTATGTTAAACAAAGCCTTGATGGGCGTATATTGTGTCCACTGGCACCCTTATTAGTGAAATAGAATGGAGAAAATAATTCAGATTTTTTTGCAGATGGCAGTTTTTACAGATTTCAATTATGAAGCATGCAAAGAGTTATTTAACAAAATTGTGCAATCTTACTAAACTAGACTAAGAGTCAGATAGAGTCAGGTTGGGTCATCAAGGTTAAAAAATATACTAGTTGTTTTACCACTGAATTTTTTTTATTTTTTTTTAGATTGGTATTATGCTAGAATTATAAATAGATAAATAAAGTATTAAAACAGATCAACCCTTGTAGTTATTCGTACAGCCTCTATTTTTCCAAGAATTATGTTAGATTATTTTCAAAAAATATTCAAAGTGTTTGAATCTTTTGCAGCTTCTTAGATGTGTACAAAAATGGAAAATGGCTGGTTGAGGTAAGTTGAAAGAAAAATCTTTTAGAAACAGCTGTTGAAGATTGATTCAGATTATCCATTTAATGTATGTGAGTGATTATTTGCTAAAACTTTCCTTTAGTAGAAGTTTCAGTAAAATGATTTACATTTTGGGTCATACTGTAGCAGAAAATCAATACTTAATACAAAAAGCTACTGTACAATCCCTAATATGTGTTTAGCTTATCATTTTAACTTAACATTGGTCATAACTTTTGAGTCAGTACAGATCTAGAGACTTGATATTTGGCATGCATATGTTTCTCATAAAGCCGCATATTTTGAGGGGTGACATGTCAAGGTTATCCTTCAAGGTCAGAAATCAAATATATAGGTCAAATCACAGACTTTAACATTGGCCATAACTTTTGAATTAGTAGAGATAGAGCCTTGATATTTGGCATGCACATGTATCTCATGAGGCTGCACATTTTGAGGTGTGACATGTCAAGGTCATCCTACAGGGTGAAAGGTCAAATTGAGTGGGGGCATAGTGTTTCACAAACACATCTTGTTTAAAATGTGCTTCTAGAATTTAATATACAGAAGGTTGCTTAATGCAAAATGAAAACAATGTAGAAAGCGCCCATGGGAGTTTTATACATTGCTTTCAGTCTGCAATAAGCTACCACCTGTATTTTGAAAAACCTATATTTCTTTGTTTAATGGTTATTATGTCTCCCTCTGACAGTATACTGGGGAGACATTTTGTTTTGTGCGTGGCGTCTGTCCATCAGTCCGTCTGTCCGTGATTTCTCCAAAACCTTTGTTCAGATTTCCATGAAACTTTATAGGATTGATAAACACTATGCCTTGTTGTGCATAGCTTATTTCTGTTCCAGTTCGATGATTTTCTGCAGAGTTATGGGAAATTGAAATTTTTACATGGAAAATTTTGTCCGTGCAGTTTCTCCAAAACCTTTGGTTGCATTTTCATGAAACATCAAAGGATTGATCAGCACCATGTCTAGTTGTGCATATCTTATTCCTGTTCCTGTTTGATGATTTTCTGCAGAGTTATGTGACTTTAAAATTTTTGCATGGAAAATTTTGTCCGCGCTTGGGGGGGGGGGGGGGGGGGAGACAATTCTAGTTATATAGGGTTTTGTTTTATTGATCATTAGATTCCCCTCAGAAGTAAGGGGGCATTTATTAGGGAAAATAGAGAATACAGTGTTTATATTTGAAAGTTTTGATCATAGGCATGTATTTTATTTGAAGTGACTTGAAAATAAACTGTATATTATTCTAAGTCAATTACATATTTCATTGTGTGATATATTTGGCTAAAGTTTCAGCTCATATGAATACCATATGTGCATGCTATGCAGAAATTGTTTTCTCTTTCATAACTCTCTCAAATATACACCATCTTATTATTATCCTTTCTGCAATAAGACAAACCCAGCTACTTAGTGAAGTGTTGATATCAAGCCCATGAGGCGTTTCTATGAAGGAAAGGTTTATGTTAATCCATTACCTGATGAAGATTTATGAAAGAAATAATGTCATTACAAATATTAGCTGATTTTTTCTCATGTCATTGCTCACATTGTTTCTTGTTCCATTCTTACAGTTTTATGCTCCTTGGTGCGGGCACTGTAAAAAACTGGAGCCAATATACAACCAAGTCTACCACCAGCTGAAAAACTCAGATGTAAACGTGGCCAAGATTGATGCAACTCGTTTCTCTGTTGTTGCATCTCAGTTCGAAGTGCGAGGGTTTCCAACTATCAAATTGTAAGTACAATGAGACTTATTGTAAGCAGACTTCCCAGGGATCCACAGAATGTTGCTCCGGGTGACTGCTTAACCCTTTCCCTAAGGAGTATTTCTGTAAAGAAATAATTACTGTTAAACCTTTACTACATGAATATTTATGTATGAAATAATGACGTCATGAATATTAACTCATTCCCTCCCTAAGACTATTGTTAGACCCAACCTTTTTGAATAAATCCACCGAAAAGGAGCATTAACTATAGAAAAGGAGAATTTCATAATTGTGTAGTTTGGAAACCATTGTGATAAATAGAGCATTTGCTCCAATGGAGCCAATGCTCTATTTATCACAATGGTTTCAAAAAGTGCCTTTTACAGAGGCACAAAAATGTGTCACTAGGAGTGAGTGTGTTAATTAGATTAATTGTTATAATAATACATGGAAACAAGAATCTTCAGCCATACCAGAAAATGTAAAATCATATCTATATTATATCATAAGCAAACAGAGCAGACCCTGATCAGACGGCTCCTATAGGAGCCGTCTGATCTAGGTCTACTCTGTTTGCAAAGGCGTATTTATGGAGGATAGGGTTAATTAGCAGAATTTTTAAAATGCCATATGAACAAATGGAATTTTGATCATGGCAGAAACTGTAGAATCAAACCTATATTTTTCCATAAGCAAACAAAGTAGACCCAGATCAGGCAGCTTCTACATGATCTGGGTCTACACTCTTTGCAAATGCTTAGAAATTTGTATCAGGTAAGATGTTAACACACAATCTCATTATTCATTGTTGTTCTGTATTTTCAAACAACGGACAGAAGTAGTCAACATTTCCTGCCTGGTTCCTTGCTGACGTTCTTCTACACTGGCCTTAGTTGATTTTCTGAAGTGCATGTTATGAGATTTTTCAGAATGTTTTATGGAGGAGAGCTTTTGTGATTCTGACATTAAAATGTAACTTTTGTGGTGCTAGAATGTTAGTCATTAATATAAAAAACAATAAACAATATTTGTAGGTTTCATTTCAAAGGCATTAGGAATGAGAAATATCAACTCAGAAACAGTGACATATTAACCCTTTACTCCATGAATATTCATGTAAAAGTAATGACATCATACATATTAATTAGCTGTATTGGTTAAATAACACAGGAACACATGAATATTTAACTTAGACAGAAAGTGTAGAATTCGATCTGTATTATGTTGTAAGCAAACAGAGCAGACCCTGATCAGACGGCTCCTACAGGAGCCGTCTGATCTGGGTCTACTCCGTTTGCAAAGGCATAGAAAAGCGTATTTATGTAGTAAAGGGTTAAAGTTCTGTTTGAAAGTAGAATTTGGTTGTTTCTTTTGTTTCAGTATCAGTGGTGATAAAGTGTTTAACTTTCGTGGTGAGAGGACCAAAGATGAAATCTTACAATTTGTAAATAAAGCCAAAGGGTAGGTAACAATCAAACATTTTTATTTTGTGAATACATTTACACTGCCAATGTCCAGATCAACTCTTTCAACACTGGGATTCAGATCACTCAGTACGGAAGGCTTAAACTTGCTAGAGGATTTTGAATGACAAACAGTGCAGACCCTGATCCGAGGGCTCCTCTAGTAGCCATCTGATCTGGGTATGTACTGTTTGCAAATGACAGTGTATGTTGCAAATACATTTTGAAGAGGAACCGTTTTTGGTTGCGCTTTCTGTATTGGAATGGAAATAGTTATTTTAGCATGTTTTGTAAACTGTTTAGTGGAAATCATTTGTTTTTGTATGAAATTTTGTATGGGTTAATCTGTCCACATTATTGACTGCAATTATAAAATTACCTGTATCAAATGTTGACCACGTCATGACAAATAATAATGCATAGTGCTCAGTTGTCATTGTCAGTGGACTGATGATGAGATATAAACTACATTTTAAACATTATGTTCAATTGTGGATATTAATGAGGTTATGTAGGATTCTTTTAACCCTTTCCTCCATATATATACGCCTTTCTATGCCTCTATAAAAGTCACTTCTTGAAACCATTGTGAAATGCTCTATTTATCACAATGGTTTCAAAACTAAACAGTTCCAACATTTTCCTTTTCTCTAGCAAATGCTCCTTTTCGGTAGATTTATTCAGAGGTTGGGTCTTAAAATAACCCATGGGGGAATGGGTTAATTCGTTTGTATGAGACTTAACAAAATTTGAACTTAACAAAATTGTCCTTCCAAAGATGGGTTCGACTGAGGAATAAGAACTTTGGATAGACCAGGCCCTGAGGTTACAAAACATTTTGCTTGATTTTGAGATCAGTATGTGTATCTGACTGGTCAAATTTTGAGCAAGCTCAAAATCAGACCAATCAGATACTCATACTTGAGATTGAACACAGACTCAGAAGTTTTATAACCTCGGACCCAGTACTTCGCTAATCTACATTTCTGATTGAAAGTTTACTTATGCATTTCAGGCCAGCTGTTCGGCGCCTCAGCAGTATAGGAAAGTTCAATGAGGCAAAGAGTCTGCATAGTGATTGTGTTTTCTTCCTCTTTGTTGGAGATGAGGATCCAAACAATGATCTATACGTAAGTGTGTTGTTAGAATATTCTATTTAATCCTTCATCTAGTAGAACTCAGTGCTCCAGAGTATCATTTTTATGCCCCCCAGATAAGATCTGGGGGGCATATTGTTTTTGCCCTGTCTGTCTGTCTGTCTGTTTGTCTGTTTGTCTGTTTGTCTGTTTGTTTGTCAGCAACTTTAACATTGGTCATAAATTTTAAGCCAGTACAGATAGAGACTTGATATTTGGTATGCATATGTATCCCATGAAGCCGCACATTTTGAGGGGTGACATGTCAAGGTCAAGGTCATCCTTCAAGGTCAGAGGTCAAATATATGGGTCAAATCACCGACTTTAACATTGGCCATAACTTTTGGACCAGTAGAGGTAGAGACTTGATATTTGGCATGCTTGTGTATCTCATGAAGCTGCACATTTTGAGGGGTGACATGTCAAGGTCAAGGTCATCTTTAGGGTCAAAGGTCAAATTGTCTGTTTTTTGTCTGTAACTTTAACGGAACTATAACATTGGTCATAACTTTTGAGTCAGTACAGATAGAGACTAGATATTTGTCATGCATATGTATCTCATGAAGCCGCACATTTTGAGGGGTGTCATGTCAAGGTCAAGGTCATCCTTCAAGGTCAGAGGTCAAATATATGGGTCAAATCACCGACTTTAACATTGGCCATAACTTTTTGACCAGTAGAGATAGAGACTTGATATTTGGCATGCGTGTGTATCTCATGAACCTGCACATTTTGAGGGGTGAAATGTCAAGGTCAAGGTCATATGTCAGGGTCAAAGGTCAAATTGTCTGTTTCTTTGTCTGTAACTTTAACATTGGTCATAACTTTTGAGCCAGTACAGCTAGTGACTTGATATTTGGCACGCATATGTATCTCATTAAGCCGCAAATTTTGAGGGGTGACATGTCAAGGTCAAGGTCATCTTTAAAGGTCAGAGGTCAAACACATGGGTCAAATCACCGACTTTAACATTGGTCATAACTTTTGAACCAGTACAGATAGAGACTTGATATGTGGCATGATTGTGTATCTCATGAAGCTGCACAGTGTGAGGGGTGAAATGTCAAGGTCATTATTCAGGGTCAAAGGTCACCAACTTCAAATTGGCCCTAACTTTTGAACCAATTGAGATAAAGTCTTAATATTTGGTATGCATGTGTATCTCATGAAGCTGCACATTTTAGGGGGTGACATTTCAAGGTCAAGGTCATCTTTCAGGGTCAAAGGTCACCGACTTTAACATTGGCCATAACTTTTGAACCAGTAGAGATACAGACTTGATAGTTGGTATACGTGTTTCTCATTTTGCTGCACAGTTTGAGGGGTAACATGTCAAGGTCATCCTTCATGGTCAAAGGTCACAAACTTTGACATTGGCCATAACTTTTGAACCAGAAGAGATACAGATGTGGTATGCATGTGCGCCCCATGAAGCTGCACAGTTTGAGTGGTAACATGTCAAGATCAAGGTCATCCTTTAGGGTCAAATATCATATCGAGGGGGCATAGTGTTTCACAAACACATCTTGTTATTCTGGCATATGAACACAGGCATTTTTGGCCATGACAGAAACTCATAAGCAAACAGAGCAGACCTTGACCAGATGACACCTACAGGAGCCATCTGATCTGGGTGTGCTTTGTTTGGAAAAACATTTCTATCAAGTAAAGGTTTAACAAATATCTTTCTAGTTGATAAAGACCTTGAATTTGATACACCTTGTACATGTGCTGTTGTTTTTGCTTCTCTTATTATGAAAGAGGAGGCGCCTTTCAATTATGGTTCTTGTAACATGTAATTGTTTATTTCAGAATAAATATGCTAATATAGCAGAGGAACAGGTGGCTATATCCTACTTCTACGCAGGCACCAAGAGCATTTTCCAACAGGTATACCTTATGCTGTTTTCTTAATTACCTATCTTAACCCTTTCCTCCGTGAAAACATAGTATTCATGTAAGGAAAAAATGACGTCATGAATATTAATTAGATGTACGTATTTGTTATAATTGTACAAAGACAAAGGAATTTTAAGCCATGTCAGAAACTATAGAATCATATCTATATTATATCATATGCAAACAAAGCAGACCCTGATCAGACAACTCCTATAGGAGCTGTCTGATCTGGGTCTACTCTGTTTGCAAAGGCATAGAAAGGCATATTTACATGTATTGAGTAAAAGGTTAACCCAATACTCTATAGAGAGGCCTTTTGGCACATTTGCAAACTGAGCACATCCTGATCAGATGGTTCCTACAGGAGCCTTCTGATCTTGGTCAGCCCTGTCTGCTTTTGGAATAATATAGATCTACAGTCGACTCTCGTTATGTCGAGTTCGTAGGGACCCGTTAAAAACTTCGACTCATCGAGAGTTCGACTCAAAAATCACATGCCATTTTTCAAAAAAATCCAGTTTCTTTGATTACGTTCACCTTAAACGAGCTGCCATATTACAAGCATACTAATGTGCGTGTACAGTTTAGTCTTAACATTGTGTAAAAGAATCGCCCTGTGTATATAAAATTGTACATGTGCGTGTTGATCCATTACTGCGAGAACAAACTTCTGTCTTTCCTACCCTCCATTAATGACACCATGTCCTAATTTACAAGGCCCTGTCCTATTTTCAGACTCTTTTTGCCTTTTATCATTGAATTAATCGCCGTTTGTTTGGCGATTTTTAAAGCGCATCGTTTGTTTACACCATTTCTATGGGAAATCCCTTTTCCTCAACGGGCACCGGAAATACGCAATCACATGTAAACTAGCTGGTTGCTGATTCGCGTACTTCCGGTACATGTAAGAGAACAGCCTTATTCGGGAAACCAGACGTTTAAAATTGTAGTCACCATTTCACATGTTTCGCCGTGAACTGTTTCGCTATTACTCAAGTGACAAATTAAGTTCAATGTTGAACTGCATGTATTGGTAATAAAATAAGGAACATGCCTTACTTTTTATCCAATCTCTACAAAATCGTCCGGAAGCGAGGACGCTTGAGAGTTATCTTTCTTACCACAGTAGTCATGATTGACACTTAGGACGAATGAACGGTAATGTGTCATTTTACTAAATAACGTTCACTCAATGTAGCATTGTTCCACAGTTTGAATAATTATCTGACATCAGTGATTGTTTACCCACAAAACACTGTAATTACGTGTGTCGCGATCACCTGGCGTACTTTGCCAGGGACGGATCAAAAGGTCCAATTCACACCTCGAACTCAATCAGACTGAGAGGTGTGACTTCGATACAAACACCGATAATTACATGCAAACAAACACTTTGGGCCGGAAAATGACTTCGACTTAACGAAAATGTGATCAGTTCGAACTCGTCTCAAAAACTTAAATTTATATAGAATATATAGGAAGAAAAGTTGGGACTTTACAAAAACTTCGTGTCAACGAGAAATTCGTGTCAAGCGAGTTCGCCATAACGAGAGTGGACTGTATTTCTTCTCTTTCTGCCATTGTTGAAAAAAATCCCCTTTTCACGGAACTATCATTAAACTTCGTCTAATTAATATTCATACTGTCATTATTTCTTACATGAATATTAATGAAGAACAGAGTTAAGAATGCTAATGTACAATCAGTGATGATATAGCAAACAGTTTGGATCCAGATTACATGACTGATAAATGAACATCCAAGCTGCAGTACAGAATGGTACCGTAGATTTCTGACAGAAATGCTACTACATCTTTCTTGTAGAAATAACATTATTTCATATGTAAACTGAGCAGACATGATCAGACAGCTCCTGTAGAAACCATCTGATCTTGGTCTTCTCTGTTTGCAAAGGCACCTCTATCAGTAAAATGTTAAATATGTACATATACATTAAGTGGTGGCTTTATACAGGTTTGACCACATGATATTTTCCTATGTCTCCAGGATATTACCACAAAATCCTATCCCACAATATTGGTCTTCAAAGATAAAACAACATTTGAATATGAAGGTAAGAGTTGAATACAAAGGTGAGTCTTTGATGTGTGCTTATAGTTTTGTCTACAAAGATTGGAAGGGATGCATGCTTCAAACATTAATGTACATGCCTTGGATACATGCATGAAATGCCAGCTGTCAGATCAGGGCTTGGAACAAATTACAAGTGATACAAGTTCATCGCTGTACATTTTGTTTACCTTTACTTTAAAATGTGACAAATAAAATAAGAGAAAAGCAATTTTTCACAATACAGAACAATTTATGCCATAACGGTGGTGATTGTAATTTGTCATGAAAATGGCTTCAAACGTGTGTGTACTTTTATACCGTAAAAAACAGTTTAAAAGGAATGGGTTATTTTGGATTTTGATCAGATTTTGACAGACATTGAACATTGATTGACAGGCACCCAATCAACCACAGTGTTTGTCTTGCAGATCTTCATGTCAAAGTAATTCCAGCCAAGTACTGTTAATCCTGTATTCCCAGGATATTAATGCAAGAAATAATGGCATCATAATTATATGTTAAGGATCAAAATATTAATTAATGATGTTTTATAATGGTACATGAATAAAAGCAATTTTGTCCCTGGCAGAAACTGTAAAGTCAGATCTATAGTATTTCATAAGCAAACAGAGCAGATCCTGATCAGACGACTCCTACAGGAGCTGTCTGATCTAGGTCTTCTCAGTTTGCAAAGGCGTTAAATGTGTAATCTTCAGTAGGAGCTGTCGTATAAAAGTTGCGTGCATGACAATGTCAATGTCAACATCTGCAGTTGCAATATCTGAATTATTTCAAATTTCAGAAATTTGATATTTGTTAATACTGAAAATTGTCTCAAAACAAGGAAAAAAAGTAAGGCTTCATTTAATCTTAAGACTTGATTAAGTTCCAAAAATAACTATTTATTAAGGCTTCAGTCAGTACCAAAGTTATTTTTTTGTGATATGATTATCATAGTCTTTGTTACATGGTGTAAACTCAGATTTAGCATAGTCTTTGTTACCTGGTATAAACTCAGATTTATCATAGTCTTTGTTACGTGGTGTAAACCCAGATTAGATGATCGCTGACAGCTGTCTGATCAGGGTCTGCTCTATTTGCTTATGAAATAAAAAAGATCCGATTCTATAGTTTCTGCCAGACAAAAATGTCCCTGGTTCATAATGCTTTTATAAAAAATTCAGCTTATTAATACAGTATTCATGCATTCATCATTTCTTGCATAAATTTTCATGTAAAGGGCTATTTTATTTTGTTTTAAATCCACTTTGTCTTTAGGTTTGATTTGTTACATCTCGGTTTGCCTTTGCAGAATATGTTTCTGTCCAAGTACATTTGAGATTTCAATGAAACTTCTCAAAATTGTAGAGTACAGAAAATATGTACAGTAGAACCCCTGTAAACCGGAATTCTAGAAGAGAAGAATTCAGATACTTTTAGACAGGTGGCTGCTTAATGCAGGGTGAAAGTCTTGCAGAAAGCTCCTAGAGGAGCTTTCTGCATGACTTTTCACCCTGCATTAAGCTGCCACCTGTTTCCAAGACCGATATTTATACTAAATTTAACATCAGGTTTAGAGGGGTTTTACTGTACTCGAGTCCACAATTTTAACCCTGCTATCAATAATCACAACATGACTAATATCTGTCAACAGTATGGAGTCAGCTCATGTGCTGAGTGACTTGATTTCTATTCCGGATCTAAGCTGTTTGCTTCTCGACCAATAGTTTTAGGAAACCTAAGCACATTGGCTACTGTTTATGACCGAACAAACTTTCCACAGCAAGAGGAAGCTTAAGGCCTAAGGCATAATTAATGTTTAAAGACCAAATTCACATAGAGTATTTTTCTGAGCTTTAACTCATTCCCTCCTAGACTATTTTCAGACCCATCCTCTTTGAATAAATCAACTGAAAAGGAGCATTTACTAGAGAAAAGGAATTTTTTTTTAATTGTGTAGTATTGAAACTACATGTACATGTATTATGATACAATAGTTATAATGAAATATGGAAGGTGGAACATTGTAGTTATTTTTAGAAAGTAAAGAAACAGATCAATCAAATTTGATTAGCAAACAGAGCAAACCCTGATCGGACGGCTCCTATAGGAGCCATCTGATTTGAGTCTACTCTGTTTGCAATGCATGAAAATGCCTTTATATGAGGGAAAGGGTTAAAGTATAGGCTTTTGTATTCATTCTACTTTAGCCCCTAGAGGCATGGCTACTATGAACTCGGTGCAGAAATGGATTAAAGGGGAACGCTATCCTGCATTTCCCCTTATCAATGGGCCAAATATCAACGAGATGGCGGATACAGGGAAATTCCTGGTTATATTTGTAATTGACCGCAAAGACAAGAACACGCAAAGTGTTAATAACAGGTAAGTGTGTCTTTATGTGTTGACTGCAACAACAAGAAAAAATAGTGTCAATAACAGGTAAGTGGTCTTTATGTATTGACTGCAATGACATGAAAAAAGGTACTAATAACCCATTCCCTTAAAATAAACACCCTTTGACGCCTCTGTAAAAGTCACTTTATGAAACCATTGTGAAAAATAGAGCATTTGCTCCATTGGAGCAAATGCTCTATTTATCGCAATGGTTTCAAAACAACACAATTCTAAAATTGTCTTATTTTCTAATAAATACTCCTTTTCAGTAGATTTATTCAAAGAGGTTATATGTAAAAATAACCTATTCCCTCACATTTACGCCCATTGGTGTTCTGTAAAAGTCACTGTGAAACCATTGTGATAAATAGAGCATTTGCTCCATAGGAGCAAATGCTCTATTTATCGCAATGGTTTCAAAACAACACAATTCTAAAATTGCCCTTTTCTCTAATAAATGCTCCTTTTCGGTAGATTTATTCAAAGAGGTTATATCTAAAAATAGCCTATGAGGGAATGGGATAACAGGTAAGTGTGTCTTTATGTTTTAGAGGAATCCATACATGTATATGTTGTATAGTATAAATTGGCTTGGTATATGTCTCTTCTTTGTTTATATGTGTTTTTGTCTCTGTGTGTCTCTGTATCTTGCTGGCAGCCTGTTTGGAAGGTAGTATGTTTGTCCCTCTGGCCAGCAGGCTACTTGCATCGTATATAGAGGTTATTACACTGACGACTAGGGCTGCAGCGTGATATTGGCCCGCCAAAGCCCGAGGGACTATATCAAGGTAAGGGCCAATTTCACGCTGCGGCCCTAGTCACCCATGTAATAACCTGTTTATTACATTTGTAAAACATTGGCGAACATTTCATTTGATTAGAGATAGAGCAGACACTATTTCTCAGCATGAAAACGGTTTTAAAAACTCAACTGAGGGAATGGCGCTATCCTGACGTCATTTGGGTGATGTCAAAATGACGGTTTTACACTATTCGAATAATGGACAATGGAGCTAGCGGCTAGACTTCACTTTACCGGTACGTGTAGATCTACTGTGCTTATGCATAAATCTGAATCGAATCGAGTGAGGATTGTTGTTTGGAAATTGGGGCTAATCGGTACGTGTACAAGCACTTTGACAATATTTGCAGCATCGAAGCAGAATAAGACCCTCACCACATATCCGGATTCTGTTGCTATATATAGATTTAGAACAATTATCTTGGCAGCAGACATATGTCGGTTATTGGCCCGTTGCTATATCCGTATTTGCCCGCTTGGACTATACAACTCTATTTATAGTAACAAATGTAATAAGGATGAAATACTACATCTTTCCACTCTCTCTTTCACCTATACTATTATGTTTTTCATTTATGGCTGTCCATCTATCCATCTTTATGTCAGTCCATTCATCCATTGTTCGGTCTGTCAATCTACTTATGTGTATTTGTTACATGTTTACTGATCACCTCTATGTGATCATTTTTCAGAAATCAATGTTTTAGATTTGTTTTAAGTTGCCTCAAAGGATTGAAACCTTGTGGAAACAGTAATGATATTCAAAGGATTGAAACCTTGTGGAAACAGTAATGATATTCAATCAGAATGATTGAACAGACTTTAACCCTTTACTCCATGAGTAGTCAAGAGAGAAATAATGACATCAGGAATATTAATTAGATTAATTTTTGATAATAGGACATGGACACAGGAAGTTGTGCCCACTTTAGAAACTGTAGAATCATATCTATATTATATCATAAGCAAACAGAGTAGACTTTGATCAGAGGCCTCCTACAGGAGCCGTCTCATTTGAGTCTACTCTGATTGCAAAGGCGTAAAATAGTGTATTTAGGGATTAAATGGTTGAATGAATTTAGTTTTCTAATGTTGTTATAGCTTTTAACCCTTTACCTAATGAATATTTATGTGAGAAATAATGATTTGCTGAGTATTGACCCTTTCCCGCATCTGCAAACAGAGTAGACCCAGATCAGATGGCTCCTAGAGGAGCTGTCTGATCAAGGTTTGCTGTGATTGCTAATGGAATTTGAAAGATCTGTTCATTTACTTTCTAAAATGGCTACAATGTTTCTAAAATGGCTACAACTATTTTGTCTGTGAATATTCAGTAGGTACCGGTATTGAAATTTGTACTAAACATAGAACAGGGAAAGGGTTAAATACCAGAAATTTTGTAATGGCATTATCAACAAGTGCATATTTCACCATAGCACAGCTTGTAGAATCTAATCTATATCATTTCAGTAGCAGACAGAGCAGACCAGGCCTTTTCTGGCAATTTTGTGAAAAATGCATTTTAATAATTTGGAATTTTTTTCGCGTGTAAAACTCAATGATTTGGAAAGTATTTTTGGTCCCATTTTAACTTATTTTTGCATTTTTTAGCATTTTAATCAAAATTTGGTCTCTATTGGGAATATTTTCCCAAAATTGGGAAAAATGTTACCTATTTTGCATTTGGAATGGGTCCTTTTAATGGACCCAAGTAGATGCCAGAAAAAGGCCTGCAGACCCTGATCAGACGGCGCCAAAAGGAAACGTCTGATCTTGGTCTGCTCTGTCTGCAGTTGCAAAGGCTTTAATTCATTTAAAGGGGTCATTATAAAGGAATCTGAGACAGAGTAAATAAGCTATATAAATGGAGAACACTGATACAAATATAACATAGTAGAGCCACTGAAAAGATGTCAAATCCTGGGCCTATAACCCTTTACTCCATGAATATTCACGTAAGAAATTATGACATCATGAATATTGATTAACTGAATTTCTATAATGACACTATGAACAAAAGAATTGTTTTGCATGACAAGAACTGTAGATTCAGACTTATATTATATCTTAAGCAAACACAGCTGACCCAGATCTGGGTCTACTCTGTTTGCAAATGCACATGCAGAAAAGTGTATTGTTGAGTAAAGAGTTAAAAGTAAAATTTCTCTCATTTTTTGCAAAAATGTGGTTATTAGGCAGTGTCTCATCTGGATCCAAACTGTTTGCATAGATAAGCATGTTTCACTGCTAGCATGCCATCTGAACAGGGTCTACTCTGTTTGCTTATGATATAATATAGATATGATTCTACAGTTTCTGCCATGGCTAAAATTCATTATAACAAATCAATCTAATGAATATTTTTGACATCATTATTTCTTACATGAATATTCATGGAGGAAAGGGTTAAGAACTGAGGCAGACGACAGACGGCAATTGTTGCAGATGAAAAAGTACTAAGCATGCAAAGAGTTAAAGAGCAATTATGTCACAGCACCTGGTCTCCTGAAGCATATTACTATCTTCTCTGAGCCTTAAAGGTAATCATTTTCTCAACAGCAGTGAAATATGAGACAAAATCAATGTACTGAATCTGACAAAATGAGCACACGTTACTTCAACCTTTTGAATGAATGAGTTGCCTGGTATTGGCAAACTGTGTCGACGCAGATCATTGGACTCCTAGGGGAAGCCTCAAATCAGTGAGGGTCTGCACAGTTTGTCAATCCCAGTTTACTGGCAAATGGAATATTTGTATACTTGACCCATTCCTCCATAGGCTATTTTTAGACCCAACCTCTTTGAATAAATCTACCCAAAAGGAGCATTTACTAGAGAAAAGGAAATTTTTAGAATTTTGTAGTTTGAAACCATTGTGATAAATAGAGCATTTGCTCCTATAGGAGCAAATGCTCTATTATATCACAATGGTTTCAACAGGTGACTTTTACAGAGGCGTAGAAAGGTGTATTTATGGAGGAAAGGGCTAATGGACCGATATCTTAGACAATGACTGATTTTTCCACTATGAAAAAAAAGCCACCATTGGAAAAGTTTAACCCTTTCCTTCATATAAACGCTTTTTAATGCATTGCAAACAGAATAGTCCCAGATCAGACGGCTCCTATAGGAGCTGTCTGATCAAGGTCTGCTCTTCTTAACTTTCTAAAATGGCTACAATGTTCCATCTTTCATATTTCATTATAACTATTTTGTCCATGAGTATTCAGTACATATTGAAATTTGGAATAAATGTAGAACAGGTAAAAGGTTAAGCATACATGGATTCTTCATAATGATAGTGAATAGTTTGGATATAGATTATATGCTGAGAAACTGTTTCTTATCAGGTTCCAAACTATTTCACACTCAGATCGTATTTAACACTCAGATCATACTGACACTCGGAACATATTTGACACTCAGATCTTGTACTGAAAAAGGATTGGAAGTTTTGCACTTTGAACTCAAGGTTAGTAATCTAATATAATTTCAAGTTACTTTGCATCTCTTATTAACTTTTCCTTCATACAAATGCCTTTTCATGCCTTTGCATACAGAGTAGACACAGATCAGATGGCTCCCATAGGAGCCATCTGATCTGGGTCTGCTCTGTTTCCTTATGAAATTATGTAGATTTGATCCTACAGTTTTATCTTCGCTAACAATTTCCTTTTAAAAGTTTACCTTATAAAAATTCAGCTAATGAATATTCATGAGGTGATAGATTCATTTATAAATATTCATGAGGGAAAGGGTTAATCTGAAATATTTACTATGGTCATCACATGACGCAACGCACAGCCTAGTATTGATAATAGGATTTATACAGTCTTACATACAAGCTAAATCTTCCTGGCTGGGAATTCAATTAAAAGGTTTCTTAACCATACTAATCTGGCATTGGCACCAAGAAAAGGTCAATGAATATTTTCTGAGATGATATTGCTTTGTGGGATTCTCAAACAGCCAACAAACTTAACCCATTCCCGCATAGGCTATTTTTAGACCCAACCTCTTTGAATAAATCTACCCAAAAGGAGCATTTACTAGAGAAAAGTAAAATTTTAGAATTTTGTAGTTTGAAACCATTTTGATAAATAGAGCATTTGCTCCTATGGGAGCAAATGATCTATTTATCACAATGGCTTCATAAAGTGATTTTTACAGAGGCGTAGAAAGGCGTATTTATGGAGGAAAGGGTTAAGTATGCGTGTTTATCCGTGGCTCTAGTGTCTACACTTTTTGTCAAAGTTCTCTTCTGGTATATGTAGGGTTGTTAGAATGTCATGTTTTTCTGCCATACAGTGATGCAAATACTCTGGTAAGATTACTGAGAGCATTGCATGGATAACATTCAAGTGCTGTGAAAATATCAATTATCTTTCAATGGTTTCCCTAACAACATTTTGTTATGGGAGTTAACTCTGATGGTCTTAGGTATATGTTTACACAACTGAATGGAGATTTCTTAGCATTTCCTTGGAAATACCAGAATTTCCTAATATTACACACTAGATGATTTCATCATTACAAAAATCAGTTTTAATCCTTTTACTTGTTGAATATTCATATTAGAAATAACGACATCATGAATATTTATTAGGAATTTTTTTATAATGGCATATGTACAAAGGAGTATTTGGTATTGGTAGAAACTGATGAGTCCGATCTTTTGTAATTTCATAAGCAAACAGAGCAGACCCTGTATTTTCCTTAGGGAATCATTTGTTACTGATCATACAGTCATACTGTTTAATTTGTGGCCTTTTGATTTGGCCATACCTTGTTCTTTTTATTGTCTTTTCATACTATACAGTCGGAAAAACAACTTTGTGATATTTTTCAATTTGATGAGATGTTCCCAAGTAAATTTTTCAAGTCCATGAATTCCACTTGTCCATTCGTCCTGTTTGTGATTTGCCCTTTTTTATCTACAGTAAAACCCCTCAAAACCGGGTGTTAAATTTAGTATAAATATCGGTCTTGGAGACAGGTGGCACCTTAATGCAGGGTGAAAGTCATGCAGAAAGCTCCTAGAGGAGCTTTCTGCATCACATTCACCCTGCATTAAGCAGCCACCTGCCTCTCTTAATTCTTCTCTACCACAATTCCAGTTTAGAGGGATTTTACTGTATATTGTAGGGCAAGTGAGTTTTCTTGTCTGTCTTCTTTGTCTTTATTGCAGGACAAGATATCATTTTAAGAACTTTTTTTCCCTGATTTGGTGTTTTTAGAGTATTGGTGAAGTATAGTTTTCAGATCTTAGGAACCTAGAATACGAAAATATAATGTAGATAGAACTTCATGTGGACTTATGCTCTACAAAAGTCTCAGACATTTTAATTGACTTACGCTGTGCAACTTTCTTGTCATGCACAATAGCATCTAAATGTAAAATATTCTAATGCCTGTCACATGACATTACTTTACTTGTAGGAATAACACTGTTTGGATCTCCTTTGTGGTGCTCATCTGTTCAAGTCACGTGTATACACCAATCATATACAAACAGTGTTGTCAGTTGAAAAAATCTGCTAAAATCACACAAACTTTGTTTGCTAGATCTTGGAATGTTTAACCCTTTCTCTGTTGAATATTCATATAAGAAATAATGACATCATAAATATTTATTAGCTGATTGCTTATAGTGGCATATATATACAGGATGTTTTGGTAGTGGTAGAAACTGTAGCATTATATCTATATGTTCTGCGCGTTATTGGAATATGGACAATTCCAGAATTGTCCTGCGCGTTTTAGGAATTCCAATAATGGTGGACAATATTGGAACTCCTAAAGTGCACATCGAGATTCTAGAATAGTCTGTGCGCGTTTTTGGAATAGTGGACAAGGTTGGAATTCCCCCATTTACATGCATTTATAGATTATCAATTATAGTCTATTTTATTTATTACCTAAATTAATTGGATTGTTCGTTACAAATCATTAGGGTTCGAGGGGTTTGTTCGTTGTTGGTTTTTGTTGTGTGTGTGTTTTTTTCTTCAGTTCTATAACTTAATTGTGTTTATTACAAATTAAGACTTCACCTTAATAATGCACAAATTACACCAACAAAAACAGAGTGTACTGTAATGTAAGTTTACCCTGCGTGATTCTAAAATCGCACAGGGCAATTCTAGAATAGCCAGACATTATTGGAATTCCTAAAACACGCAGGACAGTTCTGGAATTGTCCATATTCCAATAATGCGTAGAACATATATAATTCCATAAGCAAACAGAGCAGACCCTTATCATATGGCTCCTACCCATCTGGTCTGGGTCTACTCTGTTTGCAAAAGCTTGAAGTGTTTGTAAGAAGGAAAAGGTTAACTCTTTCAACTGAATTTTCAGAGTGGACAAGCCAATCAATGTTTAACTATGGAGTCGACTCAGTATGAAAGACTTAACCCTTTCTCTGTTCTAAGTTTATTCCAAATTTCAATATCTACTGAATATTCATGGATAAAATACTGATAATGAAATATGTAAGGTGGAGCATTGTAGTCATTTTAGAAAGTCAAAGAACAGATCTATCAAATACTATTAGCAAATAGAGCTGGCCCTGATCAGACAGCTCCCATAGGAGCCATCTGATCTGTGGCTACTCTGTTTGTAAATGCTTGAAAAGGTGTTTATATGAGGGAAAGGGTTAAACTTGCTACATGGTTTTGAATGACAAATAGTGCATACCCTGATCAAAGGGCTACTCTAGGAGCCTTTTGATTTGGGTCTACATTGTATGTAAATGCCAGTGCACAAGTGTCTCACATTCAAAGGTTTTATCCATTTATGATTAAACTGTATAAAAATTGATATTGACAAACACTGTTGGAAACAAGTTAAACCTTTACTTCATGAATATTCAAATAAGAAGTAATGTCATCATTAATATTAATTATATGAATGTTTACAATGGCACATGAATGCAGGATAATTCTGGAGTCTACACAGTTTGACCTTCAGAATCATTATAAAGCAGTTTTTAATTATTTCATATCAAATGCACTTTACCTAAATAAGTAATAATAGACCATTCTATTTTAAATAACTCAGCATTTGACTATTTAGCTTATGAATATTCATGTCAGAAATAATGATATTAACATTAATTAAATGAATTTTTATGATGGTATGTTAGCAGAGGATTTTGTTGCCATGGCAGGAACTATAGAATCAGATCTATATTAGTTCATAAGCAAACATAGCAGACCCTGATCAGATTGTTCCTACAGGAAGGCGTGAAAAGGCTTTGTCTGGTGAAGGGTTTAAAGGCATTTTTTGTGATAAATCCTCAAAATAAAGAATTGTTCAGAATTCAGTTAATAGTGAGTTTCTTTTATTCTTTCCTTCACGAATATTTATGTAAGAAATAATGATGTCATGCATATTAATTAGTTATTGTAGCACATGGACACAGGACTTTATCGGTTTGGCAGAAACTGTGGAATCATATCTATATTATATCATAAGTAAACAGGGCAGACCCTGATCAGATGGATCTAATAGGAGCCGTCTGATCTGGGTCTACTCTGTTTGCAAAGGCGTAGAAAGTATGTGTACCGGTATTTATGGAGTAAAGGGTCAGTTCTTCGTAACTGTCATCTGCTGCAGTTCTCAAAATAAATATTTTTTTCCATTTCTCTCCAAAAGTCAGAATGTAAATCAAGCGGGAATTTTGTCTGCATCTCATCTGTTTTCATAAGTAATTATGAATTTGCCGCTAGAGTGCAAATTGGTAAATTATTGGTGTTAATAGCTTAGTAATGTGCTAGACATTTCTGCAGCATTGTATGCATCTGTTTTCCCCTAAAACATTCACAAAATTGTATACTTCTAAAAACAGGGACATCACAAGTGAAAGCTGGAATAAAACTGTTTTGTCAGCACTATTTATCATTTGTAAAATCATGCTTAATGGATTGCATTTGTGGAATGCTGGAGAAAAAGCATTCTGCATTTAGCAATTAAAAGTTATTTATGTTTTACCCTTTATATGTTGGAGATAAGTGTACTGACATTTGCAAACAATGTAGACTCAGATCAGAGGTCTCCTAGAGGAGCCCTCTGCTCAGAGTCTGCACTGTGTCTTTCAAAATCCTCTAGTAAATTTAAGTTTTTCGTATTGGTTAAGACTCCATTGTTAAACACTGATGGGCTATTCTGCTTTGAGAAATCAGCATTTAAAGGGTTGATGTATAGTGACAAGAGTTTTGTTTTGTGGTAATACAGTCAAACCTCTCTGAAGTACCAGTAACCACTCATAAGAAATCTTGATGAATTTACAGACAGGATGAAGATGAATGCAGGGCAAAAGTAGGGTAGAAATCTCCCAAAGTGACTTTCAGCTTCACAATTATTTTGTATTTACAAGAAAACCTGTCGTAAGTGCAGGTGTTTGCTTAATGCAGGGCAAAAGTAATGCAGAAAGCTCCTATAGGAGCTTTCTGCATTGCTTTTGACCTGCATTAAGCTACCACCTGCCTTACAAACCCATAACTAGACCTCTTTTTGATAGCAACTTTTACACCTTTGCCAACAGAGCTGACCCAGGTCAGATGGCTCCTGTAGGAGCTGTCTGATCAGGTCTGCTCTGTTTGCTTATGAAACAATATAGACGTGATTCTGCAGTTTCTGTCTTGACCCAATTTCGTGATCCTCTACAGTTTGCCTTGGCAATAAATGTCTTTATTATGTATTGAATTAAACAATCAAGTTTTTATAATTGAAAGAATATTGCATGAATGTCGATTAGATAAAATCACTCGAGATTGTAAACAAACAAACCCATTCAATTATATTTAGAAACAGTTTGAATTAACGCTGAATGCTGAGTAAACAATATTTTCTGATTCACGCTGAGTTAGCAAAGTAATACCTTTATTACGCTAATATTGCAGCAGACAAACTTAGACAACACATGCAGACTCAGACCTAACTGCAACGGAAGGAGCAGTTTGATTAGGTTCTATGTTGTTTACAACTATGTCAGACTGATTTAACCCTTTCCTCCATGAATATTCATGTATAAAAAAATGATGTCATGGATGATTATCAATTAGATTAATGTTATAATAGCACATCGACACAGAAATGTGTAGCCATAGCAGACAGAGAAGTATCAGATCTATATAATATCGTAAGCAAACAGAGCAGACCCTGATCAGACGGCTCCTATAGGAGCCGTCTGATCTGGGTCTACTCTGTTTGGAAAGGTGTAGAAAGGTGTATTTATTGAGGAAAGGGTTGAAATAATCAAAATGGTGCAGGATTGACATTCAGCCTTACAATCTGGTGGATAGGGGAGACCATGATGTTCTAAATAATTAAAGTAAATAGAGTAATGCACTTTTAGGTATCATTTACAAGCCGAAAACTTCCCAGTGTTTTCTTAAGATGAATTTGACAATGGCTCCATTTTCTCTGTAACTTTAGTTGCACACTTTGGCTAGCGAAAATGTTTTAAAATATTTGCTTGTAAGTAGCAGACTCGATTTCAATATGCCTTTGATCACTATCTTTTAAAACTGAAAACCACTTAATCCTATCCTTCGTATAAATGCCTTTTCACGCAGCTGAACGCATCGTTAAGCTGTTGAATGTACTTTAATACGTTCCTTCACCTTTTCACGCCTTTGCAAACAGAGTAGATCGAGATCAGATGGAGCCATCTGATCAGGCTCTGCTATGTTTGCTTAATGTATGATATAGATCTGATTTGCAGTTTCTATCTGAGCCAAAGTGTCCTGTTTTCCATTATAAAAAAAATAAAATCTTATTAATATTAATAATGTCGTTATGAATTATCTGCAGAATCAGATCTACATTATACCATAAGATATTATTTCTTACATGAACAGAGCTACAGATATGGATGCGTACCCAAATACTAAAATCGTCATTTCTCCACCAAACTCTATACTGTGACCACTCTTTAGAATCGTCTCTTTGAGACGATTCTAAAGGGTGTCACAGTATAGGGTTTGGTGGAGAAATAGAGTTATTGCCGAAAATGTTTGAATTTAAGCATCTTATCTGGAGCTCTGCATGAATATTCAACAGTGAAAGGGTTATCCAATGTAAAATTCAGCAATTACCGGAACTCTTTTTATGATATTTCAGTATTTCTTTCAGTCTTCATTCATATTAAACTGGCTTGGTAGCTAGTGACACATCCATGATTTCCTTTGTAAACAGTTTGGATGCTAATGAGACTGGGGGTATTTTTATTTCCCAGTTAGGCTACAAACTGCTTGAGACTGCATTGTTTAATCATTTCCTTCATACAAACACCTTTTCACACCTTTGCAAACAGAGTAGACCCAGATCAAACCTATAGGAGCCATCTGATAAAGGGTCTGATCTGTTTGCTTATCCCATTCCCTCATATTGACGCCTTTTGACGCCTCTGCAAAAGTCACCTTTTGAAATCATTGTGATAAATAGAGCATTTTGCTCTTATAGGAGCAAATGCTCTATTTATCACAATTGTTTCAAGCTGAAAAATTCTAAAAAAAATTCCTTATCTCTAGTTAATGCTTCTTTAGGGTAGATTTGTTCAAATAGGTTGGATCTAAAAATAGCCTATGAGGGAATGGTTATGAAATAATGTAGATACATTTATGAAATAATATAGATACATTTATGATTCTATAGTTTCTGCCTATATTAAAATCTCCTGTGTACATGTGCCATCATAAAAATTCAGCGAATAAATATTCATGGTGCCCTTATTTCTTACATAAACATCAAACAGGTAAAGGGTTAAGTCTGGAAAAGTAATGGTATACATATTGCATCAAAATCTGCATTTTTATTGACAAAAATTGTGCTCGGCGAGCTAAAGGTTAAAGATCATAGAAATATTTATGTATGCGTTACTTTTGTTTTTCTGGCAGTGGGAAGTTCCATCTGTCAGTTGCAGAAGTCTTCCTTAATGTTTAATTCACAGACATATTCTATTTATTCTGAAGTACAATTTTTATTGTACTGGTTTTATTAATTACACAAACTGACACATTTCTCTCAATATTTATATTTTTTCCACATGCCTGGCATTTTTATAGATATTTCCCTTTAGCAGGGTAAATAACGATACCGTGAATGTTTATTAGCTGTATTTTTATAATGGTAATGAATAAGAGAAGTTTTAGCTATGGTAGAAGGTGCAGAATCAGGTCTATACAGTGCCATAAGCAAACAAAGCAGACCCTGATCAGATAGATCTTACAGGAGCCATCTGGTTTGGGTCTACTGTGTTTGCAAAGGCATGAAATGAAGTTTCTATCAGGTTAAAGGTTTGAATCTTGTTTTCATGCTGAGTTAGTCTGTGTTTCATCTGCATCCTGACTTTTGCCATTAGTTATCGCAGAGGTCCAGATAAGATATGAAAATTAAAAATTAAAACATTTTCAAGAATAACTACTTTATTTCTCCACCAAACCCTATGTTGTGAACACTCTTTAGAATCGTCTCAAAGGAGACAATTCTAAAGAGTGGTCACAACATAGGGTTTGGTGGAGAAATGTCAATTTTAGTATTGGAGTAATGATGTTTATCTGTAGCTCTGTATCACATTGCAAGATTAATGTAAGCAGTTGCTTCTTGAATGACTTGATGTGATTTAATTTTATGATGTAATGAAACAGATGTGGATTATCCCTTTTCAGTCTAGATAAGAGGTGACTGGCATAAGGTATTCATAAAGTGTAGATGCAGAGAGCACACCATTTCCCTATTCTATGTTAATTTCAAATTTCAATACTAAATATTCATGGACAGAATAGAAATAATGAAATCTGGAAGACGGAACATTGTAGCCATTTTAGAAAGTAAAGAAACAGATCTTTCCAATTCCAATTAGCAAACAGAGCAGACCCTGATCAAACGGTTCCTAAAGGAGCTGTCTGATCTGGGTCTACTCTGTTTGCAGATGGGTTAAAACACGTTTGAATGAGGGAATAGGGAAAGGCTTAACCCTTTCCCTGTTGAATATTCATGTAAGAAATAATAACATGAATATTCATTAGCTAAATTTTTATAATGACATTTTGTTCACTTGAGGTTTTGATATTGGTAGAAACTGTAGAGTCAGATCTATTATTTAAATATAATATATTAATGCAAACAGAAGATTCTGATTTGGGTCTGCTCTGTTTGCAAAGGTGTAAAAATTTAAGCATTTACATGAGATATTGTGTGAACCATTAGACTACAGCACAACATTTCGTAAGTTGAAAATTCCATCTGCTTTAGTTTTCAGTTGTTTAACCCTTTCCTCCATAGGCTGTTTTTAGACCAAACCTCTTTGAATGAATCTACCGAAAAGGAGCATTTACTAGAGAAAAGTAAAATTTTAGAATTTTGTAGTTTGAAACCATTGTGATAAATAGAGCATTTGCTCCTATAGAAGGAAATGCTCAGTTTATCACAATGGTTTCAAGAAGTGGTTATTACAGAGGCGTAGAAAGGCGTATTTGTGGAGGAAAGGGTTAATTTCTAAAAGTGGCCAGTGAGTCAAACAGTTTGGATTAGACACTGTGTTACTTTGTATCTCATCTGGATCCATCTGTTTGCAAAATAGCTATATAATGAAATATGGTAAGTGGAAAATTGGGACCATTTTAGAAAGTATTAAAGAAACAAGATCTTTTAAATTCCATTAGCAAATAGAGTAGACCCTGATCAGACGGCTCCTATAGGAGCCATCTGATCTGGGTCTACTCTGTTTGCAGATACGTGTAACCACGTTTATATGAAGGAAAGGGTTAGACTCCTGAGTCTTAGTCTACATAATTTTCTGTTACTAATTGAATGGTACAAAATGTGAACATCATTTGGAATAGTCAGTCTGCATGTGATTGAGGGAGAGCTGCTTTACCCCTTTCCTCCATAAATACGCCTTTCTACGCCTCTGGTTTCAGAACTGCACAATTCTAAAAATTTCCTTTTCACTAGTTTAAATGCTCCTTTTAGGTAGATTTATTCAAAGAGGTTGTATCTAAAAATAGCCTACGGAGGAATGGGTTAACCTTTTACTTGAACATTTTACCTTTTCACCTGTTTGTAGATTCAGATCAAGCAGCTCCTGTAGGTACTGTCTTTTTGGGGTCTGCTCAGTTTGCTTGTATGTCACACCTCTGAATATTTTGTGTTTGCCATGGTAATGGTAATAAGTTCATTATTTTAATAAAAGAATTAAATGAAAAAATATTCATAAACAGTTGACTTCATGAGGTAAAGGGTCAACTCTTTACCTCATCTAAACTCATTTACATGCCTTTGCAAACAGAGTAGACCCAGATCAGATGGCTCTTGTTGGATCAGGGTCTCCTTTTGGAGCCATCTGATTGAGGTCTCTCTGTTTGCTTATGAAATAATATAGGTCTGATTCTATAGTTTCTGTTGTGGTAAAAAATTACCTTGTTAATACATGTAATGCTGTTTATAAAAAATCAGCTAATATACCCTTTCTGTCATATAAACGTGTTTTCACGCATTTGCAAACAGAGAAGCCCCAGATCAGACGTCTCCTATAGGAGCCGTCTGATCAGGGTCTGCTCTGTTTGCTAATGGAATTTGAAAGATCTATTTCTTTACTTTCTAAAATGGCTACAATTTTCCACCTTCCGTATTTTATTATAACTATATTGTCCATGAATATTCAGTAGGTATCAAAAATTGAAATAAACTTAGAACAGAGAAAGGGTTAATATTCATGATGTCAATATTTCTTTCAAACTGGTCATGAGGGGAAAGGTTAATGCCTATGTAATTTGGAACATACATTTAGTGTAATTTAACAGTAATAAAAGATAACAAATACTGTTGGCAACCTTTCCTGCCATGTAATTTGTCAATGATGATATTCCTTACAATTAGTTTCAGATTTACAGACAAGATCTTCATTATCCTTTAAAGTGTGGGGACTGAGTATAATTGCAAACAGATTAGACCCAGATCAAAGGGCTCCGAAGGGGTCTGAGTCACTGTTTTTCATAAAAATCATTTTCTTCAGTATTGAGTAATAAAATTAGGTATAACTTTTTGTTTAATTATTATTCAGAAAAGACCAATTTTAATGATATTTGGGTGTTTTGTGCTCAGGAAAAGTGAATGTTCTAGTAGATACAGACTGAGCTGTCTGGGAGTTTTTTATTGAGGGAAATACCCTTATGCTCACTGCTTCACCCACGGAAGCCAAACACTGTGATGATGAGATGGATGTAACCTGGTAGTGGAGTCACGTGAATTGATCAACTTTTTCTGAAGTTTGAGACTCAAACATTTTCTCAAATATGCTAGCTTGGTTCCCAGCTTCTACTATTCATTTAGCATTCAGACACAATTCTTCAGTCTGGCCAACAAATTTGAGAATATTCGTTTTGCATATTGTGGCAAATTCATCATTACCTCCATATTAGGTTTCTGCATTCCTGCTTAGGCTATTTTCAGACCCAGCCTCTTTGAATAAATCTATGTAGATAATGGTCTGCACTGTTTGTCACTCAAAATCCTCTAGCACATTTAACTCTTTACTCCATGAATATGCCTTTCTATGCCTTTGCAAACAGAGCAGACCCAGATCAGACGGCCCCTGTAAGAGCCATCTGATCAGAGTCTGCTCTGTTTGCTAAAATATAACATAATATAGATATGATTCTACAGTTTCTGCCATGACCAAAAATACATTGTGTTCATGTGCCCTTATAGAAACTCTATTGATTAATATTCATGATGTCATTATTTGTTGCATGAATATTCATGGAGTAAAGGGTTAACAGTTTCCTTCTGAGTGGACTATGTTAACCCTTCGCTTGCTATTCACGTCAATATACCTACCTGTAAATAGTGAATACCCAGATGAGACAGCTCCTGCAGGAGCTGTCTCATCAGGGTCTGCACTATTTACAAGTTGATTGTGCAACCAGTACACTCCACAGCAGTAATTGCACAGTGAAATACTTGTACACAGTTAATATATGTGTAATTATACAACAGGGCATGGGTAAAGAAGGAGAAATGTATTTTAAAATTCAGCATGAGAAGGGTTAATTTCTGAAGTGCCTGTTACGAGGGGTGTTCCATAAATAATGTCATCTGTGCTTTATTTCGCGGAAATCGTGCAATTCATGCACAAAACCACCTGGTGTCGATTGAGTGATCACTGGCTCGTGACACAGGTAAATATCTCGTCCACACGTTCACTTGCCTCGGTACAGTGTACATCATTTCATAGCCTATTCGTTAGACTATACACAAAATGACAGGAAAACGAGCTGAAAATGTTCTTGAAATTAGGGCCTATATAAAAGGTAAGTCATTACTCGGCATAAAGGCTGTAGATATTCACCGCGAGGTGTGTGACATTTATGGGGAGGACCAAATGTCCCACAGGACTGTTTGTAGGTGGGTAGCTAAATTTAGTGCTGGGCAGCAGCAACTGAAAGATGCTGCTCGCCCAGGTCGTCCTGCAACAACTACGACCAAAGGTAACATAGAAAAAATCCGAAACATCCTCAAAACTGATGCTCGATTCACCGTAAGACAATTGGCTCGAATGACAAACTTGTCGTTAGCAAGAGTTCATGCAATTTTGAAGAAACACCTAAAAGTTAGAAAGATAAATACAAGATGGATACCCCATTTGTTAACGGATGAGCAAAAGAAGACGCGTGTAACAATGGCAAAAAAACTTCTCAAAATGTACCCAAAATATAGTAAAAAGGCTTTTGATAATATAGTCACTGGTGATGAGACCTGGGTGTATTATTTTGAACCAAAGCGGAAGGTTTCCAACCAAATATGGGCCACTAAAAATGCCAGACGCCCAAGTATTGCCAAACGAATACGAACGGTAAAGAAGGTTTTGGATGCTATTTTTTTCACTAATAAGGGTCCAGCTATTCAAATCCCGGTGCCAAAAGGCAGAACGGTCACAGGCAAGTTCTATAAAAACGTTGTTCTGAGAAAATTGAAGAACTACTACAAAAGTAGCCGCCCCAAAACAGGACTTAAGTATGTCCGACTTTTGCATGATAATGCACCCGCTCACAAGGCACGTATTGTGACTGACTTTTTGGAGTCAGAGAAGGTTACCGTCCTTCCGCACCCTCCGTATTCGCCAGACTTGGCCCCCTGCGACTATTTTCTCTTTCCAAAACTTAAATATCATTTATCTGGAAGGAGATACAATTCGAGAAATGCCCTTGGATCTGCTGTTTATCAGTGTCTGATGGGTGTCCCCATTGAAGAGTATGAAAAATGCTTCCAAAAATGGATTGACCGGCTAAAAAGGTGTATTCTGGCTGGCGGAGAGTATTTTGAAGGGCAGAGCAAATTAAAATGAACAAAAGCACTTCCGCTATATGAGCACCGATGCAAGTGACATTAGTTTTGGAACACCCCTCGTATATATAGAGGTTCTGTTGTATGCTACAGTTGTCTTGTTTCTACAACTCATACTGTATGCCGTATATAAAATTTCATGGCATTCTGTTCATATTGGAAAAGCTCTAAAATTGGTCTACGCTGTTCGCAAATAATAGCTATCTCGATGATCCGATTGACAAGATTAGGAATTTTGATCATTTACTTAATGGATTACGCTTTTTAACAGCTTTGCAAACAGAGTAGACCCAGATCAGATGGCTCCCGTAGGAGCTGTCTGTTCAGGGTCTGCTCTGTTTGCTCATGGATTAATATAGATTTTTAGCTTGTTTGTTTAGAAGAAAAGTCGAGCTATTGTGATCACTGGGTGATAGGCGTTGTTGTTGTCGTCTGTGACGGTGTGCAAAAACTTTCATGTAGCTCATTACTCGAAAAGTATCAGAGGTATCAACATTAAACTTCATAGGTTAGAAAATCTTATTGAGGGGACGGCCCCTACATAAGAACCATAACTCTTGATTTCAAAACTTTGGAGTTATGGCCCTTTATTTTTTTTCAAATTTTTTAAATTGAGCTGGACAAGCACCAAACAGACGAGAGTTGGCTACGCACGCGGCTCTTGTATTCTATAGTTTCAGTCATGGCAAAACAAGTCTGTTTTAATATTTCATTTTAAAAAATCATTAAATTAATTTTCATGATATCAGTATGTCTTACATGAATATTTATGGAGTAATTGATTAGCCCATTCCCTGATATAGATGACTTTTGACGACTCTGTAAAAGTCATTTTGTGAAACCATTGTGATAAATAGAGCATTTGCTCCTATAGGAGCAAATGCTCTATTTATCACAGTGGTTTCAAACTACAAAATTAAAAAAAAATCTTTTCTCTAGTTAATGCTCCTTTTCGGTCGATTTATTCAAAGAGGTTGTATCTAAAAATAGCCTATGAGGTAATGGGTTAAAAGAGATTCTTTACCCATGTGGTTTAGCATCATTAAAACAGAATTCTAGGTATGCTCACAATTTGTGGGCAATTAAAATAACATTTCAGTGGTTAATGTCAGTACTCAGACATAAAATACTTTGTTATACAATCAAGTGCACATTTTGATAAAAGTGTTGCATCAATTCTTTTAACGCTACAGACCAACTTTTTTGATGACATTTGCCAATAGTTTAGATCCAGATGAGACATTGAGTAATACCAAGTTTCATCAGGATCCACACTGTTTGACACTAAGAAACTGTTTTTTTCAAAAAGAAATAGATGGAAAATATGCATTAAGACTTGCAGCAGGGGACAGTTTTTGCAGACAAAAGTTGGTTTAGTGATGAGAGAGGGTTAAGTAGCACATGTGAAACTCATGAATGTCTTCAGTCTTTAGCATGGCTTGTTGTGTGCAAAACATCAACATCTACTTACCATACCACCCCGCTAAAACAACAACTTAATGAATAGAAATCGGTATCTTTAAAAGTACAAGGTTGGTTGCTTTCCCTGTTGAATATTCATGTGAGAAACAATGACCTCATGAATATTTATTTAGTGATTTCATATTATGGCATAAATTATGTACACATGAGTTTTTTGGTATTTATAGAAATGTAGAGTAAGATCTGTTATAATTTTATCAGAGCAGACTCTGATCATGGGCCATCTGATCTGAATCTACTCTGTTTGCGAAGGCATGAAAGAGCATTTATATAAGGGAAAGGGTTGACTCTTTGCACACTAGTGGCGAAACTGTGATTACCTATGCAAACAGTTTGGATCCAGATGAGACGCCGCATAATGCGGCGTCTCATCAGGATCCAAACTGTTTGTCATCTTGATCATATTTTTGCAAAGAAATTAGAGAAAAGTTATTTTAAGAATTGAAGCAGACGACAATTGTTGCAGACGAAAAATTACTTAGCATGCAAAGAGTTAATGCAGGATGAATGTAATGCAGAAAGCTCATGTAAGACCTGTCTGACCATAGTCTGCTACCATCTGCCTCAATGATCCAGCATTAGCATTAGAAGGGGTTTACTGTACTTTCATTCGTATCAACTATGTTTGGGTTTTAAAGATTTCACCTGATGCAAATTTGGGTAGAAATTATTTTTAGGTTGTCTGTTTTTTCGAAGAAGAAAATCCAGCTATTGTTGTAACTACGTCGTCTGTGTTGTCGTTGTCGTCATTGTCATCGTTGTCATCCGGTTACTCTAACATTGGCTATTACTTCTTTACGATTCATGCAACTGTTATGAAACTTCACACACTTGTTCACCATCACAAGGGCTACAGTTGAACAGATGAGCGATGGCACCCACATGCGGTGCTCTGGTTTCCTATGGGTTAAGGGTTAACCCTTTCCCTTTTCTATGTTTATTTCAAAATTCAGTACTGACTGAATATTCATGAACATTAAGTTATAATGAAATATGGATGGCGTAACATTGTAGCAATTTTAGAAAGTAAAGAAACAGATCTTTCAAACTCTATTAGTAAACAGAGCAGACCTTGATCAGACGGCTCCTATAGGAGCCGTCTGATCTGGGTCTACTCTGTTTGCAAATGCATGAAAACATGTTTATATATCTTTTGTATGTATACCAGGGCCAGAAGTTGAATCTTTGGCTTTCAAGGCAGTATACAGTCTAACCTGCTGCAAGCGTTCAGTCTAGGGAAGTGGCCACTTTGGCTGCTTACAGCAGGTGACTGCCTAAACCAGGTGTAGGTTACCAAGTATACTTTCAAGTAATTATGACATGTATTATGTGTATACATGTACATGTATATTAATTGATATTTATAAAGACCGTTCTGACCTAAAGTGCCCATAATAATCGCAAATTATATCAAATTAATTGCCTTGGTTGTCGTTCTTCATCCTTTTTGTCTGTTATCCATCAGTGACAGTTCCCTCATTTGAGTAATACATGTGCTAGAATTTATCGTATTTGCCTACGGAGCGAATCTTATAAACAACGTAGCCATGTTTGACACAACTGGTTTCCCGAATATTCCGTTTGCGTATATGTACTTGTAGACTTCCGCGCATATATGTACTTGTAGAGCGGAAGTCGGGAACCAGCTAGTTCACACATGATTTAAAATCTTGGGGAATTCCTAGGCGCCGGTAAACCCCAATTTACATGGTATGAACAACCAATACGCTTTGTAAACAAACAAAAGAAACTGTGGTAATTGAATAAGGGGCCCAAATTGGTCATGACCGTTAGTTTTATGCATTTGAAGGTGACAAAATGTCTGCTGTTGCTTATCGATAGTAATGAAAATTGTTCACACGCTTTACATTGTAGAACACCTGGCCTCTTATGTCAGTGTGTAGATGCTATTTGGGATGAAATGGACTGGCTGCGCTATGCAGGTGACCGTTTATACCAGGTGTAATATACATGTATAGTGTTTGTCATTGGGAGGGTCCTGTAGTGGCCGCTTACAACTGTGGCCGCTGATACAATGTGTCAGCTTAAGCAGGTTAGACTGTACATGCTAATTCTTTGCACATTAGGTTATTGCCAGATTTGTTGTCTGCTACAAATTCTTACAGTGGATTTTCATGATTGTTTTCCTAAAACATAATCAGAGTCACAGAGTGTCAGATCTTGCTGAGATGCTGAGTTACATTACTCTGTGTCTTATCCAGATCCAAACTGTATGCGTAGGTAATCTCAAATTTGCCTCTAACGTGCAAAGCGTTTAAGGTCATGCTATAAAAAAATAACTTAATTTACCACATTTGTAGAAAGAGTTGTCTGTTTTTAGCATTATGATTTATTTGTCAGTAATTTGTGGTTAGATTTACAGTAATTGGATGAAATTACAGTAAAAAGAGTTGAGAGTTTCTTAAACCTTTCGTAAAAAGAGTACCTTTCCCTCATATAAATGTGTTTTCATGCATCTGCAAACAGAGTAGACTCAGATCAGACGGCTCCTAGAGGAGCCATCTGATCAAGGTCTGCTCTGTTTGCTAATAGAATTTGATAGATGTTTCTTAGCTTTCTGAAATGTCTACTATGTTCCACCTTCTATATTTCAGACTTTATAACTATTTTGTTAATGAATATTCAGTAAGTACTGAAATTTGTAACGAACATAGAACAGGGAAAGGGTTAAACCTTTCAATGCTGAATGGACTATGAGAGTTTACCCATAGACTCCAGTCAATATGAAAAGGAAGATTTTGAATGGCAAACAGTGCAGACCCTGGTCAGAGGGTTCCTCTATGAGCCCGCTGACCAGTGTCTATACTGTTTGCAAATGACAGTGCACTTGTTTCCTGCATTCAAAGGGTTAAATAGATATATTAGCTTGGTCGTTAAATTTAGTTGCTTGTTTCTTTAAAATTACATTTTGTTTATTTTTCGAATGAATCAATCAACACCAAAAGTTGTAAACATATTCATATCATTAAAATAATGCTTACAGCCCATTTTTTCACAGTGATTTGATATTCAGCTAAATATTAACGGTATCTAAAGACGGTTTAATCCTTAGAAAACCGCCAACTTCAAATCTTGCAAGATGGAAATCAGCGGATATATTTGGCCAAGCTCCAATTGGATTTGAATCAGTTTTGTAAAAACATTATGAATAATATATTCACAACATTTGCTGACACAGGCCATGTAATAGTTTACCTACATATACACCAAAAGGAGTATGACCAGTAACACATCACTGATTTTTAAATCAGGTTCCTGTAAATGACTGACACGTTTCCATTGCTGTCTGCAGCAATCAGATTTTCTTCTGTATACCCCCACAAACGAAGTTTTTTTTTGGGGGGGGGGGGGTATACTGGAGTCACCATGTCCATCTGTCTGTTCGTCCGTCTGTTCGTCCGTCTGTCCAGCTTGTCCGGATCATAACTTCCAAAGTATAAAAGCTATTGGCTTCAAACTTCATATACAGATAGATCACATTGACCGCAAGTGAAGTGCACAAGGTTCGTAACTCTGTCTTCAGTATTTTTGGAGTTATTTCCCTTTGTTATTTTATTCAAATCTGGCTTGTCCGGATCATAACTTTCAAAGTATAAAAGCTATTGACTTCAAACTTCATATACAGATAGAACACATTGACCACAAGTGCAGTACACAAGGTCCATAACTCTGTTTGTAGTATTTTTGGGGTTATTGCCCTTTGTTATATTTGTCAAAATCTGGTTTGTCCGAATCGTAACTTTAAACGTATAAAAGTTATTGACTTCAAACTTCATATACACTGATAGATCACATTGACAACAAGTGCAATGCACAAGGTCTATAACTCTGTCTTCAGTATTTTTGGTGTTATTGCCCTTTGTTATTTTTGTCAAAATCTGGCTTGTTTTAATAAATGATTTTTTTTTCCCGACCTTTTCTCTGTCATACCTCATTGTTGAACACCATCTGAAGTTCTGCACTAAAGGTTTTGATGTGTCGCTTCGTGCATGAATGAATGATCTCCCTTTTTGTAATTTAACAAATCAAAATTTAGCGGTCTGGAGCTTTATTTCTATAACCTCATCTCTGTGTCAAATGTGCTAGTGGGGTTATGAATCACCTTTAGTGGTAGTTCTAGTTTTTTTATACAATCAACTCTTTCCCTACCGTGCTCTTTAGAATTAAGTTAATTTGCGAAAATTTTAGCAGAATACATCTTCAACCCTTTCCCTCATATAAATGCCTTTTCACACATTTACAATTAAAGTAGCCTCAGATCAGATGGCTCTTATAGGGTCTGCTCTATTTGCTTTTAACATGATGTAGATCTGATTCTACATTTTTTGTCAAAGGAAAAAAATTACTTGAAAAGTTTACATTATAAAAATTTAGTTAACCCTTTCCCTAATATAAACGTGTTTTCACGCATTTGCAAACAGAGTAGACCCAGATCAGACGGCTCCTAGAGGAGCATTTGAATGAGGGAAATGATTTAATCTGTATTAAATGCTCATTTGAAATTAATGGCAACCTTCACTTTCTGAACTTAATAGTTTTTATGCCACCAAATATAGATGGGGAGGGGGGGGGGGATATTGTTTTTGGCCTGTCTGTTGGTCTGTCTGAATCTTTAACTTTGGCCATAACTGTTGAAGTATTAGAGGTGGAGATATCATACATGTATTTGGCAAGCATACTTATCACTTACCTTATGAAGCTGCATTGTTTTAGTGGTGCCATGCCAAGGTCAGATGTCAGATAGATCTGGTCCTACAGTTTTTTCTAAGCAACAATTCCCTTTTAAATATTTACCTTATGAAATTGAGTTACTGTAAAACAGGTTTTATTAGCGACAATATAATTATATTTTGCGTTAATTCGCGAATGCGTTGCCTCGCGAATTCAATATTCTCACTAATAAACTGGTAAGAAGACTAAGTATACAATTGAGTAATGTCTGAAATAGGTATATCCGGAATATGGTCAGTTTTATCACAACGTCGTGTATGTTTTTACTGCATTGATGAAATTCTTTGTTCAATACAAATGTTGAATGAAGTGTATTTCTTCCATAAAAAGTTTAACAAGAAAACAAGTGTGTAAATTAAAAATACAGACCAGAAAATGGAAGAATGTTTTCTCTTCTACTTTGATCTCCATGAAAAGGGAAGTAACTCTAATACATGTATACATGTACATATATGTATACTTGTACAGTAAGTAATAAATTGTCACAGATAATGTCTGGTTGTTTTTGTACAGTTACGGACTTTTGAAACAGGTTTGCATGACTCTAAGCATTTGTGAAAAACAATTCATTCATTTTGACTTGAATACCAGCTTGTTCCCAGTCGCATTTAACAGATCAACACGTTATACACAAACCTGTCAATTTGTTTTCACACCTTAACCATCCAAGTTGCAATATGGGCATGCACTTAACCTTCAGCATGCTAATGGACAAATCGTGATAACCATTTCTTTTGCAGACAGTTTTGATCCAAATAAGATCCCGAAGTTATAAATGTGTAGTAACTTTGTAGCTTAACCCTTCGCTTGCTATTCACGTCAATATACCTACCTGTAATTAGTGAAGACCCAGATGAGACAGCTCCTGCAGGAGCTGTCTCATCAGGGTCTGCACTATTTACAAGTTGATTGTGCAACAAGTGCACTCCACAGCAGTGATTGCACAGCGAAATATGTGTACACAGCGAAGATATATGTAATTATACAACATGGCATGCGTATAGAAGGAGAAATGTATTTTAAAATGCAGCAAGCGAAGGGTTAAATTTCGATTGATTCAGCAGTAGATTACATCCCAGTTTTGGGGAAAGGTCTCAAAATAATTACAATGAGGTCTTAACCAATGCTATAAAAGCCGCAGATTTTGTTCACAATTATCGATTGATAACCCCAAAATTACGGATGCCAGTTGCTACATTCAGCAAATATTTATTCTTTGCCCTTTTTAATCATTCGGCAGTGTTTTATACGCTTCTATTTCTGTCATGTTAAATTAGCGAGGTGGACGCTTTAGCGAAATTATCATGTCGCGATTTAATTAAAAATCACATTTACGCGAAATATTCATGACGCCAAAATAACCTGCTTTACAAATTACAGTCATGAATATTCATGAAGTGATCAATTCATACAAAAATGTCCGTTAGGGAAGGGGTTTAGCAACCACCTCATCCTGATTTTATAAAACCATATTATGTTTATTCATTTTGTGGTCATTTTAGCAGGTTTAACTTCATTTTAAATTTCCTACTCCATTCCTTTGAAATTCTGATTCATCTATCATCAAATTTCTGTAGTCTGAAAATCTTAATGGAAACTAATATGTCCTGATTGAAGAGACGTGCTGTTCTAGAAGAGGTTGGGCAGTGCTTGAGTCACCAGACTGCTATGCGTATGGTGTTGTTTTGTCATGCCAAGCAGGCCCATCATAGCAGGCTAGTGGTGATGGTTGCCAAACCGAAGATATCTCCTTGTCACATCATAGTTATCCTGGTGATTGATGAATTAATTTTCCTATCT
The DNA here is from genome assembly GCA_963576725.1 of Azorinus chamasolen. Lineage (NCBI taxonomy): Eukaryota > Metazoa > Mollusca > Bivalvia > Cardiida > Solecurtidae > Azorinus > Azorinus chamasolen. Next base: position 58,154,505 of record OY755238.1, on the reverse strand, counting down.
TTCTTCCAATGGAACCTAAGCGTTTTGTAAAGTGAAACCATTTTTTTAGCTCTCCACATCATATAAACGCCGTTTCCACCTTTGCAAACAGAGTAGATCCAGATCTGATGGCTCCTATAGGAGCCGCCTGATGTCGGTCTGCTCTGTTTGCAAAGATGTTAACTCTTTACTCCATAAAACCCCCTTTAATTTCTACACCTTTGCAAACAGAGTAGACCCAGGGTAGATGGCTCCTGTAGGAGCTGTCTGATCAGGGTCTGCTCTGTTTGCTTTTGAAATAATATAGATATGACTGTACAGTTTCTGCCAAGACAAATATTTCCTCTGTCTATAATTATGCGATTTTAAAAATGAATTAATGTTCATGACGTCTTTATGTCTTACATGATTATTCATGGAGTATAGTCTCAAAACTTTAAAAAGGCGTATTTTAGGAATAAAGAGTTAATTCTTCTATTAAAAGTGTAAAATATGGAAATTTATTGCTAAGGCAAACAGTAGAGATTTGATGATGATGTTCGTCCTTTGCTTGCGAAGATGACCATGACTTCTGATCACGGTGGTTGGGGATGAGTGCGATCAGGACCTGGTCTGTCTGCTTATAAATGAAATTATATAGATCAGATCATTGAGCGTTTGTCTAAGCCAACACTTTCATTTTAATGTTTACTTAATAAAAAATAAGTTTAACGAATATTCATGAAGTGATCAATTCCTGCATAAATGTTCAAGAGGAAAAGGGTTACATTCCAAGACTTAGACTCATTTTGTGTGGTTCCTGTAGACGGATCTTACTGTACTATGTTTAAACTCTTTATTGGAAATGACATTATCCATTTTTTGCGCTGAATTTTAAAGTTTAACCCTTTACTCCATAAATATGTCTTTCTATGCCTATAGGAGCTGTCTGATCAGGGTCTGCTCTGTTTGCTTATGGTACAGTATAAATATGATTCTACAGTTTCTGCCATGGCACAATATTCCTGTGTCCATGTGCTATTATATAAATTAAGCTAATAAATATTCATGATGTCATTATTTCTTGCATGAATGTTCATGGAGTAAAGAATTAAGCTCCAAAGTATCTGATCTGGGTCAACACTATTTGCAAAATCCAGATGACTGATCTGTCACATTTAAAGGGTTAAACTACTTACCTATTGCTGGGACTGTTTCCACTTTCTGTAATTTTATATCGTATCCTGACATATTGCAATCTGACTGGCATTTACAGACTGCTTTTATCAAGATGAGACGCTGTTTGCCACTTAACCCCTTACTCCATTAACCCTTACAACTCTGAATTTTCAAATGGACTGTTTCATAATTCAAGCAGGTCAATCTTATGGTGAATATTTAGGGATGTTTCTAAAGAAAGTGTAAAATAACAAACAGTGCAGACCCTGATGAGAGGGCTCCTCTAGGAGCCCTATCATCTGGGTATACACTGTTTGCAAAGGAAATGAGTGACTAGTGTCCCGCACTGTAAGTGTTAAATACGCCTTTCTACGTCTTGCAAACAAAGTGGACCCAGATCAGATGGCTCCTGTGGATGATTTAGCACATTTAAATAGAGAAGAGACCAGATCAGAAGTCTCATCAAGGTCTGCTCTGTTTTCTACAGAATAATACAGTTCTGATTCTACTGTTTCTGCCATGACCAAAAATGTTCATATGCCATTCTAAAAAAAGTGTATAATTAATATTCATGATTTAATTATATCTTACATGAGAATCCATCAGGTACTGGGTTAAACCTTTTCCTGGTCTTTGTTTATTCCAAATTTCAATACCTACTGAATATTTATGGACAAAATAGTTATAATGAAATATGGAAGGTGGAACATTGTAGCCATTTTAGAAAGTAAAGAAACACATTTATCAAAAACCATTAGCAAACAGAGTAGACCCAGGTCAGACGGCTCCTATAGGAGCCGTCTGATCTGGGTCTACTCTGTTTGCAAATTTGTGTGAAAAAGCGTTTATATGAGGGAAAGGGTTAAATGCTCAGAGTTAAGACTTCTTTTTGATTGGTCACTTCAAGACAGATTTTTCTGTAAAAAATGGCATGCAAGAATCAACGATTGCATGTTACAAAAGCCTTTATTAAATAAATAACAATAGAAAATACAAAATGAATATCTGTCAATCACAATTATGTCTTTGCACACTATTTGCAAATTTGTGATTACCATACCTATATGCAAATAGCTTAGATCCAGATAAGAAACTGAGAAACTAGTTTAGATCCAGATCAGATCAGGAACTGAGAAACTCCGTGTCTCATCTGGAGCTAAACTATTTGACACTGTTATGGGAAAGAAGTTTTCAGACTTGCAGCAGATGACAACTTTTTGCAGACGACAATTGTACTTAACATGCAGAGATCACTGAATAAAATATAAATAGGCATGCAAGCATTAGTACAACATTACTTAACCCTTTACCTGTTCTATACATGTATCTTTTCCACATTTCAATACCTACTAAATATTTATAGACAAAATAGTTACAATGAAATATGGAAGGTAGAACAGTATAGCCATTTTAGAAAGTAAACAAACAGATCTATCAAATTTCATTAGCAAACAGAGCAGACCCTTATCAGACGGCTCCCATAGGAGCCGTCTGATTTGGGTCTACTCTGTTTGCAAATGCGTGAAAACACATTTATATGAAGGAAAGGGTTAACCCTTCACCTGATTGAGATGCCTCTTTCACATCTTTGCATGCAGTCAAAAACCAGATAAGACGGCTCCTATTGGAGCAGTTTGATAAGGGTATGCTCTTTTTCCTGATTAAATAATATAGATCTGATTCTATAGATTCTGCCATGTAAAATATTCTCTTGTTCATAATGTTATCATTATTGCAAACAGAGTAGACCCAGATCAGATGGCTCCTATAGGAGCCATCTGATCAGGTCTGCTCTGTTTGCTTTTGACATGATATAGATCTGATTCTAGAGTTTTTGTCAAAGGAAAAGTTTCCCTTGAAAAGTATAGATTATGAAAAGTCAGCAAATAGATAACCAGGATGTCATTATTTCTTACATGAATATTGAACAGAGAAAGGGTTAAATGCAGTTTATAAATATTCATAGTCATTATTTCTTTCATGAGTATTCATCAGATAAAGGGTTAACCCTTCGCTTGCTGAATTTTAAAACACATTTCTTCTTCTTTACCCATACCCTGTTATATAATTACATATATCTGCACTGTGTACAAGTATTTCGCTGTGCAATCACTGCTGTGAACTGCACTGGTTGCACAATCAACTTGTAAATAGTGCAGACCCTGGGTCTTCACTATTTACAGGTACGTATATTGACGTGAATAGCAAGCGAAGGGTTAAGATATAAAGCTCATATAACACATATTACTCATAGAATAGCAATGGTATACATTGTTTCTTCTTTACAAACATTTACAACAGTTTGGGATCCAAATTGACTTAGGATTTTTCATTAGGATCCAAGTTCTTTGGCACTCTGACGCTGCTTTATAAAATCATGCTTTGAAAATTGAAGCAGACAACAAATTTTACAGAAGAAGGAGTTATAGATATCAGCAGAAAAGAGGCATGGTATGCACTTTCTTTAATATACTGTACAAAATTATCTGTACAAAATTTCTCCTGTTTACCGGTACCCTAAATATTATTTCTCACAAGAATATCCATCAGGTAGAGTGTTAACACTACTTTCATATACAGAGCAACAGATTGAGGGAGCATACTAAAATACAAAAATTATTCTTCCTCCACCAAACCCTATTTTGTGACCAATCTTTAGAATTGTCTCAAAAAGATGATTCTAAAGAGTGGTCACAACATAGGGTTTTGGTGTAGAAATAAATGTTTAAATAATTTTTTTTAAACTTACGCATCTTATCTGGGCCTCTGACATAAATGCCTATTCATGCAAACAGAGTAGACCTAATTCAGATGGCCCCTGTAAGAGCCATCTGACTAGGGTCTGCTCTGTTTGCTTATGGCATTATATAGTCTGATTCTCAAGTTTCTGTCATAGCCAAAAGTTCCTGTATTCATTTATCATTAAAAACTTAATACTGATGATGTCATTATTTCGTACATGAATATTCATGAGGGAAAGGGTTAATTAACAATAATTTCAGGTACAGTAATTACCCTAAAAATCCATCCAGACAAACCCATGAAAATAGTGCAAATAGATCAATTGCACTTGATGTATGATCAAAGTCTTCACTATTTGCTATTCCAGAGGTCCAGATAAGAAGTGTAAATTAAAACATTTTCACGAATAACTTCTTTATTTCTCCACCAAACCCTATCTTGTGACCACTCTTTAGAATTGTCTCAAAGAGACGATTCTAAAGAGTGGTCACAACATAGGGTTTGGTGGAGAAATAAAGATTTTTAGTACTTCAGTACACACGTTTATCTGTAGCTCTGCTTCTCATTAGTTTCATTTGCAGACCTGACTTATTCAGTTTTACAAATTGTTGGAGAGGGGAGATTGGGTGTCTTTATATTTTTGGTAAATATGGTGTTATGTCATTTCCTTTGATGCAGGGGCTGTTCTGCTTGGTCTAATCTTCATCTCTACTTTTGCTAACTGCTCCTGTTTCCAGTCCTTCCATGAGATGCCATGATATTTTGTTGAAGATATGTTGTACGGTCCCGTTAAGAAGCCAAACCAGCAGTTGTTGAACCACCAGCCAGCTTCCCATTCCTTGGCACAGTTGTATCCTCGGTAACCATCATTGTCATTATCTGGTGTGCTGAACATCATACGATCATGTTTCTTTAATGCATCCTTTGCACTGCCTTCATATGAATGTGCGGTTAGTTTAAACTTATCTCGCTCACCATCAATTTTAAACGTCTTGTATAAGGCATACACTCTATTACCTTCAAAGTCCCATAGGTCAACTCGTAGCTCATAATGTTTTTGGTTTGATAGCAGAAATATATTGTCATTTCCAAGGTAAAAGTCCTCTACGATATTCCCAAAGCCATCTTTGTAGTCGTTCCACAGGCGTTTAAAGCTGACTTTTCCATTCTGTCGGCGAAGAAGCACCAGCCAACCACCTAGTGTGGTGTCCATGTCGCACCATACAGGTATTGGACATGGAGCGTATGTCGCTAACACGTAGTACACGCCAGAGGTATTGTGTCTTTTCTGGACTTCAGCACAGTCTGTAAAAATACAGAAACTTCTATTATAATATGACTGAGATAATGGATTATTTTGTTAACATGACCTGGGTAAGTCGATATGTTTGCCACGCTATTTTGACATGTAAACAAAACAAACTAGAAAATTGTGTCTGATGCCCCCGTGGTGGTGCTTGACAATGAAAAAACTGTGACAACCAACTGTTACAGTAAGTACAAGCGTGACACTCAGACAGACAAGCGTGACACGCAGACAGACGGACAGGTAGAAAACATAATACTATCGTCAACGGGGGCATAAAAATTGATATAAAACATCAATATAAGGTAAATAGGTTATTGCTGTCCAGAGGTTCAGGTATTTTAATAATTAAGACGTGCATGTGAACTGTTTTCATTTTCGGACTCTTCTAAATACCGCGACAGTACTTAGCAAGGTTGCTGTTGCGCGATTTTTTTTAGGAATTCAGATCAAGATATGTACTTGTATACAGTAGAACCTGTCTTAAGTTGCCATTCATTGATTGAACATGGGAGTTTTAAAAAACAGGTGGTTGCTTAATGCAGGGCAAAAGTAATGCAGAAAGCTCCTATAGGAGCTTTCTGCATTACTTTTGACCTGCATTAAGCTACCACCTGCCTGACAGACTCACAATGAGACTTCTTTTTGATGACTGCTTCAGACAGGTTCTGCTGTATTCAAATGTTTTATCACATCCCAAGGGACTTCATTCCATTATTTTGTGCGAATTATCTCAGTCTTGTTATAGTATGTTACAGCTAGTGTAAAGACTCAACTGCTATATACCTGTTTGACTATCGATAGCAAAAAGTCGGCATTGAATGGCTAATTTACCTATGGCTCTATACATGCTGAATAGATTATGGACTAATAAATAATCAGCCATATTGTATGAATATTTTGATAATGTAGCAATAAAAATGCAGTGGTCAGAGCTATAATTAAATGTGTGTATTCAAATACTGAAGACATAATTTTTCCACCAAACCCTATGTTACACCAGTTACTACTCTTTAGAATGGTCTCAAAGAAAGGATTTTTAACATTGGTCACAACATAGGGTTTGGTTGAGAATTAAAGGAACTATTCGTGAAATTTTTTAATTAATGTGTCTTATCTGGGCCTAAGAGTTGGGTTTGAGATAGTTGTTAAAAGGCATGTCATTGTCGCAAGGAGAAAGTAGGTAATTCTTGGTGGGAGGGCTGAAGCATTCCTCCTCATTGACAATACCATAAGTACGCAGAAAACCAAATAAAAAAGGCAAATAGTGTAGACCCAGATCAAAATGCTCATGAAGGAGCCACAGGCAAAATAAATTCCAAATTCTGAACAGTGAATATTCAGGATTTTTTTTATCCCTTTCCTCCATAGGCTATTTTTAGACCTAATCTCTTTGAATGAATCTACCCAAAAGGAGCATTAACCAGAGAAAAGGAAAAGTTTAGAATTTTGTAGTTTGAAACCATTGTGATAAATAGAGCATTTGCTCCTATAGGAGCAAATGCTCTATTTATCACAAGGGTTTCAAGAAGTGGTTATTACAGAGGCGTAGAAAGGTGTACTTATGGGGGAAAGGGTTAAAAGAGATGCATAACATGTCAATCAGTGCAGACACTGATGAGAGGGCTCATCTTGGTACCCTCTTATCTGGGTCCACATTGTTACAGAGGACATTAATGACTTGCTTCCCACACTGTAAGGGTTACGGTAATTGTGAAATGAAGATGTAAAAACAAATTGTTGACATGTGATTTGTTATAAAATATGCCAAGTTAATCTTCATCTTTGCTAATTGTTTTCAGACATGGATTGGCAGAAACTGTAGTATCATATTTATATTTTATCATAACCAAGCTGAACCTGATCAGAAGGCTCCTACAGGAGCTGTCTGATCTGGGTCTCTAACAGTGTTTGCAAGGGTGTATTTATGGAGTAAAAGATTAAGATGGGAGTTTGAACATTGGACAATTTTCACGGTCGGCTACATATTACAAATGTAATTCATAAAAAGACTAAAATAACTATGATGGATCCTCCATATTGATATCAGTGCCCCCATACATCAGACTGATAAACTGATAATGAATGGCTTATCTCAAAATTTCTCTCTCTTTTTTTGTTGTTACATAATTAGCATGAAAACACGATCGCTGGTGCATAATTAAACTTTTACCCTCGCCTGCCAAAAACTTTGTCTGGGTCTTATTTGGAAACTATATGATGGTCTTTCTGAATACATACAGAGTGTCGGGCTGAGATGTCGAGGTATTCAGCATCTGCCTAGGATTCAAACTGTTTGCCTTTAGGTAATCATGATTTTGCTGAATGTTTATCCTTTCCATGCTGAATTTTCAGAGTGGAATAGCCCATCAGTGTTTAACTATGGAGTCCACTCAGTATGAAAGACTTAAACTTAAATTTAATTTTTTAATGGGTTTTAGAGGACAAACAGTGCAGACCCTGATCAGAGGGCTCCTCTAGGAGCCCTTTGATCTGGATCTACACTGTTTGCAAATAACAGCAGATGACAGCAAGCAAAAGGAACTCTCTGATCTTGGTCTACACTGTTTACAAATGACAGTGCATGCATGTCATACATTCAAAGGATTAAGTGCTGGGTTTTTTTCCCCTGCATTCCAATGTATGTTTGTTGATGTCTGAATATTGTGCAACAATCTCGTCTATTCTGAAGTTTTGCTGCAATGGTGAATTTTTTTATTCTTGTTTTGTAAGATATATTTATCACTTTCAGGTCATTTTTGTTAATGGATTCTCATTTTGATTGTAGCTTCATTACTCTTGACATGCGGAGAACGTTCTTCTTGTCTGTATAAGATGCATTCGTTTTCCAATACTTAAAGTAATATTTCTTCTATTTCTTTGCAACAATCATTTAGTGTCAGTTTCGATTTTTTTAATTAGATACTGTTTTTATTGATGTTTCATTTTTATCGAAGCTTTTAGCAAAAGTGTTCATAAATTAGAGTAAGACCATAACTTTCTAAAGGATTAGACACTTTGTTTCTCTCATTATACCGTCTACAGGTCTGAGAACGAGCAGGACTGTGCTTAACCCTGTATGCCACGGATATTCATGTAATAAATAATGACATCATGAGTACGAGGGGCGTTCGTTTAATTTTGCAACTCTACCTGTAGAAAACAAATTAAGCAAATTATTACCAAAATTGTTACTTCATTCCCTTGAACTACTCCCCCCTCATCATTATGCACAATTTCAGTCATTTTATCCACTTCCAGAATTTATAGGCATTGTCTGATTTATGAACACTATTCATATACTAGTAAATGGCTGAACCTATGGTACTTCCACGTCTAAAACGACGACAGTCTAGATATTTTTTGAGTGATTGAAACATCCAAAAGTCGCACGGTGCCAATCTCTAGAATAGCTTGGATGTGGTAGCACTGAGACTCCCCTGATCTTCAAGAAGGAGGCAACAAGTGATGACATATGTACTGGTCATCTGTGAGTAAATGGGGTATCCATCGAGCTGAAATGCGACGGACCTTTAACTTATGTTTCAGAATTTTATAAACGGACCTGGCAGATATCCCATACTTTCTAGCTATCTGTTTAGTTGTCAATTGCTTATCTTTCTCCAGCAGAACGTTCACTTGACTTGACGTATAGATTTCGGATTAACCAAAATATTTGGACCTCCTTGACGAGGTTTGTCTTCAATTGATGTCACACCACTTTTAAATTTCTTTACCCATATTGTAACAGTAGAATATGATACTCCATAAGCCTCCCAGAGCTCATAAAAAATAGTTCTTGCAGTGAAACACAGGTTTTAATATACATTTTTACTCTCATATTTGACTACGATTTTCATTATCTTTTTTTTTTTGTTCAAATCCTTTAGAAAAATTAACCCATTCCCGCATACTACGCATAGTCTAGTTTTAGACCCAACCTCTCTGAATGAATCTACTGAAAAAGGGCATTTACAAGAGAAAAGGAAAAGTTAAGAATTGTGTAGTTTTGAACCATTGTGATAAATAGAGCATTTGCTCCTATTTATCCTAATGGTTTCAGAAAGTGACTTTTTAAGAGGCATCAAAGGCGCCATTATGAGGGAATGAGTTAAGCCTTTCATACAGAATGAACTGTACCATTAAGCCTTTCCTTTAACCCCCCCCCCCCCCCCCCCCCCCAATTTTTTTGTGAGTCTTGCCTACTGTATTTATCTTTAACATTTATCTATAACCCAATTTCCCCATTTCACAGGCTTTCAAAGATGAATAATTCAATATTGCACCATTTTCATTGTAATTGGGTTTTTGAAAAAAAATAAAAAATGGTTAAGCTATTTCTAGAACTTTATGTATTTTTGATTATCAAGTGTTAGCTTCTAATTTAGTTTGTACTACAAGCATTTAGGAAGTACTATAATTAATTGGTTGTGACAACAGGGATTATTTACGGCATACCAGTGTCGTCCTTTTTGGCAGGGTTTTAATTGGTTTAATTAGAGTTACATTTTGTTCCACAATAGCTGTATGTTTATGACCAAGGCTGTCAAAAGATGTAGACTTACAATATTTCCAGCTGCCATTTTATCTGTATGTTTTCATTTAACCATTTACCTAGTAGAAACGCTTTCTGACATCTGCGCAAACGTAGTTGACCCAGATCAGATGACTCCTGTAGGAGCTGTCTGATCAGGGTTGGCTTTGCATGCTTATAGATTTGTATAGATCTGATTCGACAGTTTCTGCCATGACCACATGGTGTTCACATGCCATTATAAAATTCACATAATACGTATTCACAGAAGTCCAGATAAGATGCATAAATTTAAACATTTTCAAGAATATCTCCTTTCTTTCTCAGCCAAGCCCTATACTGTGAACATTCCTTAGAATCGTCATGTAGAGATGATTCTAAAGAGTGGTCACAGTATAGGGTTTTGTGGAGAAATGACGATTTTAGAATTTGGGTATGCATCTTTATCTGTAGCTCTGTATTCATTATGTAACTGTTTTTTATGTGAACATAGGTAAAGGGTTTACCCTTCCTCCATGAATATTAATGAAAAAAATAATGACATCATGAATATCAATTAGATTAATTTTATATGATAGCACATGGACAATTTTTGCTATGGCAGAAACTGTAGAATCATATCTATATTATATCATAAGCAAACACTGCGGAGCAGACCCTGATCAGATGGCTCCCTGTTTGCAAAGGTGTAGAAATGCGTGCATATGGAGTAAGGGGTTAGTATATAAATTTCCTATGAAAATCTGTTTGTTGCTTTAATTCTCAGATTACAAGAATTATGAACTTTATAATTTTAGTTCATATAATGAACCTTTTCTTTCAATCTCTTTTCCAGAACTTGATCCGTGTCAAATATTTAACCCTTTCCTGGTTCAATATTCATGTAAGAAATAATGAAATTATGAATATTTATTAGCTGAATTTTTATGATGGCATATGTAAGCAGGATGTTTTGGCTGAATCTGTAGAATCAGATCTATACTATACCATAAGCAAACAGAGCAGACCCTGATCAGATAGCTCCTATAGGACTTCTCTTTTTGCAACTATGTGAAAGCTGCAGGCATTTATATGGAGGAAAGGATTAAATGAGAGATTTACTTAGACTGTTATCTCGATCCATACTGTTCACGATAATGTAGAACCTGTCTTAAGCGGCCATCAAAATGAGGTCAAATTATGATCTGTAAGGCAGGTGGTAGCTTAATGCAGGACAAAAGTAATGCAGAAAGCTCCTATAGGAGCTTTCTGCATTACTTTTATCCTGCATTAAGCAACCACCTGCTTTTTAAAGACTCCTATATGCTCAACAAATGAATGGCCGCTTAAGACAGGTTCTACTGTAGTTATAATTAATTCATCCATAATGTGACCTATGACCTATTCAGTGTCGCAGTGCCGTAAAACCCAACTCACTCACTCACTCCATAATGTGGAATGAGTTGAGTTTCTACATATCATTGCAGTAGCTGGGCTAATTCTTTGCAAATTATTTTCTGTAGCCAACTCATATTGACACCTCTGTAAAAGTCACCTTTTGAAACCATTGTGATAAATAGAGCATTTATGCTCTATTTATCACAGTGTACACAATTCTTAAAGGTATCCTTTTCATTTGTAAATGCCCCTTTTCGGTAGATTTGTTCAAAGAGGTTGGGCATTAAATTAGCCTATGGGTAATTGGTTAAGCCAAATACGTATAATAATGTTTTGCTAAAAATAAAACATGACTTTCAGTGTCATCTTCAGTTGGAGGGTTTCTCCTTACATAATTACTTTCACTGTTTTACTTGCTGACTAGACATAACTTTCATTACTTTTAAAGAGGCAGTAAAACAATATTCCCTTTAAGCCTTTCCTTCATACTAATGCTTTTTCATGCCTTTTCAAACGGAGTAGACTCAGATCAGATGGCTCCTGTAGAAGCCATCTGATCAAGGTGTGCTCTTTGCTTATAACATGATATAGATCCGATTCTGCAGTTTTTGTCTTAGCAAAACATTCCCTTGAAAATTTTGCATTTTAAAATTTACAGCTAATAAATATTAATGATGTCATTATTTCTTACATAAATGTTGAATAGGTAAAGGGTTAAAAAAATGGAAGAAATATTTATTTTTGTTTATAATTGTAGCAGACAAGGATATTTGTAGACAGAAGTTATTTACTGTTAAAAAATACATTAGAATGATGTACCATTCATTTTTATCTAGTCAGCATTATTTCATAGCCAATTGAAAGACTTATACCTGCAAATTATTTCTTAACCCTCCTACTGCTAAGTGGGACTTGACAGGCTTTTGAAAACAGCTGGATCTAGATAAGTCTCTGAGTAACTTGACATTTCATTAGGATCCAGACTTTTTGTCACTCCACTCAGTTAACTCTTTACTCCTTTGCAAACAGAGTAGACCCAGGTCAGACGGCTCCTATGGGAGCTGTCTAATCAGGGTCTGCTCTGTTTGCTTATTATATAATATGGTTCTGATTCTACAGTTTCTGACTTGGCTAAAATATTCTGTGTTCATGATATTATAAAAATGAATCTAATTAATATTCATGACGTCATTATTTCTTGCTTAAATATTCATGGAGTAAAGGGTCAATTGTTTCTTGAAAGCTTTTACGAGTCAGAAGAAGGATCAGTTCATTGTTGGAGATGAGATGTATACATACTGGCCTATGATTATCTCCTATTTCCCAGCCTAACCATAATCTTGTAGCAACTCATTAGAATTGCCTCTTTAACCTATTCCCTCATAGGCTATTTTTAGATCCAACCACTTTGAATAAATCTACCAAAAAGGAGCATTAACTAGAGAAAAGGAAATTTTTTAAAGAATTTTGTAGTTTGAAACCATTGTGATGAATAGTCTAGCATGCTCTATTTATCACAATGGTTTCAATAGGTGGTTTTTACAGAGGCGTAGAAAGGTGTATTTATGGAGGAAAGGGTTAATGTGATTCTAATGAGCTTCAACAAGATAGAGTTATGGGGAGATGTATGAAAATTATTTTCTAAATATACTTAAACCTTCACTCCAGAAATATGTCTTTCTTTGCCTTTGCACACAGAGTAGATCCAGTTCAGATGGTTCCTGTAGGAGACATCTGATCAGGGTCTGCTCTGTTTGTTTATGGTATATTATATAGATATGATTCTACACTTTCTGTCATGGCCAAAAATTCCTATATAATTATGTTCATTTGGCCACTATAATTTATGTTCAATTTTTTGAGAAATGCAAACAGCTCGGATGTATCTCAGCATCTTATCAGGATCTGAACAGTTTGCAAATTCCAGTCGGGTCACGTTTAGCTTACAATTGATAAGGGATGAAATAACCGTAACCCTTTCCCTATTGAATATTCATGTAAGAATAAAATTATGACATCATGAATATTTACTGGCTAATTATTTTATAATTATGAACACAACGAATATGTGGCATTGGTAGAAACTATGATAATTTCATAAGCAAACAGAGCAGACCCTGATCAGACGGCTCCTACAGGAAGCCGCCGTCTGATCTGGGTCTTCTCTGTTTGCAGAGGCATGAAAAAGCTTTTATATGAAGGAGAGGGTTAAGTACAGGGTTTAATGATGCAGCTTCCAGAACCAATATATCACTAAAATTTACGAAATGTAATATGGACTCCTTTGACCTACCTGATACATGATCAGGCCTATTGTATAAGGCCTATAGTAACAGTAAGATACCATAAACCTTGGAATGCAGGAAATGAGTATACTCTCATTTGCAAACAGACCTACCAGATCAGATGGCTCACAGAGGAGTCCTCTGATCAGGGCCTGTATTTTTTAATGTCATTCAGGATCCTTTTGCAAGCCTTTCACATTTAATGGGATATGAAGGGTCCTTCCTCATTGAATATTCCAAATTCATAGGGTTCAGTATAGGATTTAATGATAAATTGCTGCTTCAGGAACTAATATATCACCACAATTTTTTGTGAAATGTAATATCGCTCCTTTGACTAATCTGATACGTTGTAAGGTTATGTAAGAATAGGAGTTTAAGTATGATACTTTAATCATCTTGAAATTCTAGCTTAACCCTTTGGATACTGGAAATAAGTGAATTGGCATTAACAAATAGTGAAGACACTGATCAGAAGGCTCCTAGGGGAGCTAACCCTAACTCTCCTAGGGGAGCCCTCTGATCAGTGTCTGCACTGTTTGTCATTCAAAATCCTTTAGCAAAATATATCCCTTCAAACAGGATGGGTTCTATCGCTAAACAGTAATGGGCCATTCCATTTTGAAGTTTCAGCATTCAAAAGCTTAATACGCCATAGTCTGATTTTACAAAAGCCCAAAGAATTTCTTTCATCTGACAGTGAAAATTAATTTTAAAACTTAATGTTTTCCATTTGTATATAAAGTAAATGAATAATGAATCAGTTTGACCTCAGTTTCTTGTAGATACAGTAAAAGCCTCTAAACCAGAATTCTAGTAGAGAAGAATTTAGATAAATTTAGGCAGGGGGCTGCTTAATGCAGGGTGAAAGTCATGCAGAAAGCTCCTAGAGGAGCTTTTAATTTTCATGACTTCACCCTGCATTAAACTGCCACCTGTCTCCAAGGCCGATATTTATACTAAATTGAACGTCCGGTTTAGAGGGATTTTACTGTATATTTATTGCAGTCATTACACAATAATTCAAACACAATAATTTAAATTTGATAGTTAACCTTTTAGTTTTCTTATACAGCATCAGATCTCTTGATCTATCAAGACTTTCTAATAAAGGAAAAGTTGATTATGTTGCAAATAATGCTAAATTTTTCAGTTGAGTCATCCACCACTGTTTAACTCATTCCTCCATAAATACGCATTTCTACTCCTTTGCAAACTGAGTAGGACCATAATTATCAGGATGCCTCATATAGGAGCCGTCTGATCAGGATCTGCTCTGTTTTGATATAATATAGATATGATTCTGAAGTTTCTGCCATGGCCAAACATTCCTATGTACATGTGCTATCATAACAATTAATACAGTGAAGCTCACTTATAACGAAATCCTGGGGACCTTAATATTTATTTCGCTATATCCAAACTTTGTTATATCGATAAGACGAAATTTCATTATAAATGTTTGGATATAGCGAATTTCGTTAGAGTATACCAAGGTTATGCAAATTCTGATCCTGACCAGAAGCCACATTATAATGTAGCTACTGACCAACGTCTACATGCATAGAGCTGGGTTTGTCATGTGTTTGGTAATTTCATAGCATGTCTCTTATAAAATGTAAAGGAAAACCAGTTATAAATAACAATATTGGTGAAATGAGTTGACCATTTGCTTCCCTATATCAATGGCTCAGTGCCAAACTAGACCGACTCTATAGTTATTCTAGTGAACAGAATGTCTTTTATGCATGTAAGTGCACACTTCAATTATTTATCACATTTATGTTTTTATTCCTGGTGTCGTGGTGATTCGTGTACCTTCAATAATTTTTAATAAATCTATAATATGTGCTTATCTATGTATCACGGCATTGTGTATTGGTCTTACCATCGGATTGGCCTATTTCGGTGCCGATTGTCCGAAAAATATCTTAGAATAGTTATCTGCTGCTGCTTCAATGCAAAGTATGAAGTTGCAACATATATTCCGACAAACGTTTCTATTGGCCGAAATCAAAATATACGGTAGGAAATGAGAACATTCATCCAATCAGATGCACGATTGAAACTGGTTTCAGTCACGTTCTCGAAATTGTTAAATAAAGCGGGATACCATTCTTCCATCAGATTCGTCACTTTTGCATTCGGACTCAGTAGCATGTTTATGCCTCGCACGATGCCCACAATGTATATTTTATGCACAGTTTTCATTGTTTGTGGGAATGATGCAATAGCGTGTCCTCGACAGAAAACTTGACCATTAACAAAGATTGGGACATATGTACATGCAGTGTGGTCAATTACGTTCATTAAATTGTTTGACGCCTGAGGCGATAGTCGATGGATGTATTTGCTGAACGGTTCTTTATCGCGGTAGGTGTGAAAACTTTTCAAACTGCGACATTCAGTTGAGTTTGTTATAACCGAACTATTTTTCATAGAAATTTCGTTCTGGGGACAAGGAAATAACTTTGTCTTAGCCGAATTTTCGTTATAACCGATTTTGTATTAAGCAGGCAGATGTGAATAGAAACAAAGAAGGAAAAGATCGGGGAATTTGTTTTCTTTTGTATTATCCGGTCTTTCGTTATATCCGAGTTCGCTATAAGTGAGCTTCACTGTATTTATGATGTCATTGTTTCGTAAATATTCATGGAGTAAAGAGTTAAACCGTTACTTCATAAATATTCATGTAAGTAAAATTTTTATAACTAACTAGCAGAATTTATATACATGTAGTATATAAACAAAAGGTTTTTTGGCCACTGTAAAATTAAATCTGTATCAATAAATTATATCTATATACAGTAGAACCCCTCTATTGCGACCACTTAATGAATAAACATGGCTGTCTTTATAAGCAGGTGGTTGCTTAATGCAGGACAAAAATAATGCAGAAAGCTCCTCTATTTGAATTGGTAAAGGCCAAATATGGGTTGTAGTCTTGTAGGTTTGCAGTCAATGCATATACAGACCAGTCTCTTTGTCTAAAACATGACATTTGACAAGGGTAAACTGACTAAACTCTGTTTTAAATCTTAGATTACAAAATTATTCTGTTCAGTTAAAGCAATGTGACAAACAGTATGTAAAACTTTAATCGGATGTTTGGCATTGTCTGGTTTTTACTGTACAGTGGATTCAATAAGTTTATGTATAAATCGTCAATAATCATTGCCTGTCCTTCGTTGATCATCACGTCGGAAACCTCACGAGGTGATCGCAGAGTACTGCAATTTATCGGCACATCACTATCAATTATTATCAGACCATTCAGCATGCAAAGGGTTCTTTGAAATTAATTTTGTACTAAACAGAGGACCAGATAAGATGCGTAAATTAAAACATTTTCAAGAATAACTCCTTTATTTTTCCACCAAACACTATACTGTGACCACTCTTTAGAATCGTCTCTCCGAGACGATTCTAAAGAGTGGTCACAGTACAGTAAAACCTCTCTAAACCGGAATTCTAATAGAGAAGCATTTTGATACTTTAAAGCAGGTGGCTGCTTAATGCAGGGTGACAGTCATTCAGAAAGCTCCTAGAGGAGCTTTCTGAATGACTTTCACCCTGCATTAAGCTGCCACCTGTCTCAAAGACCTATATTTATACTGAATTTTTTGTCTGGTTTAGAGGGGTTTTACTGTATAGGGTTTGGTGGAAAATAAAGATTTTAGTATTTGGGTACGCACCGTTATCTGTAGCTCTGAGTAAAGATGTAATGTTTTGATGCATTGCATGTGTTTGGTAAAAGATACTGCTGATAAAATTAATGTAAATGCATTCGTGTGTTTTGTTGGGAAAGCATGAATGTTTTATTTGTATAAAAGTTATAGGCTCCTTCTGATCTCGGGTCTATTCTGTTTGCAAATGCATGAAAAGATGTTTATATAAGGGAAAGGGTTAAAGAAATAGCCATTTCTATGCATTATGTTAAATTCAGACGATGTCTGCCCTTGGGAGCCAGTAATCACATGCATATCAGATAGTAACAAGTTATATTCTGGGTGGTTACAGAATAGAGATGTTTTATGGGTGATCTAATCCATCACTATCCATGTGAGAAATATTGTGCAATAGTGCAATAGTGACAAACTGCATGGATATTAGCACTGTACTCCATGAACGTTTTTGTAAGAAATAATCATCATCATCGGCCTCTGTCAATCCTGGTTGACGATGGATTGCGCTCTGCGGTCGAGCAAATAATGACATCATGAATATTAATTAGATTAATTGTTATAATAGCACATGGACATTGGATTGTCTGGCTATGGCAGAAACTTTAGAATCACAGCTATATAATATCATAAGCAAACAGAGCAGACCCTGATCAGAGGGCTCCTGCAGGAGCTGTCTGATATCATGTGGATCTACACTGTTTGCAAAGGCACTATATACGGAGTAAAGGATTAACCATTTCCCCCATATAAACCTGTTTTCACACATCTGCAAACAGAGTAGACCCAGATATGACGGCTCCTATAGGAGTCGTCTGATCAGGGTCTGCTCTGTTTGCTAATGGAATTTGATAGATCTGTTTTTATACTTTCTAAAATGGCTACAATGTTCCACCTTACATATTTCATTATAACTATTCTGTCCATGAATATTCAATAAGTATTGAAATTTGTAATAAACATAGAACAGGGTAGAAAGGATTAAGAGATAATACTGTATTTCAGTTGCCCCTGCAAGCTTGCACAATGCTGTCTGACAACAAACAAAAACAGGATGATTTACATACATTCAGTGCTAGCTTATATTTTACAGTCTCATAAATTGTGAATCAAATGTATTGAAAATTGTATTTTGAGTTATAGTGTCGTTTAATGTTTATCATGATGGGTAACTTTATCTGCTTGAAACTCTTTTTGTTTATTAAAGTCTTGTAATGAAACATGGTTTTGAATCTCTGCATGGTGATCAGATGTCACGGACAAAAATTGTCATCTGCTTAAAAATGTCTCCAAGTAGGTTTTAAATCGCATTTTTTTAAAATGAGAATTAAGTCAGTTGGGATACCTGTAAATAATGACTCTATGAATATTTATTAGCTTAATCTTTCTAATATAAAATTTTCAAGGGAATGTTTTGCTGTGACAAAAAAGCTGTAGAATCATATATATCAAGTCATAAGCAAACAGAGTACGTAGACCCTGATAAGACGGCTACAGCAGGAGCTGTCTGATTTGGGTCCCTGTTTGCAAAGGCATGAAAAAAGTGTTAACCCTTCGCTTGCTGTTCACATCAATATACCTACCTGTAAATAGTGAAGACCCAGATGAGACAGCTCCTGCAGGAGCTGTCTCATCAGGGTCTGCACTATTTACAAGTTGATTGTGCAACCAGTGCACTCCACGGCAGTGATTGCACAGCGAAATACGTGTACACAGTGAAGATATATGTAATTATACAACAGGGCATGGGTAAAGAAGGAGAAATGTATTTTAAAATTCAGCAAGAGAAGGGTTAATATGCAGGAAAAGGTGTGTGGGAAACGATATTTGTACACACTAGAGATCAAGATCAGGGTCAGAACTGTGTGTGATTCATCATCCTCTCCCAAATGATTCCCTTTCATACTGGATTAACCCTTTCCCTGTTCTATGTTTATTCCAAATTTCAATACCTACTGAATATTCATGGACAAAATAGTTACATGTATAATGAAATATGGAAGATTGAACATTGTAGCCATTTTCGAAATTGAAGAAATAGATCTATCAGTCCATTAGCAAACAGAGCAGACCCTGATCAGACGGCTCCTTTAGGGAGCCGTCTGATCTGGGTCTACTCTGTTTGAAAATGTGTGAAAAGATGTTTAAATATGAAGGAAAGGGTTAATAGTGATGGGCCACATGTACATGTATTACACTTCTTTTTTCTTCACATATGTGCCTGTTCAGGCCTTTACAGATAGAGAACACCCAGATCAGATGGTACCTATATAAGCCGTCTGATCAGGGTCTGTTGTGTTTCTTTATGGAATTATATATTTATATAAATTTTATGATTATACAGTTATTGCCAAGATAAAGATGACATGTACCGTTATAAAAATAAAAATTCAGACTATTCATGATGTCATTATTTCTTACAATTAATATCGAAGCTGTAAAGGGTTAAGTGACATTGAATTTCCTTTGACAGAATTCAGTGTAACTTAGTACACTTCTTGATTAACCCTTTCTGTTTGCAAAGGTGCAAAAGTGTGGGATTATTAACCCTTTAATCCATGAATATTGATTAATAGAATTTTTATAATGGCACAATTGAACATAGGAACTTTTGGTCATTGCAGAAACTGTAGAATAATATCTATATTATGTCATAAGCAAACAGAGCAGACCTTGATCAGACAGCTCCTGCAGGAGCTGTCTGAATTGGGTCTATTCTGTTTGCAAAGGTGTATTTATGGAGTAAAGGGTTATAATACTGGGTTGCATAATGAAAGACCGTGAGTCACATACAAGAACTGCAACTCCAACATCACTTGTTTGTAATGGTCTTCCGTGCATAAAACAGTCCAGTATTACCATATGCATGTGCATCCACAAGTATGGCATATCAATGAAAACTGTCCAACAGACTGGAGGTGTCACTACATTCACATGCAAAAGAAAATTTTATTTGTAGTTGAAATACATGTAGTATAATCATACAATGGCTGAATCTAGCAGCAATTTTCGCAAGGGGCAGCGGGTGTTTTGTAAGATACACAGATTTTTTTTAAACCATTGTGATAAATAGAGCATTTACTCCATAGGAGAAAATGCTTTATTTATCACAATGGTTTCAAAACTTCATAATTCTAAAATTCTCTTTTTCTGTAGTTAATGCTCCTTTTTGGTAGATTAATTCAAAGAAGTTGGGTCTAAAAATAGTCTAGAACCACAGAATGAGTTAACCCTTTACCAGATAGAGACAGTGTCCCTTTGGTGCCTTTAGAAACAGATCATATGATTCCTGTAGGAGTGGTTTGATCAGGGTCTGCTCTGTTTGCTTATTATGAGAATTGCATACATACAGTTTTTATCAGGGCCAAAACAGTCCTTGTTCATATACCATTGAAAATATAAACCCCTTACTCCATGAATATTCATGAAAGCAATGATGACATCACAAATATGGAATTATTAGCTGAAGTTTAATACATGTAATGGCATATTTACATATGATTGTTGGGTATTGGTCACATGATAAGCTGCAGTGTCAGAGCTATTCATAATTTCATAAGCAAACAGATCAAGAGCAGACCCTGATCAGACGGCTCCTATGGGAGCCATCTGATCTGGGTCTACTCTGTTTGCAAAGGTGTATTTATAAAGTAAGGGGTTTAACTAATTAATGTATGCACTATTTGTTACATGAATATGTATGGTGTAAAGGTATAACAAAAGCTTTTAGATTTTAGGACATTGTTATGAGAATGTTCATAATGTTACCATGCGATAAAACTATTCCATTCACCATTAACTAGTAGGAAAATGGCCTCCAGGATAAAGGTTAGCTGAGGAATCAGAGGTTCTTTGTATACATGTTTACCTATAAACATTACTCTATAAATATGCCTATCTACGCCTTTGCAAACAGAGTAGATCCAGATAAGAAGGCTCCTATAGGATCCATCTGATCAGGTTCTGCTCTGTTTTTCTTATGGAATAATGTAAGTCTGATTCTAGAGTTTCTGCTTTGACAAAAATATATTTGTCAAACTGTATCTGAACATCATTGATGGAATCCCATCATTTGATAAGAATTCTTTGTAATTGAAAGGCAAGGGTAATATTAGCATGACCTTTTGATATATTTATGTATAATGAACCTTTGATATATTTATGTATTATGAATCTAGTACCTTGTCCATTCTATTTTCATGCCCCATTTGACGATAGTCAGGGAGCATTATGTTTTGCACCTATCCGTCCGTCTGTCCGTCCATCTGTCCATGTGTCACGCTTTTACCTGCAATTGGTTGTCACAGTTTTTTCAACTCACTAACCACTGTAGCTATTGGCATGGAATTGCATATACACATTAAACACCATCCATACTTTCATTGTGCACCCAGCCCATGCTGCCTGCAAGCCCAAGCCCAAGGTCAAATGACTTAGGAATTTTACATGCAGCTAGGCATGCACCGACACGGAGGCATCGCTGTCTTACAGACACAATTTTCTAGTTGAACGGAATTCAATGAAATATTGATATTAACCCATTACCGCATATATATTGACGCCTTTTAAAGCTTCTGTAAAAGTCACATTATGAAACCATTTTGATAAATAGAGCATTTGCTCCACAGGAGTTTCAAAACTACACATTTCTGAAAATTTCTGTTTCTCTAGTTAATGCTCCTTTTTGGTAGATTTAATCAAAGAGGTTAGGTCTAAAAATAGGTCTAAAAGTGGGAATGCATACCAGGGTTAAAAACAGATGGAATGTTATTAAAATGTTTGTCTTCAGGGAGCATATACTTTGATAACTTCTTCTGAAAGAAATACACTGATGAAATAAAGTAATGTTTTATAATCCCTTTACTTCATAGATATGCCTTTTGACACTTTAACACCTTTAACCCTTTCCCTGTTCTATGTTTATTGCAACTTTCAATACCTACTGAATATTCATTGACAAAATAGTTATAATGAAATATGGAAGGTGGAACATTGTAGACAGTTTAGAAGCCAAAGAAACAGATCTATCAAATTCTATTAGCAAACATAGTAGACCCTGATCAGACGGCTCCTCTAGGAGCCGTCTGATCTGGGTCTACTCTGTTTGCAAATGTGTGAAAACACGTTTATATGAGGGAAAGGGTTAACACCTTTTCACATCAAGTAGAATCAGACAAGTTGTCTGATCAGGTCTGCTCTGTTTGCTTATATGGAATAATATAGATTTAGTACCTATAATGACCAAGATTACCATTATAAAACTCATCTAATTATATTCATGATGTCATTATTATGAATATTCATTGACTAAAGGGTTATGTAATCAGAATATGAAAATGAATATCTCAGCATTATATAGCACCTGTTTGAACTGATGATGCTGCATAAAACTTGCACTAAGTACGCAGGTGTAGTTTTTGTGTGTTAAACCCTTTGCCTCATAAATACGTCTCTTCATGCCTTTGCAAACTGAGTAGAACCTGATCAGGGTCTGCTCTGTTTGTAATGGAATAGTATTATAGTTTCTGCCATAGCTAAAACTTCCTTTGTTCATTATATCATGATGAAAAATAGTCCAATTAGTATTGATTATGTCATTATTTCTTACATGAATGTTCATCAGTTAACGGTTTAACAGGTGATAACAATGGGCTGTATTAAGTTTGTGGTAAAAATACAGTTCCCATCAGCTATTAAGCTCTCGAAAAACATTATACAAACATGTTATATCATTTTGATAATTTCAGATAAATGAGGTGAAAAGCAATTTTTTGTATGAGAAGGAATTTTTTATTAACCCATTCCCGCATATTGATACGCTTTTTGACACCTCTGTAAAAGTTTTGAAACAATTGTGATAAATTTATCACAATGGTTTCAGGACTACACAAATCCAAAATTTACCTTTTTTCTAGTAAATGCTCCTTTTCGGTAGATTTTTTTCAAAGAGGGTTGGGTCTAAAATTAGTCTCTGTGGGAATGGGTCAACTAGTCTAAACCATCTTAATAAAAGAATACACATAGAGAGACAGAGGCAAAGAGAGATAGATGGAGAGAAAGAGAGATAGGGGAGAGATAGAGAGATAGCCAGAGAGAGAGAGACACACACACACAGTTTTTAAATGTGTCTGTATCTGTCTATATGTCTGTGTATGTGAGAGAGAGAGAAAGTGTAACCCTATACCCCATGAATACGCCTTTCTATGCATTTGCAAACAGAGTAGACCCAGATCAGACAACTCCATTAGGAGCTGTCTGATCAGGGTCTGCTCTGTTTGCATTTGATATGATATAGATATGATACTACAGTTTTCTGTTAAAGAAAACAAATCCAGCTAATATATATTGATGATGTCATTACATGTATTTCTAATGTGAATTTTCATGGAGTGAAAGGTTAATGGATTGAGACAGTAGTTTGAAAGCATCGTATGGCCAGTACTGTGATACAATTTCTTGAATCTGCAACGTATTCCAAGACCTTGGATTTAACCTTTAACCTGAAGCTGAATAGTTAAAAGTAGCTCCTCCCATTCTGAATATTAATTAAACAAAAAAATTGTATCCAAATTTATTATTGAAGAAAATGATTTTTATGACAAACAGTGCAGACCATAATCAAAAGGGCTCCCTCATGAACCCTTCGATCTTTGTCTAGACTGTTTACAAAGGTCTTATTTTGGTATATTTTCTCGGTTACCACAATTTAAGGGTTAAGCTTAGGCCTTGAAGTATGATCAGATCTGTGGCAGAGCTATAGGCAGAAATATTTGTGCTGCATAGCACACAGTATGGATCAATTAGTCCAAGGCAAAATGTTACCATTAGCATACAATGTAGCAGAGCCACAGATAAAGGTGCGTACTCAAATACTTAAATCTTCATTTCTCCACCAAACCCTATGTTGTGACCATTCTTTAGAATCGTCTCTTCGAGACGATTCTAAAGAGTGGTCACAACATAGGGTTTGGTGGAGAAATACAGAAGTTATTCTTGAAAATGTTTCAATGTACGCATCTTACCTGGACCTCTGTATGTAGTATGTAAATTTGTTTGGTTTTGCCTATATTGTCAACTGCTATATATAGTTCTCAAAGCACATTTTTGATTCTGATGAGAAACTGACTTACTTGGTATCAGAATTGGATTTAAACTGTTTGTAAAGTGCTCAACAATTTATCAGGAGCGTTCCAAAAGTTTACTGTACATATACCCTTTGAAATTGAGTGTACTGGCCTGGCAATTGCAAACAGTGTAGACCCAGATCATAGGGCTCCAAGAGGAGCTCTCTGATCAGGGTCTGCACTGTTATAATTCAAAGTCCTCTGGCAAATTCAAGCCTTTCATACTGAATGGACTCTATAGTTAAACACTGATGGACCATTCCACTTGGAATATTCAGCAGTCAAAGGGTTTAATAAAGATTAATGGTGTCTTGATTGTCTCGCCTGTCTGATACTTTTAACTGTATTCATTATTATAATCTACTCTTGCACTGTAAGTTTTTGCCGTCTGCACAATTTTTCATCTGCTGCAGTTCTGAAACTTTATTTGCAAAATCGTTAACCCTTTCCTTCATATAAACGCCTTTACACACATTTGCAAACAGAGTACACCCAGATCAGACGGCTCCTATTGGAGCCGTCTCATTAGGGTCTGCTCTGTTTTCTTATGAAATTATAATAGATCTGACTCTTTACTTTCTACCAATACCAAAAAAATCTAATATACATAATTATGCCATTATAAAAATTCAGCTAATAAATATTCATGATGTCATTATTTTTTACATGAATATTGAACAGGGAAAAAGGTAATCTATTTGGTAAAGTAAAGTTGTTCAATATTCAACACTTTGATGAATTAGGAGTCTCATCCCAAATGATTTGCATAAATAATCACAAATTTTCTTCCGCTGAGCAAAGAATTAGCCCTTTACTGAAGCAATAAATTTACAAATAGTGCAGATGAAGATGAGATGCAGAGAAGCATATGTGTCTCAGCTTGATCCAAGCTGGTTTACCCTGTGGCGGCTTGTCTGTACAATGAGAGGTGGTGTGAGAATCAACCCTTTCTTTCATTTTAAATGCGTTAATTTCATGCATTTGCAAACAGACCAGACCCAGATCAGGTGGCTCCTATAGGAGCCATCTGATCTGGGTCTGCTCTGTTTGCTAATGGAATTTGATAGATCTGTTTCTTTACTTTCTAAAATGGCTACAATGTTCCACCTAGAGAGTTATAGGCACAACTTTTGAAACTTTATATATAGATAGAGATGTGCAGTCAACATGGGTTGTAACTCTAAATTCATTTTTGAGGGAGTTCTTCCCCTTAGTTACTTTTCAGAGGCAATTTTTTGTCCAGAGCATAACTTCTCAAATATTGTAGGCACAACTATGAATCTTTTTATATGAATAGAGGGTGATCAGAAGCAATTTTATGTCCGGAGCAATGAAAGGATTATTGAGCTATTGCCTATTGTATCATTGGATCTTATGACAAGGTGGTAGGTTGGGGTGTTAATCACCTTTAGTGATAGCTCTGGTTGCATTTTATGTTGACGTAGCATAGGAAGAGTTGACCTTTTGAATTCTGGGAATTTCATAATGCCTTTGGATACAGAGTGGACTCGGATCAGACTGCTGACAATATATATTAGGAGATGTTTGGATTAAGATCTACTCTGTTTGCTTTTGGGATTATACAGGTCTGATTCTACAGATTTTACCAGGGCCAAAACTTTTTTTGTTCATAAATCTTTATAAATATTAAGCTAATTAATATTCATAAAATACTTTAGTTCTTACATGAATATTCATGCAATAAATGGTTACCAAGCATTTGCAAACAATCGGAGGGCTACCAGGGGAAAGTGAAATATTCTTACAGATACAGTAGAATCTGTCTTAAGCAGCCATTCATTTATAGAATATAAGTTTCTTAAAAAGCAGGACCTGGTGGTTGCATGGCAATAGTAATGCAGAAATCCATAGGAACTTTCTGCATTACTTTTGACTTGCATTAAGCTACCACCTGTCGTACAGGCCCATAATTAGTTTGCTTTTTGATGACAGCTTAACCCTTTCCCTGTTCTATATTTAGTCCAAATTTCAATATCTACTGAATATTCATTGACAAAATAGTTATAATGAAATATGGAAGATGGAACAATGTAGCCATTTTAGAAAATAAAGAAACAGATCAATCAAATTCCATTAGCAAACAAAGCAGACCCTGATCAGACGACTCCTTATCTGGGTCTTCTCTGTTTGCAAATGCGTAAAAAGGCTTTTATATGAGGGAAAGGGTTAAGGCAGGTTCTACTGTAGACTGGAGTGCACAAAATTAAAAGAAAATCTAAAAAATCAGCATCGACAGGGTTAACCTTTTCCCTCATATAAACGTGTGTTCACGCATTTGCAAACAGAGTAGACCCAGATCAGACAGCTCCTAGAGGAGCCGTCTGATCAGGGTCTACTCTGTTTGCTATTAGAATTTGATAGATCTGTTTCTTTACTTTCTAAAATGTCTACAATGTTCCACCTTCCATATTTCTTTATAACAATTTTGTTAATGAATATTCATTAGGTATTGAAATTTGGAATAAACATAGAACAGGGAAAGGGTTAAGTGTTTGCATGCTGGAGCAGCTAATTTGTAACAACCTATGCAAACTGTATGATCCCTTAGAGGAGATGCCAAGTAAAAAACAAGCTTAAGTGACATTCTGTTTGTGGTTTAGGAAATTTACACAATTAACACCTAGTATGCAAAGAGTTCATTAACTATAGGGTCAGTTCAGAATTTCAATGACAAACAGTGCATACCATAATCAGAGGACTCTTCACTTATTTCGGGCATACAAAGGGTTAATCTTTTGAATGCGGGACACACAATGCACTGTCATTTGCAAACAATGTAAACCCAGATCAGAGGGTCCCTAGATGAGCCCTCTGATCTGGGTTTGTGCACTGTTTGTCATTGAAGATCCTCTAGCAAGTTTATGCCTTCCTCTATAAATACGCCTTTCTACGCCTCTGTAATAACCACTTCTTGAAACCATTGTGGTAAATAGAGCATTTGCTCCTATAGGAGCAAATGCTCTATTTGTCACAATGGATTCAAACTACAAAATTCTAAAAATTTCCTTTTCTCTAGTTAATGCGCCTTTTATTCAAAGTGGTTTGATCTAAAAAATAGTCTATGGAGGAAAGGGTTAAGCTTTTCATACTGAGTGGACTTTATGCAGTTAAACGCTGTAACCCACTCTGAAAATTCATCTTTGAAAGGTCTGACCCTTTCCCTCATATTGATGCCTCTATAAAAGTCACTTTTTTTTAACCATTGTGATAAATAAAGCATAATGCTCCACAAGAACAAATTATTATATTGCTCTGTTTATCACAATGGTTTCAAAATTGCACAATTCTAAAAAAAATCTTTTTGGAAGTATTTGATGTTCCTTTTCAGTAGATTTATTAAAAGAAATGGAGGGAAATAAATATGCCTTTCTATGCCTTTGCAAACAGAGTTAAAAACCCAGATCAGACGGCTCCTATAGGAGCCATCTGATCAGGGTCTGCTCTGTTTGCTTATGATATAATTATATAGATGTGATTCTACAGTTTCATCCATGGATGTCATTATTTCTCACATAAATGTTCATAGAGTAAAGGGTTAAAATTGCTTCTGTGATTTTCACTTATTTTTGTCACTAATAATAATTTGAATCATTTTTTTTTTTATACAGATTGAACCAAAGTCTACTTCATACAATCCAATTGCTTTTTAGGAACTCTCACGTTCACGCTTAATTGTTTCCAACATTCTACATGTAACAGGTAAAATGCATAAGTATTTGTTAAAAGGATTTTTGATGTAAATAAAAGATCTAATCAAATCATTCTATCACATAAGAATGCATTTTACAGGTATGTCTGAGCAATGAAAACGATTCATCTATTTGATTGCTTATTTGTGCTAATTGTGAGCATTAATTAAATTCAGCAAGCAATAATGCATGCACTTATATTGCAAGCATAGGACTAATTTAACCCGTTACTCCATGAATATTCATGTAAGAAATAATGACATCATGAATGTCAATTAGATCAAATTTTATAATGAACATAATAATCTTTAGCTATGACAGAAACTTCAATAGAATCATATCTATATTAATTTTTTTCTGTTCTATGTTTTTATATTCATTCACAAAATTTATAAAGAAATATCGGTGGAAGGTGGAACATTGTAGACATTTTAGAAAGCAAAGAACAAGATCTATCAAATTCTATTAGCAAACAGAGCAGACCCTGATCAGACGGCTCCTGTAGTCTACTCTGTTTGCAAATGTGTGAAAACACGTTTATATCATGAGGAAAAGGGTTAAGCAAACAGAGCAGACTCTGATCAGACTGCTCCAATAGGAGCCTTCTAGTATGGGTCTACTTTGTTTGTAAAGGCGTAGGAAGGAGTATTTTGATGGAGTAGAGGAGTAAAACTGTTTTGATCCTGATTGTATGCAATTTTATTGCCCCCCACCCCACCCCCATCACCGGGCTTTGGGGGTTGGGGATAAATTGTTTTTTGGGAACCATCATTATGTTGGCCTATTTATTCAGACTTTAACCCTTACAGTGCGGGACACGAGTCACTAATGTCATTTGCAAACAGTGTAGACCCAGATGAGAGGGCTCCTAGAGGAGCCCTCTCATCAGGGTCTGCACTGTTTGTCATGTAAAACTTTTCTTTAGAAAAATCCCTAAATATTCCCCATAGGTTTTACCTGTTTGAAGTTTGGAATAGTCCATTTCGAAATTCAGCATTGTAAGGGTTAACCCTTTCAATGCTGAATGTTCAGAGTGGAATAACCCATCAGTGTTTTACCCCTTTCCCTGTTCTATATTCGTGTAAGAAATAAGGACATCATGAATGTTTATTAGTTAAATTTTTATTATGGTACAGGAATACAGGTCATTTTTACCTGGGCAGAACCTGTAGAATCATAGCTGTAACATTCCAAAGGCAAACAGGGCAGACTCAGATCAGATGGCTCCTTAGGAGCCATCTGATCTAGGTCTACTCTGTTTGCAAATGCATAAAAAGGCATTGATATGACCGAAAGGTTTAAAAATGCAGCATATAATTTCTGAGCAGATTACACTTTAACAACAGAAGAGAGTTTCAGAAGTGAAGCTGCCATTCAAATTTTCCAGATTTCATTTAGTTTACAGTTTCCCAACTTTTTATATATCCATCAGATCTTTAGATGGGACTCATATAGTGTTTCCACCCATTGCAGGCATGCAGCTGGATGTGCCAGCATTGGTGGGCGCTGTCATGGAACGTTTTCCACTCTCTAATGGACCCGTCACACCATGACGTTCTGGTCAGCGTTCTCTGGCGTTTGAGTAAACGTTGGTAGTCGCCCATGGTCGCTGGGATAGCGCCAGAAGAGCGTTGTGTGAATGCTTGTGAACGCTAGTGAACGTCGGTGATCGCTGGGAATCGGTGGAGAACGCTGGTCCGGAAAAAAAGTTTTGAACATGCACAAAAGTTCTCACTGAGACCAGCGTTCTTCAACGTTTGATTTTACTAACGTTCGATGAGCGTTGCACGCGTTCGGATATCGTTAGTCAGTCGTTACTCTAGCGTTACTTGGTTGTTACTAATCGTTTGCTTTCCAGTGAACAATTCACTGGCGACCTGTCAACGACCGCTGAACGGTCCCCTAGCGCACGCAGCGTGTGACTAAAGTCAAACGAACGTCAAAACGTTATGCTGTCGTTATTCACACGTTAGTCACACGCTCAACACGCTGGTCTAACGTTCACAAATCATTCGTTGTGCTCCAGTGGCACGTTAGCACACGCTAATGGTTTTCAGAGGTATCTTACTTGGTCGCTGTTACACGCTTCTTGCTTGTAAGACACACGCTAGGCATGCGTTAGGTACACATTTATCACACGCCAGATGTGTCATCCTCACTCTAGAACGCTCAAAAATTGAACAATTGAAATGTTCAGAGAACGTTGACAGAACGTCATGGTGTGACGGCCCCTTTACTGGAGAACTTTTGTCTAATCTTCATGAAACTTGATTGAAATGTCTATTGGCATAATATTTTGATCAAGTTCAATAACCCGTGATATTTTTTTGCTGCAATCACAGTCAAGTTATGGCCCTTTGTGGAAATTAGAATAAACATCGTTCTTTCGCTATGACTTGAGAAATTTTTGTCTAGAAATTTGACTTTTGTCTAAATTTGACCAACTTTGAAGTCATCATACATATATCATAATCAGCATACTGTATTGTTCAAGTTTGATAAACAGTTATTTTGCTTCACTCTCTTTAACCCTTTCCTTCAATTTAAACATGTTTTCACGCATTTGCAAATAGAGTGGACCCTGATCAGGAGCCGTCTGATCAGGGTCTGCTCTGTTTGCTTAATGGAATTTGATAGATCTGTGTCAAAGTCAAAAGCAACACTTCAACATTCTTGATTTTTCAAAGTGTATGAGTCCGACCTGAAATTCTCTGCAGTTTGAGAAAAAAGGTTCAAATTTTGATGCAGTTTTAATTTTGTTTTCAAATTATAATTTTTCCATTGTTTTTACACAAATGTTGTTAATCTATTTCATGATACTTTGAATGTTACACATTTTTATTATTTATGCTCAGAGCTTGGCCCAGGAATTGTCGTTTTGGAAACTTTTTGTCAGCACTTTACGAATTAGTGGTAACCATTGCAGACAGTTTAGATCCAGATGAGGCACCAAGTAAATTGATTTCTTATCAGGAGTCAAAATCTTTGACCCACTGATTGTGTTTTTGAAAAGAAAATTCAAAAAGTGTATTTTGATCAATGAATCCCGTGAAAAACATTTCAGTAGTGTTTCAGAGAAGACCTCCCACTGGCCAGAGAGCAGCAGGAATAAAATGGCACTGTTATTGCTTGGTCTGGTTGAACAGTGTATCCTTTTATCCCATTAAATTGCCATTATTCCATGAAGAATGTGGCTGAAAAATGCTGATAATGCATTTTAGTGGTCCTCATTCCAATACATGTAGTGTGTTGTAAACATGTTTTTTATAACTATGAAAAATATACTTAATATCTTTCTGGGTATTTTGCTTTTGAAACCAATGTGATACAAAACCATTTATTGCTCCAGCAAAATTAATGCTCTATTTGTCACAAGGGTTTCTTTTTTTCAAAACTACATAATTCTAAAATGTTCTTTTTTGCTAGTAAATGCTCGCTTTTCAGTAGATTTATTCAAATAGGTTGGGTCTAAAACTAGCCTTTGATGGAATGGGTTACCAGGGTCTGTCCTGTGTTCTTCCGTTGTACATTACAAAAAGGTTCAAAAGTTTTAACCCACTGAATGTGAGAAAGGAGTGTACTAACATTTGCAAACAGTGTAGACCCAGACCAGAGGGCTCCAAGAGGAGCTCTCTAAATCAGGTTCTGCCAAAATTCTCTTGCAAATTTTACCCTTCCATACCCTTATTGGAGCCATCGGATCAGGGTCTGCTCTGTTAGCTTATGACATGATATAAATCTGATTCTATAGTTTTTATCAATCAAAAACTTCTCTTGAAAAATTTACATTATAAAATTTCAGCTAATGAAATATTCATGATGTCATTATTTCTTACATGAATATTGAACAAGTATAGGGTTAACAATGATAATGCTATAAAGCAAATTGATTATTACTTATCCCTTTCCTTCTTATAAACTCATATGACACCTTTGCAAACAGAGTAGACCCTGATATTCCTTTCCTCCATAAATACGCCTTTCTACGCCTCTATAAAAGTGCTTTGTGATAAATAGGGCATTTGCTCCATAGGAGCAAATGCTCTATTTATCACAGTGGTTTCAAAACTAAACAATTCTAACATTTTCCCTTTCTCTTGTAAATTCTTTTCGGTAGATTTTTTCAAAGAGGTTGGGCCTATGAGGGAATGGGTTAAAACAGTAGCTGTAAGAGCCGTCTGATCAGTGTCTGGTCTGTTTGCTTATTGAATTATTTAGAATCTGATTCTGTAGTTTATTTAATGGCTAAAAGTACTGTTCTTACACCATTATAAAAAGTCAACAAATGAATATTCATGATGTCATTATTTCTTACATAAATATTCTTAAGGAAAAATTAAACTTACAAACATTTGAGGAATTCTGATTGGAATTCTGTTTCCTGATCGATGTCTGTATTGGATCCAACATGTTTGTAATCCCACTGAATTTGGGGAATGACTTAACTTTCATTTGCAAATAGTGTAGACCCAGATCAGAGGGCCTTTATCTGGGTCTGCAATGTCTTTCATTACAAATCCTCTAGTAAATTGTAATCCTTTTTAAACTGAGTGAAGTATTCTGTTAACCCATTCCCTCATAGGCTATTTTTAAATCCAACCTCTTTGAATAAATCTACCAAAAAGGAGCATTAACTAGAGGAAAGGAAAATTTTAGAAATTTGTATTTTGAAACCATTGTGATAAATAGAGCATTTGCTCCTACAGGAGCAAATGCTCTATTTATCACAATGGTTTCAAGAAGTGACTATTACAGAGGCGTAGAAAGGCATATTTATGGAGGAAGGGTTAAATAATGATTGACCATTTCACTTTGAAAAATTTAGCGTTCAAAAAGTTGATAATAATATAATATGTTTGAATCCACAGACAGACAGGCTTGCTCGGTGAACTTAATGTTTGAGGAACTCCAGTAGACGAGACCTGCTGGTAGCATGTCAGTTACACCATCAAATCTGATTTACTGATGACAGTTTTCAGAACAGAAACGATAATCTTCTCTTTATTTGTGATATTTCCAATATTTCATTTATATATTTCTTGTATTTTATCAGTTCAGAAAATGGCATTAAGGTGTCTGGGATTAATTTTTGCTTATTTTTTATAGCATCTTCATCTGAATTACACTATGATTCTTTTGAGTTATAATTCCCTTAGCATCTTCATCCCACTGCCATTTAATTACATGTGGAACTGTGAGTTATAATTCATTTGATCTGGAGCTAAACATTTACTGAATATTAATAATTAAGCTGAATTTTTATAATAGCACTATGAGCTAGGGACTTTTTACCATTGCAGAAACTGTAGAAATAGATGTTATTTCATAAGCAAACAGAGCAGACCCAGATCAGATGGCTCCAAAAGGAGCCATCTGATCTGGGTCTACTCTGTTTGCAAAGGTACCAAAAGGCATCATTATGGAGCAAAGGGTTAAATTGCCTTGTAATTCGGTTGATCTTGAGATGAGCATTGAATGAAGTTATCGGCGGATATAAATATTTCTGCTGATATACATACTGATAATTCAATGTCACCAGAGTATATCCAACCTATCAGTATTTTCAGCAACGGAAAATGACTTATCGTATAACAGTTACATCACAAATTAGTTTTTGCCCATAAGCTTGTCAAAATTGTACATAGAAAATGCAGTTTCACTTAGTTTTGAACTTGGATAAAATCTATAATGCTGAATGTCACATTATGATTGTGAAACCTAAAGTTTCATCATATAAAAAAAACCCACCCTCATAATCAGAACGTGAGTGAAGTCTGATATTTTTTATTGTTATATTCCTCAGAAGGCTGGAGTATATTAAAGTTGCCGCTTTGCCAGCCAGCCGTTTGTCCGGAGCATTTCTCCAAAACTGTTTAACCCTTTTCTTCATGTAAACGTGTTTTCACGCATTTGCAAACAGAGTAGACCCAGATCAGATTACTCTTATAGGAGCCGTCTGATCAAGGGTTAATGGGACGTTTCATCCTACTATTGAAAATTTACTTGGACGTTTCACACCACTATTGAAAAATTACTTCAACGACCGTTTTATTTGTTATAAGGGCATTCTTCTTAGAGTTTTTAGACATTAGAGTGGCTAATCACTAAGTAGTATCATCACACGGCAAACTAAAAGGTAAACAGTATTTTCTACGGGGGCCATCTGATCGATCTGGGTCTACTCTGTTTACAAATGTGTATTTATAGTTAAGTTATTAATACCTGCATTTAAGTACCACCTGCCTTCCAGGCCAAGAATTAGACATGCTTTAGTGAACGATTTAAACAGGATTTAGTGTACATGGAAGTTCATGGATCTAGATGTACTCATACACTACAATTATATTTGTGCAGAAACACATTTCGTAATAAAAAGTATATATAACATAGAAGCATGAAACACTTTTTTGCTACAATGCGATATAATCGGCAATGGGTCTAAATTCTCAATGTTGGAAAGGTTGAGCTAGTTTTTATAAAAAATTATACGGTTATTATTGGACAAAACTCCCCAGTTCAGTGCAGAGACATATGTCTCTAATCAGTGGGACGAAATGTCCCAGTCGCAAAATGGTACGAATTGTCCCGGACGAAACGTCCCGGGAGGAACTGGTTTTGGAGCGAAACGTCCCGGAACCTGATCATGGTGTGCTCTGTTTGCTAATGGAATTCGATAGTTCTGTTTCTTCACTTTCTAAAATGGCTACAATGTTCCACCTCCCACATTTCATTACGGGTATATTTATTTTGTCTATGAATATTCAGTAGGTATTGAAATTTAGAATAAACATAAAACAGGGAAAGGGTTAAAAAAAAAATCAATGAAACTTTATTAATAGAGCTAGACATGAGAAAGTGCATTTTATAGTAGACATGACTCTGTCAAATCCCATTATGAAAATATTTCCATTTTGAAGTAACCATTTTAATTTCTTACCCTGGAGTCATTTTTTGCTCTACAATATGATGAGAGTTTGTGGACTTGTAAAGCAGGAGTGTTAACCCTTTCCCATACAGGCTATTTTTAGATCCAACCTCTTTGAACAAATCTACCGAAAAGGAGCATTTACTACTACTAAAAAGGAAAATTTTAGAGTTGTGTAGTGTTGAAACCATTGTGATATATAGAGCATTTGCTCCTATGGAGCAAATGCTCTATTTATCACAATGGTTTCACAAAGTGACTTTTACAGAGGTGTCAAAAGGCGTCCATATGCGGGAATGGGTTAAAGGACAAAACTGCTACAAATCTTGATTAGTGAATTATCTTCCTTGTTTGTATTGGTACTTTTCGTAATCTAATTTTTGCCTGCAGCAATGCTTCAAACAACTAACCCGTTACCTCATAGAGACGTCCTTTAACTTCTTTGCGAACAGAGTAGACCCATATAAGACAGCTTCTGTTGCTAAGAGGGTGGATATTGATAGGATTTTACAGTTTCTCTATAAAAGGTCCTATGTTCAAATGCTATTATAAAGATTCTGCAAATTGATATTCATGATGTCATTATTTCTTACATGAATATTCATGAGGTAAATGGTTATAGGTAAACTTTTAATACTGTATAAGTGGTTTTTTAGGCGGGACGCAAATTTCACGAATCTACTTCAAATCAAATTTTCACGTCTTTATTATTTGTGGAAACTGGGTGAAAATTAATTTTTCTCGGAAACGAAATAAAAATCGTTCTTATCTTACTGTGTTGTTTTGTATCTTTTTAGTAAAACAGCAATGGCAAATGGCGCATTCAGAACTAAGGGAAGTAACTCTGATAATCAGAGAGAAATATATCAATTTACATGACGTTTTATAAATGAATAACATTCACTCATTTGGGCATGTTGTTGGTTTAAACAGTTTGAATAATTATCTGACACCAGTGATTGTTCACCCACATAACACTGATTTACCTGGATGCACGTTAGCGGATTCAGATCAAACATCCAATTCACACATCGGACTGATAGGTTTGACTTCAATACAAACACTCTTAATTACATGCAAAACTGACTGAGACTTACCGAAAACGCAGCCAGTTCGACCTCGTCTTAAAACTTATATTATAAAGAATAAATAGGAAGAAAAACTAGTCAGCTGCAATCACTGCTATTGCGATTTATTTACAACGGTATCTGTGAACACTCGATTACCAAATTGGAACAAATTCTCCTTCGATATCCGTTTCTGTATTACATAATCATGCACACCGCATAAACTATGGATATACATGTGTCAAATGGTGGTGAAGGATGTTTACGTTTCACTGTTTGTAGAAAGTTGTCGTCTGTTGTAAGAGGAAGAGAGGGGAAGGAATTTTTAGCAGATTATATTTACGCGTGTTTGATGGACACGCAAACATAGCGAAAATTTCCTTCTCGCGAAAAAATCCACTTATACGGTACTTGATTTACTTAACCAATTCCCTCATTAGCTATCTTGGAAACCATTATGTACAGCATGTAGCACCATCCTTTTGCAATGCTTTAGCAGGGACTATTTGCTGGAATTTGATATTTTTTCTTATAGTAAAAACAGATGCCATAGTATCAAGATGCTTGGCTTTGAGAACCATTCATCGGCTTTTCCAATATCTTGTTTTCTTTATTCTTCATCCTGTTGTAAGTTACTGATAACTGTAATCTTTTTCAAACCGTTAAAGAAAGTTGAAAGATTCTTAATGCAAAAATCCGAAATCCATTGTTCTGTTAAAGAAAGTTGAAAGATTCTTAATGCAAAAATCCGAAATCCATTGTTCAATTTTGTACTGTTATATTTTTATTCTGGTAATGCAGTTTTACGACCAGCCATCCTACCCTCTATATATATGCATAGTTTTGAGTAAAAAGACAATACCTGGCAACAGGGTCAACCCTTTCCCTCATATAAACATGTTTTCATGCATTTGCAAACAGAGAAGACCCAGATCAGACGGCTCCTAGAGCAGCCATCTGGTCAGGGTCTGCTCTGTTTGCAAATAGAATTTGATAGTTCTGTTTCTTTGCTTTCTAAAATGTCTACAATGTTCCACCTTCTATATTTCTTTATAACTATTTTGTTAATGAATATTCAGTAGGTATTGAAATTTGGAATAAATATAGAACAGGGAAAGGAGTTAATAAATCTTTGTTTTTGGCTCAGGGTTACAAGGTCATTGGCTTTTCAACATTGGAACCTTGGTTCAATTCCCACATTTAAGGCACAAATAGCTATAGCTATTCTTTGTTGTGACCAAGTGTTGTGAGAGCTGATCTGCATCTACACTGTTTGCAAAAGCATTAAAAGATCTGTCAAAAAGGTGGAAGACAGGTTTAACTGTCATACCTGCCAGCTGTTACCTAAATTTGCGGTCATGTAATTAG
This sequence comes from Azorinus chamasolen, assembly GCA_963576725.1. Classification (NCBI taxonomy): domain Eukaryota; kingdom Metazoa; phylum Mollusca; class Bivalvia; order Cardiida; family Solecurtidae; genus Azorinus; species Azorinus chamasolen. Next base: position 58,117,247 of record OY755238.1, on the reverse strand, counting down.
ATCGGAAAGAATTAATTCAAGTGATTTATCATTTATAACTATTATGTGAAAAAGCAGGTGTCAATGATAATTGTTACGAGCATTATATTTATTGCATTGATTTGTTCCTGTATAATAGTATACACTAATAGTTGGTTTTTGTTAATTATCAATTTTCATCAGTCAGTCTGTGTATCCTAATACCCCCTGAGGGCATGTTGTTTTTGCTCTGTCTGTTGGTTGGGTTGTCCCCAACTTTAAAATGTTGGCGATAATTATTCGCCATTGCACATACAATCATACTTCAAAGTTGGCATGCATGTACAACTTAGGGAGGCAAACATTTTTAGGTGTGACTTATTAAGGTCAAGGTCATACATCAAGGTCAAAGGTCATATCGTGGGCCTAGTGTTTCACGGAACAGTCATCTTGCTTTCTCTGACAATGTGGTGGTGTGGGGTATGTGAGCTTGCTCACTAAAGTTCTTTAATTTCTTATATTAACCCTTTCCTTCATATATTATAAATATGTTTTCACCCATTTGCAAACAGAGTAGATCCAGATCAGATGGCTCCTATAGGAGCCGTCTGATCAGAGTTTGCTCTGTTTGCTATGGAATTTGATAGATCTGTTTATTTACTTTCTAAAATGGCTACAATGTTCCACCTTCCATATTTCATTATAGCTGTTTTGTCCATGAATATTCAGTAGGTATTGAAAATTGGAATAAACATAGAACAGGGAAAGGGTTAATATTCAGGTAATTAGCGTAACATCATTTATTATGCTTTACAAACTGGAGGAGAGGGGAGACAGCTGGGTGATATAAGTATTAAGGACAAATACTGAAGTGTTCTAAAATTAAGAGATATACAGTCAGCAGAATTTTGATAGATGTAACAGGGAAAGTTATCCTTGACCTTTCCATATAAATTAGAAATTTATGAATGGAGTATATTGCATCATAAAGTAGGGATTACATTGAAATGAAGTTAATCATACATAATCTGAGATGATATAAATGTTAACAATCATGCTGTGGGAAATTCATGGTAAAATACTACAAACACAGTTTTTAGGAAGATCAGAAGCAGAATGTAGCATGATAAACAGTGCAGACCCTGATGAAAGGGCTCCTCTAGGAGCCCTCTCAACTGGTTCTACACTGTTTTCAAAGGATATTAGTGACTCGGTTCCTGCACTGAAAGGGTTAATCAAACACAGTATTTTGGAAGATCGGAGTAAATCATTATCTTATCAGGATCAACACTGGTTGTCATTGCAATCATAGTCATATGTGGGTAAGTTTACGACGACGAAGCATACCATTTCCAAAGCGTACCATTTCATTTTTGGTCGAAGTGTACCACATTAAAAAAAATCTCAACTGATATCATTATGGATTATGATTGGTACATGAAAACATCAAAATAGTGATTTATATATTATAGTTGGATGTACTAATTAATGAAATCTTGACATGAACTTAAATATTGAGCTACTTTCGGTTTTGCGATATCTTACACAAGTACAAGTTCCTAAAGACCAAAACAGTGACGAAAACTTTCTTTCAAAATACACAAAAACAGCCAGATTTATGGGTATACATTGTACTCTGAAATGAAAGAAGGTATCTAATTATTTTCAATTTCAAAAGCTGTATGCTTCAAAAATTTTCTTGCAATCTTGAATTAAGACACCCTACATGAAAACATGCAGTGTTGACATGAAACTCATGATTTCAGCAAGTCAAAAATTCGGCATATGAGGTTCAAGACTGAAGACAATATAAGGGTATATTTGTAATAATATAATAATTTAGTATAATGTGGTCCTATATAATTTATTTAATGGTACGCTTGGTCTTTAAACTGTCATGTGTACGGCCATAATCTCCTCTGAAATCACAGCCTTAAAGATCAATAATGGTACGTATTTGAATGTTTGTAGTATCGAGTTTTTACTGTATCTATCAAAATTATTCAAATACAAAAAGATGCCTACCAAGGGTGGGGCTGGTTATCTTTATATAGGTAGTAAAAATGATGTTCTAAAGTTACAGGGTCTGTAAGCGGCTAAATTATTTTTTACATCAACAGACAAATTTTCTTTTGGGCACAGTACAACACATCGCCTATTGACTCAAGTGATTGATGTAGGGCCATTATAGCCCTCATGCTTGAAAAACATTTTGATAATTGTAACGGACATCAATGTTTCTAATTGTTGAAATGGTTGACCAAGTTTCTTATTGTTGAAAGGGGTAACCCATTCCTTCATATAGACATCTTTCAACGCTTTTGCAAACAGAGTAGACTGATTAGTGTCTTCTCTGTTTGCTTATGAATTTATAACATATCTATCTCCAGAGGTCCAGAGATAATATGTGTAAATTAGAATATTTTCAAGAATAACTTATATATTTCTCCACCAAACCCTATGTAGTGACCTGTAACTCTTTAGAATCGCCTCGAAGAGACGATTCTAAAGAGTGGTCACAACATATGGTTTGGTGGAGAAATGACGATTTTAGAATTTGAGTACGCGCAGATATCTGTAGCTCTGTATCGCTACGGTTTCTACCCATACCAAAGCAATCCTGTGTTCATATGCCATTATTAATATTCAGCTAATAAATATATGCATGATATCTTTATTTCTTACATGATAATATCAGAGCTGCAAATAACGGTGCATACCCAAATACTAAAATAGTCATATCACCACCAAACCTTATACTGTGACAATTATTTAGAATCGTCTTGAAGATTCGAAGAGACAATTCTAAAGAATGGTCACAGTATAGTGATTAGCGAAGAAATGAAGGAGCTATTATTGAAAATGTTTAAATTTACGTATCTTATCTGGAGCTTTGTAATATGCAACAAGGAAAAGGCATTTATCCTGCTAAATACGCAGAACAGGTTGAGATATGATCAGAAGCTGAATGACCAGGATGCACAGTGTAATTGATTCTCGGCTATCAGCTTCAAAAATAATTGAGCACACTATCATAATTATTTACCCTAAATAATGGGACACCCAAGCTCTCCATTCCATCAGTTAACCCTTTACAAATGTACTCAATGAATATTCATGTAAGAAGTAAGAACATCATGCATATTAATAAGCTGTATTTTTTATAGTAACATATGAACACAGGAATATTTAACCAGATCGGAAAGTGTAGTCATATCTATATTATTTCATAAGCAAACAGAGCAGACCCTGATCAGATGGCTCCTACAGGAGCCATCTGCATACATGTGATAACTTGTTGGAGCATGTCAGGTAGATTTAGAAAATTTGTCAGGTAGATTAGACTTTTGTCAGGTAGATTTCACCGACACGACAAAATATATGGAGATGAAAAAATTGTCTTCTGGATACTTATGTTTTTTATGCTTTTTCACATATTCATTCATGCCTTGCCATAAATACTGTTACAGTATTACCTGCACCCCATACCATACCATAATTATAAACCTTACACTACACACATAACATTTACACACTTAACCCTTTCCTTTATATCAACGCCTTTTCATGCATATAGGAGCTATCTGATTAGGGTCTGCTCTTTTTGCTTATGATTTTGGAATGATTCCATACTTTCTGGTTTGGCTAAAAAAATTCAAATGTCCATGTGCTGTTATAACAATAAATCTACCATTACAAACCATACATTATACAGACTACATCTATACACAGCCATGGCATCATCTCCAACCCTTACAATGCCTAGAGATCAATAACCCCATTATCCCTTTCCTTCATATAAACATGTTTCACTCATTTGCAAACTGAGTAGACCCAGATCAGACAGCTCCTATAATTAAATAATGTCATGAAAAAATCAAGATTTATTACTGTTTTGTCATATAATGAAAAATATATTCCATTTTGTCTTATTTTATTACAGTTTCAGGGTTTTTTAGGTTTATTTTATATCCCTTATTCGGCTATATTCCCAATGGCAAAAAAAGTGTGTTTTCTCCAATTTTTGGAGGAAAATTCCCAACCTCAAGTCAAAAAAAATCCATGAAAAAATGTTAACAAACCTTGATTTATTCAGTACAATCGGTCTGGGGACGAATCTTTCGTACTTTTTGGCCGAGTTGCTGAATAAAACTAAACTGTTTATCGTTCCGAATATTCGGATGTATTCGTTCTTTACTTGTTGTTAACGGTCGGAGTGCATACTGCTTTTTGAAGCTATGATAACGTCACTCCCCTCGTCTTAATTTTGTCTCCTCGCTACAGAGTAATAATAATGCGTGCCGTATGTGGTTTTGTGGACAACGTCGACTATGTCAGAGTCTATTCTGAACTGAGTGACAGATGGGCCAGTGGAGAAATGTAATAAAGTCCTGCCCTCACTTTCAGTCTTTCTTCGGACATAAATGCTTCGTTATCGTATAGAAAAATCCAGATAATCACATTTGTCAACAAAATGTTTTTCACTTTCGTTTTCCACTCGCGCGAGAGACTATGTGATTTTGATATATAAATTAACCAATCAAATCGCGTAAAAAACTTCACACCAGATGCTGTATCTGGGCGACGTCACTACCGGAAATAAATTTGCAGTCTCCAAGCAACAAGTAGCGACTCTTTCGCGACTGTGAAACAAAAACAAAACATCCCGATGTGAATTCAGATTAAATTGTCTATTTAGAGAGGGGTATTTGGGATTTTATGCGGCGGAATTGCCTTAGGATGGAATTCTGTCTGATTTGTATGCGTGAATCCCGCAAAGGCGCATGCTGCCATTTGCATTTTGACACGACTGGTTACCGATTTTTTTTATAACTCCAGTACAGCGCAAGCGGGAACCAACTTGTGATTACATAATATTCGGGTGTTCTCTGCGGGAGATACATACCAAAACGGGCCAAGCGTGTATCACAGCATGACAGCATGCTAAAGGCGGTGTGTGTGTGTAGAGAACTAGCAGATAATTTTCCCCAGGGAGAGGAAAATATAGGTCACTAAAAAATTACCGTAGCAGAATCGGTAAAGCGGTAGAAACGTCTACCGAATCGGTAGGCCGGTATACCACCTCTGAAAACGGTAGAATTCACCTACCGTCGGTAGTTATCACATGTATGCATCTGATCTGGGTCTACTCTGTTTGCAAAGGTGTAGAAAGGCATATTTATGGAGTAAAGGATTAATTCAGTCTGTTACCATTTTGATCACTTTGATTAGGCTGACATAGTAACAAATTTTGAATACCCTGATCACACATCTCCTTCAGTAGCAGTTTGATTTAGGTCTATAGTGTTTGCCAAGGTGTATGCAAATATTTAGGTTAATTAATATGGTTTACACAAAAATTGAAAATAAACCGGACCAGAGTCTCAGCAGGTGACAGTTTTCTCTGTATCATTGTGAAAATGAGGATTAATGAGGTTGTACATATACAGTAAAGCCTCTCTAAACCGGAATTCTTGTAGAGAAGAATTCATATACTTTTATGCATGTGGCTGCTTAATGCAGTGTGAAAGTCATGCAGAAAGCTCCTAGAGGAACTTTCTGCATGACTTTCACCCTGCATTAAGCTGATACCTGTCTCCAAGACCGATATTTATACCAAAATTAACGTCCGATTTAGAGAGGTTTGACTATACATTTATATTATGTCAAAAAACATATTAACTGTTTGTAAGCTAGAGACAAATTTATGATAACACACACAAGCATTTTAGATATCCATTTTAGGTGGCATCTCATCAGGATCCATACTGGTTGATTCTCTCTCATTGATATTAACTCTTTGCACGCTAGCGGCAAAACTGTGATTACCCATGCAAACTGTTTGGATCCAGATGAGACGCCGCATAATGCGGCGTCTGATCAGGATCCAAACTGTTTGTCATCTTGACCATATTTTTCCAAAGAAATGAGAGAAAGTTTATTTTAAGAATTGAAGCAGTCGACAATCGTTGCGGACGAAAAATTACATAGAGTGCAAAGAGTTAATACAAAATAGGAGAAAAACTGAACTTTGAGAATTGCAGCAGACGATATTCTTTGCAGACAATTACGTGGTGTAGAAAGATTTAAATTATAGGCAAATTGCTTACCTCGATATATTACTGCGTCTTGTGCCTTGGGACAGCCATTAATTTTGGAGGCACTCTTCACCTCAATGTCTTTGTCTTGTATCTGACCGTCAACAACAGACACTTTTTTTGACAGCACATTGTTGACTTCTACAACATCCAACATAACTCCAGACAGTTTTTTATCCAGGTGCTGACTGTAGTCCGTTTGTTCTTGCAACATTCGTTCCAAAAAACCCAACATTCGGAAAACTGCAGTAAAGTTTGTTTCATAAGCAGATAATAATTGTTCAGCTCTACTTAATGATACTTCATGTTTTGTCAGTGTAGAATTTATTTCATTGCTTTTTCTCAATTCATCGTATAACTGTTTTTCGATGTTATTAAGCCATGATTTGACTTCACTATTGTTTTTCTTCTCACCATGATTGGTTGTTTGTACAGATACAGGTGTGTATGTGTCCTTGTCAGCTTGTAGTTGTGGTAGTGAATTCGGACAACTGGACATGTCCATCTCGTTTACAACAAATGTGTACTTGCATTTTGCTGTTCTAATTTTCCGTCTCAGTCCCTCAGATTGTGAACATAAGATTGCGATGGAGAACAATATGGTTCTGTATAATAATGTCATTTTAACTGTTTATTTAATAGATTTGGTGAAATAGGGTATAATAATCATTAGCAATATTGAATTATTATCAGGTTCAGCTTTAACCTCTATATAACAGTATATCTTAAAACCTCAACTTTCAATGTAGAATGTGGTAAATTGGAGAAAGAAAAACCTTGTCTATGTGTAGAAATAGTCCTCATCATCAGTCTAAAACCAGCTTAAAATCTGATGGAAAAATAAAATCCGTTTTAGTCTGCTTTCTTCTCAGTTAGTCCCACAGACAACTTAGAATTTGTAACAGTGTTTGCTATGTGGTAATTTCATCTGATTTGTAATTTATGTCCATTTGTTTTAATTTATACTCATTTGTGTCATGAAATCACTTTGACATTGTTAAAACTGTTTTAAAACTCTCACAGTTGTATCCTGTCCAATTTTTTCACTTAAGTGTAGACAGCTAGAACATCCATGAAAAAGTTACTGATGTATACATCAATAGCATCACTTAAAGTTTCATCAGGAAATTATTGCTTCAGACATCTGGCATGACCAAATTAGGTGTCACTAGAAAACAAAAGTAGAAATAGCTTTGCTATAAGATTACTAGCCCGTTGAATGCTGAATATTCAGTGGAATTGCCCAGCAGTGTTTAACCCTTTCAATCCTGAATTATCTGAATGGAATAGTCCATCAGTGTTTAACTATAGAGTCCACTCAGTATGAAAGGCTTAAACTTGTTAGAGAGTTGTAAATGGCAAACAGTGCAGACCCTGATCAGAGGGCTCCTGTAGGAGCCCTCTGATCAGGGTCTACACTGTTTGCAGATGACAGAACATGCGAGTCTCTTGTTGAAAGGGTTAACTAATAGAGTCCAGGCTGTGAGTAACGAGGGTCATGATTGACAAACAGTGCAGATGATGGTCAGAGGTCTCTTATAGGAGTCATCTGATCTTGGTCAATATTGTTTGCAAATTCCAGTACACTCATTTCCCCGCATTCAGAGGATCATATGAAATAACTCTCTTTTGAAAGAAATTGTAAATTACTTCAATTCCTACAATTAATTTTTTCTCCATTATTCTTTGCTTTAACCCATTCCCACATATTGACACCTTTTGACCCTTCTGTAAAAGTCACTTCTTGAAACCATTGTGATAAATAGAGCATTTGCTCCTATAGGAGCAAATGCTCTATTTATCACAATAGTTTCAAACTAATTTTCCTTTTCTCTAGTTAATGCTCCTTTTCAGTAGATTTATTCAAAGTGGTTGGATCCAAAAATAGCCTATGCGGGAATGGATTAAGTAAATATATTGCTTACTTTCAAACAATTTGGCTCCTGTTGAGATGCAGAGTTACACAATATCTAATCAGGATCCAAGCTGTTTTCATAGATATTCACAAGTTTTACTGGTACATGTAGTTTGTTAAGAGTTAGTACCAAGAGAAGTTTACAGCTGCTGTGGTAGTTAGACACTGATGGTGCACACAAGACACAAGGGGCTTTTCATTCACCACCTACAGTACTTATACACACACCAACCTTTAACCTTTGAAATGCTGACTTTCCAGAATTTTATCTGCAACAATAGTCATCTGCTTTAATTCTAACAATAAAATTTGTCTCATTTCTTTGCAAAAATATGTTAAAAGTGTCAAATACTTTGGATTGGATCCTGATGATATGCTGCATTATGCGACATCTCATCTGGATCCAAACTGTTTGCATAGGTAATCACAGTTTTGTCACTAGCATGCAGAGTTAATCTTTTCAATGTCCACTTTCCAGACTGAATTCCTCCATTGCTGTTTCACATAGAATTTATTTAGTATGAAAGGAACAAATTTGCTGTTTTTCATGAATGACAATAGTGCAGATCCTGATTAGAGGACTCCTCAAAGGATTTACCAAATAAAATGAATGATAAACTTTTTGTCAGCTTTATTTTTCTTCTCTCTGCTATTTTATGTTTGTTACATGCCAAATTAAATGTGACATTCAGTAAATGACTATTGCTTAGACTTATGAGATGATTCAAATCACATCTGGAGTCAGACTAAAAGCATTGACTGACTAAGGTCCGAGGTTAATTATCTTCTGAATCTGTGTTCATTCTCAAGTATCTGATTGGTCAGATTTTGAGCTTGCTCAAAATCTGACCAATCAGATGCTTGAGAATGATGTCGGGCTCAAGAAAAAAAAAGTTTTATAACCTTGATCAGAGTTTGACATACAAACATTCTCGAACTTGAGACTCGGGAATGCTCTCAAAACAGGTTTACGTAGTTTGATGCTTTAGTATAGAAGCTTGAAACCATGTAAATAATGTTCGATAATGTTCTTGAGTTATGAGCCTTAGAGTGGTATGAAAGTGTAAAATGCATTGAACATCCCTCTCAAATGCACCGCAAGCTGATGGAATGTGCAGAGTGGGCAGAATCGTAAATCGCAGCAGTGGCGAAATATTATTCAAGCTTGATAAAGTTTGCTATTGCCTGAGATAAACTCATCGTTTCATGAACAGTAGATGCTTCTCATGCATATCTATGCATAGTAAATAGATGATGTGCACGTTTTCAATCTTTAGCTCTGGGTAACTTCCTGTGTTTACTTTATCTTTCATATAATTGCCATTTTAAGCCATTTGCAAACAGAGTAGACCTAAATCAGACGGTTCCTGTAAGAGCCCTCTGATCAGGGTCAGCTCTGTTTGCTTTTGACATGATATAGATCTGATTCAGTTTTTGTCACAGCAAAAAAATCCCCTGAAAAGTTTACATTATAAAAATTCATCAAATAAATATTTATGACTTCATTATTTCTTATGAATATTGAACAGGGAAAGGGTTAACCCTTTTCTCAATGAATGAGATATAATGCTATCATGAGTATGATGATTTTTATGTCGCCTGCGAAGCATGGCAGACATGTAGGGATCACTTTGTCCGTTTGAATTCAAACTTCACAGATGGAACAGGCATGATGAAAGGAAGTGTCATGCACAAGGTCCATAACTCTAGCTTCAGTATTTTTGGAGTTATTCCCCTTTTTTCATTTTTTTTGTCCGGCCAATAAGTCCTATTCTACTGATGCAATTGAATTCAAACTTCATACATGGAACAGGCTTGATGAGAGGAAGTGTCATGCACAAGGTCCATAACTCTAGCTTCCGTATTTTTGGAGTTATTACCTTTTTAGCTCACCAGAGCACAAAGTGCTCAAGGTGAGCTTTTGTGATACCCCTGTGTCCGGCGTCCGTCGTCCGTCTGTCCGTCTGTCCGTCTGTCTGTCTGTCCGTCTGTCCGTCTGTCTGTCCGTCAACAATTTCAAACGACTTCTTCTCTGAAACCAAGTGCCCAATTGTAACCAAACTTGTTCAGATACATACTGTGGGTGGGTGCTTCAAAAGTTGTTAAAAGATAGTGGGCGGGGCCATCGGTCTTGTTGCCATGGCAACCGGACACAATATCTAGAAAAATCTTCTTCTCCAGAATGACTCGTTGGAATTGAATATAGTTTTCACCAAAATGTTTCTCAGTTGATAGACTTTAAAAGTTGTTAAAAGAATTTTGATCGGGCAAAAAACATGGCCGCCAGAGGGCTTGGTCAATATTTCCATATATGGTAATATGGAATTTTCATAGGAAAATCTTTAAAAATCTTCTTCTCTGAAACTGTAAGGCTTAAACCTTTGATATTAGGTATGTAGCATGATCTTATGGTCCTCTACAAATATTGTTCAAATTATGACCCCTGGGCCAAAAATGGCTCCGCCCAAGGGCTTATCAGTTTTTCATAGGAAAATCTTTAAAAATCTTCTTCTCTGGAACTGTAAGGCCTAGACCTTTGATATTTGGTATGTAGCATGATCTTATGGTCCTCTACAAGTATTGTTCAAATTATGACCCCCGGGCCAATAATGGCCCCGCCCAAGGGCTTATCAGTTTTTCATAGGAAAATCTTTAAAAATCTTCTTCTCTGAAACTGTAAGGCCTAGACCTTTGATATTTGGTATGTAGCATGATCTTATGGTCCTCTACAAATATTGTTCAAATTATGACCCCCGGGCCAAAAATGGCCCCGCCCAAGGGCTTATCAGTTTTTCATAGGAAAATCTTTAAAAATCTTCTTCTCTGAAGCTGTAAGGCCTAGACCCTTGATATTTAATATGTAGCATGATCTTATGGTCCTCTACAAATAGTGTTCAAATTATGACCCCCGGGCCAAAAATGGCCCCTCCCAAGGGTTTATCAGTTTTTCATAGGAAAATATTTAAAAATCTTCTTCTCTCAAACTGTAAGGCCTAGACCTTTGATATTTGGTATGTAGCATGAACTTATGGTCCTCGACAAATACTGTTCAAATTATGACCCCCGGGCCAAAAATGGCCCCGCCCAAGGGCTTATCAGTTTTTCATAGGAAAATCTTTAAAAATCTTCTTCTCTGAAGCTGTAAGGCCTAGACCCTTGATATTTAATATGTAGCATGATCTTATGGTCCTCTACAAATAGTGTTCAAATTATGACCCCCGGGCCAAAAATGGCCCCGCCCAAGGGTTTATCAGTTTTTCATAGGAAAATCTTTAAAAATCTTCTTCTCTCAAACTGTAAGGCCTAGACCTTTGATATTTGGTATGTAGCATGAACTTATGGTCCTCGACAAATACTGTTCAAATTATGACCCCCGGGCCAAAAATGGCCCCGCCCAAGGGCTTATCAGTTTTTCATAGGAAAATCTTTAAAAATCTACTGAAACTGTAAAGCCTAGACCATTGATATTTTGTATGACTAACATCATCTACTGGTCCTCTATAAATATGTAGCTGTGGTTTGTGGTCCTCTGCCAAGAATGTTTAACTTACGACCCTGACCACTGGGCGAAACTTGGCCCTGCCTCAGGGCTTATCAGTTTTTTCGATGGGAAAAATATGAAATATTATTTTTCTCTGAAATCATAAGGCTTAGACCTTTAATAAATGGCATACTGCTTTGCCTTGTGGTTCTCTACCAAGGTTGTCCACATGATTTCTTGTGGTCAAAAAAGGCCCTGCCCCTGGGGTTATCTCAGGTGAGCGCTTCAGGGCCTCATGGCCCTCTTGTTTCATTTTTTTTGTCCGGCCAATAAGTCCTGTTCTACTAATGCCATTTGATTTAAACTTCACATATTACACTTTGGTCATTATTCTCATTATTGTTTTGTCTTAGTTTCACACTTCTTACATATAGATCATGCTCTAAGTTACATAGCATCATAGCTGGATTTATGTTATACCCATTTACATGTATACATGTACTGCAATTGTGTCAAATTTAAAAGTAGTGGGAGGAGGGTCAGTACGCAGTCAGGCGACATAAGTGTTCCGAGGAACACCTTTCTAGTTTTATAATGACACGTGAGCACGGGAAATTTTGGTCATGACAAACACTGTAGAATCAGGGTCCATGCTTATAAAGCTTTTTAGTTGAGTCAGATTTTTCTCAAGCTTTTGATTGGTCAGATTTGAGTTCTCAAGCTTTGGTCAGATTTGAGCCAAAGGCTCAAATCTGACCAATCAAAAACTTGAGAACGAACTCAGACTCAACTAAAAGTTTTATAAGCATGAACCCAGAGCTATAACAATAGAATCAAGGTTTACTCTGTATGCAGAGCCTGAGAGGCATTAACCCTTTCCCTGTTCTATGTTTATTCCAAATTTCAATACCTACTGAATATTCATGGACCAAATAGTTTAAATGAAATATGGAAGTTAGGGCATTCTAGTCATTTTAGAAAGTAAAGAAACCAATCTTTCAAATTCCAATAGCAAATTAACAGAGCAGACCCTGATCAGACTTCTCTGATCTTCCTAAATACTGTGTTTGTAGTTTTTTCACCATGAATTTCCCATGCTAACATTTGTATCGCCTCAGATTATGTATGATTAAGTTCATTTCAATCTGAGTCCCTACTTCATGATGCAATACTCCATTCATGAAATTCTAATTTACATTGAAAGTTCAAGGATAACTTTCCCTGTTCATCTATCAAAATCCTGCTGACTGTATAATCTCTTAATTTTAGAACACTTCAGTATTTGTCCTTAATAATATATCACCCAGCTGTCTTCCCTCTCCTCCAGTTTGTAAAGCTTAATAAATGATATTACACTAATTATCTAAATATTAACCCTTTCCCTGTTCTATGTTTATTCTAATTTTCAATACCTACTGAATATTGATGGACATTTTAACAGCTACATGTATAGTGAAATATGGAAGGTGGAACATTGTAACCATTTTAGAAAGTAAATAAACAGAACTATCAAATTTCTTTAGCAAACAGAGCAGACTCTGATCCTATAGGAGCCGTCTGATCTGGGCCCACTCTGTTTGCAAATGCGTGAAAATGCGTTTATATGAAGAAAAGGGTTAACAATAGGAGCTGTCTGATCAGGGTCTTCTCTGTTTGCAAATGCGTGAAAACACGTTTATATGAGGAAAAGGGTTAAAATGCCTTTTCACACATTTACAAATAGAGTAAACTCAGATCCGATGGCTCCTGTAGGAGTATTCAGGTCAGAGTCTGCTCTGTTCATTTATGAATTTATAATAGCTTCTAACAATACCAAAATATCCTGTGTGCACATGTATATGCCATATATAAAAATTCAGCTAATTAATGTTCATGATGTTATACCTTGAAAATACGACTTGGAAAAATGTTAAACAATAATAAGTTTAAAGGAGCAATTATAAGTGACTGCAGGACTTGCTTTGTTTAAAATTCAAATATCTGAACTATATGTGACTTAAACCGTAGTCCGACATCTCAATACTTTTTCACGCCTTAATTTGCAAATAGAGTAGACGAAGATCACACTATACTGTGAGTTTCTACCAATGCCAATTTTTTTTTTTTATGTACAAAAAAAATGTACATAATTATGCCATTATAAAAAAATCCGCTAATAAATGTACAGTCGGCTGAGCGGTCATTCGGACTGAAAGTAGACTATAACTAGGATCTTTACTTTTTTTCTTTTTATTATACCCCCCTTTTGAAAAAATGGGGGTATATTGCTTTGCACATGTCGGTCGGTCGGTAGATCGATGGTTTCCGAACGATAACTAATAAACGACTAGGCCTAGAAACTTCAAACTTGCTGTGGCGGTTGATCATGTCAGGTAGATGACCCCTAATGTTTTTGAGGTCACTAGGTCAAAGGTCAAGGTCACCATGTCCTAAAATGGTGAAATAGTTTCCAATCAATAACTGCTCAAGGGTTTGGCTTGGGATCTTCAAACTTGCTGTGGTGGTTGGTGATGACCACTAGATGACCCTATTGATTTTGAGGTCACTAGGTCAAAGGTCAAGGTCACCATGACCTTAACTGGTTAAATGGTTTCCGATCAATAACTGCTAAAGGGTTTAGCTTAGAATCTTCAAACTTGCTGTGGTAGTTGGTTATGACCACTGGTTGACCTCTTTTGTTTTTGAGGTCACTAGGTCAAAGGTCAAGGTCACTATGACCTTAACTGGTAAAATGGTTTCTGATCAATAACTGCTCAAGGGTTTGGCTTAGGATTGGTTGGTCATGACAACTAGATGAGTCCTGTTATTTTTAGGTCACTAGGTCAAAGGTCAAGGTCACCATGACCTTAACTGGTGAAATGGTTTGCGACCAATAACTGCTCAAGGGTTTGGCTTAGGATCTTCAAATTTGCTGTGGTGGTTGGTAATGACCACTAGATGACCCCTATTGATTTTGAGGTCACTAGGTCAAAGGTCAAGGTCACCATGCTCTTAACTGGTTAAATGGTTTCCGATCAATAACTGCTCAAGGGTTTGGCTTAGAATCTTCAAACTTGCTGCGGTAGTTGGTCATGACAACTGGATGACCCCTATTGTTTTTGACGTCACTAGGTCAAAGGTCAAGGTCACCATGACCTTAACTTGTAAAATGATTTCTGATCAATAACTGCTCAAGGGTTTGGCTTAGGATCTTCAAATTTGCTTAGGTGGTTGTCATGACAACTAGATGAGCCCTATTGTTTTTTAGGTCACTAGGTCAAAGGTCAAGGTCACCATGACCTTAACTGGTGAAATGGTTTGTGATCAATAACTACTCAAGGGTTCGGCTTAGGATCTTCAAACTTGCTGTGGTGGTTGGTCATGAACAATAGATAACCCCTATTGTTTTTGAGGTCACTAGGTCAAAGGTCAAGGTCACATGACCTTAACTGGTGAAATGGTTTCCAATCAATAACTGCTCAAGGGTTTGGCTTAGGATCTTCAAAATTGCTGTGGTGGTTGGTCATGACAACTAGATGACCCCTATTGATTTTGAGGTCACTAGCTCAAAGGTCAAGGTCATCATGACCTTAACTGATGAAATGGTTTCCAATTAATAACTGCTCAATGGTTTGGTTCGGGATCTTCAAACTTGCTGTGGTAGTTGGTCGTGACCATTAGATGACCCCTATAGTTGTTGAGGTCACTAGGTCAAAGGTCAAGGTCACCATGACCTTAACTTGTGAAATGTTTTCAGATCAATAAATGATCAGTGGTTTGGCTTAGGATCTTCAAAGTTGCTGTGGTGATTAGTCATGACCGCTAGATGACCTCTATAGTTGAGGTCACTAGATCAAATGTCAGGGGGTCTGGGGGGTATACATGTTTTACAAACATCTCTTGTTTTAATAAATATGCATGATGTCATCATATCTTACATGATTATTCAACAGGGAAAAGGTTAAAAATTCTGTGCAAAATAGACATCAATGGAATTTATTGTTACAGCACCTTGAACGAAGTACACTTTTGTCCTGCATTCCTTAATTCCTTAAAATAAAATCGCATAGTACGGTCAGCTGTTCTTATTTTTCCATATTTGGAAGCTGTCATGATCTCAATGATTTCAAAGATAATGGTTATGTTGACCAAATACATGGGGTAAATCGGTTATTGTGAAACTAATGAGGATTTGATTGGACAGAAAAGTAGGCTGAACTAAGATACGGTGGGCAACAAATCATTCTTTGTCAGGGCAACTTTCTTCATTGCTCCTATACATGCGATGTTGTAACTTTTGTGCCAACAATTAACCCTTTCACTAATATAAAGGGTTAACCCTTTCCCTGGTCTGTATTTAGGCAAAATTTCAATACCTACTGAATATTCATTAATAAAGTATTATGGAAGGGGGGACATTGTAGACATTTTAGAAAGCAAAGAAACAGTTCTGTCAAATTCTATTAGCAAACAGAGTAGATCCTGATCAGACGGCTCCTCTAGGAGCCATCTGATCTGGGTCTACTCTGTTTGCAAATGCCTGAAAACGCATTTATATGAGGGAAAGGGTTAACTCAACATGTATTCCCCCAATCATTTCCATGTGACCACAGGTGTGTGCAGCTCAGCGGTGCAGTAATATAGACTCTGATTATTAGTGACACGGTTATGTCTGACAGACATTCCTTGAAGGCTTGTAACACTGCTGATGTATTATTTTATACCCAGTCTCAACATCCATTGCAGTAAAAAATGTTTGTTGTTCACTTCCTAAATTCTGTTGTAACATTACCTTTATTACCGTAAGTATTAACCCTTTCCCTGTTCTGTGCTTATTCCAAATTTCAATACCTACTGTGTACTCATTAACAAAATAGTTATAAAGAAAAATGCCAGTTCGACATTGTAGACATTTTAGAAAGCAAGGAAACAGATCTATCAAATTCTATTGGCAAACAGAGCAGACCCTGATCAGACGGCTCCTCTAGGAGCCGTCTGATCTGGGTCTACCCTATTTGCAAATGCGTGAAAACACGTCTATAATAAGGGAAAGGGTTAAAACAGACAAACTTACGCTAATAGCGCAGACGTCTCATGAAGAATCAGGGTCTATGTAAAATTAATTGATCAAAAATGATCATATTGAAAGTGTTAATGTGTACTATGAATTCATTGTTGATGTAGCAATGCAAAGAATTAACCCTTTCCCTCATAAATATTCATGTGAGATATATAACAAATGTATGAATATTAATTAGCTGAATTTGATAATGACGTCATGAACATGGGGATTTTTTGAAAATGCCAGAAATTAGAATGAGATATATATTATTTCACAAGCAAACAGAAGAGAACCTGATCAGAAGGCTCCTTCAGGAGCCCTCTGATTGCGGTCTACTCTGTTTGCGATGGTGTCGAAAGACATCTCTATGAGGGAAATTGTTAACCCATAACTTCATAGGCTATTTTAGATACAACCTCTTTGAATTAATCTACTGAAAAGGAGCATTAATTAGAAAAAAGGAAATTTTTAGAATTTTGTAGTTTGAAACCATTGTGATAAATAGAGCATTTGCTCCTATAGGAGCTAATGCTGTATTTATCACAATGGTTTCACATAGTGACTTTTACAGAGTTGTTAAAAGTCGTCAATATGAGGGAATGGGTTAATTCTGTTGCCTGAATACTTTTGTTTGTATCAAGCTTTAGGAATAGCTGCTATATTAAAGCCATGAAAGTTTATCATCAGCTGTAAAGAATTGCAACAATTTTAGAAATTGTTATTGGTTACATCTTTATCTTAATGGATTAAATTTGTCTGCCTTGTACCCTTAGCATGTCAAGAAAATTGTCATCTTAATATTGTTCTGTCAGATTCAAGTTTGAGTTTAGATTTTTATTCTATTGTTTCCATGAACTAACTTAGGTTATGAAACAGTTTTGATCTGATAAAATGCATAACTGCATCTGGACCCTTGGCTGACGTTATCGCTTACTCATCCCTGACATGTTAAGAATAAAATGAATATAATCTTATCATAGAGGTATTTTAGTCAGTTAAATTGTTACATACATACTCAAAGTAAACCCAGATGATTGGACTGTAGTTCAACAACTTTTTACATCACTGTTTCTGTACAGAAAGTCCCTAATGCATGTTCATGGCAAAGATAGTTTCATTTTAACCCTTTACTTCATGAATATTCATGTGCAAAATAATGACACCATGAATATTAATTTACTGAAATTTTACAGTGGTATATCAAAAAATATATAGTTTTATCAGCACGAAATAATCCTGTGCTCATATGCTATTAAATTAAGAAATTTCAGCTATTAAATATTCTATAGGAGCGTTCTGTTTTACTTTCACCTTGCTTTAAGCAGTCACCTGCCCTAAATACCAACTAATTAACACAATTTAGTGGCCGTTATAGAGAGGGTTTACTTTTCATCATACTGGCAAACATGGTAGACCAAGATCAGAGGTATCCTGTTGGAGCCATTGCTGCAGGTCTACATTTTTTGATAGAGAATTCTGTTTGAAAATGAAGCATTGTAAAGATTATTATCTTACCTCCTACTAAATTCTAGTCATTCCATTGGTAAATTGAGGTCACGAGAAAACCCCATAGATTCCATACTGGGTTACTAAAATCCTTATCATGGCTTTACAAGAGTTACGTCCCTTATTTGACAGCCATCTACTTTTCTCTTACTTATAATAATCATTGTGTTTATCCTTACAGTTTTAAAAAATGCATACATATAATTTATGCTTTAATTGGAGTTGAAATATAAACATTGATTAGTTTTACAATGATAAAAATGAAAAAACAAAATAAATAAACGAGATTTAAGGCAAAAAAATTTTTTTCTTTAATTCTATTAAAGGGAGGTAATTTATTCTGTTCTTATTGTAATATCAAGTTTGCAAGAGTTAATTCCCTTGTTTCCCCAAGGAAAGCCATACATGTAGGCCTATGATGCAAAACATGCGTGTAAATACTTGAAATTAAAGGTAGTTGGTAAGATAAATTCGTTACACAGTGCTTAGTGTCCCTAATATGGACTATACACTGCCAGCAAATATTCATATTGGGCAATATGAATATTTGCTGGCAGTGTATAGTCCATATTAGGGACACTAAGCACTGCATAACTAATAATGTTATGCAGTAAAACATGTCCTAAACGGCCAATCATTTTTAGCTTGTCTGTTTCGAGCTATTGTTGTAACTCCGGTGTCCGTGTTGTCGTTGTCGTAGTTGTCATCGTCATTGTTGTTGTCGTCATCCGAAATCTTAACATTGACCATAACTTCTTCAATTTTTCATTTACAACCTTCACAATGACGAGAGACGAGCGTTGCACCCGCTTGCGGTGCTCTTGTTTGAACATAGGAGTGGTAAAAAGCAGGTGGTTGCTTAATGTAGGGTAAAAGTAATGCAGAAAGCTTTCTGCATTACTTATGACCAACATTAGGCTACCACCTGCCTTACAGACCTATAATTAAACCCTTTTGATGGCAACATAAGATTTTAATGTTCTAATGTATACAAGTCATTATTCATATACAAATCAGATCATGACGACTATTTATAGGATTTCACAAGGGCTGCATGCAGTGATTATGATATGTTACACCACTTTTTGCATTTTATGGCTTTGAAGGTTGATGTCTATAAGGTTTCTGGCCTTGCATTTAGGGAACAAGCATGGCAGTGTATAATAATTTTGGAATGTACATAATGGCGATTTGTAGGGGCCATCTGATATGGGTCTACACTGTTTGCAAATGCCAGTACATGTATTTACCACATTCAAAAGGCTAATGTCATTATTGCAAAATTTACCTTTTTCAGAATTAATGAGAATGAACTGTGTACAAGGTAGTATGTTCCATACTTATCCTTTGAATGTAGAAAACTACTAGCATTTGCAAACAGAGTAGATCCAGATCAGAAGATTTTGGAGGAACCTTCTGATCAGGGTCTGCAGTGGTTGTCCTCCTCTAGCAGACAATATTGTAATACATTTTATCCATGCTTTGAAACACTGATAGAACATTTGAAAGGTTATTGCTTGCTTTCTTTTACTCAGTC
Organism: Azorinus chamasolen; assembly: GCA_963576725.1. NCBI lineage: Eukaryota > Metazoa > Mollusca > Bivalvia > Cardiida > Solecurtidae > Azorinus > Azorinus chamasolen. Next base: position 58,097,711 of record OY755238.1, on the reverse strand, counting down.
AGTGTTTGAACCTGTGACCTTCCACATGCCAATCAATGGTCTGAGCATAAGCATATGCCCCATACCTGCTTTCTTGTATGCAGAGTCAGGCCAAGTATTATAACTGATGTGCCATAATAACCCTAAATATCTAAGGCAGAGCTGCAGATAAAGGTGCATACTCAAATACTAAAATCGTCATTTCTCCACCAAACCCTATACTGTGACCACTCTTTAGAATTGTCTCAAAGAGACGATTCTAAAGAGTGGTCACAGTATAGGGTTTGTTGGAGATTTATAAATGATTTAATTTACGCATCTTATCCAGATCCAGATCAGAGGATTTTGGAGGAACCTTCTGATCAGGGTCTGCAGTGGTTGTCCTCCTCTAGCAGACAATATTGTAATACATTTTATCCATGCTTTGAAACACTGATAGAACATTTGAAAGGTTATTGCTTGCTTTCTTTTACTCAGTCAGTGTTTGAACCTGTGACCTCCCACATGCCAATCAATGGTCTGAGCATAAGCCCCATACCTGCTTTCTTGTATGCAGAGTCAGGCCAAGTATTATAACTGATGTGCCATAATAACCCTAAATATCTAAGGCAGAGCTGCAGATAAAGGTACATACTCAAATACTAAAATCGTCATTTCTCCACCAAACCCTATACTGTGACCACTCTTTAGAATTGTCTCAAAGAGACGATTCTAAAGAGTGGTCACAGTATAGGGTTTGTTGGAGATTTATAAAGAAGTTATTTTTTAAAATGATTTAATTTACGTATCTTATCTGGAGCTCTGATTAGGCTAGGCAATTAATGGTCAGTGACTGACAGACAGACTGGTTTATCCATTGGTGACCAAAGATGACCTCATCTTTGAATGCTTCTGTGTGACTCCTTAAACTGAAGCTGGAAGCACAGAGGCGTCCACATACATCTAACGATAACCTGTGACTTCTATTGCCGATGGTTATGCTCTGTGTCTTTTTTCTCTATCAGCAGCAGGATGGATGTGATATTCTGTTATCTTCAAAGGCTGCAGTAGAATCTATCTTAACTCCTGTAGGAGCCATCTCCTCAGGGTTTGCTCTGTTTGCTTATTTAAAGAGGAAGTCCCTACAGTGAACGCATATTTTCAATAATATCATAAAACTTGGTACATGTATTTGTTATGCTCTATCATTATTATGAAGGTTCCCAATTTGAACTTATATCGAAAAATGCCCCGGTGATACAAATAAACCGATTTCATCAATACTGATAATTTTTGTTCTACAACACAATATCATCGGCCTTTTCCATTAAATTCTTCCGCGTTTTTCTGATGATCACCCGATCCCTCCATTGTTTACGTAATAGCTTTCTCGGAAGTGGTCGGAGAATCGCGAACAGGGCGAACAGTTATATAGGGATCGGCGATATCAAACACGTGGATGTTTTGTCATTATAAACGGTAATTGGTTGGGTTTTCTTGCAATATACTACTTTTCAGCATATAAACAAGTGAGTTTTGTTTATTTTAAGTGTTTTTGAAATGCGTCAAATGTAGGGACATCCCCTTTAATTATAATAGATGTGTGACTCTTCAAAATCTACCAATACCAAAAAGTAATTGTGTAGTATACATAGTAAAATTATGCTCTTATGAAAGTTCAATTAATAAATATTCATGATGTCATTATTTCTTACATGAATATTAACCCTTTCTTTCATATAAACGCCTTTTCACATATTTACAAACAGAGAAGACCCAGATCAGACGGCTCCTTTAGGAGCCGTCTGATCAGGGTCTGCTCTGTTTGCTAATGGAATTTGAAACATCTGTTTCTTTACTGTCTAAAATGGCTATAATGCTCCACCCTCCATATTTCATTAGAACTACAGTGCAACTTCTTTGTGTCGACCTTCGACGTGTCGACTTCTCGATGTGTCAATCTTTCCAAGTCCCAAAATTTTTACTTATAATTTTTATGTTCTATATGAAAATCCATTTATGTGTCGATCTTATAGGAGTTGATCTTTTCAACGTGTCGACAAAACCGGAACTTTATGTGTGCCATCATTGAACATCGTTCTGTGTTGATATTTTAGTGTTTCTTTGCATTTTGTGTTTGTTTTTTAATTGCTTGACAAAAATATGGATTTAGACGACGTATCTTGTGGTTTTCATTCATTTGCCTGGAATTTGGAGAAAGAATATCATGTAGACTAACACGCGTTCAGGCATACATGCACTTCCGAGATTGAAACCGAAACTCATGTACATGTTTGTACATACATGTATAAATATACTGGTACTTTGTTTGAGTTGACCTCTCGATAAGTTGATCTTTTAGCCATGGTCCCTAGAAGATTGACACATTGAAGTTATACTGTATTTTGTCGATGAATATTCAGTAGGTATTGAAATTTGAAATAAACATAGAACAGGTAGGGAAAGGGTTAACTTTACAGTAAATACGGTATGCAAATTTTTTTATTATTTTTTTTACATCAAAATGGTTGCTGTTCATCATCACAAATGCAATAAACAAATTACACTGATACTGCCCATGCATGCTTTAGCCAATGTGGCAACAAATCTATCCCAGAAGAATGTAAAACAGCTCTTGACCCGAGGTTCATTGTTGCTTGCAGACTGAGGGCTTATCATGCCTGTGGCATATGCTTATGCTCTGACTATAATAATTGCAACCGTTGTAGACCCAGAACAGAGGGGACCTAGAGGAGCCCTCTGATCATGGTCTGCACTGCGGGTCATTTAAGCCTTTCATACTGAGTGGTTTCTATAGTTAACCCTTTCCCTCATATAAACATGTTTTCACACATCTGCAAACAGAGTAGACCCAGATCAGACGGCTCCTAGAGGAGCCGTCTGATCAGGGTCTGCTCTGTTTGCCAATGGAATTTGATAGATTTGTTTCTGTACTTTCTAGAAATGCTACAATGTTCCACCTTCCATATTCCATTATAATTAATTTGTCAACGAATATTCATTAGGTAACAAAATTTGTAATAAACATAGAACAGGGAAAGGGTTAAATACTGATGGACTAATTCAGCACTGTAGGGGTTAATTCTTTGCATGGTAGTGGCAAATTTATAAATATATCATCAGAGCTCCAGATAAGATGATCGTGTAAATTAAAATATTTTCAAGTATAACTTCCTTATTTCCCTACCATACCCTATCTTGTGACCACTCTTTAGAATCGATACGATTCTAAAGAGTGGTCACAACATAGGGTTTGGTGGAGAGATGACGATTTTAGTATTTGAGTATCCACGTTTATCTGTAGCTCTGTATAATACATGTAATATGAAAACACTGGATCCAGAGAAAACGTCAAGTAACGCTGCGTCCCATGAAGGTCCAAACTCTTTGAAGGTCTGTATTTTCTTTAGGAGAAATTGAAGAAATATTAACTTATAATCGTTTGTATGTATAACCCTTTACTACATGAATATTCATATTAGAAAATTACTCTGTAACTCTGAAAAACTTGCTTTTTAGCTCATCTGTTTCGAAGAAATCAGGAGCTATTGTCGTAACTCTGGCGTCCGCGTTGTCATCGTCTTCGTTGTCGTCCGAAATCTTAACATTGACCATAACTTCTTCAATTTTTCATTTACAACCTTCATTTTTGGTATGCATGTTCATCTTGACAATGCCGACAGACGAGCATTTGCACCCGCTTGCGGTGCTCTTGTTAAACTATTTATCACATTGGTTTCAAAAGTACACAATTCTAAACAAATTCCATTTCTCTAGTAAATACCCTTTTTTCAGTAAATTTATGTCTAAATATAGCCTATGGGTTAAGAAAGGGGTTAGGGGTGAGTAAGATTTGTATGTTAATAAGTTAATGATCAGCTCGTCTTTTTTGAAAAAAACACAAGCTACTGTTGTAACTCCCGCGTCTGCGTCGTCGTTGTCGTTGTCCAAAATCTTAACATTGACCACAACTTCTTCAATTTTTCATTTACGTTATCTTCATTTTTGGTATGCATGTTCATCTTGACAAGGCCTATCCACACTTACCAAAATGATAACAGATGAGGGTTCGCACCCGATTGCGGTACTCTTGTTGTACGTTCATTGTTTCTTACATATATATTAAACAAGCAGAGCTTGAACACTCACATGCCTTGTTTTTTGTCATTTTATCCAAATTGTTTTCTCTTATCCTACTTAGATTTCTAGGAAACTTGACAGTAACAACTGCAACTTGAGGGGAAAGTTAACCATGAATGATTTTATGCTTAGAAACAACCAACAGTGAATGTAATTGCTTTGCTCTGAAAATATGTAGTTAATCCTTTACTCCGTAAATATGCATTTGCAAACAGAGTAAACCCAGATCAGACGACTCTCCTATAGTAGCTGTGTGATCAGGGTCTACTCTGTTTGCCAAGTTTCTATCTTGGCCAAAAATGTCTGTGCTCATAAGCCATTATAATATTTCATCTAATTAATCTTCATGATGGCGTTATTTCAAGCATAAATATTCATCGACTAGAGGGTTTAAACCATTATGATATCTGAATTTTCAAAGTGAAATTGTCCATCTCTGTTGAATCTTTTACCCGAGAGAAAGAGGCCTTTTTGCACCTGGACAAACTGAGTAAACTTGGCCAGAACTCCCTGTGTATTGACATTCAGCTATTTAATGCTATTTTTAGACCCATCCTCTTTGAATGAATCTATCAAAAAGGAGCATTTACTACAGAAAAGGACATTTTTTTAGAATTGTGTAGTTCTGAAACCAGTGATTGTGATAAATGGAGCAAATGCTATGGAGCAAATGCTCTATTTATCACAATGGTTTCAAAAAGTGACTATTACAAAGGCAGTGAAAGGTGTATTGATGGAGGAAAGGTTTAATATTCATGATGTCATTATTTCTTCCTGAATATTCATGAGGTAAAGGGTTAATTGTAAAATCCATTTAGTATTACAGGTTGTAACTCAATGAGAGAATTTTGAATTACAAACAGTGCAGACCCTGATCAGAGGGCTCCTCTAGGAGCCGTCTGATCTGGGTCTACACTGTTTTGCAAATTACAGTACACTCGTTTCCCACATTTAGAGGGTCAATGTCAAAATAATCTTTGTGTTTACATAATAATATGGTATACAAAATAATAGGTACGGTAATACAATGTACAATACAACAGTTACTGAAATTCGCACTTAATTGCAAAATCTCAAAGTATATTATTATACCCCCACAAAACAAAATTTTATGTTCTTTGGTTTGTCAGTCCTTCTGGATGTAACAATTTCATTCACTTTGTGGAGCAAACTAGCTACTTCTTGATATTAAAGCAACTTTGATAAATCTTTGAGCAAATGATTACTAATACATTTTAGAATTGCAGTGCATATTTTCCTTATCAGTCAAATGAGTTGTTTCAGAGTTATATGCCCTTGAACTTGGACTTCTTTGTATACCTGATATTGTCAGAGCATACATGAATATGTGCAAACTACTACTACAATTACAATTACTACAATTTTCTAACTAATAAAATAATAATAATAAAATAACCATGAAAAACGTGGTTGGTACATACGGGTACTTATTGGAAGTGACGTAAGGGGTGTGCTCGATTCTTTACTCTTTATAGGGCGTTAGCTCGGAACATGTTCAGAGCAACATGCTATTGTTATACATGCGAAAGCCGAAGGCTATATGGGAAATAATGACTGCAAACTACTACTACAATTTTCAAATAATTTTGATGAACTGTTTACTTCTTATAAAATGATACACCTTTTAACATCTTTACAAACAGAGTAGATCCAGATCAGATTAAGGTCTGCTCTGTTTGCTTATGGAATTAAATAAATCTGAATCTACATTTTCTTCCATGGCCTAACAAATTCCTGTGTTCATAATATTATACCATTATAAAAATTCAACGTACAAATATTCATGAGTCCATTATTTCTTACTTTAATATAATTTTATAAGTACCGAGTTAACAAAGGAGGCGTTTCGCAGTTCCCAGACATTTTGCTGGTATAACAAGGTTGCCGTTATAACGAGTTTAAATATGAAAGGAATCATATGGTCAGTTTTAAACTAGTACCAACAGGTGAATGCTTAATGCAGAACACAAGAAGTGCAAAAGCTCCCTTTGTTTGAATGCATACTGCCGGTATAACGAGGGTGCCATTGTAACAAATGCCGGTATAATGAGGGTTCACTGGAACATTAACCAAAATCATGGATGTTCATGTCAGAAATAATGATTGTTTAACCCTTTCCTTCATATGAATGTGTTTTCACGCATTTGCAAACTGAGTAGACCCGTATCCTATAGGAGACGTCTGATCAGGGTCTGCTCTGTTTGTTTTTTGGAATTTTAAAGATCTTTGTCTTTACTTTATAAAATGGCTACAATGTTCCACTTTTCGTATTTCATTATAACTATTTTGTCCATGAATATTCAGTTCAAACTAGGTCTGGCAGTAATATGTCAAAACAATAACAAAACTAAAACTTAAGGCAGGGTTTCCTCAATATGAAATTATGTTGTGCATTATGGATAGTAAATAAGACAAACACTACACCATTGGGATATTCGATACCGTGGTCTTAAGGACATGTGCGCCACCCAAGTTCGAAACTCACCAGCATTTATACTTTTATTATTTTTTAAAACTATTTTTATATATTTTTTCTATAGGATCTATTCTCTTTTTATCTTTTTTCTGTTTTTGTTTAATCTTTTTGCGTGGGTTTCGGACCAGGTACATTTTGATTTTGATGAGAACGCCTTTATCCACTCGGCTACGGACTCCACAAGCATGTCATCATAATCAAATCGTCACAGTCTTCTCTTTTAAGAAAGGACCGGCCACGTGGCTCAGTGGTAGAGTGTCCGCCTGTGGTACGGTAGGTCGTGGGTTCGATCCCCAGCCACGACAGGTTAAAAGTTGGTACTAGTAGCTCCCTTGTCTACGCTCGACATTAAAGGGGAGGTTCTAGGACTGGTCGGCCCGGTATCAGAATAATGTGACTGGGTGGGGTGCCCTTGCCATGTACCTGCGGCAGGGGTATTCCAGTGATGCTGCACTATACCTTGTCTCATGCGGGTGCCGTCTGCAAATAACTGAAATACTGTTGGTCGGACGTAAATCCCAACTCATTCACTCTTTTAAGAAATAACATGTCATATAGATATTCATTAATTAGTAAACTAATTCTGAAGTAACTGTCAGGAATTCCCAGTCGGAGTATAGGTATTGAAATTTAGAATAAACATAGAACAGGGAAAGGGTTAAAACCTCTCTAAAACGGTCACTAAATCATGTTAATTACAGTGATGTCTCGTTAATCCGGAAACATTCGTTCCCGGCGAAATTTCCGGATTAACGAATTTTCCGGATTAACGAATCACCGTCGTATGCTGCAAAATATCAACTAAATCATGAACATTGTATATGTACACATTTACTTTCGCATCAAGAAGTCTTTTCTTGTAACGGTCATGTGTGCATATGCCCGTAGTAATTGCAAGTCATATCAAATTAATTGCCTTGTTTGTCGTTCTAATTGCTTTTTGCACCCTATCCATAAGTGTCAGTTCTTTCATTTGAGTAATACAATGTGGATTATCGAATTTGCCTGCGGGCAAATTTTGTAAAATCGACGTAGGTCTCCATGTTTGACATGACTAGTTTTCCGAATATTCCATCCGCGTACATGTTACTTGTAAGGCAGAAGTCGGGAACCAGCCAGCTCACGCGTGAGTTAGAATCTTAGGGAAAACCAACCGGGAATCCCCAATTAATATAGCCTTGTAATTTCTGAATTAGCAGTGATTAACAGTTTAACGATGGCGGCGCGGTTTTAACGTAACAAGTTGTTGGGCGAGCGTTCATCTCATTAAGGAACATTAAAGAATATCAAACCAATTAAACAGTTTGCACACAGTCGGGGGTTGTTTTACCCATGCCCGTGATTGTAAACACAAGAATTCGCACCTCCGCGATGCACTATTGTTAAGTGTCAGGGGTGGGCAATTAAGCCCCGGGGCTACGGACTCGGTCGGATTAACGAGTCACAAATACAGGTAAATACATGGATTGGTTACCGGAAATCTATGTCCGGTTCCGGAACGCGAATTTCCGGATGTAACGAGTCAATTTACTGCACAAAAAATCCGTTCCCCTCGACTTTCGTCACGAGTTTTCCGGATTAACGAATTCCGGATTAACGAGACATCACTGTAGTTGGTATTTAGGGCAGGTGGCTGCTTAAAGCAAGGTGAAAGTAAAACAAAACGCTCCTATAGGAGCGTTGTTTTACTTTCACTTTGCTTTAAGCAGCCACCTGCCTTTAACACAAAATATTTGATGTAATTTAGTTGCCGTTATAGAGAGGTTTTACTGTAGTTGAATACCATGGCAGAAGCTGTAGTAATAGATCTGTATTCTGCGATAAGCAAACAGTGCAGACCCTGATCAGAGGGCTCCTACAGGAGTCATCTAATCCAGGTCTACACTGTTTGCAAAGGTGTTAATAGTTATATCTATGGCAAAAGGATTAACCCTTTACTCCATAAATACGCTTTTCTTTTCCTTTGCAAAGTGTAGAGCCAGATGAGACGGCTCCCATAGGTGCTGTCTGATCGGGGTCTTTACTGTTTGCTTATGGAATTTGATAGATCATACTGTTCCTTTAGTTTCTAAAATGGTTACAATGTTCCAACTTACATATTTCATTATAACTGTTTTGTTCATGAATATTCAGTAGGTGTTGACATTTGAAATAAATATGAAACGAAAAGGGTTAAGATGAAGAGAGCCAGTGTTTTATGTTACAGGAGATCATACTTCTTCAGTGAATCTAATGTATATAGGATGTTTGCCACATTGGGTCACTTTTGCCTGGGAAATGTAGTAGTAAAACAATTTTCCCATTTACTTCTAAATTAAGCATTCAAAAAGGCATTAATTCATGCAGTTTATTTCGCTAAGTGTTTTACAGATGGGTTTCAAGATGTGTCAATTCAACTCTTTGCATGTGTGAAATTGTGATAACAATATATGTATATAAAGTCAGTTTATTCATCGCCAGATATGGAAAGTCACAAAATATTAATTTTTCCATTTACGTGCATACTTTAATAGTTGATATAACAGTTTTTGTTTTCTGGCTTTTTAGCTCACCAGAGCACTTTTGTGCTCAGGGTGAGCTTTTGTGATCACTTGATGTCCGTCGTCCGTCGTCGTGCGTCGTGCATCGTCGGGCGTCAACAATTTGAACCTTTAAAAATCTTCTCCTCTGAATCTACAGGGTTCTCAGCTTTCATCTTTGGTACATAGCATCATCTTTGGGTCCTCTACAAAAGTTATATAAATTTTGCCCCTGGGGTCAAAATTGGCCCCGCCCCAGGGGTGCCTTGTTTTCTATTGAAATATATAGTAAAACTTTGAAAATCTTCTCCTCTGAATCTACAGGGTTCTCAGCTTTCATATTTGGCACATAGCATCATGTTCAGGTCCTCTACAAAAGTTATATAAATTATGCCCCTGGGGTCAAAATTGGCCCCGCCCCAGGGGTAGCCAGTTTTGAATAGAAACATATAGTGACAACTTTGAAAATCTTCTCCTCTGAATCTACAGGGTTCTCAGCTTTCATATTTGGCACATAGCATCATGGTCAGGTCCTCTACAAAAGTTATATAAATTATGGCCCTGGGGTCAAAATTGGCCCCGCCCCAGGGGTAGCCAGATTTCATTAGAAACATATAGTGACAACTTTGAAAATCTTCTCCTCTGAATCTACAGGGTTCTCAGCTTTCATATTTGGCACATAGCATCATGTTCAGGTCCTATACAAAAGTTATATAAATTATGCCCCTGTGGTCAAAATTGGCCCCGCCCCAGGGGTAGCCAGTTTTGAATAGAAACATATAGTGACAACTTTGAAAATCTTTTCTTCTGAATCTACAGGGTTCTCAGCTTTCATATTTGGCACATATCATCATGTTCAGGTCCTCTACAAAATTTGTATAAATTATGCCCCTGGGGTCAAAATTGGCCCCGCCCCAGGGGTGTTCAGTTTTCAATAGAAACATATAGTGAAACTTTGAAAATCTTCTCCTCTGAAACTGGAAGATTCTCAGCTTTCATATTTGGCACATAGCATCATGTTCAGGTCCTCTACAAAAGTTGTATACATTATGCCCCTGGGGTCAAAATTGACCCCGCCCCAGGGGTGGCCAGTTTTCAATAGAAACATATAGTGAAAACTTTGAAAATCTTCTCCTCTAAATCTACAGGGTTCTTAGCTTTCATATTTGGCACATAGGATAATATTCAGGTCCTCTACAAAAGTTATATAAATTATGCCCCAGGGGTCAAAATTGGCCCCGCCCCAGGGGTAGCCATGTCTCAATAGAAACATATAGTGACAACTTTGAAAATCTTCTCCTCAGAAACTGGAAGGTTCTCAGCTTTCATATTTGACACATAACATCATGTTCAGGTCCTCTACAAGAGTTATATAAATTATGCCCCCGGTGTCAAAATTGGCCCCGCCCCAGCGGTAGCCAGTTCGCAATAGAAACATATAGTGTCAAATTTGAAAATATTTTCCTCAGAAACTGGAAGGTTCTCAGCTTTCATATTTGGCACATAGCATCATGTTCAGGTCCTCTTCAAAAGTTGTATAAATTATGCCCCTTGGATCAAAATTGGCCCGCCCCAGGGGTGGCTAGTTTTCTCTAGAAACATATAATGAAAACTTTGAACATCTTCTCCTCTGATTGCCTGGTGAGCGACGTCAGGGCCATTCTGGCCCTCTTGTTTAATAAATGATCATTATCCAACTCGTTTATATCTTTTCTCATTTCTCATTTTCCATACATAGTTTTTTCTAGCCCGACAGAGTAGGTGCTAATATGAAGTGAAGTGACTTAGTATTGTTATTATCTGTCTTTAACCCATTACTCTATAAATATGCCTTTGCAAACAGAGTAGATCCAGATCAGATGGCTCCTATAGGACAGTCAGATTAATTATAATTTCATAAGCAAAATAGCAGACCCTGATCAGGGGACTTCTATAGGAGCCATCTGATCTGGGTCTACTTTGTTTGCAAAGGCATGAAAAAGCATATGAGGGAAAGTGTAAACTGGCTGCATGCTTAGCTGCAACTTTGTGAGTACTTATGCACACAATGTGGATCCTTCTGTCAGATGCCGGGTAATTTTACATCTAATCAGGATCTGTACTGTTTGGATACTCTGATCAAGACTTTTGATACACAACGGAGAAAATCTACTTCGCAGAATTTGTAGCAGACAACAGATTTTGCAGAAAGAGTTTTAGAAGTTTCGAATAGCATATTGGAAGATCCCCTCTGGGTGGTCAGTTCGCTCAAAGTTGGAAATTGCTAACAAAAGGCAAAAGCAACTCGACTCCTTGCATACCAACTGTGAATTTATGATAAGGGGTTAACCCTTTCCCTCATATAAACATGCTTTCATGCATTTGCAAACAGAGTAGACCCAGATCAGACGGCTCCTATAGGAGCCGTCTGATCAGGGTCTGCTCTGTTTGCTAATGGAGTTTGATAGATGTGTTTCTTTAGTTTGTAAACTGGCTACATTGTTCCACCTTCCATATGTCATTATAAATGTATTGTTTATGAATATTCAGTAGGTATTGGAGTAAACGTAGAACAGGGAAAGGGTTGAGTAGCCTCTTGATTAATGCAGGTTTCAGTTCTTCTTTGCTGAAAGGTTAGTTTAGCAAAGTTTTGTTGCAGATGAAACATGAGGCAATGCAGCATCATGTTATTATATAATCCAAAACGTGTAACATTCTGATTAAAATACCATTATATTTTCATGTGAATTAATTTGCACGTCAGATTTAGTGTCAGATGCCTACTCATGACTTTTTGTATAGAAAATAGCATCATTTTAGCAAAACGATACAGGAAAATATCGCAGGACAATCAATTTTAGTGCGTAGATGATATCATTGAATCACAGGATCATGGACTGTAATTTATATAAGAAATGTGTTCTATTTTTGTGTCACCTGCTGAGAGGCAGTGTGTCACATAGGGATCATTTTTCCACCGTCTGTCTGTCCATCTGTTTGTCTGTCTGTCTGTCCATCACACTTTCTTTAAACCAGGTTTTCAATGAAAAACCTGGTTGTTACATAGATTGGTGTATGGCGGGCAGGAGGGCTTTAGGGGTGGCATCAAACAGGTGGTTTCCTGTCGATAACCTTAGTTTGGATTGACCGATTTAAACCAATTTTTGTATGTTGGTAGCTTACATGAAGACCTTGCTTGGGAATGTATTTGGAAGTTCTCAGGTCAAGGTCACTTTTTCTATAAATAGAACAACGGTTTCCGGTCACTAAACTCAAGTTTGGATAGACCAATTTTGACCAAACTTTGTATTTAGGAAGCTTATAATTTATGAAGACCTAGCTTGGAGTTGTATTTGGAGGTTCTCGGGTCAAGGTCAAGATCACTTTCTAAAAATAGAAAAACGGTTTCAGGTCAGTAACTTAAGTTTGGATTGACCAATTTTGACTAAACTTTGTATTTAGATAGCTTTTATGAAGACCTAGCTTGGGATTGTATTTTAGGGTTCTCGGATCAAGATCAAGGACACTTTTACCAAAAATAGAAATACGGTTCTCAGTCAATAACTTAAGTTTGGATAGACCTATTTTGACCAAACTTTGTGTTTAGCAAGCTTATGTGAAGACCTAGCTTGGGATTGTATTTTGGGATTCTCCAGTCAAGGTCACTGTTACTAAAAATAGAAAAATGGTTTCCGCTGAATATCTGAAGATTGGAAAGGCCAATTTATATTGGATTGACCAAACTTGGTATTTTTGTATGCATACATCATATATAAAGCATTCATTTCTTCAATTAACTCATTCGCAATATAATGCCTATATATAGTGCCACTTTTCCCAAATTTGTAGGCTGTTGATAAAATAATTTGATAAAACTTTGAAAACCTGGTTTCGTAGTATTGCTGTGTTTCTTGTTTTTTATTCTAACACTTCGTTACGCTTCATGGATTTTTCACGGAAATACAGTGATTTTTCTTTGAAATTTTCCGGAAATTCAGGTTTCCGGAGTTTTTTTCTATACCTTTACAGATATTGAAGTGATATTTGGTATGTGGCTTTACTATAATGAGTTACAGATCAATTTGAATTTCGTTATGCTTAATTGATTTTTCACGGAAATACAGTGATTTTACTTAGAAATTTTCAGGAAATTCAGGTTTTCAATAATTTTTTTCTAAACCTTTACAGATATTATAGTGATTTATTTCTATTACTCCCATCTCTGTGTCAAATGTGCTAGTGGGGGTATTCATCACCTTTAGTGGTAGTTCTACAAATGCAGTTTGGGTCTGCTCTGTTTGCAAAGTCATGAAAAAAGCATTTATATGAAGGAAAGGGTTAAAGTAAAATTGTGATGCAGTGTTGTAATGGAGATAACTAAGAATGTAAAACGACTTCTACAGGAGCCATCTGATCTGGGTCTGCATTATTGTTTGCAAAGGCATGAAATGCATTTACAGTAAAACCCCTCTATAATGCAAACGCCAACGAGGGGTATAATTCTGGATCTTTACGGCATGTGGTTGCATAATGAAGGATGAACGTTATGCAGAAAGCTCCGGTGAGAGCTTTCTGTATTATGTTTATCCTGCATTAACCCTTAAAACGCTGAGTTTTCAAATGGACTCTTCCAAAGTTCAAACAGGTCATCTTATTGTGAATATTTAGGGATTTGTCTAAAGAAAACTATAAAATGACAAACAGTCTATACTGTTTGGTTACTCGGATCAAGACTTTTGAAAAACAACGGAGAAAATCTACTACATAGAAATTGTAGCAGAAGATATATTTTTTCAGACAGAGTTTTTAGAAGTTTCAAATTGTCAACAGTCGATCCTCCTTGGGTGGTCAGTTCACTCAAAGTTGGAAATTGCTAACAAAAGGCAAAAGCAACCTGACTCCTTGCATGCCAACTGTGAATTTACGATATCCAAATAATGTGGATGAGGCGAGACACAAACTAACTAATAGAACAAAGCTCCAAACTGTTTGATATACTGACTGAACTTTAACCTTTTACCCCATGAATTGCACCTTTCTACGGCTTTTGCAAAGAGAGTGGACCCAGATCAGACAGCTCCTGTAGGAGCTGTCTGATCAGGGTCTACTCCGTTTGCTAATGGAATTTGGTAGATCTGCTGAGCTACTGATAAAGGTGCGTACTCAGATACTAACATCGTTATTTCTCAACCAAACCCTGTTGTTACCACTCTCCTACAGGAGCCGTCTAATCTGGGTCTACTCTGTTTGTAAAGGCGTAAAAAGGCTTATATTTTGGAGTAAGGGATTAACTCTCAGGTATCTAGTAACAGAGACTTATAAAAGCCTGATGTATAGCTTCAGTGTACCTCACAACATAATGAATTTATCTCCTTGTTGGTCCAACAATTTTGTTAGATGTACATGTTCATAATAGCTAGATCACATAGCCTATTACCAAGGTGAGCGCTATATATGGTCATCATGGCCCTCTTGTTTTGCTGAAATAATTCTCAGGATTCTCATTAACTGAATAAAACTTTTGACCTTAATTTTAGATGAAAATTGATTCATTGCATACTAGTTAGTGGAAATGTTTTAATAAAATCTTTGTGACACATTTCGGATCCTGTTGAGATGGATTGTAAACAAGCGTGTCATCAGAATCCCAACTGTTTTACATGCTGACATTGCTTATAGAAGGAAGTTATTTTAACAACTAAATGCAAATTAACCCATTTCCTCATAGAAACGTGTTTTCACGCATTTGCAAACAGAGTAGACCCAGATCAGACGGCTCCTAGAGAAACTGTCTGATCTGCAGGGTCTGCTCTGTTTGCTTATGGAATTTGACAGATCTGTGTCTTTACTTTCTCAATTATCTACAATGTACCACCTTCCACATTTGATTACGACTGTTTTGTACATGAATATTTAATGGGTATTAAAATTTGGGCTAAACATAGAACAGGGAAAGGGTTAACTCTGCATGTTAGCAGCGAGTGTCATTACATATGCAGACGATGAGACCCTGAATATCTAGGCATCTAGAGGAGTCAGACATTAGCCCTTTCCCTGTTCTATATTTATTCCAAATTTCAATTCATGAACAAAATAGTTATAATGAAATATGGAAAGTGTAACTTTGTAGCTGTTTTAGAAAGTAAAAAAACAGATCTATCAAATTCCATTAGCAAAAAGATCAGACCCTGATTAGACGGCTCCTATAGAAGCCCTCAGATCTGGGTCTACACTGTTTGCAAATGTGTGAAAAGGGCATTTATATGAGAGAAGGGGTAAATGGAATTCATAAAATGTGCAGGACACATTCTGGAATTGTCCATATTCCATTACCTCATAGGCTATCTTTAGAAACCACTTTGAATAAATCTACCAAAAAGGAGCATTACCTAGAGAAAAGGATTTTTTTTTAGAATTTTGTAGTTTGAAACTATTGGGATAAATAGAGCATTTAATTGCTCCTATAAGACCAAATGCTCTAATTATCACAATGGTTTAAATAGGTGACCTTTTCAGAGGCGTCAAAAGGCGTCAATATGAGGCAATGGGATATTCGAATATCAACGAATAATGTGCAGAACATAATTACATAGGTAAATAATTTACATCTAGACGAGACCCTGAATAACTTGGTGTCTTATGAGGATTGAAACTATTTGACACTATGACTGTGGGATTTTTTTTATGCCCCCTTGACGATAGCCAGGGGGCATTATGTTTTGCACCTGTCCATCTGTCTGTCTGTTTGTCACGCTTGTACATGCAGTTGGTTGTCACAGTTTTTTGATTGTCAAGCACCACCACGGAGGTTAACTGTTATTTGCAAACAAATAAGATTCAGATAAGACTGACTTCTGAAATATCCTCCCTGATATGGGTGTAAACAGCCCGTAACAAGTTTAATTTCATACTAAATGGCCTCTACTGTTACAAAATGATCATACCATTATAATAGATCAGCACTTATTAACCCTTACAGCGCTGAATTTTTAAATTAACTGTTCCATTAAATTCAAACAGATCAAGCTTATGGTGAATATTTAGGGATTTTTCTAAAGAAAAGTGAATCGTGACAGACAGTGCAGACCCTGATGAGAAGGCTCCTCTAGGAGCCCTCTCATCTGGGTCTACACTGTTTGATAAGGACATTACTGGCTCGTGTCCCGTACTGTAAGCGTTAAGTGCTTTGCAGAATTCCTCTGCAGCAGATATTGTCTGTTGATGCCATAGCCACTGGGAATAGGGTGGCTTTTCTTTTTATTACTCAATTACCGATTTGATGAATGTGCAATTCAGTGCATCTAAATCTGCTGAAATATTTTAAGCCTTGTACTGCTACAGGCAGTCTGACCGACATTTGCAAACATTTTTGATACCAGTTAGATGCTGAGAAACTCCATGTCTGACCCGAATCCAAGCTGTTTTATAGTCATCCAATAGCTTAGACAATTTGATAATGTTTAAAAATTAAATTGGATGAAACTTTAAGCTGCCAACATTTTTCATAAAGAATGATTAACTCTTTGAATGTGGGACACACATGCACTGTCATTTGCAAACAGTGTAGACCTGGATGAGCCCTCTGATCTGGTTCTGCAATGTTTGTCATTCAAAATCCTTTAGCAACTTTAACTCTTTGCACGCTAAGTAATTTTTCGTCTGCAACAATTGCCGTCTGCTTCAATTCTTAAAATAACTTTTCTCTAATTTCTTTGCAAAAATATGATCAAGAAGACAAACAGTTTGGATCCTGATGAGACGCCGCATTATGCGGCGTCTCATCTGGATCAAAACTGTTTGCATAGGTAATCACAGTTTCGCCACTAGCGTGCAAAAAAATAAAACCTTTCACACTAAGTGGACTCTATAGTCATGCAAACACTGATGGGCTATTCCACTCTGAAAATTCAGCATTGGATAGGGTTAACCCTTTACTCCATAAATACGCCTTTCTACGCCTTTGCAAACAGAGTAGACCCTGATCAGATGGCTCCTATATGAAATAATATAGATATGATTCTACAGCTTCTACTATGGCTAAAATGGCCTGTGTCCATGTGCCATTATAAAAATTAATCAAATTAATATTCTTGGTGTCATTATTTAATTTCTTACATTAATGTTCATGGAGTAAAGTGTTAAGAATTATTAATCTTAATGATCACAGACTAGTGCACTAACTGCAGTTATTTTTGTTCTTTCATAATAATGCAACCCTATGAATATTTTAAATGACAAGCAAAGAGCCACCTGATCTGGGTCTACAATGTTTGCAATTGTCAGTAGACTTGTTTCCAGCATTCATAGGGTTGCATTATTATGAAAGAACAAAAATAACTGCAGTTAGTGCACTAGTCTGCAGGAGCTGTCTCATCTGGGTCTTCACTATTTACAGGTAGGTATATTAACGTGAATAGCAAGCGAAGGGTTAAAACATGATGGACCCTTCCGCTTTGAAAAATGCAGCATTCAGAGGGTTAAAACTGCAGTCTATATATCTTGAATCTATGGATACTGATATATTACAGCTCACCTATAAATTATAAGTTCTATAAAAAACTTTAATGTTTCTTGCTGCTTTCACAACAGTCGTCTGTTGTCTCATTTTTGTAACATAGAGAGGACTGATATTTGCAGCTCACCTGGCACAATGTGTTAATGTCCATTGTCAGTGGATGTTGTGCACCACTGCTGATGTGTGACTTCCGTCATGAGTTGTCAACAATTTACATAAAGAGTTTTGACTTTTAAACAGTTGATCCAATCTCAACCAACCCTCACAAATTTACGTGTTTGGTAATATATATATTAAATTATTAAACCCTTCAGTGCCATGAAGGCGGGTCTGTGATATCATATGCAAACAGTTTGTATCCAGATGAGACGCCAAGTAACTCAGCGTCTCATCTGGAACTGTTTATTGTTTTATAATTAAATTGAACCAGTGCCAATTATAAATTTCAAGCCGACGAAAAATGTGTCCTGGGCAGACGACAATGTTGGCACTGAAAGGGTTAAAGATCGCTTGTAACGTTTTGCTTGGGACCATCACAAAATGAATGTTGATAACAGGGATTCATTATATCCACTTCTGCATTTTCCTTTACCCTTGTCATATCATTAGTCATATATGTCCTAGTTATCCTAAATATCCTAACACCCAATTGTCCCCTCTCCATTGGTTTGTTAAACTGAAGAAATCTTTTGAGTAATAAATTTAAAATAGACTGACATGAGCAAATAATGTAGACCCTGATCAAACTGTTTGTTCAAGGATCAGTTTGATTTGATCTGGGTCTGCACTGTTTGCCTAAGTATGTCAGGATTCCCACGGTCAGGGAAAAGTCGTGGAAAAATGAAAAAAAATCAAGGTCAGGGAAAAGTCAAGGAATTTTTAATTTAGTCAGAGAATGTTAAAATTTTGGCAAAAGTCAGGGAAATTTTGAATCAGAAGTCAAAGGTTGAGAAATTGGTTTGGAAGAGGAATAGAAAAGAAAATGAAGAAGAGGTTAAAGGCAGTCTCTTCATTCTGATTGAACAAGTCTCTGTGTTTCACTAACATTATGTAAAAACTTCAAATGTAACGTTACGTTTAATTTTCCCGCCATTGTTTATACGATGACGTCACTTCCGTGAAGTTAAGTATATTGTAGTTGTTATGCACTGATGAAGATGTAAATCGAAACATGTATGCAGTAAAATAAAAAACGTGTTGGTTGTTAATTTATCCCATACTAACATTATGTATAAATACATGTAGCCATTACTTGTAATTAACAAAGAAATACAGTTTTAATTCAATAGTAGTGGATGATCTCGCTAATATGTTTGGTTATTAGAGCAGTGATCACGGTTTGCTTTATTCTCATAGATGGCGGTTACATATGCTCACCACAAACAAATTATATAGTTATAATTACAGCTATTAGGGATTTTGGACAAGTTCAATCATACATTCAAAGCAAGTTAAACATTATGATCAAGGGCATTAATGTCTGATCTTTTTCAATATTGATAAAGAAGGCATTTGGCTGAGACTAATAAATAAAAACATTCTAAGCATGAACAAATTCAAAGCAAAATAATTATAAGCAATCTTTACAGTATGTGTACATACTCTTCTTGGTTCTGTAAAATGTAGATCATCAAATAAATTTCAAGCAACCTGATGTAACTTTTCTCGTTAGATTTGTTTTAATGCTTCAGTGGATAAAGGTGCCTTTTCACACCATTGAAAACAACTTGTAGACCTTTATAAGACGGCTCCTGTTGGAGCTGTCTAATTAGGATCTGCTTTGATTGCTAATGGAACTATATATATCTGGTTCTACAGTTTCTGCCATATTAAAAAACAACAAAAAAATAAAAATACCCCCCCCCCCCAAAAAAAAAATAAAAAATTAAATAAAATAAATAAATAAATAAATACATGTAAATAAATAAAATAAACAAAATCAGCTAATAAATAATCATGATGTCATAATTTCTTACATAAATAATCATGAGGGAAGGGGTTAAATTGCATGTGTTCTTCTAATCACAGTACTCAAATTACCATTAGTATTTAACCCTTTCCCTCAAACGCCTTTTAACGCATCTGCACAGAGAGTAGACCCAGATCAGATGGGTCAGACAGAGCCGTCTGATCAGGGTCTGCTCTGTTTGCTTATGGAATTTGATAGATCTGTTTATTTATTTTCAAAAATGGCTACATTGTTCCACCTTCCATATTTCATTATATTAAACTATTTTGGACATGAATATTCAGTACATAGTGAAATTTGGAATAAATATAGAACAGGGAAGGGGTTAACCCTTTCCTCCATTAATATGCCTTTCTACGCCCGTGTAAAGGTCACCTGTTGAAACCATTGTGATAAATAGAGCATTTGCTCCTATAGGAGCAAAATTTAATGCTCTATTTATCACAATGGTTTCAAACTACAAATTTCTAAAAAAAAATCCATTTCGCTAGTTAATGCTCCTTTTCGGCAGATTTATTCAAAGAGGTTGGGTCTAAAAATAGCCTAATGGAGGAAAGGGTTAATAACTTTAACCCTTTACTCCATCAATATTCATGTAAGTTATAATAGCACATGGACGCAGTAATTTTAGACCATGGCAGAATAGCTGAATCACTCCTACAGGATCTGGGTCTACTCTGTTTGCAAAGACATAAAAATGCATACAGTAAAACCTCTCTATGACGGCCACTAAATTGTGTTAATTAGCTGGTATTTAGGGCAGATAGCTGCTTAAAGCAAGGTGAAAGACAACAGAATGCTCCTATAGGAGTGTTCTGTTTTACCTTTACCTTGCTTTAAGCAGCCACAAAATAATTGATATAATTAAGTGGCCATTATAGAGAGGTTTTACTGTAGTAATGGAATAAAAGATTAGAATAGACTGACATAGTAGCAAATAGTGTTGATCCTGATCAAACATCTCCTTGAAGAGCTGTGTTATTTAGCTCTACACTGTTTGTCATTATATACTTACAAGTGCTATTATCCTATTCCCTCATACTGACGCCTCTGTCAAAGTCACCTTTTGAAACCATTGTGATAAATAGAGCAGTAAATAGAGCATTTGCTCCATGGGAGCAAATGTTCTATTTATCACATTGGTTTCAAAACTACACAATTCTGAAATTTACCATTTTGCTAATAAATTCTCCTTTTCGGTAGATTTATTTAAAGAGGCTGGGTCTAAAAATAGCATATGAGGTAATGAGTTATGGCACTTTCAAAGTAAAATCATGGCTTCCAAAAGGTGGTTTAGGCATTGTTTATACCTGTTATTAAAGCTTTTATTATGTCCCCAGATGAAGTGGAGGGGGGACATATTGTGTTTTATCCTGTCACGTGCCTATTTTCCTGACGGATAACAAGGTGACTGATAAACTTTTTGTTATTATGTCAGTTGGTCACATGACCTGTAGCCGAAACTACTTTTTTTACCGAGACGTTTATTTCGTAAATACACACATTTTCGTCTACCGAGTGCTGAATAAAAAAGTTTAACAAAGCGAATTTGTTGATTTCAATCAATACCCATTAAACTAAATAGATCTAGATCTAATTCTTTCACTCCATTCTCCCAAACTTATTATTCTTAGGCCTAGACTAGATCTAGTAGTAGATCTAGTCTAGACTAGATCTAGTTGTTTGTCGCGAAATTACCGTGTTTAGATAAATCCACATCAAGAATCAAACATCGTGTAGATATCGTCAAGTGACAGGTTCTTTTTCTCACGTAACCAACCGAGCCAACGGTTTTGTTTTGACCATTTTTAAAGCAATGTGACTTTTTGGAATTCCAGTGACGTACGTAATAACGCCTTTATAGTGACGTCATTAGCAGTCTAGAGCCAGTAGAGTCGGGTATACGTTGCGGTGCATTTTGTGGTACATTCGGTACAAAATAATAATGATTATATTTTGCTGTCGTGACAAGGATAAATAGAATATTTGGTTCCTAGCTTTGAATGAGAAATGTTATCTGGCTCGGCTTCTGAATATATCAGGTTCGCCTTCGGCTCACCTGATATATTCATCCGCCTTGCCAGATAACATTTCTCATTCAAAGCTAGGAACCAAATATTCTCTATACTTTGTTTCTTCTTCTTATTATTATTATTCAAACTTCTGATTCTTCCAATTCTTCTTCTTCTTTTGCCATGAACTTGTCTGACACATTTCTCGGTAAGTAATGGTCTGATCCTAATGAAACTTCACATGAACATTGCTGGGTTTTTTTTTTAAAAATTGTCATAGTAACCAAATGGTGAGCTGATTGATCAAAATTTAGATATTGTTTGACAAAGTCATATATCATTCAGTTACAGTGAGTGAAGATTGGTATCATTGGATAATTTAGTACTCCAAATTGATTGGAAGGTGTTTCAAAAGTACTGGTCTCTTCAAGATAATTCTAAAGAGTGGTCACAACATATAGTAAAACCTCTCTATAATGACCATTAAATTACATCAAGTATTTTGTGTTAAAGGCAGGTGGATGCTTAAAGCAAGGTGAAAGTAAAACAGAACGCCCCTATAGGAGCGTTCTGTTTTACTTTCACCTTGCTTTAAGCAACCACCTGCCCAAAATACCAACTAATTAGCACAATTTAGTGGTCGTTATAGGGAGGTTTTACTGTATAGCCTAATAGGATTTGGTGGAGAAATGACGATTTTATTATCTGAGTACGCATATCTATGTGTTGCTCTGCTGTCGTAAGCCATTTTGGATATCATGGCCCTCTCATTAAACCTATTCCTGTTGAATATTCATATTATAGGAAATATTGGCATAATGAATATTTATTAGCAGAATTTTTATAATGGCATATGTAGGCAGGGTTTTTTGGTAATGGTAGAAACTGTAGAGTCGGATCTATTATAATTTCATATGCAAACAGAACAGACCCGATCTGATCTGGGTCTACTCTGTTTGCAAAGGCGTGAAAAAGTGTCTATATATGAAGTAAATTCAAATTGCACAGATTAACTCTTTGCCGGATGTATTTGCCTTTTGGTGCTTTTGCAAACAGAGCAGACCTTACCTTTATGAGCCATCTGATCAGGGTAAGTGTTGTTTGCTTGTAATGCACTAATTCTGAGGTTTCTACAATGGCCAAACATTCTCTTTTTCATATGGCATTATTATAAGCTAAGCTGATTAATATTCATAATTATGGTCATTATTTCTTACATGATTATTCATGAGGTAAACAGGTAATTTTTCTAGCACGGATTAAATTTTAAACAAGGAGGGTGGGGCCGGATGAAAAATGTAGCATGCAGTGTATATTTTGGTTTGTGTATTGTGACAATGGGGTAGACCCTGATTAAATGACTCCTCTATGCAATTTCTGAGCAATGGGATCCCTGAAATAATTAGGTTAGATAGATGTTTGTCAGATGTCTGTAAGTACAGTGCATTGATAGTAATACATGTACCATGTTAATTATTGTTACAGATAGGCGGATGAACAGGTGGTATCGCTATTGGGGTAATAATAACAGCATGTTTAATAACAGCATTTTGTACTACAAAAATGTTAACAACAGCCATTGTAAGCATCATAAAAGACAATAAAATTGAGAATTAATTGGTATCATGGGTAGCCAACATGCACTGACTGCACATAGATAAATGCATACTTCATCTGCTAATTATTCACCCATTTCTCGCCATTCATGATCTGTCTCGCATTTGCAAACAGCTTGGATCCAGATGAGACGCCAAGTAACTTGACGTCTCATGAGGATCCAAGCTGTTTGACACCCAGTCAGTATTTTCTCTGAAATTGTTTGAATCTGAAGTAGTCAAAAATGCACGAGATTCAATTTTTTAACAGAGATTATTTTTTCACGGAGGGATGAATTAAGGGTTATACGGAGATTATAAAATACCGTACTTAGCCAGACACTGTGTACACAATTAGGATTCTCAGTCAGTGCTGACCCAAAGTGGACAGTAAACATTAACGTAAACAGATTCTGGATTTGAAATAAAATATTATTCATACCGGAATATTACTTTTACATTTATGAGTGTTACTTACTGTAGAAAGTTCTCTATTTAGTAGCTGTGGCAGTTCTTTAGCAAATCTAAGGTGGGAATCTGTAAACCCTTTCAACACCGAATTATCGGAATTGGATAGCTCACCAGTGTTTAAATATGGATTTCTATTCAGTAAGAAAGGCTAATACTTCCCAACTGGAGGATTTTGAATGACAAACAATGCAGAGCTCCTCTAGGAGCCCTCTGATCAGGGTCTGCACTGTTTGTAAATGCCAGTGCATGCAAGTCCGGCATTTGAAGGATTAAAGGTGAACTGGGTGTAAATTTCCAAATCTGGTGTTGCGTCAAGGATGAAGTACGTAGACAACATCAACATCAGGAGCCTATTATCTTTTCCATGAGTCAGCAATTTTTCTTTAGTTATCAGTCTGATTTATATGCAAAGAAGCTTTAGTGATAATGTCTTGGTAGTAAGTTACCCCAAATAGTTGGATGCCAAATTTCCATACTCCGCCTCTTTTTAAACCCATTCCCACTTAGGCTATTTTTAGACCTAACCTCTTTGATTAAATCTACCAAAAAGGAGCATTAACTAGAGAAGATGAAATTTTCAGAATTGTGTAGTTTTGAAACCATTGTGATAAATAGAGCATTTGGAGCAAATGCTCTATTTATCACAATGGTTTCACAAAGTGACTTTTACAGTAGCGTCAAAAGGCGTCAATATGCGGGAATGGGTTAAAGCAGTACAATTAAATTTGGCACCATTTTGATTACTTTTAATAAGACTTACATAGTAGTAAATAGTGAAGACCCTGGTCAGATGGCTCATTCAGTAGTCTTGATCTGGGTCTGCACTGTTTGCCGATGTTTGCCCGTCGGAATCCTTAAGCCTTTCCTCCATAAATACGCCTTTCTTTGCCTCTGTAAAAGTCACTTTATGACACCATTGTGATAAATAGAGCATCAAATGCTCTTTATCACAATGGTTTCAAATTACAATATTCTAAAAAATTTCCTTTTCTCTAGTTAGTACTCCTTTTCAGTAGATTTATTCAAAGAGGTTGGGTCTAAAAATAACCTATGGAGGAAAGGGTTAAGGTAATTAATGTATTTACAGTTGATGAATGCAGCAATGTAACTATTTCATGCTTCTGGGTGGTATCTTTATGATCTCTAATCAGACTCTTAATTCAGTAATTAAAGTCTGTTAGTTGGGTTGATGGGTGTCAACTTTCAGATTCCAGACAATAATTTTCAAGGTTCTTGGGTCAATGTCCAGGTCACTGTGAAAACAGTTTCAGGGCTAGGTATTAGGAAAGACATTTGTGAGCAGATTTATAATGTTCAGAAAGCTTTCATGCAAAGGTTGAATTTGATTTAAACAGATCTCCGGGGATCAAGGTCAAGGTTACAAAATGGAAAAATGTTTTCCAGGATTTCCAGACAATTTCTTTAATAAAACTTGGTATACAGATAGCTTGTAGGAGACGAGTCTATCCTGGTATTTCTAGCAGTCTTTTCCCTGTGTCTACCTTTGTGGCTCTACATCTTTCTGTTTATCTCCAAGGTACGGTTCTATGCTACCCTAATTTCCTTAACCCTTTCTCCATGAATATTCATGTCAGAAATGTCATCATGAATATTAATTAGATTATTTTTTTAAAATGGCATATAAACACATGAACATTTTGCCAAAGTAAAAACTGTATAATCATATCTATATTATTTCATAAGCAAACAGAGCAGACCCTGATCAGATGGCTCCTATAGTTTGCAAAAGTGTGAAAAAGCGTTTATGTGTGAAGGAAAGGGTTAACATTTATTTATTTCATTGTAATTTTTAAACCTCTTTAAGCCTCATAA
Organism: Azorinus chamasolen; assembly: GCA_963576725.1. Classification (NCBI taxonomy): domain Eukaryota; kingdom Metazoa; phylum Mollusca; class Bivalvia; order Cardiida; family Solecurtidae; genus Azorinus; species Azorinus chamasolen. The sequence goes on along the minus strand of OY755238.1, from coordinate 58,072,202 downwards.
ATGTCTCTTTTTCCATATCTTAGATTAGTGAACACTATTAAATGTGTGTGTCATCACGATGATATTTTCTCAGCACAATTATAATGTGATTTTTTTCATTTCAGAGTCAAAGATATTGGTAACTACATGGCAGTGACGGAGAGAGATAAATATCACAGGTAAATAGGAAAATAGTTACCGTAACTATCCTGGCCAGACAAACTTCTGTAATTAGTCCAGCCCCAAAGTTTAACCCATATTCCCTCATAGGCTATTTTTCGACCCAACCTCTTTGAATAAATCTACCAAATTGGAGCATTTACTAGAGAAAAAGGAAAATGTTAGAATCATGTACATGTAGTTTTTAAACCATTGTGATAAATAGAGCATTTGCTCCATAGGAGCAAATGCTCTATTTATCACAATGGTTTCAAGAAGTGACTTTTACAGAAGCGTAGAAAAGCAATTTTATGGAGGAAAGGGTTAATCAGGGTCTATACTATGTACTACTCTTGTCAGATTAATGTGTATGAATAACCCTTTCCTCCATAAATATGCCTTTCTTTGCCTCAGTAAAAATAACCTATTGAAACCATTGTGATAAATAGAGCATTTGCTCCATAGGAGCAAATGCTCTATTTATCACAATGGTTTCAATACTACATAATTCTAACATTTTCCTTTTCTGAAGAAAATGCTCCTTTTAGGTAGATTTATTCAAGGACGTTGACTCATCTAGTAGTATGAGGGAATGGGTTAATGATCACTTTTATTCACGTTTTACCTGATGAATATTCATGTAAGAAATAATGACATCATGAATATTTATTATTTAAATTGTAATAACTGTACAGTAAAACCTCTCTAAGCTGGACATTAAATTTGGTATAAATATTGGGTCTTGGAGACAGGTGGTAGCTTAATGTAGGGTGAAAGTCATGCAGAAAGCTCCTCTAGGAGCTTTTTGCATGACTTTTAACCTGTATTAAGCAGCCACATGCCTAAAAGTATAAAAAAAAATCTTTACTAGAATTCCAGTTTAGAGAGGTTTTACTGTATATGAAAAAATGGCTTTATGGTCATGGCAGAAGCTGTAGAATCAGATCTATATAATTCCGTAAGTAAACAGAGAAGACTTTGATCAGATGCCTAGTATAGGGGCCATCTTAACTGGGTCAACTCTGTTTATGAACACATCAAAAGACATCACTAATAAGTAAATATATTTTTGCGTTTATTCCAGTGATTTTCAGTTTCTATGGATGGATGATGCCGACACGGTCAACAGTATAATGATGGCGTTTATCAGTATGCCATATGTTCTTGTGTTAGACCCTACCATACATCTCTACTATGTACCGGAAAAAAATATCGGAGACATGGACACACAGTCCTTTGGAAAATTCATAGAGGATGTTAAAGCAGGAAAAGTGCCAGTAAGAATTTCAGTTTAAGTTTTAACCCTTTCCTCCATAAATACACCTTTCTACGCCTCTGTAATAACCACTTCTTGAAACCATTGTGATAAATAGAGCATTTGCTCCTATAGGAGCAAATGCTCTATTTATCACAATGATTTCAAGCTACAAAATTTTAAAATTTTACTTTTCTCTAGTAAATGCTCCTTTTGGGTAGATTTATTCAAAGAGGTTGGGTCTAAAAATAGCCTATGGAGGAATGGATTAATACCTTTATTTATTTGGAGTATACTCTTATTATCCGTAACCATTTACTCCATGAATATTCATGAAAGAGGAATGACATCATGAGTATTTATTAGATTATTACACATGAATGGAAGAATTGCTGGCAAAGGCAGAAGAGTAGAATCATATGTATATTATTTCATAAGCAAATAGAGCAGACCCTGATCAGATGGCTCCTAAAGAAAAGGCAAAGGCGTAGAAAGGCATATTTATGGAGTAAAAGGTTAAACCTTTTCTCAATAGATACACCTTTTAATTTTCTTGCACACAGTAGACCCAGTCTGAACAGAGTCTGCTCTGTTAGCTTATCCCTTTCCCTCATATAAACGTGTTTTCATGCATTTGCAAACAAAGTAGACCCAGATCAGACGGCTCCTAAAGGAGCCGTCTGATCAGGGTCTACTCTGTTTGCTAATAAATTTGATAGATCTGTTTTTTTACTTTCTAAAATGTCTATGTTCTATCTTCCATGTTTCTTTATAACTATTTTTTCCATGAATATTCAGTAGGTGTTGAAATTTGGTATAAATATAGAACAGGGAAAGGGTTATGAAGTAATATAAATTCCTGTGTTTGTTAATTATTACAAAAATCCACCTAATAAATATTCATGATGTCATTTATTTCTCATGAATATTCATGGAGTAAAGGGTAAATATTCGGACAGATAAACTTATAGGAACAATCTGAACTTGGTCTAAACTATTTGCTATACCATAAGTTTTATTTAAACCTTTATGCCACACTTTAATTATGTCATGAATATTAATTAGTTTAATTGTTTTAATGGCACTTGGGTACCAGAAATTTTGGCCTTGGCGGAAACTGTAGAACTATCTGTATACAGTAAAACCTCTCTATAACGACCACTAAATTGTGTTAATTAGTTGGTATTTAGGGCAGGTGGTTGCTTAAAGCAAGATGAAAATACTTTCACCTTGCTTTAAGCATCCACCTGCCTTTAGCACAAGATTCTTGATGTAATTAAGTGGTCGTTATAGAGAGGTTTTACTGTATTATGTCATAAGCAAACAGAGCAGACCCTGATCAGACGGCTCTTATAGGAGTTTTGTTAAACACTTTGTTCAACATGACTGAGTATCTGGTATAAATGTGGTATAAATAATAATATCCAATCTGCAACCACCTACTTCAGAAGTGAACTCACTACCAACTATCTAGGTAGTTGAATATTCATATAAGAAATGATGACATCGTGAACATATTTATTAGCTGAATTTTTATAATAGCATATGTACATCCTTTTAACGCTGCACAAAATGCGATAATACTTTAGTGGTTCTGCATTCGTATGGAAGAAGAAGAAGAATGTTTGGTATTGGTAGAAACTAGAGTCAGATCTATCATAATTTCATAAGCAAACAGAGCAGACCCTGATCTGTCTGTTGGAGCGTAGTGCTCTGAGTCTTCTGTTTGCAATGGTTACGGTATGAAGAGGCATTTTTTGTATGAAGGAAAGGTTTAAAGCATCAAAGTTGCCATCATGCAAGAGCTTGATAGACCATGCATTAGATGCTTTTAGAGCCAGTCTTGTTAAACTTCACAAGAGCCATAAACCTATACAGCAAAACCCCTCTAAATTGGGTATCTTAATCTAGAAGAGAAGAATTTAGTTACTTTTAGGCAGGTGGCTGCTTAATGCAGGGTGAAAGTCATGCAGAAAGCTCCTCTAGGAGCTTTCTGCATGACTTTCACTCTGCATTAAGCTGCCACCTATTTCCAAGACTGATATTTATACTATATTTGACATCCTGTTTAGAAGGGTTTTACTGTAATCAATATTGACAGAGTCATCTACTTAACCCTTTCCCACATATAAAAGTGTTTTCACGCATTTGCAAACAGAGAAGACCCAGATCAGACGGCTCCTAGAGGAGGCATCTGATCAGGGTCTGCTCTGTTTGCTAATAGAATTTGATAGGCCTGTTTCTTTGCTTTCTGAAATATCTACAATGTTCCACCTTCCATATTTCTTTATAACTATTTTGTAAATGAATACTCAGTAGGTATTGAAATCTGTAATAAACATAGAACAGGGAAAGTGTTAAATCTTTATCTCAGAGAGATACCTTTTGACACATCTAGCTGCAAACTGAGGACACCCAGATCAGACAGCTCCTGTCAGGGTCTGCACTGTTTGCTTACAGAATTAATATAGATCTGATTGTACAGTTTCGGCCTTCGCCAAGAACTCTTGTCTACATGTATACCCCATTATAAAAATGCAGTTAATGAATATTCATGCTCTCATCGTTTCTAATTGAAATATCTATCAGGTAAAAGGAATAAAAAAAAAAGAAAAAGAAAACTTCTAACTTTCAGGTTAACATTGACATTCTGCTTGTGGTGCTCTTGTTTTCACATATTTACCTATTTTTTCAGGCAATGGGAGGTACAGGATTTTTCCAGAGGCTCAAGAGAGTGTTCTATGACATTCTAGTTACAGTTATTGTAAGTACCCACACTTTTAGTTCATTCACATTTAGTTCATTCACATTTAAATACCCACCTACAACATTAAAGACATTCTGCTCTATAGGCTTACTCTTTGCATACTAAATAATGGCCATCCGTTACAAATGCTTAAAGTGGCTTTTCTCCATTTGTTTTTAAGAACCGTTAGTTTTAACCCTTTATTCCATAAATATGCCTTTCTAAAAATCACTTGTTGAAACCATTGTGATAAATAGAACATTTGCTCCTATAGGAGCAAATGCTCTATTTATAACAATGGTTTCAAACTACAAAACTCTAAAAAATTCCTTTTCTCTAGTTAATGCTCCTTTTCGGTAGATTCATTCAAATAGTTTGGGTCTGAAAATAGCCTATGGAGTTTAGATTCTGATGAAACGCCATCTATCTTGGCACCTCTTCTTGATTCAGACTGATTGCACATGCTATTACAATTTGCTGCTAGCATACAAAGGTTTATTACCCTGTTCAATATTCGTGTATAAAAGTATGACATGATTGTGAATATTTATTAGCTAAATTTTCGTAATGTAAAATCTTTAAGGTAATTTTTTGCTCTGACAAAAACTGCAGAATCAGATGTATCATGTCATAGGCAAACAGTGCAGACCCTGATCAGACGACTTCTACAGGACATCTTGGTTTACTCTGTTTGCAAATGCATGAAAAGATGTAAAAGGAAAGGGTTAACCCTTTACCTGTTCTATGTTTCATTCAAATTTCAATACCTATTGAAGATTCATGGACCAAATAATGATAATGAAATATTGAAGGTGGAACATTGTAGCCATTTTAGAAAGTAAAGGAACAGATTTATCAAACTCCATAAGCAATCAGAGCAGACCCTGATCAGACGGCTCCTCTAGGAGCCTTCTGATCTGGGTCTACTCTGTTTGCAAATGTGTGAAAACACGTTTATATGAGGGAAAGGGTTAAGTATGGAACACTGTTACATCTGAATGAGTAGACTGTAACCAGACATGGTGTCTTTTAAAACCTTATCAAAAGGGTCATTAGGTCAGTACTTGAAAAGAAAATCTTTCATATCTTCATAAAATGCATGAATTCTCAACAAAAAACCTGTTCCTTTTGTTTTTTCAAAATGACAGTTTAATTGGCAATTCATTTGCAAATGAAATCTTGGCAAACTTTATCAACTTACCTATAGAGTACTTAACCCTTTCCCTGTTCAATCTTTATGTAAGAAATTATGACATCATGAATATTTATTAGCTTAAGTTTTATAATGTAAACTTTTCAAGGGAATTTTTTGCTCTGACAAGAACTGTAGAATCAGATCTGTATCATGTCAAATGCAAACAGAGCAGACCCTGATAAGCCTATAGGAGTCGTCTGATTTGTTTGCAAATGCGTGAAAATGCGTTTATAACTTTATATGAAGGCGAGGTTAACCCTTTCCCTCCTACCATTACTTTTTCACGCCTTTTGAAACAAAGTAGACCCAGATCAGACACCTGTAGGAACTGTCTGATCAAGGTCTGCTCTGTTTGAGTTTGAAATCATAATAGATTATAATTCTACAGTTTCTACCAATACCAAAAAAGCCTGTGTACATATTATTCCATTATAAAAATTCAGCAAATGAATATGCATAATGTTATTATTTCTAAGATGAATATTCACCAGGGAAAGGGTCAACCATTTACCTCATAGATACACATTTTTATGCCTTTGCAAACAGAGTAGACCAAGATCAGACAGTTTCAGTTGGAGCTCTCTGAACAGAGTCTGCTCTGTTTGCTTGTATAGATGGAATTTTATATGTCTGATTCTACAGGTTCTGCATTGGCCAAAACATCCTGTGTTACATGTATATGCAATTATAAAATAATCTAATTAATATTTATGATGGGATCATTTCTTACATGAATATTCATGGAATACACAGTTAACCCTTTCCCTGTTGAATATTCATGTAAGAAAAAATAACACCATGAATATTTATTAGCTTAATTTTTATAATGGCATATGTACTCAGGATCTTTTAGTATTTTAGTAGAACTATAGAGTCAGATCTATTACGATTTCATAAGCAAACAGAGCAGACTTTGATCAGATGCTCCCACAGGAGCCATCTGATCGGGCTCTTCTCTGTTTGCAAAGGTGTGAAAAAGTACTTATGTGAGGGAAAGGGTTAAACTGATGAGATCAGAGCTACAGATAAAAGTGGGTACTGAAATACTAAAGTCTTCATTTCTCCACCAAACCCTATACTGTGACCACTCTTTAGAATCGTCTCGAAGAGACGATTCTAAAGAGTGGTCACAATATAGGGTGTCATGGAGAAATTAAGGAGCATTCCTTGAAAATATTTAAATTGACACATCTTATCTACTTAAAACAATAAGTTTAGAAGCTTTTCTGCAACTACCTTCAAACGCTAGTACATAATTATTACATTTTATCTAATGGCACATACCGGTACCTTTCAACTCTGTTACGGGGCTGTCTGAGATTGTTGCTGCAGTTGCTGATATGTTGGGCGGAATTGTTTCTTTTGGAGTATCTTGTTGTTTACTTTTTGAAAGAGTTTGCATATTACAAATTAGTCTCCAATGAGTCACTGTCTGCATCATAATATGCATGCACGTGCATTTAGATAATGCATGATTAATGATTAACTCAAGAGCTCACTTTACACTGGTTCTGTGGAAAATTTGTCATCAACTTATGTTAAATACAGTAGAACCTGTCTTAACCCTTTCCCTCATATAAACACTTTCATGCATGTGCAAACAGAGTAGACCCAGATCAGACGGCTCCTATAGGTTCTATTCGTGTCAGATTTTGTCAAATCAAAATATTTCCTTGAAAATTTATTATGATAAAAATTCAGCTAATGAATATTCATGATGGTATTATTTCTTACATGAATATTGAACAGGGAAAGGGTTAAAACTTAAGTGGCCAAAAAAGAGATGGAAGCTACATTATTTTTGCCTTGCATTAAACAACCACCTCCTTTTTAAGACTTTGTTCAATAAATAAATGGCTGCTTAACCCTTTCCTCCATAGATACACTTTTCTATGCCTTTGCAAACAGAGAAGATCCAGATCAGACGGCTCCTAGAGGCTCCTAGGTCTGCTCCGTTTGCTTATGATATGATATAGATATGATTCTACACGTTCTGCCATGGCCAAAACAACATGTGTCATTATTATAACGCAAAGTAAAATCCTCGATTTTGATTGGTCAGTTAGCCATGTATAAAAGCCGTGTATCCCTCTAAATGCTGATGTATATACGGAGTCATGAGCAACAATGGAATTTCCCCCGCCGAGGGCCTCGCTTCCTTGATATAACAAAATAAAAATGGCTGACCAGCTTCACTTCATCGATTCGATTCAAACAACCGCTCTCAAACGAAATAACAAGAGTTTGGGGCGGAAAAAAGTTATCCATTTAGAAACATTTTTGTTATAGTTGTTGTATAACAATGTAAATGAACCCTATATGTGGCGAAGGTCTTATTCTGCTTTGATGCTGCAAATGTTGTCAAAGTGCTTGTGCACGTACCGATTAGCCCCCAAACCCCGCTTTTACAAAGATAACCCACACCCAATTCGATTCAGATTTTATTTATGTACATGCACAGTACACGTACCTGTAAATTGCAGTATAGCCGCTCCTTCCAACGCCCATTGTTTGAATATTATAAAACCGTCATTTTGACGTCATCCAAATGACGTCGGAACTGCGCCAAAATTCCCTCAATTAAGTTAAATAGTGTCTGCTTAACCGCTGATCTGCTGAAAGTTTTACTAACGTCTGATTCTTTCAATCCTTTGATTAACTAATGCACTTGGAAGATCCCTTTCTATCCACAAATATAATGAACTGGTTATTATACACGATGAACTAGGGCTGCAGAGTGATATATAAGCCCTTACTCTACAGTAAGAGGCCCCTGAGGGGAAGCAAAACGACGCCTACATTAACAACGCTAATTAACTGCTACAAATATTAAACTTTGCAGTATAATAAAATCGTTATACAGATCATTACACCTTGCTTTAAGCAACCACCTGCCTTTAACACAAAATACTTGATGTAATTTAGTGGCTGTTAGAGAGAGGTTTTACTGTACATGAATTAACAGCTAATTTGTGAAACGTTACCATACTAACTTTGGTCACTGAGCCAAAAAAACAAATCATTACTTAACCTTTTCCTTCATAAATATTCAAGTAAGAATTAATGATGTCATGAATATTAATTACAATGTATGTTAATTTGCAATAATAGCACATGGATACAGGAATTTGTGGCCATTTGCATAGCTAGAATCATATCTATATTATATCATAAGCAAACAGCAGACCCTGATTAGATTGCTCCTACAGGAGCTGTCTGATCTTGGTTTGCTCTGTTTGCAAAGGTGTAGAAAGGCGTAATTTATGGAGTAAAGGGTGAACCTTTAATGCCTTTTTATGCTTTTGCAAACTGAGTAGACCCAGATCAGATGGCTCCTGTAGGAACCGTCTGAGCAGGGTGTGCTCTGTTTGTTTATGAAATTACAAATTTATATATGACTCTACAGTTTCTTCCAGTATCATAAAATCCTGTATTCTTCTGCCAATATAAAAATTCAGCTAATAGCTATTCATGATGTCATTATTTCTGACAGGAATATACAACAGAGAAGGGTAAATTCTTTCAACAATTTTAACCCATTCACTCATATTGACGCCTCTTAAATGACGTCTCTGTAAACGTCACTTTCTGAAACCATTGTGATAATCCATGGGAGCAAATGCTCTATTTATCACAATGGTTTAAATACTACAGAATTCTAAAATAATTCCTTTGCTCTAGTTAATGCTCGTTTTCGGTAGATATATTCAAAGAGGTAAGATCTAAAAATAACCTTTGAGGTAATGGGTTAACAAATTCGTGATCCAGATGAGATGCTGCATATGAGAAGCTTCTCATCAAGATCTAAATCATGTGACCCTCTATATTTTTTATTTATTTTTGTTTTACAAGGGAATTCCACTTTAATGTCATAAGCAGGCGAAAATACCAGTAATAACAGATAAAATTTATTTGGCGACAAAATGGCTAAAACAAGAAATAACTTTTTCAAATCTGGGCTCGAAATCTCCAACACTTTCTCAGACTTAAGACTCAAAAGCTTTCAAACATGTTGGCTTTTTTATCCCTGCGCATGATTGCGATGATTTCCTGATAACTTTTACAAAAACGTTGGTCCAATTTTAGACCCTTTCCTTCATATAAATGCCTTGCACGCATTTGCAAACCGAGTAGACCCAGATCAGATGGCTACTTAGAGGAGCCATCTGATCAGGATCTGCTCTGTTTGCTAATGGAATTTGATAGATCCGTTTCTTTAGTTTATAAAATAGCTACAACGATCCACCTTCCATATATCATTTATTATCCATATATTTTGTTCATGAACATTCAGTAGGTATTTACATTTGGACTAAATACAGAGAACAGCAAAAGGTTAAAGAGAAATTGCTGATGATGCAAAAAGTTAATGCTTTCCCTCATATAAAGTATTTTTATGGCTTTGCTAACGTAGCAGACCAAGAACTGACAATTTGTATTGGAGCCTTCTGTTCATGGTCTGCTTTGTTTATTCACAGTATAAGAAAGATTTTACAGTTTCTGCAAAATGTCGTTATAGAATAAATGATCTAATTAATATTCAGGATGTCATTATTTCTTACATGAATATTCAAAGGGAAAGAAGTATAGATTGTAGAAGCTTGGAACTATGTTCTGGATCTTTAACCCATTCCCTGTTCTAACGAAATATGAAAGGTGGAACATTGTCGGATCAGCTCTGTTTGCTTAAGAAATAATATAGACCTGATTCTACAGTTTCTGCTTTGGCAAAATTTCCTATGTTAAAAATTTATGCCAGTTTAAAAATTAATATTCATGGTTTAGTTTTTCTTATAATATGAATATTCATGGAGTAACAGGTTAAGACCAGATTTTACTGTATTTTGTATGCAACAGGAAGTTTGGGAGTCGTCTCGTTGGCTGTTTCTGATCATGTTCGGACTTCCGACAGCTGTCATATCTATAGTCTGCTACAGTATATGCTGTATGGAGAGTGTGGACGATGAGATACAAAGTGACGAAGACTCGGATGAAGAATACGCCCAACTCTTACAAGGTACAGTATGTTCTCATGTTTCCATAATAAACCCAACTCTTACAAGGTACAGTATGTTCTCATAATACCATAACACACAAAAATCTTACAGGTGTGTTATGTCCTCATGTTACCATAATGCACACAACTCTAACAAGGGGTGTTATGTTCTCATGTTACCATAATATACACAACTCTTACAAGGTGTGTTATGTCCTCATGTTACCATAATACACACAACTCTTACAAAGTTCAGTACATTGTATGTCCTCATATTTCCATAATACACACAACTCTCAGTGACCTAATTTGGTACTTAACATACCCACTTCCTAAGAGGTGTAATTAGTATACTTAGTTTTAGCTTAAGGTATAGGAAATATGACTTATTGATAACAAATATAGAAATTATTTGTGTCACCTGCCAAGAGGCAGTATGTCACTTAGGGATCACTTTTCTGTTGTCTGTCTGTCATTCCATCCATCCATCCATCCATCTGTCTTTCACACTTTCCCTTTTTTGGCCCTCATTTCTAAACTAATCATTATAGAGCTTTCAAATTTCACATGCGTCTTCCTCTCATTGAGGACCATTGATGTAATTAAGTTTCGTTACTCTACATGCAATATTTATTTAGTTATTACCCTTCGTTCCAATTTTTACACTCCAGCAGATGAACAGTTTTTGTGTCTCCTGCAAGCAGGTGACCCCTGTGTTCCTTCAAACACTCTTGTGTTTTAACAGGTTTTCAATGCCTAATTATATTATTTACAAGTTAATGTATGATTAAAGGTTTTTATTGTGGATAACAGGTTTGATGTTCATATGATTTCTTTAAATAGTAAAAAAAAGCTGCTCATTTGGAATACAAACAAGTGATTCAATCATACATTTAGAAATACTGAAAAGAAAGCATAGCATGCTAATACTGAAAAGAAAGCATAGCCAGCTAATCATTGAAAAGAAAGCATAGCAAGCTATTCATTGAAAAGAAAGCATAGCCAGCTAATACCGAAAAGAAAGCATAGCCAGCTAATACTGAGAAGAAGGTATAGTGAGCTAATACTGAAAAAGAAAGCATAGCCAGCTAATCATTGAAATGTTTGATACATTACAGAACAAGACAAATTACAGAAGCAGTTACAAGATGAACCCAAGTCCGATACAACAGACACACCTCGAGATCCCACCCATGAGAAAGCTGAATGATGCTCAATTCTGCATAGGAAATCCTGTCACAATTCCATCCCATACATTTCATAATGAACCCAAAGTATCAAAAGTCTTATCAGAAAACCTATAACACGGTTGTCGTTACAGTAAAAACTTGATTATTCAAACACTCTAATATGTACCATTATTGATCTTTAACACAGGTGGCAGCTTAATGCAGGGTTAAAGTCATGCAGAAAGTTCCCCAAGGAGCTTTCTGCATGACTTTCACCCTGCATTAGGCAGCCACCTGCCTATAAAGACATGAATTCTTCATTACTAAAGTTTCTTAGTATCGAGTTTTTACTGTATGTCCATCAATATGTCCTTTTTTATGACCAGTCTCAAGATCATAGGCAAACAGAGACATTATGAACTCTTTTCATTGTAATGGCAATTATTTTTTATTATCTGTGAAAACAATTTGGGTCCAGATTGGATTTTTATAACTCAGCACCTCATCAGAGTCTACCAATTGTCACCGGTCAGAAATATTTCAATATTTTGTCATCTGTTTCAAATGGTAAAAGGCCTGATCAGTCAGAGTATTCAAACAGGATAACTGACCTGGCTCTAAACCCTTTCCCTAATAAACATTTATGCATAAATTGATCACATCATGAATATTCATTCACTCAAATGTTATAAAGTAATATTTTCAAGACATTTTTTGTAGGATCATATCTATATACTTCCATAAGCAAACAGAGCAGACCCAGATCAGACGGCTCCTATAGGAGCCATCTGATCTGGATCTTCTCCATTTGCAAATGTGTGAAAAGGGTTTGTATGAGGGAAAGGGACAATTTTCTGCAAAAGATCGGAATAATAAAGTAACAAAGCTTTGAACTCTTTGCATACTAAGTAACTATGTGCAAAACTTGTCTGCTACAATTCTCAAAGTTAATTTTCTTCTCATTTCTCCAAAATATATGGAGTTTGAATGTCAAACAGATTAGATCCTGATGAGACATCAATTTGACATCATATCTGGATCCAAACTGTTTACAAGGTAATCACATATAATCGCTGCTAAAATGCAAAGAGAACATAAGAAATCCGAGTTCTCTTTTACTAGCGACATTGACCAGAGTCCATGCTTATAAAGCTTTTACTTGAGTCTGAGTTTCGTTCTCAAGCTTTTGATTGGTCAGATTTGAGTTCTCAAGCTTTTGATTGGTCAGATTTGAGCCAAAGGCTCAAATCTGACCAATCAAAAACTTGAGAACAAACTCAGATTCAGCTAAACGTTTTATAAGCATGGACCCTGATGTACATTCTATGAATGTTACAGTTCTTGTTACTATAGTGCTAATTTGATCAAACTAAATGTTGTTAATGAGTTGAGTTACCAGAGGCAAGGGATATGATGCTAAAGAGTGTCATCAGTAGAAACTCATTTATTGGTATATCTACCATACAATGTAATGATGACATCTCTAGTTACTTCTTAACCCTTTCCCTCATATGAACGTGTTTTCACACATCTGCAAACAGAGTAGACCCAGAGTAGACCTAGAGGTCAGGGTCTGCTCTGTTTGCTAATAGAATTTGATAGATAGGTTTATTTATTTTCTAAAATGGCTATAATATTTCACCTTCCATATTTCATTATAACTATTTTGGCAATGAATATTCAGTAGGTATTGTAATTTGTTATAAACATTTATTTTCTAAAATGGCTATAATATTTCACCTTCCATATTTCATTATAACTATTTTGGCAATGAATATTCAGTAGGTATTGTAATTTGTTATAAACATAGAACAGGGAAAGGGTTAACAAAACTTCAACCATATTCTGGAAATGGCTCTCAGAAAGGGCTTTACAGTAATAGGTGCATAACAAACAAACCAATTTTAGTGGTTAGTTTATCTTTAAACCCTTTACTCCATGAATATTCATGTAAGATAAAGAAATAACTACATCATGAATATTAATTATATTCAATTTTTTATTGGCATAAATTTTTATGAACACAGGAACTTTAGAATTGCATCTATATTATTTCATAAGCAAACAGAGCAGACTGATCAGGCGACTCTTACAGGAGGTTTCTCACTGTCTGATCTGGGTCTACTCTGTTTGCAAAGGGTTACAGATGTCTCTGTCAGGTAACGATTTAATCACACACCTGCCAATAACAGGTGCTTGCTTAACCCATTACCTGGTTGTACATAGCAGATCCCATCCATTATGGTTATTTTATGATATTTATGATTTATAAAACATGTGAACATATTGCTATGAAAAATAGTTTAGAATCAGATCCAAGGTATTTTAATTAAAAAGTTGATATGATATAGATATGATTCTAGTTTCTGACATGACCAAAAATGTCATGTGTTCATGTGCTGTTATAACAAATTAATCTAACATATTTGTGATATCATTATTTCTTACTTGAATATTCATGGAATAAATGATTTATGCAGGACAGGTTATGGAGAATAACTCTCTTTTGATTACTTTTAATCTGCAACCACCTGGTTTTTGGGTTTTTTACCACACCTGTGTATCCTCACTGAGTGGCCTTTGTAGAGAGATATTTATCTAAGAATCTGTGTAGAAACACAGTTGTTGTCTATGAATCATGTTTTCAATGCCCAGGAGGTACTCTTTCTGATGGTGCAACCCATGTCTAGTCCAGTTGTCATGACAAATTTGAAACATCATCCTAGCTCATGTTGTTGTTGTTGTTTTTTCACCTGAACATGAAGTGCTCAAGGTGGGCTATTTGTAATAGTGCTGTGTCTGTCATGGTTGTCAACAATTTACTTCACACTAAAGATAATATTTCAAAAAGGGTATTATAATACATAAATACTGTAAAACCCCTCTGATACAACCACCTAAAAACGTATAATTCTGGATGGTAGAGGCAGGTGGTAGCTTAATGCATGATAAAAGTAATGCAGAAAGCTCCTAGAGGAGCTTTCTGCATTACTTTTGCCTGCATTAAGCAAACACCTGCTTATAAAGACAACAATGTTTATTTATTAAGTGGTCGCATTAGAGGGGTTCTACTGTACTTGAATAGTTCTGATCTAACATTTCGACCAGCTAAGGGCCTTTTTCAAAGATTATCATGTCTAAAAATAAGCTTTGAAAAAGGCCCTTAGTGGTCGAAATATTAGAATTTACTTCAAACAAAGTCCTCCTCTATAACACCTTTTTCAGTTGTTGTTAGAATTCCAAGAAAAGTACTATGTAATGTCCTTTTTATGTACCCATCGAAAGATGGGTCATAGTACAAAGAGACCCCGTGACTGGCAGATACTGATAGGAGGATGGCAGGCATATTAAAAACTCTCTTAGTTGGGCAGATCAAATCAAATTGTCACCAAACTTAGTGAAAATGTTTGTGATAAAAATATCTCGCTGTAGTATGAGAACCAGCTAAATGGCCTAAAGCACTTTAGAGTTATGGCACTTGAATTAGCAAAAATGCCCTATGTTAGCTTTATCCCCCTCTCTAAGTCTTTTCTCTGATCTTCACCAAACGTTATGAAATTTTATATGTCACATGATGTGGCCATATAATCTCGGCCAAATAGCACCAGGCACATTAGAGTTAAGGCCCTTGAATTGGCAAAACTTGCTTATTTTGCCTTTGTCCACTATATCAATTATTCCAATCTTCATGAACTTGTGTGTGGCCATAATATTTCGACTAAGTTCCATAACCACTCAAATAGCCCCAGATAGGTGTATTTTCTGACAGTTTTGCACTCATATTCAATTTTGTTCTTATAAAAAAGAAAACCATGTTGAACTCTGATTGCTATTGAAACTAAAAGGAAAACATTTGACAATCTTCTAAAGTTCTTGATTTCCATGTAATGGGGCAGAAATTGTGTATAAAGGTGATAGATGAGCTTAGTTTTACATATATGACTATAGTAATGTATTAAAAATAATCTCCTCAAACCGCTTACTGGATTTCAGTTTCATTTTGCAGTGAATATTCCTTAGGATACACTCTACCAAAGTTGTTCAAATGGTTGTTAGTGCTGTGAAATAATAAAACATTGGCTCCAAGGCTAATATTTCTATAACCCATTCCCTCACAGGCTATTTTTAGACCCAGCCTCTTTGAAAAAATCTACTGAAAAGGAGAATTTACTAGATAAAAGGAATTGTTTTTAGAATTTTGTAGTTTTGAAACCATTGCTGCTATGGAATGGATACAAAGGTAGAAATAATCCTTTTTTCTATGAAATGCTCCTTTTCAGTAGATTTATTCTTAACCCTTTCCCTCATATAAACATGTTTTCACGCATTTGTAAACAGAGTAGACCCAGATCGGCTGTCTGATCAGGGTCTGCTCTGTTTGCTAATAGAATTTGATAGATATGTTTCTTTACTTTGTAAAATGTCTACAATGTTCCACCTTCAATATTTCGTTATACCTATTTTGTTAATGAATATTCAGTAGGTATTGAAATTTGGTCTAAATATAGAACAGGGAAAGGGTTAAAATAGCCTATGAGGGAATGAGTTAGTGGCTATAACAATCAAACCAGTGTTCTGATATACTCAATAGACCACATGACTTTTGAAGTTTTGACTGAGGTGAGTAATAAAGGGCCACCGTGACTCTCTTGTTTCTAATTATCATGTATGTTTAAATCTTTTTCATAATTTTTGAAAATCATTAGTTTTTAATCCCCACTTGTAAAGTGGGAAAAGTATTGGACTTTGAGACATGAAACTCTGTAGTGTAGGATGTTAGCATGTGGGGTATGGTTATGATAGTACATATTCAGTAATACTAGAGTTATAGCCCTTGTCATAAGTCATACCATAGCTACATCTATATGTAACTAGGTGCATCCATGTTCATCTAATTACCAACTTGGTAATCCTGGTCATGAGTTTCAAAGATGATTACATTTTTGGGATTTTAATATCCTTTTTTTATGCCCCCCAGATCAGATCTGGGGGGCATATTGTTTTTGCCCTGTCTGTCTGTTTGTCCATTTGTCTGTTTGTTTGTTTGTTTGTCAGCAACTTTAACATTGGTCATAACTTTTGAGCTAGTACATATAGAGACTTGATATTTGGTATACATATGTATTTCATAAAGCCGCACATTTTGAGGGGTGACATGTCAAGGTAAAGGTCATCCTTCAAGGTCAGAGGTCAAATATATGGGTCAAATCACTGACTTTAACATCGGCCATAACTTTTGGACCAGTAGAGATAGAGACTTGATATTTGGCATGCTTGTGTATCTCATGAAACCGCACATTTTGAGGGGCGACATGTCAAGGTCAAGGTCATCCTTTAGGGTCAAAGGTCAAATTGTCTGTTTTTTGTCTGTAACTTTAACGCAACTTTAACATTGGTCATAACTTTTAAGCAAGTACAGATAGAGACTTGATATTTGGCATGCATATGTATCTCATAAAGTAGCACATTTTGAGGTTGACAGGTCAAGGTTACGGTCATCCTTCAAGGTCAGAGGTCAAATATATGGGTCTAATCACCAACTTTAACATTGGCCATAACTTTTTGACCACTAGAGATAGAGACTTGATATTTGGCATGGTGTGTATCTCATGAAGCTGCACATTTTGATGGGTGAAATGTCAAGGTCAAGGTCATCCTTCAGGGTCAAATGTCAAATTGTCTGTTTCTTGTCTGTAACTTTAACATAAGTAATAACTTTTGAGCCAGTACAGCTAGTGACTTGATATATGGCATGCAAATGTATCTCATAAACCCACACATTTTGAGGGGTGACATTTGAAGGTCAATGTCATCTTTAAAGGTCAAGAATCAAACACATGGGTCAAATCACTGACTTTAACATTTGTCATTACTTTTGAGAAAGTACAGATAGAGACTTGATATTTGGCATGCATATGTATCTCATAAAGCCGCAAATTTTGAGAGGTGACATGTCAAGGTAAAGGTCATCCTTAAAGGTTAGAGGTCAAACATATTGGTCAAATCACTGACTTTAACATTGGCCATAACTTTTGGACCAGTACAGATAGAGACTTGATATGTGGCATGCTTGTGTATCTCATGAAGCTGCACAGTTTGAGGGGTGAAATGTCAAGGTCATCCTTCAGAGTCAAAGATCACCAACTTCAAATTGGCCATAACTTTTGAACCAAAAGAGATAGAGTCTTGATATTTGGTATGCATGTGTATCTCATGAAGCTGCACATTTTGAGGGGCAACATGTCATGGTAAAGGTCATTTTTTAGGGTCAAAGGTCACCAACTTTAACATTGGCTATAACTTTTGAATCTGTAGATGCAGACTTGACATTTGGTATGCATGTGTATCTCATGAAGCTGCACAGTTTGGAGGTGACATTTCAAGGTCAAGGTCATCTTTCAGGGTCAAAGGTAAAGACTTTAACATTGGCCATAACTTTGAACCAGTAGAGATACAGACTTGATAGTTGGTATACATGTGTTTCTCATTTGGCTGCACAGTTTGAGGGGTAACATGTCAGGGTCAAGGTCATGCTTCATGGTCAAAGGTCACCAACTTTCACATTGGTCATAACCTCTGAACCAGTAGAGATACAGACTTGATATGTGATATGCATGTGCACCCCATGAAGCTGCACAGTTGGAGGGGTGACATGTCAAGATCAAGGTCATCCTTTAGGGTCAAATATCATATCGAGGGGGCATAGTGTTTCACAAACGCATCTTGTTTCTCCCATAGGTTAACTCTACTTTTGAAGAATTGATTGACAAGCATACAGTTGTATAGTAAGACTTACTAAATCAGGACTACTAAAAGATTTAATTGTTATTGCCTGTTCTGATAATTTTTATGTCTCCTGTCTTAGTTGGGCGACACTTATGAATATATTCTCTGTTGTCAGTCACTTTTTTGTCACATTTCTGCAGGCAGGTGACAGACATGTTCTTTTGAACACTTTTGTTTTTAGCCCTTTCCTTTATATTCTGAGGCGTGCCTGAATGGCACAAGAATGGATACCTTTGCTCACTCTTTGCTTGATCTTAACCCTTTAATCCTTCATATATTTGCAAACAGAATAGACCCAGATCAGACGGCTCCTATAGGAGCCGTCTGATCAGAGTCTGCTCTGTTTGCCAATGGAATTTGAAAGATCTGTTTCTTTACTTTCTAAATGGCTATAATGTTTCACCTTCCATAATTCATTGTAACTATTTTGTCCATGAATATTCATTAGGTATTGAAATTTGGAATAAACATAGAACAGGGAAAGGGTTAAGAGGTGACTAATAAGGGTTTACTGTAAACTGGATTTTCTACATCTCTGGTTCTGTTAAGTTTCTGGACCCATACCTCATATTTTATCTCGATGTAAATGAGATGCGAGTCCGACACCATATAGCGTTGCAGTGCCGTAAAACCCAACTCACTCACTCGCTGGTATAAATGTTTTTTCACACCTTTGCAAAACAGAAAATACCCAGATCATACAGTTCCTGTAGGAGCCATCTGATCAGGGTCTGCTCTGTTTGCTAATGGGATCATAATTATATAGATTGGATCTTTCAGTTATTGTCTAAGCAAAAAAAATCCCTTGAAAAGTTTATATTAGTGAATATTCATGATTTCACCATTGGATACGTAAATGTTATTAGGAAAGGGTTAAAACATTTTTTTTTATCTGCTGTCAAGATTTTTTTCTTTAAAAGAAAAAAGTTTATCCTTATCTTAATTCTAGCTGACAGGTATTGGCATCTGCTGGTGATTCTTTTGTTATGCCCCCTACAAGGTAGAAGGTATATAGCTGTGCTCATGCCTAGATGTACATCCATACATATGTCCCTACATACATCCCTATATATACATCACACAGATCTCGTGTGTCCAACTCCTGATACTAAAATGGGAGGATTTTCTTCAAACTTTTACAGATGAACAACATTAATGTGAAGATGCTCTTTAAGACTGGAATTTTGCTGTGACAATTTATGGAACATCAAAATTTTCATCACTATATAATGTATAATGAAAAGCGAAACATTAGGGGGGGGGGTATTTGTGGACACAATTTTCAAGTGTCTACTTGTGTTTGTGTATTATTCTTTGTTGTTATATTATAAACTCTCATTATAATGACATTCGATATAATTGAATATTCATTATACTTGACATGAATTTTGGTAACAAAACTATTTAGCTCTTTCCCCCATATAAACGTGTTTTCACGCATCTGCAGAGTAGACCCAGATCAGATGGCTCCTATAGGATTATATATACAAATGTATATAGATTATATATTTGTGAATGGAATTTGATTGATCTGTTTCTATAGTTTCTAAAATGGCTACAACGTTCCTACTTCTATTATATATTAATATTATAACTATATTGTCCATGAATATTCAGTAGGTATTGAAATTTGTAATAAACAGAGAACAGGGAAAGGGTTGAACATATATAACATAAGCCTTCGTATGCTGAATATTCAAATGTGAAGCCATCCCCTATCAATATTAATTAGTTGAATCATTCTAAACTTGAATAAATTGTAGCCATTGAATTATGATGGCAAATAGTGAAGATCCATTTGTAAATTGAGACAGCTCCTCTAGGAATTGCCTCTTAGCAGTCTACACCATTTGCAAATGCAAATACATTAACACATTCTCTCCTAATGATGCATTTTGGCACCTCTATAAAAGTCACATTTTGAAACCATTTGCTCCATAGGATACAATGGTTTAAAAACTACACAATTCTTCTCCTTTTCTGTAGTTAATGCTACATTTCGGTAGATTAATTCAAAGATGTTGGGTCTAAAAATAGTTTAGGAAGTAATGGGTTAATAGCATGAGAAATGTTAATGTGTTCTACTCTGTTTGCAAAGGCATAAAAATGTATGCATGTGGAATAGAGGGTTGAAGGCTTACATTATGTATCATTACCTCAAAGATTGCAATATTTATTATCCACAACAAAATATTGCAAAAAATTGCAGCTTTTTTATTAATTGCCAAGTTTATTTCTATACAGAATTAGTTATTTTCAGAGTACAGTGCTCCCTCTCTACAACGACACCCTTTGGGATACAGATATTTTATGTGTTGT
Source organism: Azorinus chamasolen (assembly GCA_963576725.1). NCBI lineage: Eukaryota > Metazoa > Mollusca > Bivalvia > Cardiida > Solecurtidae > Azorinus > Azorinus chamasolen. Next base: position 58,051,598 of record OY755238.1, on the reverse strand, counting down.
TCAGAGGGAGTTGCTATAGGGAGGGAAAATCAAACATAATTAGCTTGTTTGCAGATCCCCAGATAAGGTGTATTTCGAGAACTAAAACCGTTATGCCTCAATCAAACCCTATGTTGTGACCACTCTTTAGAATCGTCACAAAGTGACAATTCTAAAGAGTGGTCACAACATAGGGTTTGATGGAGCCATAAAGAGAATACGATGGAAAAAGGTTGTGTCTGGATCCTTGTTGTTTACAGTGATATGCGTTGTTGTAAGGAGGGAATCGTTATTGAGAGGGCCGTTGTAGGGAGCGAGCACTGTAGTTGCATATTGACTTAATGGAATGTTTTAATTTTGTGAAAACATTTTAGCATTTTTTACATCCATTTACATGAAATAAATCTTCCGACTGATATTTGTAATACATGCAGTTTGGAACCATATAATTTGTGAAGGAGGAGTCTGTCATTTGCCTCATAAGATACTAAACTGTTCGACACTCAGCAAAACGTTTGAGGAAAAAAAATATTTTTAAATAATTCAGTGAACAAGAAATTGATAAAAATATTTTTTACAGAATGATAAAATTTAACCCTTGCCTTTCTACACCAAGATCAGATGGCTCCTGTAGGTGTCGTCTGATCAGGGTCTATTCTGTTTGCTTATACTATAGATATGAATCTAGTTTCTACCATTTACTTACTGTGTTCTCGTGCGATTATAACCATTACATGTATAGCTAATTAATATTCATGATGTCATTATTTCTTACATGAATATTCATGGAGTAAAGGGTGACTAAATGCAAGATGGATCCTACTGGTCGTTTCACTGACATTTTCCAGTGTTTCTTACCGAAAGCATTTACATTGCAGCATAATATTGAGTTTGGCACAAATTGTATACTTAGAAATAACTTTGACATATGATGACACATTGTTGGCAGTAGAGTAGTACCCTCTTTCATATGATCACTTTGAAGTAATGTTGAGGTCTTCAATGGCTTAGTCTGCTTCGCCCTGCACATGTGGGAAGAGAGTTGACTGTTCATTGTAAACAGTGTAGATCCAGATCAGGGGGCTCCTAGAGGAGCCTCCTGATCAGGGTCTTCACTGTTTGTAATTCAGATTTCCATCCTTTATCCTGAAGGGATTCTATCATTAGACAATGATTGAACTGAAAATTAAGTCTTCAAATGTTAATATAAAAAGTGAAAGATGTGGAGAGCTTCCAGCATAATTGCCAACACTCATTTAAAGACTAATTTAACTTAGAGTGTGTTGAGTGGTCGCTTTAACCCTTTGTCTAATGAACGTTTATAAATGAATTTATCACTTCACGAATATTCATTATTTTTTATAATGTAAAATTTGGCTTAGACACAAACTATATAGGATCATACCTTTATAATTCCATATTAAGCAGGCAGAGTAAGCCCTGAAATTGGGGTTTAAAGGTTTAGGCTTGTCTGCGGGTACCAATGTTTCGGTGTTCCAAATCAATAACAAACAAAATTATTATTGCAGTGCATGTAGCAATACAAAAATACAAGGAAGGATAGGTCAAATTAGATTTAAGATATAATCTCCAAGTCTTTGGATGAGTATCGATTTTTGGATTTAGCAAGGGCATTGACTTTTGTGTGCCCTATTGAAGATATACATGTAATCTTATTAACCCTTTACTCCATAAATACACCCGAGATATGATATAGATAGAATTCTAAAGTTTCTGCCATGGCCAAAATTTCCTGTGACCATGTGTCAATTAATATAATTGCTATTCATGATATTTCTTACACGAGTAAAGGGTTAAAAAGAATAAATGTACAAAGAATTATGCTATTGCAATGCACCCCATACCAGTCATTTTTTACAACAATCCTTTGACAGGAAAATAAACAGAACAGAACATAGCATGGTCACACCGTCTATCGAACCTCTTAACCTTTGACCAGGAACAGAAAACGTTTACTTTGAATATTGAAGAAAAAAATAAATCAGCAGTTCAAAATAATCTTTTATACATACCTTGAAAAAATTAAATATTTTTTATCCTCATCTATTAATCCCCAAACAATCCAGTGTTCCCGACCACCCGCATAACAAAAACAAAAATGGCTGCCAGAAAATATCACCTGCTTATCGAACCTTTCTTTCAGAAACTGTTTACTGTAACATAATACTCATAGTCACGTGATTTCATCATGGGCACGCGACCTTTGCATAAGCTGAAGGGGTCAGAGCTGTCAAACATTTTTTATGTGGTACACCTTTCAATTTATGTTGATATTCTATAACGTATTGAGAGTTTTCTCATGTTTAGCATAGTTAAGGGAAAATAAACTGTATTGACCTGTTTATGACGTATATTTCGTTTTTAAAGCTACGAGGCGTTGTTTACAGACAAAGCAACGGTACTCATGATTTTATGACATAGTATGCACTTGTACATGCGTAAAAACACAAAAAATGAAAGGTTCGATAAACAGGTGAGGTTCGATAGAAGGTGAGTGTACGATACATGTAATTTTATTCAAGTACTTGAACAATTCAGTTCATCGTCAGTGTCACATCACAATACAATTCAAGACAGACAGAAAATAAAGAATGACTTTCACTTTCTCTTTTACTGTTTGATCTTATGGTTATAGCCCATTAAATTTGGCTAAGACATCTTTGTCTCATTGCAACTTTTTGAAAAAAAGGCCTATTATTATGCATTTCTATGGTGTACTAATGTTGTTATATTGTCTCTGTCTAGATATTTCAATGAACAATAAACTATAAAACAAATATACTCTTGACAAGTTTATTTATATTTGCTCACAGTATCTTATACATGTACTAGCATACAAGGCATATACATTCAGATGTTCTTAACCCATTCCCTCATATTGACGACTCTGTAGAAGTCACTTTGCTCTATTTATCACAATGGTTTCAAACTACAATATTCTAAAATTTTCCTTTTCTCTAGTTAATGCTCCTTTTCAGTAGATTTATTCAAAGAGGTTGTATCTAAATATAGCCTATGAGGTAATGGGTTAAACACTGAAATTTCAGAGTGGAAAAGCTCCAGTGTTTAACCATTTCACCGCCAATGTCGCATAAATGCACCACGACAAATAGTGCAGTCCTAGATCAGACGCCGCCTTTTCAAGGTGGCGTCTGATCAGGGACTTCATTTTTTCTCAATCTTTATATATGTGCTTTATTCCTTTGACTGGGTTGCTACAAACCAAATTTCCCGGGCACATAACATTGCAAAATTTGGTGTTTCCTTTGTAATTTCTTTAATACATTATGAAACTTTCAAATATACTACCCTCATCTTTTTTCAAAATTCCTAGACAATTCCCTACATTTGCCTATATTTTCAAATTTCCCTGACAGTTCTCAAAATTCCCTGACCTTGAAAAAAAATTAAAATTCCCCTGACATTTCCCCGACGCGTGGTAACCCTGCTTGAAATTTGCATTTTATCTTATTTCCTTATTTTACCGATTGATTTAACAAACTTGGATTTCAGATGACAATTAGAAATTTGGCACCGAAAGGGGTAAATTAGAGCTGACTACAGTTTCAAACAATACCAAAAAATCCTGTGAACATTGGCAATTTTAAAAATTCAGCTAATAAATATTCATGATATTATTTCTTACATGAATATTCAACTGGGAAAGGATGGACTATAGAGTCCACTCAGTATGAAAGGCTTAATTTTACTGGATGATTTCGGGTGTCAAACACTAGATCCTGATCAGAGGGCTCCTCTAACTGTCCTCTGATCTGGATCTAAAGTTTGCAAATACCATACATGCATTCTAAATTGGATTGAAAACCCAATCACTGTCTGTATTAAGCAATTCCAATAGTAAATCTCTTCCATGGTTTTAACCCATCTGCGCCTGGTGTCCTCTTACCCTTTACTCCATGAATATTCATATAAGAAATAATGACATCATGAATATCAATTACATTTATAATTAGAATAATAGCACATGGACACATAACCATAGTTTTGGCCAAGGAAGAAACTAGAATCATATCAAATATAATACCATAAACATATCAAATATAATATCATAAACAAACGGAGCATATCCTTCTCTGTTTGCAAAGGCGTATTTATGAAGTAACGGGTTAATAGGGAAATATGCAAACAGTTTAGATCCAGACCAGGGGCTCCTGTAGGAGATCCTTGATCAGGGTCTGCACTGTTTGCTCTGTATTTTCCATGCACAAAATATTACTATCCTGCTTCTCCATAAATACACCTTTGCAAACAGAGTTGACTTGCATCAGATGACTCGTACAGGAGCCATCTGACCAGGCTTTGCTTAGTAATATACATGTAGATCTAATTCTACAGTTTCTGCCAAACATTCCTGTCTCCATAAGCTATTGTGACAATCTAATTAATATTCATGACGTCATTATTTCTTACAAAAATATTCATGGAATAAAAGGCTATAAACTCTTCCCTACTAATGAAAATTAGGTTTGCTCCAACTATATACATGTATACTCACTGGGACAATTCCGCATAGATTCACAGTTTCTATGGGTCGTGCTTGATTGCAGCATCAAACAACTTGGATCATGCAAACATGCTTTCCACCCAGCATCATAATTATTTGGATCCAAATTGTTTTCAAATCAAATTATGAATTCATCCATAGTGTGGAAAGCTAAGGGTACCCTACCTAATTAACCCGAGTACTTCGACATCCAATCATCTCTTCTATGAGTTGAACGAATCCCTTTCGCACCATTTTCATAACTTTTAAAAAGTACTTAGTTAAAGTACCTAGTTATAGTTTACTTTCAGTCCAAATGACCGCTCAGACGAATGTACTTTTACCCTTTTCCTCCTAGAAATGTCTTTTCAAGTGTTTGCAAACAAAGCTGACCAATCTATATGTATTCCTGTAGGAGCCGTCTATTCAGGTCTGTTGTGTTTGCTTATGAAATTATAATAGATCTGACTGTAGTATCCAAAGACTGACATAGAAGCAAATAGCGTAGACTGATAAAAGTGCTCTGTCCGAGTCTGCACTATTTGCCAAAGGTTGTTTGAATGCTTAACCCTTTCCTCCATGATTAATCATGTAAGAAATAATGACACTATGAATATTTAATTTAATAGATTAATTTGTTAAAGTAGCACATGGACACAGGAATTTTTAGCCATGGCTGAAACTGTAGAATCATATCTATATTATATCACAAGCAAACAGAGCAGACCCTGATCAGACAGCTCCTATAGGAGCCATCTGATCTGGGTCTACTTTGTTTGCAAAGGCGTAGAAAGGTGTATTCATGGAGTAAAGGGTTAGTGTAATACGAGTACTAGTAATTGTAAACTATCAATCAGTGACATTTGTTGATCAGGATACATGTTTAACCCTTTCCCTCATTTAAACTTTTTTTCACGCATTTGCAAACAGAGTAGACCCAGATCAGACGGCTCCTATAGGAACCGTCTGATCAGGGTCTACTCTGTTTGCTAATAGGATTTGATACACCTGTTTCTTTACTTTCTAAAATGGCTACAATTGTCCACCTTCCATGTTTCTTTATAACTATTGTGTCCACGAATATTCAGTAGGTATTGAAATTTATAATAAACATAGAACAGGGAAAGGGTTAAGGCAATGCCTTGGGAGCAATAGACTCTACAGTAGAACCTAAGCGGCCATTCATTTATTGATCATAGGGGTATTAATGAAAAGACAGGTGGTTCCTAAATGCAGGACAAAAGTAATGCAGAAAGCTCCTGTAGGAACTTTCTGCATTACTTTTGACCTGCATGAAGCTACCACCTGCCTTACAGAACCCACAATTAGACCTGATTTTGATGACTGCTTAACCCTTTCCCTCATGTAAACGTGTTTTCACGCATTTTCAAACAGAGTAGACCCAGATCAGACGGCTCCTAGAGGAGCCGTCTGATCAGGGTCTACTCTGTTTGCTAATAGAATTTCAAAGTCTGCCTTTACTTTCTAAAATGGCCACAATATTCCACCTTCCATATTTCATTTGAACTATTTTGTCCATGAATAATCAGTAGGTATTGAAAATCGTAATAAACATAGAACAGGGAAAGGGTTAAGAGAAATTGTATAAGACATTGCCTTGGTAACACTAGAATCTATACCTTTGGAAATCATCCAATAGCCGGCCAATAGGTGATAGTTTTTTTTTACCATTTCAACACTTAGTAAAGTTTGTTGTTACAATTCTCAGATACAATATCAGAGTGACAAATCATTTGGACCCTGATGATTCATTCTGTTGGCAGAGGTCATTACAAACTGGTCCAGTTTATACTTAAATTTAGAAAAGAAGATAAATCGTTAAGCATGTGTAACTGGTTGTTATTTGCAAATAATGTTGACTTGTGTCCCATTTGTCATTTAAAATTCTCTAGCTTTCTAATCAAAATCCAAACTGTTTGACACCCTGATAATGTACATGTAGTTGTAAAGAAACTACAGAAGATTTCGACTTAAAACCTGAAGCAGACAATAATCTCTGCAGACAAATTTATTTGTCACTAATCCGATAATATTTTCGTCTTTTAAATCTTAATTATTACGATGAACTGTTTATTTCAAAGCTTAGGCTTGAATTCATTAACATTCTCAGGCCGGACACTCATCTCACTAAAATATAAACTTCTGCAGTAGAGGAATAGAAGCAATGTGTACGAGTGAAAACTGTACACCCAGACCAGCTGATCTACATGGTTGGGGCTCCTATTAGCATCTGCAGGTTTTATTATCCAAGATCACAAATCACTAGAAAATAGATCTTTAAACCCATTACTTCATTAATATTCATGGGTCTACTTTGTTTGCAAAGGCGTAGAAAGGTGTATTCATGGAGTAAAGGGTTAATGTAATACGAGTACTAGTAATTGTAAACTATCAATCAGTGACATTTGTTGATCAGGATACACGTTTAAGGCAATGCCTTGGGAGCAATAGACTCTACAGTAGAACCTAAGCGGCCATTCATTTATTGATCATAGGGGTATTGAAAAGACAGGTGGTTGCTTAATGCAGGACAAAAGTAATGCAGAAAGCTCCTACTTTTGACCTGCATTAAGCTACCACCTGCCTTACAGAACCCACAATTAGACCTGATTTTGATGACCGCTTAACCCTTTCCCTCATATAAACGTGTTTTCACGCATTTGCAGAGTAGACCCAGATCAGACGGCTCCTAGAGGAGCCGTCTGATCAGGGTCTACTCTGTTTGCTAATAGAATTTCAAAGTCTGCCTTTACTTTCTAAAATGGCTACAATATTCCACCTTCCATATTTTAAACCCATTACTTCATTAATATTCATGTACGAAAGAATGACGTAATGAATATTAATTTGATGCATTTTCTCATCAACAAGCTGTCTGATCTGGGTATACTGTTTGAAAAAGGCATATAGATGGAGTAAAGGGTGGTCTTGGTGTGTAATGATAACCTTAAATAACTCCCAAAAACATCACTTTTCTAATTGCGATCAAAAATACAATATATCAAGATGTGTTTGTGAAACACTATGCCCCGAACTGGCGATTTGACCTATAGTTTGGACATTTGAACTTGAAGTCAAGTCTCTATCTCAAATAGTTCAAAAGTAATAACGAACGAACAGACAGCCCACAAACAATATACCCCCATCTATATCTTGGGGCATAAAAATAGAATAACAGTATTTCAACAATAAAATGATAATAATCGGTAATAAGAATATATCAGCTGTTGTCCAGTAAGAAATCCTTTATGTCTTCTTGCATCTTAGACCTGCAATGACAAAGGAAAAATGTGAAACTGTTCAAAGGTATTACATTCATATGACAATTTTGATCATTTTAAGTTGTACTGATACATATAAGAGTCCCAATTCATCCTAAAAATTATTGATGCAGTACAAAATGTCAGACAGTAAAGACATGCAAAATAGCATAATATATGAGCTCTGCTGTATGAAATTCTACCTTTAAGGTTTTGCAAATGGTATAGAACCAGATCAGATGACACATTTAACCCTTTACTTCATACAAATGCATTTTTAAGCATTTGCAAAAGAGTAGACCCAGATCAAATGGCTTCTATAGGAGCCATCTGATCAGGGTCTGCTCTGTTTGCTTATGACCTGATAAAGTCTTGATCCTACAGTCTTTGTCAGAGAAAATAAATCCGTTGAAAATTTTACATTATGAAAATTCAGCTAATAAATTATCATGTATTTCTTACATGAATTTTGAGCAGGGAAAGGATCAAAATGTGATTTTTTAGAATTTTGTAGTTTTAAACCATTGTGACAAATAAATAGAGGGTTTGCTCCTATGGATTTCAAAAAGTGACTTTTACAGAGGCGTCAAAATGGGAGAATGGGTTAAATGTGGTGGATGACTGATACTACACTGATGTTCAGCCTAAAGGTCATTTGTTGCATAGCTGGACTGAATCATGGCTAATGTAATTTCCAGAGGTCTTACAAAAATAGAGCTCTAGCAGCTGTGAAAAGTTTAACACATTTATGTCCCTTCCTTCACTGACTAATATTGTGACACTTAATGTGTCAATGATTGACTGGTCTAGTGGATTAATGTACGTTTCTGCCAACTATAGGCTAACTGGACGCCCTAGAGAGAGGGAGGGGAGTGGATACAGAGAAACCTGGGAGCTATGCCCTACTCTTATTATCGATAAAGTTTCCCTGGTACTTTTAGATGCCTAGACTTCGGTTTATAAAGTCTCATCCGAAAGACTTGGTCAAGCAGGGGATCGCACCCGGGACCCCTGGTATTGTATGTGTATATGCAACAGAGCTCAGAGACAGAGTCATTGAATCTTTGCAAACATGCATATTTTATGTGCCACAGTATTTCAATATTGACTAGAAATGTGTGCACTTGACGGGGATGCTCCAATCTGACACTTGATACTTAATGCCCTATATTCTTTGAATGACTCGGGCATTAAAATGGCACTGATCAGAGGACTCCTCTAGCAGCCCTCTGATCTGGGTCTACACTGTTTGCAAATGACAGTGCATACGTGCCCCACCATCAAAAGGGTTAGATAAACCTATTTTCCTACATGAACCAGTTGTACCTTACCTTCTAGCCCTCCATGATACATCCTTCAGCACATACTCTGGCAATCTGTACACATCATCCTAAAACAGTGAAGTCTCAACTTGTGAGATTAGTGTGACACTATTCCAACTACATCTCTTAACCCTTTACTCAATTAATTTTCATGTAACAAATAATGACATCATGAACATCAATCAGAATAAGTTTTAAAATGGAATATTAACACAAGAAACTTTTGCCAAAGCAGAAACTGTAGAATCAGATCTATATCATTCCATAAGTAAACGACAAACCGTGATCAGACTGATCCTATAGGAGCCGTCTGATCTGGGTCTACTTTGTTTGCAAAGGAGTAGAAAGGTGTATGTATGGAGTAAAGGAAGGTGTATGTATGGAGTAAAGGGTTAATATCTATAAGCATTTGCAAAAATTGTCTTCTTTAATTCTGAAAACAATGTTTTCTTCCTTTACTTTCCAAACTCACGATCAGAGTGTCAAAACATTTGAGTTCTGATGAGACACAAAGTTACTCAGTGTCTCATCTGGATCCACACTATCTGCAAAGGGCATCACTATGTTGCACCATAGAATGTAGTTCAATAGTTTTGTGTTCAGCCTTCGAACTGTTAATATGGTGCCAAAATAGTTATCAATTGTTATCTGAACAAATGTTTGTTAGCAGAGGTTTATCCTAAAATGAAATATTTCTTGAGTATTTAACCCTTTACTCTGTAAATACAACTTTCTACACCTTTCGAACAGAGTAGACCCAAATCAGACAACTCCTATAGGAACTGTCTGATCAGGGTCTGCTCTGTTTGCTTATGGCATGATATCTATATGATTCTACAGTTTCTGCCAAGGCCAAACATTCCTGTGCCCATATGCTATCACAACAATTAGTCTTAATTAATATCAATGATGTCATTAATTCTGAAATGAATATTCATAGAGTAAAAGGTTATGAATACTAATAGACTTTGGGATTGGAGAATTATAAAACCAAACCTTATGGTTAACCTTTTACTTCATAGATATCTATTTTATTCCATTAGCAAATAATGAAGACCTTGGTCACATAGTTCCTACAGTTCTCTGATCAGGCTCTACTCTGTCTGCAAAGGCACTAACCCTTCACTCCATGAATATTTATGTCATAAAAAATGACATCATGTATATTAATTACATTGTTGTAACAGAACTACTAACACAGGATGTTGTGGCTATGGCAGAAACTGTAGAATCATATCTATATCATATCAGAAGCAAACAGAGCAGACCCTGATCAGACGGCTCCTATAGGAGCCATCTGATTTGGTTCTTCTCTGTTTGCAGAGGCATATCAAGGTGTATTTAATTTATGGAGTGAAGGGTTAAAAGGCATATCTATGGAGTAAAAGTTAAAGCATCTAATTCTCTATTTGTTTGATGTGGCAGTATGTTTTTATACAAGAACCAAATTAATTCATATTCAAAACAGATGAAGTCTTGCATGAATATTCATCAGGTAAGGGCACACTATACAAAAGCAAAGACAGTACAAGAAGTTTCCAAACCAACTTACCAGCTCCTTCACTACAAGCCTACAACCATAACATAGACAGTGCAACACCTCTCCAGGGGTAGGCCTGTAAAGTAGTACAACAAAATAATGACCCTCTTTCGAACTTGACTTATTAAAAGAATATAATGTCCTAGTTTATGTAGTCATTGCAGATAAAGATAATATTTCAAAAAGTAAGTAGAGAATATATATGAAGACTTGAGCATTCCATTGCATTCAAGTTTGATTTTTTTTTTTATTAATCCTTTACTCCATAAATACGCCTTTCTATGCCTTTGAAAACAAAGAAAACTCAGATCAGACTGCTCCTGTAGGAGTCGTCTAATCAGGGCCTGTTCTGTTTGCTTATGATATTATATAGATACGATTTTAGTTTCTGCCATGGCCAAACCTTTCAGTGTCCATGTGCTATTATAACAGTTAATCTAATTAATATTAATGATGTCATTATTTCTTAAAAGAATATTCATGGAATAAAGGGTTACCGTAATGTACTTATTTCAACTCTATTGTTTTCAATTATACCTCTTACATCATTATAGGTAGCCAGCACTTAACTTTTTCCCTCATATTGACACCATTTGACGCCTCTGTAAAAGTCACTTTTTGAAACCGTTGTGATAAATAGAGCAGTTGCTCCAATGGAGCAAATGCTCTATTTATCACAATGGTTTCAAAACTACACAATATAAAAAATATTCCTTTTCTCTTGTAAATGCTCCTTTTTGGTAGATTTATTCAGAGGTTGGATCTAAAAATAGCATATAAGGTAATGGGTTAACCCTTTACTTCATCAACATTCATGTTACAAATAATGATAGCATGAATAATTGTTTACAAGCTTAATTTTTAAAATGGCATATGAACAATCGCTATATTTGCCACGGTAAACAATGTAGAATCAGATCTATATAGCTCCATAAGCAAACAGTGCAGATCCTTATCAGACGGCTCTGCAGTAGCTGCCTTTCTGGGTCTACTCTGTTTGCAAAGTCATTTAAAGGTGTATCTATGGAGTAAAGGGTTAATGTGTGTTCACACTGACCTGTTTGACTTGGAAGTCTGACAACTCCCATCTCCTTCTCCACAACACTGGACAGTGCTGCTAGAGTTGTCTGCCTTTCCCTCTTTGCCACGTGATATTTTCTGGGAGAACTCTACAGCAGACAAGGCTGAGGCTGCACCAACACTGGTATCAAGAGGTCCCTGCATGAAGAAAACTGACTGACATTATTCACAGTATAGAATCTATCAGGTCTAAAGATAGTGTACAGAAATATAAGATACACTTCCTTCTGAAAATAAGAATTGTTTGAAAATGTAATCGCTTCAACACCTATACATACAGTATATTGGATATATTTTAGTTAAAAATAAATACTGGTTTTTAACTGGAGTGTAACGGCAGGTTGTTAACCCTTTCTTGATAGAGATGCCTTTTGACTCATTTACAAACAGAGAAGACCCCGATCCCCAGGGGATAAAAGAATTAACACTTCGCTTGCTATTCGCGTCAATATACCTACATGTAAATACTGAAGACCCAGATGAGACAGCTCCTTCAGGAGCTGTCTCATCAGGGTCTACACTATTTACAAGTTGATTGTGCAACCAGTGCATTCCACAGCAGTGATTGCACAGCGAAATACTTGCACACAGTGAAGATATATGTAATTATACAACATGGCATGTGTAAAGAAAGAGAAATGTATTTTAAAATTCAGCAAGCGAAGGGTTAAGACTCATTTTGGGTTGTCACTGTAGACAAGTTTTACTGTATATGATAGGGATACAGTCTGGTCCTTATGGAATACTAAATTACTCCATATCTCATCAGGATCCAAACTATTTGAAAAAGTTATCAATACTTCATGAATAGAATTTATAGTGGTAACATATATCATGCAGTAAAACTATCAAATTTACCTGACACATAGCACAAGTCTTGTCAGTTTTGTTGTCCCTGTTGGAGTCTAGCTTTTCACCAGTCCTACAAAAAGAATCAAGAATCAAGAGGGTCATGATGGCCCTAGATTGCTTACCCTAGTTACCATCAGACTTTTTGGATTTTCATAATTTGGAGAAAAGATGCTATAAACTACATTGTTACAATGAAATAACTAGTTCCTTAATAAAAACATATGTTCAAACAGAGTAGACCCAGATCCGACAGCTCCTATAGGAGCCATCTGATCAGAGTCTACTGTGTTTGCCTGTGTTTACAGATATGATTCTGTCAAAGTCAAAAAATTCTTTAAAAGGTTTACATTATAAAACTTTAATAAGCTAATAAATATTCATGATGTCATACTTTCTGACATGAATATTAAAACAGGGAAAGGGTTAATAAGTTTTGAAAGATAAAGGGAACATAAACAGATAGCATATTAGCCATCGCCATCGCCACTGAGTAGGATCTGGATCTGAGCATTACTATGTTAGATTGATCAAGGGCACATAACACTAGACCTACTGTTCTGAAATTAGTCACATGTCATGGCTATAAATTATGTTTGAATATGATAAGGATCAGTAAAATATCAAGTGCTAGAGCATAAAAATGGTAAAATAAGCAATTATTTATGAGAAGTCCATGGTAAATAAATCTACATGTACACCTACTAGTCTGGTTTTGTCTATAATCGAATTTGGCAAAATATTACGATCATATGCATTGTTACACATGTATGGTAAAGATTTATCAAAGAACAAATGTGCTAGAGTGTAAACATGGTAAAATGTGCCCATTTTTACATTTAACTGTTTACCTACTTATCTCATTTTGCTTAAAATAAAACTGGAAAAAGATCTTCATTAGCAGTTAGAGTGCAATCTGAGTGTAAATAGACTATTTTTTGACAAGTCAAAAAGTCTATAAAGCTAGTTCTCAGATTTCAATGGACAGTCGTATATAAATAATACAGTAAAACCTCTCTATAACGGCCACTAAATAGTGTTAATTAGTTGTTTTTTAGGGCAGGTGGCTGCTTAAAGCAAGGTGAAAGTAAAACAGAACGCTCCTATAGGTGGCTGCTTAAAGCAAGGTGAAAGTAAAACAGAACGCTCCTATAGGAGCGTTCTGTTTTACTTTCACCTTGCTTTAAGCAGCCACCTGCCTTTACCACAAAATATTTGATGTAATTTAGTGGCCGTTATAGAGAGGTTTTACTGTACATGTATGTCTTGTCAAGCATATAAAATTGACAATAACCCAACTAATTTGTAGCGGAATCGTCACTAAAGTTGCAAAGATCCACAAGGGTCCCACGGTGGTTATGAAAGTTCAGGAAATAATGACAGTGAATATTAAATACATAAATTATAATTAAACATGAACACATGAATCTTATGCCATGGCAGAAACAGTATAGAATCAGACCTACATTATTTCATAAGCAAACAGAGTAGACCCTGATCAGACTGCTCCTATAGGAGCAGTCTGATCTGGGTCCACTCTGTTTGCAAAGGCATTAAAAGGCAATCTATAGAGTAAAGGATTAAAGTAACAAACGCTTTTTCTCCTCCAGCAACATTTTTTATTTTCTGACACTTTCTAAAAGAGTAGTGTTTCTTGAATTAGACCAAATTGTACCTCATGATGTTGCTGACAGTAGAGGGGTACTCGGCCTGTAGACCTGTCACAAACGTCTCTGTCAGATGTTCTATACTGGCCCCTGGCTCACCCTGAAGTACAAACATAGCAAATCATGTAGGTTGTTACTGAAAGAAAGTTGTGCGGACTGTTGTCCCTGTACCAAAACCTAAGCATCTTGTGTATGTAAGCCATTATAAAAATTCTAACTGTTCATGATGTCATTATTTTGTATTAACACTTTCATCCATGAATATCCATGTACGAAATGATGACATCATGAATATTTATTAGATTACTTGTTATAATAGCACATGCACACACAAAGTTTTTGCTATGGCAGAAAGTGTAGATTCATATCTGTATTATATCTATATTATATCAAAAGCAAACAGAGCAGACCCTGATCAGACGGCTCCTATAGGAGCCGTCTGATCTGGGTCTACTCTGTTTGCAAAGGTGTAGAAAGGCGTTTTTATGGAGTAAAGGGTTAAACAGGAAACAGAATATTCTAAGGTAACTGACAACTCACCTTCGTGGTCAGTGCAGGAATAAAGACGGTCTCAACCTCATGCAAACTGTTGTACATCGCAACTTCCTTAGAGCTGAAGTCTCTGAAAATGGGAGAGAAACCAGACATCATGTTGTACTTTTAATCCTTTATCTCATAAATATTCATGTAAGAAATAGTGAAATCATGAATATTTATCAGCTGATTTTTTTATAATGACATATGCACATATGATGTTTTTGGCTTTGGTAGAAACTGTAGAGACAGACCTGTTATTTCACAAGCAACAGAGCAGACCCTGATCAGACAGCTCCTACAGGAACCATCTGAACTGGGTCTACTCTGTTTGCAAAGGGCATTAACCCTTACAGTGCGGGACACAAGTCACTTATGTCCTTTGCAAACAGTGTAGACCCAGATGAGAGGGCTCCTGGAGGAGCCCTCTCATCAGGGTCTGCACTGTTTGTCATGTTACAATGTTTTATAGAAAAATCCCTAAATATTCACTATAAGCTTGACCTGTTTGAATTTTGGAATAGTCCATTTAAAAATTCAGCATTGTAAGCGTTAAAAGTCATTAATATGAAGGAAAGGTTTAACCCTTTATCTTATGAATATTTCGTAAGAAATTATCAGTCAGCTGAAACTGTATTTAAGGTATTTAATAAGTAAACAGAGCAGAGCCTGATCAGACAGCTCTTACAGGAGCCATCTGATCTAGGTCTACTCTGCTAGCAAATGTGTGAAAAGGTATTCTATGAGGTAAAGGGTTAACCATTTAGATGCAGAAAGCAATTGCACACAGTGTAGACCAAATTCAAATGGCTCTTAGAGGAGGCCTCTGGTCAGGGTTTATACTGTTTGTCATTCAAAATCTTTTCATGAATTATGCCCTTCCATACTGAATGGATTCTGTCATTAACTCATTCTGTCCTAGACTATTTTTAGACCCAATCTCTTTGAATAAATCTACCAAAAAGGAGCATTAACTATAGAAAAGGAGAATTTTAGAATTATGTAGTTTTAAAACCATTGTGATAAATCGAGCATTTGCTCCTATGGAGAAAATGCTCTATTTATCAAAATGGTTTCAAAATGTAAATTTTACAGAGGGGACAAAATGCGTCACTAGGAGGGAATGTGTTAAACAAAAATGAACCATTCCACTCTAAACATTCAAAGATTTAAGAACAACACTTCTATTTAATAAAGATGAAGTTAAAACCTTGTCACAATTTAGTTAACCCTTTCCAAAATTACATATGTATTAGGGAAATATTTTGAAAACTATTAACCCATTACTTCATAGGCTATTTTTAGACCCAACCTCTTTGAATAAACCTACCCAAAAGGAGCATTAACTAGAGAAAAGAACACTTATAGAATTGTGTAGTTCTGAAATCATTGTGATAAATAGAGCATTTGCTCCTATGGAGCAAATGCTCTATTTACCACAATGGTTTCAAAATATGATTTTTTCAAAGGCGTCAATATGAGGGCAAGGGTTAAGATACAGATAATGTGCTGAATAATATGTCAAGATCAAAACTGTTTTTCAAGAAAATAATTACTTTTAGACTTGAAACAAAATTGCGGGTGATGGTGATTTAGTGTTCAAAGTGTACATTTTATCAAGCCCGGGATTTGACATTACATGAGAACTGTTTATATACGAGTCAATATCACCCATGTTCAAATCCTATCTTTTAATTTTACATCAGTTATAAAACAATTTTTACAAATTCTAAATACTGGTAATATATTTTCTCCAACAACTTGGTTGGTAGTTCATGTGTCACTTAATAAATATTTAAATAAACTTTCCCACTTTAATATTCATATAAGAAATAATGACATATGTACACAGGAAAAGATTTTTGTATTGGTAGAACTGTAGAGTTAGATCTACATGTTTTATAATTTCATAAGTAAACAGCAGACCCTGATCAGATGGCTCCAATAGGAATTGTCTGATCAGGATCTTGACTGTTTGCAAAGGCATGAAAAAGCATTTGTACGAGAGAAGGGTTAAGGGAAAACTGTACGTCCAAACTCAGACCTTTTATACCCCAGGAACTAAACCCTAAGTCAGATAAGACCAAATCTGTAAGACAACAGATGCAATACAAACAATCATTACCGCAAGGGCCGCAAAAACATAATATCTTCATGACGTTTGTCAGCAAATGCCTGAAATATAAAAATTCTTGTAATTGTATATGATTATAATTAGGAGGTCGGTAAGTCTAGTAGAACAAACGATCAACGGCTGTTGTAGATACGATTTTATTCAAAACCAACGTTTCGCCTATACAATAGGCTTCATCAGGGTGATTATAATTAGAAAGACTTGATGCAGAACTGTACATATTCATTAGAGAAAATTGTGAGCTAACAATACAATCTAGATAGACAGACACAGACAGACAGATGGACAGACAGAAAGATGGACAAACAGACAGACAGAGAAGTAATCCTTGAGTGTCATCCTGTATAAGCACAAAAATGATTCTTATTTCTTAAGCAAAGTTTTGAAAAATAAGTTTAAATTGTCTTACTGTTTCCATGGCAGCATGAGCACCTCGGCCTGTAGACATGTCTGTAAGTAGCCTAACAGCCAGCTGGGAACCACAGGTTCCCACCATCAACTTACTGTACCCACATTGCTGTGCCACCTCATATAGTACCTTATGTCTACAACAGAAAATATTATCTTCAAAACGAAATATCTGTTTGTGTGAAAATATTTCTAAGGCTCTAGAAATTTTGGCACCAACAGGGAAAAAATGTATGACCTTTTTACAGGACTAAATGTAAAGATGTTGGGAGTTATAGTAGTGATTAAAATCAACTCTTTCCTTAATATAAATGTTTTTTCACGCCTTTGTAAACACAAGTAGAGCCAGGTCAGCCATCCGATCAGGGTCTGCTCTGTTTGCATATGGAATAATATACATGTACATAATTATGTAGATCGGATTCTTTAGTTTCTGCCAAGATAAAACATCCTGTGTTCATGTATAATTATAAACAGACAATAAATATTCATATCATTATTTCATGAATATTGAATGGATAAATGGTTAACCCTTTTTTAATCTTTTTTAAGGCTTTGCAAACAGATTAGACTCAGATCAGACAAGTCATCTGATGAGGTTCTGCTCTGATTGCTTCTGGAATAATTAAGGTTTGATTTAATGGTTTGCCATTGTTCAACAGTTTAACTCTAATTCTCATCAGGATCTAAACTTGTTCTCATGTTTGTTTTCATATCTGAGCCACATCATGACAGGCTGATCATTAACGTTACAAATGTAGAGAAAAATATTTCACGTTAGATTAGATCTGAAATGAACAGTAAAACCTTTCAATTTAGTATAATGTCGATCTTGGAGACTGGTTGCAGCTTAATGCAGGGTGAAAGCTTTCTGCAAGACTTTCACTCTGCATTAGCAGCCACCTACCTAAGAGTATCTACATGTAAATTCTTCTATACTAGAATTCTGATTCAGATGAGTTTTACTGTAAACATACGAGGCTTGTTCGGAAATTATTGAGACACTCTAGATATTGAACGCAAGAAAAGAGACAGACGTTTTGTTTTTTCCAGTGGAACAGATGCATGATTTTACTATCAGCGAGCGAAAAAAGTTGTGATCTAGCACCTCTGGTTTTACTACAGTGTCTATTGGAAGTGCATGACTCAATAAGATCCGGCACACAGCGACGTTATGAATACGACGTCGTCTGTGCGTTATTTACGCCTGCACATTACCTGTCCATACTACTCTTTCTCGAAGTAAATACCGTTTAACTTGATGCACTTCATGTGTCGCTGAACCCATTTATCGTACACACATGTTTTAATGTTCGGTCAAAATTTTGAGCTGTTGCTATCCCGATATCATTTTTCAGTGCAATGTCCCGCACAGTCTGACGCGCATCTTGTTTTATATAACTGGCTATGTTTGACGTTAAGCTTTCACAGACGATTGTCGGCCGTCATGCACCTTTGGACTTTAGTGGAGTTGATGGATCTTGCGCAAATTTTCCGTGCCAGCGATATACTAATGCACGCGAAACTTTGTTACTGCATCTAGTCTTTTCAAGTATTTTCTTCGTTTCCACAGGCGTCTTTCCGAGCTCTACACAGATTTTGATGTAGCTCCGCTGCTCCGCCTTGACGTCAGATTCCATATCTCTAGCGTAACTTTGATGTCTGCGATTTCGCGTAAAAGCATTAAACTTCTTTATAAATCGTTCAAACTGCGCATAACGTTGACAAAGTAACGTCATAATTTGGACGGTTTATTCGAGTTAGTTACAACGACGTTCACTCGCCTTTTCTATAAGAACTTGCAAATCGTATAAAAGAGGTATGTTCATAAATACATGTGCTAGCGTCGTGCTCCGGGTATCTGCACCCGGGACAAGTTTAGGAAATATTGAATTCGAATTGTAGTAAATAGATGATATTTTTTTGTTTCGCATGAATTATGAATGTTATCTATATATGTGTATAGAATTTTAGAGATGTACGTTCAGTAGATCTGGAAAAATAGCCAGTGTCTCAATAATTTCCGAACAAGCCTCGTATATTGAATTTACTTAAAAATTTTGACACCTGATTGCCTGTCTAACCCATTTGTCACTATTTTGTTCAGTTTTAATTGGACTGACATACTAGCTTGCTCCTTAAACTCTTTGCACGCTAGCGGTGAAACTGTGATTACCTATGCAAACAGTTTAGATCCAGATGAGACGCCGCATAATGCGGCATCTCATCAGGATCCAAACTGTTTGTCACCTTGACCATATTTTTGCAAAGAAATGAGAAAAATTTTATTTCAAGAATTGAAGTAGACGACAATTGTGGCAGACGAAAAATTACTTAGCATGCAAAGAGTTAAAGAGCAGTTTGATCTGGGTTTGCACTATTTGCTTTAGTTTGTCTGTGCAATACTCAATGTACTAACCTGAGAGACTCAATGAAGTCTTCCTTGGCTGAGACAGACTTCATGTTAGCAAGTATTTGTTTTAACTGCTCCTCAGTCCGCTCATACACCTGGAACTGGCTCGACACCCTGTCAGCCTGCACAGAACTTGACACACCTGTCTCTAACTCTCTGGAAAAAAGGGAATCAATAACATTGAACATTTCAAACACAAGCAATAATCAACCCTTTCCCTGTTTACATTTATTCAAGATTTCTTCACCGCATGGATATTCATGGATAGAGTCAATAATACCTAACATGGGAAAGGGAATTATTTCACTGTTGTGGAAATTGCATAATCAGATCTATAAATTCCTATAAGCAATCAACAGAGCAGACTCTGATCAGACGGCTCCTATCAAAACATTACAACAATTTTTTCAAAAACAGGCATTGGGAAATGGCTGCTACAACCATGACAAATACATGTAAATGTTTTCCACTATGTTAATGACATCAGTTTCAACACAAAATATTTCTTTATTTGTGACCATAATCCTTTATTGGATTTTCAAATAAGGGCTTCAATCATAAGTCTTACTTCAAACAAAAGCCGTGGTTTCTGATATGGGCTCTAAAATTTCTACCAGGTATCTATATAGTACATGTACAAGAAAAAGACTGCAGATATAAAAATTACCGATATGCTGGACTGCTACACTCGCTCATGTCAGGCAAGGACACACTGGCAGTGCCTGAGCTGTATTCACTGGCTGTGTCACAGTCAATGGGGCTTGTCATGTGATCTGTCATGTGACTTGAGGCTCTGGTAGTTCTTCCATCCTTTACCTGACCGAGGGAACTTGTCAAACCATCTAAATCCAAACCCTAAAATGAGAACACCTGATGTGGATACTTACACCTGCATGGGGTTTCATTAACCCTTTGAATGCAGAACACACATGCTTATATTATACCATTGAGCAAACAGAGAAGAGGCTGATCAGACTGCTACTATAGGAGCCATCTGATCTGGGTCTACTCTATTTGCAAAGGCTAAAAGCTAATGGCGTATTTATGGAGTAAAGGGTTATACACTAATCAATCTATTGAAAATGATAGCTGTGCAGTTCTCAGCTGTGCAAATTCTCTTGTTTCACTTTTAACCCATTCCCGTATAGGCTATTTTTAGATCCAACCTCTTTGAACAAATCTACCGAAAAGGAGCATTACTACTAAAAACGTAAATTTTAGAATTGTGTAATGTTGAAACCATTGTGATAAATAGAGCATTTGCTCCTATGGAGCAAATGCTCTATTTATCACAATGGTTTCACAAAGTTACTTTTACAGAAGCGTCAAAAGGCGTCTATATGCGGGAATGGGTTAAATGGCATCCCCTTTCCCCTATTTTGAACACTTTACTCCATGTATTTTCATATAAACAAATAAAGACATCATGAATGATTTATTTTTACAATAGCATATGAACACAGGAATGTCTGGACAACCATTTACCTGTTAAATATTCATGATGGTAACAATGGCACAGTGAAAACTTATGAACTAAAATTTATAATGGCAAATGAACACAGGATTGTTTGGTATTGGCTGAAACTCTTGAATCAGATCTATATTATTTCATATGGAAACAATAGAGACTCTTACCAGACAGCTCCTATAGGAGCCGTAGGACCTGGATTCATTCTGTTTGCAAAGGCGTGAAAAAGCGTTTGTATTAGATAAAAGATTATGAGCTATCCTATTATACCTTTACTCCATAAATACCCCTTTGCAAACAGAGTAGATCCAGATCAGATGGCTCCTATAGGAGTCAGCTGATCAGGATCTGCTCTGTTTGCTTATGGAATAATATAGATATGATTCTTCAGTTTCTGCTATGGCCAACTATACATATGTTAATGTGCCATTGTAACATTAATTTTGATCTAATTAATATTCATGACATTATCATTTCTTATATAAATATTTGTGGAGTAAAAGGTTAATAATACGCACCTCCTCCAGAGCCCGTATATAGCACGGGAAGCCAGCATTTTCAACTATGGACTGGATCTTTACACAATTAGCCAACCTCTCCTCCGGACCAAGCCCAATACTAGCACCCTCTAGAACAACGGAAACAAGATGTGTTTGTGAAACACTATGCCCCCTCGATATGATATTTGACCCTGAAGGATGACCTTGATCTTGAAATGTCACCCCTCAAACAGTGCAGCTTCACGGGGTACACATGCATACCAAATATCAAGTCTGTATCTCTACTGGTTCAAAAGTTATGGCCAATGTTAAAGTTGGTGACCTTTGACCATGAAGGATGACCTTGAGCTTGACATATCACCCCTCAAACTGTGCAGCTTCATGAGATACACATGCATACCAGTATCAAGGCTGTATATCTACTGGTTCAAACGTTATGACCAATGTTAAAGTCGGTGACCTTTGACCCTGAAAGATGACCTTGACCTTGACATGTCACCCCTCAAACTGTGCAGCCAAATGAGAAACACATGTATACCAACTATCAAGTCTGTATCTCTACTGGTTCAAACGTTATGGCCAATGTTAAAGTCGGTGACCTTTGACCCTGAAAGATGACCTTGACATGTCACCCCAAAACTGTGCAGCTTCATGAGATACACATGTATACCAAATGTCAAGTCTATATCTCTACTGGTTCAAAAGTTATGGCCAATGTTAAAGTCGGTGACCTTTGACCCTGAAAGATGACCTTGACATGTCACCCCCAAACTGTGCAGCTTCATGAGATACACATGCATACCAAACGTCAAGTCTGTATCTACGGGTTTAAAAGTTATGGCCAATGTTAAAGTCGGTGATTTGACCCATATATTTGACCTCTGACCTTGAAGGATGACCTTGACCTTGACATGTCACCCCTCAAAATGTGCAGCTTCATGAGATACACAAGCATGCCAAATATCAAGTCTCTATCACTACTGGTCCAAAAGTTATGGCCAATGTTAAAGTCGGTGATTTGACCCATATATTTGACCTCTGACCTTGAAGGATGACCTTGACCTTGACATGTCACCCCTAAAAAATGTGCGGCTTTATGAGATACATATGCATGCCAATTATCAAGTCTCTATCTGTACTGGCTCAAAAGTTATGACCAATGTTAACCCTTTACCCAATAGCCTGTTTCTAGTTTTGAAGACATATGACCACTTAAAGCAGGTTGAAAGTAAAGCAGAATGCGCCTTAAGGCGCATTCTGCTTTACTTTCAGCCTGCTTTAAGCTACCACCTACTAGGATATAGAAAATATTTATTATGCAATATGTTCATGACTGTATGAATTTGAACTATTTTCTTCAGCGGAGGAATAAATCAAACACGCTAAAAGCCGCTTCTATCAGGTAAAGGGTTAATGTTCCTGACAAACAAACAGACAAACGGACAAACAGACAGGGCAAAAACAATATGCCCCCCAGATCTGATCTAGGGGTCATAAAAATATAATAAAACCAATTGTGACTTTTTTCATTTAAAAATTCTATCTATAAACGATTGTATAACGTTTGTTCTATTGTTAGTGTTTGTTTTTTTTTTTTTTAAAGTCTATACAGTAATATATATGTTGTACACAGATACAAACAATTACACTGCAAAACTTGACTGGCAATTTTGTAATTATTAATAACCTTTAGAAAGAAATTGGATAATGATACTGCTGAGATTCTAATATCTCAGCAGGTTCCGGATGTTTTGCCACGCTAAAAGTGTTTTCTTCCTGAATATTCATGCAAGAACTAATGACTTCATTAAAATTAATTATATGTGTATGATTTCTTATATTGGCATAAAAGAGTTAACTCCCTTCCCAACTCTATATTTAGTCCTAATTTCAATACCTACTGAATATTCAAGGACAAAATAGTTAGGTCAGTTATAATGAAATATGAAAAGAAAGGTAGAACATTGAAGTCATTTCAGAAACTAATGAAACAGATCTATCAAATTCAATTAGCAAACAGAGGAGACCCTGATCAGACAGCTCCTATTGCATAGAACACAGAAATGTTTGCCCACAGCAAAATCTGTAGAAACAGATCTATATACATGTAATTCAATAAGTAAATAGGGCCATCTGATCTATGTCTACTCTGAAAAAGTGTTTAATGGTGTATCTATGGCGTAAACGGTTAAGCATCCTACAATAACATCAATGAGTTCTAGGAAAAGATATTACCATCAATGAAAATGACTCCTGGTTTAAACCGCAGCTTCTTGTGGGCTCTCTGACTCAGTCCCTGTATACACAAACAAAATAGAACTGTTACAATTGTTATTAACTAAATCATAACGTTTATGAGTAAACAGAGATCAGCTCAAAATTATTCATTGTATCTGCCCACAGTAGCCATTTAACCAATTCCCTCATAGGCTATTTTTAGATACAACCTCTTTGAATAAATCTACCGAAAAGGTGCATTTACTAGAGAAAAGGAATTTTTTTTAGAATTTTGTAGTTTGAAACCATTGTGATAAATAAAGCCTTTGCTCCTATAGGACCAAATGCTCTATTTATCACAATGGTTTCACAAAGTGACTTATAGAGTCATCAAAAGTCGTCAATATGAGGGAATGGGTTAACCCTTTACTCCTGTTGGAGCTATCTCATCTGGGTCTGTGCTGTTTGCAAAGGAAATAATATACTTATAGATACGATTCTAAAGTTTCTGCTATAATTATTGCTCTATTATATATTCTTTGCACACTATGTATATATACAGTAAAATCAGTGATTGCCTAAAATAAGTCTGAACCTGTTCTTCTAACCCTTTCCTCCATAAATACGCCTTTCTACTCCTCTGTAATTACCACTTCTTGAAACCATTGTGATAGATAGAGCATTTGCTCCTATAGGAGCAAATGCTCTATTTATCACAATGGTTTCAAACTACATAATTTTAAAATTTTCCTTTTCTCTAGTAAATGCTCCTTTTGGGTAGATTCATTCAAAGAGGTTGGGTCTAAAAATAGCTTATGGAGGAAAGGGTTAATACATGTGGTTGCTTAACCCTTCTCTTGCTATTCACGTTAATACCTATCTGTAAATAGTGAAGACCCAGATGAGACAGCTCCTGCAGGAGCTGTCTCATCAGGGTCTGCACTATTTACAAGTGGATTGTGCAACTCGTGCACTCCACAGCAGTGATTTCACAGGGAAATACTTGTACACAGTGAAGATATATGTAATTATACAACAGGGCATGGGTTAAGAAGGAGAAATGTATTTTAAAATTCAGCAAGCGAAGGGTTAATAGTTAATACAGAACAAATAATATGCAAAAAGCTCCTCTGTTAGGTTTTCTGACATTACTTTTATCCTGCATTAAGCAACCATCTATTCTTATAGATCCCAGTGTTTATTCAGTATACTGTCTCTACAGAAAGGTTCTACTGTTATAACCTTAGCAAGTCATTTGGATCTAAACTAAACCCTGTCTTACTTTGCATATAATAGGGGTCTAAAGTTATTGACACTCTGACACAGCCGCTTGAAAACAAATGGAAGGAACAAGCAGTTCGAGAACTAACGTAATTTTTTTAAGATGAAAGTTATAGCTTGTATATACAGAGAAAGTCTCAAGACATGTCATAATGAAGAAATACAGTAAAACTATTGAAAATTGAGAAGAAGAAACAGGTATAAATGTTGAAAATGTCTTCTCCAATTCCCCAAATCCATCTAGTGTAGAATAGAACATTTTGGATGTGGGGAAGATGCAGTGTTCCTCAGCATTTCATCTGGATCCAAACTGTTTGTAAAAGTTATAACAACTTTGGGAATAATCAGGGTCCATGCTTATAAAGCTTTTTAGTTAAGTCCGAGTTCGTTCTCAAGCTTTTGATTGGTCAGATTTGAGTTCTCAAGCTTTTGATTGGTCAGATTTGAGCCAAAGGCTCAAATCTGACCTATCAAAAACTTGAGAACGAACTCAGACTCAACTAAAAGTTTTATAAGCATGGACCCTGGACTCAAACTGGAACACTCCATCAGGGAGAAGATAAGTGGGATTGAAGGAGAAGTTCTGGTCCAGATTTTGTATCTTCCTATATGTTCTATACATTAAAACTTCTCACTCAGCTCAAAACAGGGAGAAGACAACAAGGTTAGGGAGACCTTTTTCTCCCAAATCACCCTCTTGCTAGAGCCCTGGAATTCAGTAGTTCTAAAGGAACATGAATATTTTAGTATACATACCTCCTGTATAAGGTGTAGAAGGGCTGCAGAACTGGGGCCACCAGAAAACCCCACCAGGACCAACTCTCCATCCCTCACTAGTTTTGTCTTGCCAATGGTCGCCCTGAATTTATGGGTCACATACACTTGGAAGCATGCCCTGAAACACAGGAAGCAGGGACTGAGTGACTGACAGTAATAATAAGAACAAGAAAATTGTTTCTGAAGTTTAATCCTTTACCGGATACATATTCATGTAAGATATGAATATTAATTAGATGATTTTTTTTATAATGAATGGCTTATGTGTGCTGTGCTCACAGAATTTTTGGATATGGCAGAAACTGTAGAATCTTATCTATATTATGCTATCAGGAAAGATTATGTCCAGTTCAATTCAAAATATTGATGTCTGCTATAATAAAACGATTATTTCCAGTTCAATTCAAAATATTGATGTCTGCTATCATAAAAATATCATTTTCAGTTCAATTCAAAGATTTCATGGATTTTAAACTGCAAAGATCCTGATTTTCTTTGACATCTAATCTGGATTCAAACTGTCTACAAATAGTATTATATATTCATCCATTGTGTTAACCCTTTCCCTCATGTAAACATGTTTTCACGCATTTGCAAACTGAGTAGACCCAGATCAGAGGAGCTGTCTGATCAGGGTCTGCTGTTTGCTAATAGAATTTGATAGATCTGTTTATTTAACTTCTAAAATGGCTACAATGTTCCATCTTCCATATTTCTTTATAACTATTTTGTCCATGAGTATTCAGTAGGTATTGACAATTGTAATAAACATAGAACAGGGAAAGGGTTAAAATGTTCTGCCATTTTCATTGAGATAACCTTTGACCTGATGAATACCGGTTATTAAAGAGCATTAACCCTTTCCTCGTTCTATGTTTATTCCAAATTTCAATACCTACTGAATATCTATCATGGTTCATAAGACTTTCCCAACACAAAATCTAGGCCTTTTTAGGGCCTTTTTAGGGACTCTATTCACTAAATTTAGGGTCTCAAAGTATGTCACAGCTTACGGTATGTTTTTGACTATAACTAATTTCTAATAAGAAGTACACTTACACCTACTTAATACCTAAACTATTTTCAGCTATGTTACCTTGTCACTGAACTTACTTTCCAGCTTTGTATTTAGAATATGTTCCCAAATGAATCCCCCCACCCCTCCAAACTTCTCATTGGATTTACATCGATCTTAAAAACGGCTGCGAGTGAAACAAATGCAGATTTCCGCGGATAGTTCTGATCCCTGAATTATTATACTAAATTGAAATGAAAATTATTGCCAGGAAATCAAAGTTTTAGGGCCAGTATGAACAAATATATGGCCTTTTTAGGGCCCATCTTTAAATTTAGGGACTTTTCAAGGCACCCATCCAAATTTAGGGCCTTTTCAAGACTGTATGAACCATGTCTATCATGGTCAAAATGGTTATAATGGAATATGGACAGTGCAGCCATTTTAGAAAGTAAAGACAGATCTTTCAAATTCCATTAGCAAACAGAGCAGACCTTGATCAGACAGCTCCTATAATAGTCATCTGATCTGGGTATATGTTGTAGTGTATTAATGTACTAGTTGCTATAAATAAACTATAGTCTTTTTCGATCAAGTGCCAGTGATTATTCCATAAGCAAACGGAGCAGACCGTCATCAGACAGCTCCTACTGAGCCATCTGATCTGGATCTTCTCTGTTTGCAAAGGCGTAGAAAGGTGTATTTATGGAGTAAAGGATTAAGTAGCTGAATTCTTAAAATGACATCCTATATTCTATAAAAATGCCTTTTTAAGCGAAAAGAGTATACCTAGATCAGACGGCTACTGTAGGAGCTGTCTGATCGGGGTCCGCTCTGTTTGCATAGGAAATAAAGTAGATTAAATTCTGCAGTTTCTAATACATGTATGGCCAAATTCCCATGCCCATGTGCCATTATAAAAGTTAACCTAATTAATATTCATAATGCTAACAAGGGACTGTTTTGACCACAACAGAAACTGCAGAACAAGATCTGCAGAACCACTGACTCTGATCTTGGTCTACTCTGTTTACAAAGTTGTTAACCATTTACTACATGTACATAAATACACCTGTCTACACCTTTGCAAACAGAGTAGACACAGATCAGCCGACTCCTGTAGCAGCCCTCTGATCAGGGTCTGCTATGCTTGCTCATGATATAATTTAGATATGATTCTACAGTTTCTACCATGGCCAAATATTCCTGAGCCAATGTGCTTTATTATAACAAATAATCTAATTAATATGCATGATATCATCTTTCTTACATGAATATTCATGCAGCAAAGAGTTAACCCATTCCCTCAGAGGCTATTTTCAGAGCCTACCTCTTTGAATAAATCTACCAAAAATGAGCATTTACTAGAGGAAAATCATTTTTTAGAAGTGTGTAGAATTGAAACCACTGTGATAAATAGAGCAATTGCTCCTATTGGAGTAAATACTCTGTTTATCACAATGGTTTCAGGTGACTTTTACAGAGGCCTAAAAAGGTGTCAATTTGAGGGATGGCTTTAAAGGTACATGTACGATATTTCTATCAGGTAAAAGATTAAAGTTTGCTATCAACAAAGCTTTACATAGATTGAGCTATCCAATATCAAAGGTATAGAACATTTAACATTTTCTATGTAACCTCTAACTTTGAATATTTCATAGTGATCTATGTTGTCAATGCAAACAGTCAATCCCATAATACGCTAAACAAACCAGCTTCAAACATGCAAACAGTGCAGACACTGATCATTGGGCTCCTGCATGAGACTTTTGATCTGGGTCCACACTGATTGCAAAAGTTCCCATACCATAAGGTATGATACTTTTAAAGTATTTTATCTCTGTAAACAAGCTACAAGTCAAGACTAACAGAAAGTAAGTGCCATTGATTAGTGTATTGAATGATTTTTGTGTATTAAATTTCTGCCATTATTCGTAAGACAATGCAATCACTTCGCTACATTGATCTCACTGGTGTGTTATCTCAGGACTGATATCACTTTACTAGTGTGTTAAAGGGGCATACTGAATACTTTGACAAATTTTAAACTAAGACTTAAAATACAATCAGAAAAGGAAGAGTCCATGGAATAATGAAATAATGTTATGGGTCAAAAATGGTACATTGACTTCTATATTAAACCTTTCAACCCTGAATTACCAGAGTAGAATTACCCATCAGAGTTTAACTACACAGTGCACACCCTCCTGATCAGATGAAACCTCTAGGACCCCTCTGATCTGGGTTTGCACTGTTTGCAAATGACAATGCATGCATATATGGGGTTGAAAGGGATGAAACCATTTTACATTAACCCTTTGCTTCATAGAAACAACTTTTCCTGCCTTTGCAAACAGGGTAGATCCAGGCTCTATCATTAAACAATGATGGACCATTCCACTTTGAATATTTGGCATTCAAGACACATAGGTTTACCAGTAATGTAACAAGTAAGGCAAAAAATAAACACAATCTAATCAGGGTCTGTTCAGTTTGCTTATGGAATAAGATCTGTTCAGATACAGTTTCTGTCATGGCCAAAACATACTGTGTTCATATACCATTATAAAAATTCATCTAATAAATATTCCTCAATGCATTAACCCACTCCTTCATACTGACGCCTTCTGGTGCCTCTGTAAAAGTCACTTTCTAATACCGTTGTGATTAATAGAGCATTTGCTCCATAGAAGCAAATGCTCTATTTATCGCAATGGTTTCAAAACTACACAATTCTGAAATTTTCCTTTCCTCTAGTTAATGCTCCTTTTCGGTAAGATTTATTCAAAGAAGTAGGATCTAAAAATAGCCTATGAGGTAATGGATTAAGGGGTTATATTAAATTTATCCTTGGAATAAACATGTACAATGTACAAAGTTTACACCTTTAATCAGGTGGCTGCTTAAAGCAAGGTGAAAGAAAAACAGAATGCTCCTATAGGAGCGTTGTTTTGCTTTCACCTTGCTTTAAGCAGCAACCTGCCCTAAATACCAACTAATTAACATAATTTAGTGACTGTTAATGGGAGGTTTTACTGTATTCTATATATATGCCTTTATACACCTTTGCGAATAGAGTAGATCATGTAGGAGCGAGCCATCTGATCAGGGTCTGTTTGTTCATGAAAAAATAGAGATATGATTCTACAATTTCTGCCATGACCAAATATTCCTGTGGTCAAGTGCCATTACAAAAAAATAAAATTTAATTAATATTCATGATGCCATCATTTCTTACATAAAATATTCATGGAGTAAAGGGATATATTAAATTTCTCCAGGAAACAAACATGTACATGGTCTACCCCTTTAATACTACACACATGTGCATATATCAGTATACAAAATTCCCCATAGATGTACAAATAGTACAGCTTCAGATCCAATTGAAGACATGCATCTATGATTGTGGGTTACAAGTCTGGAGATTAACTTTGTCTACAGTTATTGTTCCTGCTGATAAAGAACAATGTCTTGAACATCAAATTATTTAAAAACAGCCAATAATTTCCTTCAAGAATGGCGCTGTAAAGGTTGGCCCTACTAACATTTATTAACACTTGACGTGATAGAAATGTCTTTTCACAGAGAGAGGACCCAGATCAGATGGCTCCTGTAGGAGCTGTCTGATCAGGATCTGCTCTGTTTGCTTATGAAATAACTTAGATCTGATTGTACAGTTTCTGCAATGGTGAGAAATTCTTGTGTTAATATACCATTATAAAAATTCAGCCAATAAATATTGATGATGTCATCATTTCTTAGATGAATATTCATTAGATAATGGGTTAAATAGACAATTTCATTGGCATGCTATGAAAACGTAGATCATACAATGACTTCTAGTTTGAAGTAATAGTAGATTCGAACTGTATCAATCAAGACTTATTATTGCAATGACTGACTAATGACAACTCTTATATCTCTGTTGAAACCATTTCTCAACACTATAAAGATTACCTAACCCTTTCAATGCAGCACATGCATGCACTGTCATTTTCAAACAGTGTAGACCCAGATCAGAGGGCTCCAGTCCCAGAGGAGCCCTCTGATCTGGGTCTGCATTGTTTGTCATTGAAATTCCTCAAGCAAGTTTAAGCCTTTCATGTCGAGTAGGCTCAACAGTTATGCCACTCTGAAAATTCAGCACTGAAAGGGACAACTCTGTACATGCTACAGGCTTATTACTGAAAATGTTTGGGAACAGTTTAGATTCCAAGTTACTACAAGTGAATTGTCCTCTGATTAAGAATCAAATTGTTGGAACACGCATGGCAATGAAAGTATTTTCTTTTCGAAAATTGCAGTTAACAGTTTATTTTGAAGGCAACATTTAATTTGAGCGCTGTGGTTTGAGTATGAATGGCACACTGCCAGCAGATTCTATAGAAACCCATGTCAGCACCAAGGAGTGGAATGTCAGTACACAAGAACAAGTCTTGTCATATTGGCCGGCCAATCTGTTCTACAGCGAAAGCATGACAACAAAAAGGGATTTAAAATTTAAATGTGGAAATTTTTATTCAAATTTAGTTTTAGTGATAACTGGACTAAACCACTAAAACAGATATAGAATGCTAAATAGACACGGTCTTTCACTATATACCATGACTTCTTTTGTGATTTCCTTTTGCTGACATTGATAAAAACTAATACTATATTAACAGAGAAGAAATACAAACATTTGCTTGGTGAAGTGTGTGCACAAAAAATAGAAATCGGATCTAAACGTGCCTTCAGATCATTCTATTACAAACAGATAACAAGACTGAGGCTACGTATTTATACATGTGTTGTTAATTTGTGTAAATCATACTGAATATACATGTACATGTGAATCGAAGTCTGACAACCATAAATGAATACTCAATCAATCCAAGATCTCCAACGTGTGCTGACCAACATGGCACTCAGCAAGGACAACCTGTCCCGTGAATCAGCACTAACTTCCCAAACTTCCCGCGACTATCGAACAAGTCGATTGTCATCTCGACAAACCCAGCGCCCAGCAACAGAACAATACCGCGCCCAGACAGCAAGATCTACACGAACTCTTCCAGCCATACAAAAACAATCCAAATCTGTCACAGCTGAGTTATACTGTGGACCATGCAGTCGTGACAGTCTATACCATGAAGCAGCGGGGTTCTGCATTGAGTGTTCAGAATATTTCTGTGACAACTGTATAAAACATCACAAGAATTTGAAAATCACAAAATCGCACATCGTCAGAGATCGTAAGAAAATGCCAAAGGTAAAGCACCATATTGAGGATGAGGAGTCAACAGAGACCTGTGTCAAGCATCCCGATGAGCTGATTCGTTATCATTGCCCGGACCATGATGAAAGTTGCTGCGGTATATGTGCTACTATTGATCATCGCCAATGCCTCGGTTTAGCATACATTCCTGCAATGAAAGCTAAAAAGACAACTAAAAGCTGTTCTAAAATGGTAAGACACATCAATATGCTGGTGTCGCAATTTGAAAGAGCACGACAAGATACTGCAAAAAGTATCAAACGGCTGGACTTGCAACAGGGTGATTTTCAACAAGCAGTTTCAAAATTTCACCAAGAGATTCATGATGCTCTTATGGTTCTGGAAAGGGCTGCTCTTCGTGATATGAA
Source organism: Azorinus chamasolen (assembly GCA_963576725.1). Lineage (NCBI taxonomy): Eukaryota > Metazoa > Mollusca > Bivalvia > Cardiida > Solecurtidae > Azorinus > Azorinus chamasolen. The sequence continues at coordinate 58,018,980 of OY755238.1, read as the reverse complement.
CCATATACAGAGTGATGAGCATGGATTTCTCTCTGCACGGCTTGAAATGTGTGATGACACAATTAAAACTCTTCGCCTGGCCTCTGGAAACCTGCAGATGGCAATGCAAAATGGGATTGAGAGTAAAAGCTTCCTTCACTTAAAGAAAACATCCAAACAAGTTTCCATGTACGAGTCCCTACTGGAAGATATTCGACAAAAAAACCTGCAGCCTGTTGTGTTTAAGTTTGCTCCAAGTATGTCAGTTAAACGGTTCATCCACAAAGCTGATACTCTTGGATCAGTGGATATTACTCAGAAAACTAAGAAATCTGCTATTTTTCTGACACAATTTCAGGTAAAGTCAACCGGTGACTCATACAAAGAGTGTGACATAACAGGCTGCACTGCACTCCCTGACGGCCGCATTGTGCTAGCTGACATGTCAAACGAGAGTATCAAACTTACTGACTCCAGCTACAAGCTGATAACTCAAACAAAGCTAACTTCTGAACCTTGGGATATATGTGCAGTCTCCAATGACCAAGTGATCGTCTCACTACCAAGAGAGAAAGTGCTGCAGTTCTTAAACATTAAGGTGACTATCCGACCTCTGAGGAAAATTGGCAATGCTGGTTCCTCTAACCCTAGCCAGTTTTACGGGGTTGCTAACTTTAATGATAAACTATTTGTGACCTGCCCCAAAGATGACATTCCAAATGTAAAGATTATGGACTTTCAAGGGAAAGTTCTTCAGCAGATAAATTCTGATGCTCATGGACAAAACCTGTTCAGTGACCCTCTGTACATTGCTTGCGCCTTCAATGGCCGATCTGTGTATGTCTCTGACAGCGGCAAGAATGCCGTGATCAACTTCCAGCCTTTAGCCGATGGGCACACCAAAACCTATGAGGAACCAGAAAATGCACTGCCAGGGGGGATAACTGTGCAGCCGGATGGGAGAATTTATTTGTGCAGTTTCAATATGAACAATGTTCAGCAAATTTCACCTGAGGGGAAGTTCCTAAATGAGATAATCGGCCCAGAAGGTGACCTCATCAGTCCGCAGACAGTTACATACTGCATTAAAGAGAGAAGACTTTTAGTGTCAATGCAGAAATCAGACACAGTCAAAGTATTCCAACTGTGTTAACTAACTTGAATATCCTCATTTACCCATCACCCAGGCAATCTTCATAGTGCTTCAAAGCCTTTTAACCCTTTCCCTGTTCTATCTTTGTTTCAAATTTCAATACCTACTGGATATTCATTAGCAAAATAGCTATAAAGAAATATGGAAGATGGAACATTATAGCCATTTTAGAAACTAAAGACACATATCTATCAAATTTTATTAGCAAACAGAGCAGACACTGATCAGACGGCTCCTCTAGGAGCCGTCTGATCTGGGTCTACTCTGTTTGCAAATGCATGATAACACGTTTATATGAGGGAAAGGGTTAAAACCTTCAATGTTGTTGGTAGATTTGACAATCTTTGAAAACACTTTGAATACAGCTGAAACACCCAGTCCAATCAGGATCTGAACTGTTTAATACTCTGTCTAGTAACTGTTTAACCCTTCACTCCATGAATATTTATGTAAGAAATAATGACATCACGAATATTAATTAGATTAAATGTTATAATACATGTAGCACATGGACACAGGAATATTTGACTATGAAAGAAACTGTACATGCAATCCTATCTATATTATATCATTGCCGGGACAGATAATCATGCGGATCGTTCCAGTTAGTGATTTCATCCATGTGAAGTACGGTACTTTTGAACGCACATATCCTGTGTGAAAAGAGCGCTATATGAATATGGTATAACAATAATAATAATATCGCAAGCAATCAGATCAGACCCTGATCAGACGGCTCCTATAGGAGTCGCCTGATCTGGGTCTACTCTGTTTGGAAAGGCGTAGAAAGGCATATTTATGGAGATAAGGGTTAAGCCATGAATATTCATGTAAATAGTTATGATACCATGAATACTAATTATCTGATCTTTTATAATGACATACGAATGCAGGCATTGTTGGCAATGGCAGAAACTGTAGATCAGATTCTACAGTATTTCATTAACCCTTTCCCTCAAATACACATGTTTTCACGCATCTGCAAACAGAGTAGACCCAGATCAGACTGCTCCTATAGGAGCCGTCTGATCAGGGTCTGCTCTGTTTGCTAATATAATTTGATAGATCTGTTTCTTTATTTTCTAAAATGTCTACAATGCCCCGCTTTCCGCATTTCTTTATAACTATTTTGTTAATAAATATTCAGTAGGTATTAAAAAATTGGGAATAAACATAGAACAGGGAAAGGGTTAAGCAAACAGAGCAGTCCCTGATAAGATACAGTAAGGGTTAAAATAAATAGAAGAAATCTTTTAAGAATTGAAACTGACAATGTTTGCACACAGAAGTTACTTAGTGTTAAGTGTTACTCTACAGTAGTCTGCTGTCTATCTCTCTACAGAAGGATGTTAAGTGTTACACTACAGTATTCTGCTGTCTATCTCTCTACAGAAGGCTGTTAAGTGTTACACTACAATATTCTGCTGTCTATCTCTCTACAGAAGGCTGTTAAGTGTTACACTACAGTATTCTGCTGTCTATCTCTCTATAGAAGGCTGTTAAGTGTTACACTACAGTATTCTGCTGTCTATCTCTCTATAGAAGGCTGAGGGGGGAAATACTGATGGAACTACATTCTACGGGATTTAACCCTTTACTCCATGAATATTAATGTAAGAAATAAAGACACTATGAATACTAATTAGATTAATTGCTAATAGGCTAAATAGCACAAGGAAATGTTTAGCCATGGCAGAAAACTGTAGAATCATATCTATATTATTTAATAAAGAAACGAAGCAGACACTGAACCGGGTCTACTCTGTTTGCAAAGGCATAGTAAAGCATATTTATGGTGTAAAGGGTAAAATAATGAAATTTAATTATGGCAGTTTTGCACTCAAATGTACCTGGTATACCCTAGCTTGCACTAAAAGACTAACACCAAAATCATCTACCACATAGATCTGACATTTTAGCAGCTCATTCTTCCTTCATTAATTATATGCATGTAGTAAAAAAATGAAAATAAAGGATTCATTATTGTGTGATAAAGTATATAATTATATTCAGTTGGTTTTATTGTCTTTATCCCAAGTAAAAGGGTTTACATTAACCCTTTATCTGATGAATATCCATGTAAGAGAAAGAAAGAGCATTTTAACCATTTATTGCATGAATATGCATGTACCATTTATGACTTCAAGATTATGAATTGTTATTTTTTATTTTAACCCTTTACCTGTTCTATGTTTATTACAAATTTCAATACCTACTCAAGATTCATTGGAAAAATAGTAATAACAAAATATGGAAAGTGGAACAATGTAGCCATTTTAGAAAGTAAGGAAACAGATCTTTCAAATTGCATTAGAAAACAGAGCAGACCTTGATCAGACAACTCCTATAGGATCTGATCTGATCTGGGTTTACTCTGTTTGCAAATGCATGAAAACGTGTTTATATGATGGGAAGGGTTAACTCAATGAATACTCAGGTAAGAAATAATGGTAGTATGAATATAAATTAAATGATTTTTTTTACAATGACATATTAAATTTCGATATTAAATTTTGGCCATGGCAGAAACTCTGAAATCAGATCATCATCTGTATTATTCCACTGATCAGCAAACGGATCAACAATCAGGGTCCTTGCTTACAAATCTTTTAGTTGAGTCCGAGTTCGTTCTCAAGTTTTTGATTGGTCAGATTTGAGCCTTTGGCTCAAATCTGACAATTCAAAAGCTTGAGAACTAAAATCTGACCAATCAAAAGCTTGAGAACGAACTCAGACTCAACTAAAAAGCTTTATAAGCATGGACCCAGATAGTTCTTACTGTGTCGTCTAAGTTTGCAAAAGTGTATTTGTGGAGTAAAAGGCTATTAAACAAGGGAATTTTTTTGCCATAGCATAGTCTAAATTCAGATCCATATTATTTATAATCCCAATTTCCTAAGTTCACAGCTTAATGCAGGTCTAAAGTAATGCTGAAGGCTCCTGTAGGAGCTTTCAGCCTTGCTTTTGACCTGCATTAAGATGTCTTGTGTGTTTCTAGATATACTTAGTGATACATTTTAGAACTGTTCTGTATTTCAAATTTCGGAAGGATCGAACTTATACTTGAAGTTATCCTGAAGTTCTGAGTACAAGATATCAAAGTTCGAATGTATAATATGAGAGCGAAAGACAGAGAGACAGAGTATCTACATCTTTATATCTAATGTACATGTACATGAATTTCAACATGTTTTTTTTACAAACAGTATGGATCTTAATCATTCAGCGGTGAAGTATATAACATAATCAAAATAAACAGCACTCACAAGATGCCTGTTTTGATACTAAAAATACCCATAGAGTGCTGTGTTTGCTATACATGTACACAATTATTTAACAATTAACCCTTTCCCTCATGAATATTTATACAAGAATTCAAGACATCATGAATATTCATTTTAACTGATATTAATGAACAAAGAAATGTTTGGCCATGGCACAAATTGTAGAAAACAGAGCAGACCCTGATCAGATGGCTCATACAGGAGCCATCTGAGCTGGGTCTACTCCATTTGAAAAAGTGTATTTATGGAGTAAAGGGTTAATTTATTAAGAGTTTACTGTTTGCCCAATACCTGTTGAAGTTTTTAATAATTACGAAGTCTTTCATTAATTAATAAAAATTTCAAGCATTTTCAAACAAACAAAAACATGCATGTACCAAGAATGTTAACCCATTCCTTCATATTGACGACTTTTGACGACTCTGTAAAAGTTACTTTGTGAAACCATTGTGATAAATAGAGCATTTGCTCCTATAGGAGCAAATGCTCTATTCATCACGATGGTTTCAAAATACAAAATTCTAAAATTTTCCTTTTCTCTAGCTAATGCTCCTTTTCGGTAGATTTATTCAAAGATGTTGGACCTAAAAATAGCCTATGTGGGATTGGGTTAAAGTTAAACAGTATGGGTGTTGATGAAGCCCCATGTTACCCTGACCCAAACTGTTTGAGTAGGTTTCTGTTATCACAAATTCCTTATACTTTAGATGAAAAGGCTAAATATATGCACAGTTGAGCTTCGATATCGCAAAATCAGTTAAGCTTTTGGGATAACTTGAAGTAAAAGATCAGTCCTTCCAAAATTTACAATACAAAATTATACTAAAATGTATCAATAGGCATTTCTGGAAACATATGACAGCTTAATGCAGGCGCTTTCAGCATTACTTTAGACCTGCATCAAGCTGTAAACTTGCAAAATTGCTCATATTAGAAATCAGATGACTAGAACCACTATTATCTCAAAGTAATTTGTATGGTCTCTTGAAGATCAAGATGACAAAATTTAACTGTATATAACTGTACAACATATTAATGTTGCTGCTTTCAATAAATATCAGTACAATGTGGAAAGAAATTAGAGAGAATATACATGGACAGGACCCAAGCCCTTTCATTAACCTAAAACAACTCTAAAAATTTCACAGCTACACAAAATGATTATTAAACACCATCCCCAACACTTCTACTTACTGGACCTGAAAAACGTGGTCTTAAATTTTCTCCTAGAGCAAGATTTCTACATATATTCTCATTTCTACAGCTCTAAGACATGAAAACTGATTTCTTGGCTTACCTGCAAAATGCATCGTTCACTCTAGTAATGAGAACTGCCTGCGTCTCTTTGCATTTCATGCAGGTTCTACCCTTGCTGAAATTTAAAAACAATATTTATAATCTAACAATATTAAAAGTAACAATACTGCGGTGACAGTCGAAACCTTAGACTGGAACCTATCTGGATCCTAAGTTGGATTAGTCATTCATTCACTTTAGTCTTGATAGCCTTTAGGAATCAAGTTCCAGAGTTACTCAACCCTTTCCCTGTTCTGTGTTTATTTCAAATTCCAATACCTACTGAATATCAATAAACAAAATAGTTACCGGTTACAATAAAATGTGGCCATTTTAGAAAGTAAAGAAACAGAACTATCTAATTCCATTAGCAAACGGAGCAGACCCTGATCAGACGGCTCCTATAGGGGCCGTCTGATCTGGGTCTACTCTGTTTGAAAATGCGTGAAAAGGCATTTATATGAAGGAAAGGGTCAAAGCCAAGCCTCTCCCTCTCTGAGTTGCAATATACATGAAACATTAATCAAGCTACATTAGGTTTGAGTGATATCCCGGGACTACAGCTATGGTTACTATCTTACAAGTATCACTGCAGTATGTCTTATATCGTTTGGAAAGCATTACTGTTTGAATTAAAATTAAACCAATTTAAATCAAACATGCATGCAAATTTATTATAAGCTACAAATTAAAAGACAATAAGACATACCGGTACCTATGAATATCTTGCTTAAGGATTTTAATCACAAACAGTGCAGACCATCTAGAAGTCCTTTGATCTTTGTCTACCTTGTTTGAAAGTGACAGTGCATGTGTATCCTAGGTTGAAAGGGTTAACCCATTACCTCATAGGCTATTTACAGAGTCGTCTAAAGTCATCATCAATTTGAGGGAATGGGTTAATGAGTCATTACTCTTGAAATTTACAGATAAATTGTCTCTAACCCCCAAAATCAGACAGAAGCCATTATGATAGAACAAGACGAGCGTTTGAAGCTTAAATGGGATGACTTTACCAAAGTCGAAAAAGGGCCAACGATGACAACAACATCAAAAAATGGAGATGTGTATCTTTATTTTCTTTCATCAAAAATCAGTAAAATGAATTTTATTACGATAGAAGGAATAAAACAAAAATGAAGTAAATGCACAGTATATTGAAAGTGGCTATTAAGCAGTGGTGTTTGTAGAGGTCATCAATAAAAGTCCAATATAGATATAAAGTATAAGTTTAAAAATAAGATTAGTAAGCAATAACTTTTGCTTTTATATACCCTTTGCCTCAAAGTTTTTCACGTGTCTGATTATATGTTACATTAGGCGCTCAATGAGGAGACATGACTGTAAGTCTGTTTGTTCTCCGGAGTAACTGCAAATTGTTCTCTGTCCCCATAGAAATTCAATTTTGATGAGGGAGTATGTAACAGTGTGTAGTTTACCTGCATCAACACTTGTACTGTACAAGCAGGTTTTTATGGCAATGCGGCAGAGTGTTTGACTAGGAATCTCGAGGTCTTAAGTCTGATGGCTACACCTAATAAGTACATTTTCTCTCAGAGAAACCCCAGTTACATATTTTAAGTTGAAAATCCTAGCCTAATTCCTACAAGGATGATCAGACTCAACTCAATGATAAAGGCTTGTAATCAAATGTAGGAGAACTTTTCATAAAGTTCATTTAACTTCTTGTAACTGCATGCTTCACTTTAACCTTTTCCCTGTTGCATATTCATGTAAGAAATGACATCATGAATAATTCTTTGTTGATTTTTTTATAATTTACACAAGGTTTTTGGTAGAAATTAACTGTAGAATATACCAGTGTTTCCGCACTTTTTTCTGCCTTGATGCAATGAGATTAAGACTGTGTTTTCCCCGACGCAGGAATTAGTTCGCTGCTGAATTATTCCGTGTCCCATTGTACCGGGTTTTAGTCATGCCCTAACCATTCCAGGTCAGTAGACACTTATTAATTATCAAAGACATATAAGCTCCTAGGCGAGTGTGTTGATACATGTCATATTCTGTGAAAAGAAATACACACTATGTCTGCTCCTTGACTACCTTCTTTCGGACAAAATCATCTTGTAACATAGACAAAATCTGTAATAAAAGTGATGATTTAACATCTGAAATGGGGGCTAGTTCCCTGACCAAATCTACTTCAACTGATAATTTGCTGAGTTCTGCCAGTGAAAAGTCTGCGATAGAAAATTCAGTCACCATGTCGGAAAAAGCAACCCTAATTTGTTTAAATGGGACATCCACCAGGAATGGCTGAATGAAAAGTCATGGCTTTCTTACGACTGTAATAAAATGACTTGCAAGGTATGCACCAATGAGGGGAAAGACAATTACCATTAACAATTGGCTGCGAATAGCTGCACCAACTTTCACCACTCAAATGATTGAAATCTTTGTTTGACATTAAAGATTTAGATTCAAATTAAGATAGGGCAGCTGTGGAGGCCAAACATGACCCCCAAAATATCAGAGCTGGCAGAAACACTGATTAGATCTATATCATCCATAAGCAAAAAAATGTAGAACTTAATCCTACAAGATGGCTCCTAAAAGTCATTTAATCAGTTTGCAAGGCCTGAAAAGACGTAAGGGAAAAGGTACTTCGGATGAAAATCAAATTTCTATATTACTCATCAGGAGTTTTATAGTCAATGATGGTGATCCAGCATCTTAACCCTTTAGTAGGCTTTACTCCATGAATATTCATGTCAGAAATAATGGTGTCTTGACTGTAGTGACCGGCCTATGTAAGGCATCTCCAACAGCCTTGCCGTTTAGAGTAACAATTTAGCAACATGGTTAGAGTGTCGGACTTGTAGTCCACAGGTCCGGGGTTCGAAATCCGGTAGAGGCCAGTGCTTCATGATGATTGATTAGATTACTTTCTATAATGGCACATGACTCAGGAAATTTTGTTAACGTTAGAAATGTAGAATCATATTATTTCAATTTTCATAAGCAAATAGCCAAAGTAGACCCAGATCCTACAGGAGCTGTCTGATCTGGGTCTACTTTGTTTGCAAAGGCGTAGTAGTAGTATTTATGGATTAAAGGGTTAAGTATGCAATATCTTAATGTCGCTGTATTCATCTGTGAATTATATCGAAAGAGTAAAATCATTTATATGTTTTACATGATGACAGAAGAATGTTGCAACTCAGTGAAATGTTGCCAGACCACCAGTGTTTACCATTTTAAAGGGCGTTGATTGAACATGGGCATTTTTATGGTGAAATTGAAAGTCCAGTTTACAAATAATGTATTCAATCTATACGTGAAATTACCTTTCCTTGACAGGATTCTTGCGCAAAGGCTGGTCGTCTTCTTGAACACTACACATGTCAGTTTTCTTTTCGTTTCGGTAAAACACCGAGGTAATCCAAGTGCAGGAAACATTTGACTGGTACCCCATCTTTAATATTCAAAAAGCATCAATGCAGGCAACCATACTTATGGATAGATAATTTCTCGACTGAGTCGTATATTACATTAAAAAATTGCGGCGTAAAATAATCAGCGATAAATGATGATAGTAATTCAAAATGTAAAACACGGTTATATATTTTGTATTTATAATTAGTTTCCAATGATTGTAAATTTTAACATAATACCTTTGTTTGTGAATAAACTTTTTTTCTTTGTTTTGATGTTCATGAACTCTTTATTTGCCTTATTATTATTATTAGTCATATATTTTTGTCATTTTTCTATTATATTAAATATGTGTACTAAATTTAACTTATGCTAATTCTAGATTAATTGATGTACTGTAACTGTAGTTTGTTCAAACAGGCACGTACCCAGGTGGGGGGGGGGGGGCTCTGGGGCCCGCCCCCCCCCCCCCCCCCCCCCCCCCCCAGCTGGCTGCCAAGATACCTTTTTTATTAATGGGCCATTTTTAGTTTTCCCTACCGTTTTGAAATTTTACCATGGCAATTTTTTTAGTGACCGATATTTTCCTCCCTGTGGGAGATTATCTGTTAGTTCTCTACACATAGACAGACCACCTTTATCACGCTGTCATGCTTGGACTATTTTGGTATGGACCAATCAGGGTAATCCCCAGCGGAGAACACCCGAATTACGCAATCACGAGTTGGTTCCGGTTTTCGCTATACATGTACTTGAGTTTAGCAAATAAATTGTTCAGGAACCAGTCGTGACAAAATGCAAATTCTTGCACAAAACGTGCTGTTGTAGTCCCGCTAGACCATGTATTAACAAGGCGATTCTCGTGCTCACGCGCTGTTGTTGACCGTAATTATACCAATTCGGGGCCAAAAGTAAACAATGGACGCCAACGCTATAGCCTTTTGGCATTAGTAAGCTAAATGAACGGTGCGAGTTTTTCAGGGGCACCGACAATGAACTGCTTTTAGTGATAGACATATTGAATGAAACCCCGTGTAAACGGTATTTGATACAATCGTGGAATGACGTCAGAAAGAAAGAGTGGCCCGGAGACTGCATAAATCGAACGAACGGAAGTGTCAAAGAAGTGTATAGTTTTGCTTGTATTTGGAAGAAATAAATTGATGCAGGAAAGCAGAAAATGGGTTTATGCAAGAATAGCGTTAATACACGTTTGTTTTCGGGCAATAACATCTGCAGTGTCCCTTGGGAAAGTTGTTGCCCTCGCCCTTCGGGCTCGGGCCAACAACAGTCCCTCGGGACACTGCAGATGTTATTGCCCGAAAAAACGTGTATTAACCCTCTATTGCTACGTTGTCCACAAATACTACATGTGGCATGTAAATTTCTCAAGCGTGGAGACAATGTCGCAAAACGAGGGGACGGGGTGACATATCAAGACGCTAAGCAGTATGCACTTCGATCGATAAACGTTTTACTGTATTGATCAATAACCAGTAATGAAAGAATAACTCCGAACATTCCGAATGATAAAAAAGTATGAATTAATTTTTGTAAATTGAGATTGTCCTAAAAAATAGGTGAAAAACACACCTTTAGCCAAATAAAAAAGGCCGGTTCTATTGACACTTCGAAAAGTGTCGCTAGCAAGGCTTGCTAGTGCCACTCGCACATAATAATCAACTTTTCGTGAGAATCACCCCCAACCCAAGAAAGTTTCCGCCCTATATTTACAGAAAGTCTAGTTATGGAAAAAATAAATATATGTTAAGATTATATTATGATTTTAAAGTACGAATTAATAAGAATAAGGAAAGTTAGTATATAAAATGCGAAATATGGAAAATATTTGGACAATAATTGAGTGTTGTGTTAATGTCACGTAATTAGAGCTAGACCTTGCTAGTGCCACTTGTTTACATTGAGACCTGATTTTATACATTTTGCTTCAGATTTCCTAACAAACTGAGTTGTATTTTAAACCCATATATATGAACAAGATGTTACAATGAAAAACATACTGATAAGTTTGAAAATACGGATAAATCACAGAAAGAGGCAGCAAAGGATCGATAATCTACCATGATCTCATAGAATATGTCCCTTTGTTTCACTTGCTAGTGGCACTTGTTTTCTTTGACAACGCATTTGATACCATTTTGCTCTAGATTTCCTAAAAAACTAATTAGTATCTGAAACCCTAATATATGCACAATATTTTACAATGAAAAATATACTGATAAGTCTGAAAATACGGGATAAATCACAGAAAGTGGCAGCAAAGGAACGATAACCTACTCCGACATAATAGAATTTTCAGCGATGATCTCCCTTTGGAGAACTTGCTAGTGACACTTTTTTTTGTTTTACAACACATTTGATACCATTTAGCTCCAGATTGTCGAACAAACTACATTTTATTTTAAACCCTAATATATGAATAAGATTTTACAATTTAATGATAAATATTAAAATATGGGAGAAATCACAGAAAGTAGCAGCAAATGTAACCATCTCTACAGTATATAAGAGTATTTAGCCTAGATACCAGTTAAATGTTTAAGATACAGTGGCATAATGACTTTCTTTGATAAAATGTTGTTTCAATTTATCATATTGATCATCCTTTAACCCCTCATATTAACGCGTTTTCACGCATCTGCAAACAGAGTAGACCCGAGCACAATCCACTAGGAGCCGTCTGATCTGGGTCTTCTCTGTTTGCTAACAGAATTTCAAAGATCTGTCTTTACTTTTTAAAATGGCTACAGTGCTCCACCTTCCATATTTCATAAACCTTTTTGTCCATGAATATTCAGTAGGTATTGAAATTTGTAATAAACATAGAACAGGGAAAGAGTTAATAACAATAGAACATTCCTCAACTCGAACTATATCGACCTTGTGTGTAACTTATATAAAAACGTATATAATAAAATATTTATTATTATTATTATGTAGACATATGCCAAATATGACTGCAGCCAGTGCTTCAGAAGAATAGTTTTTGTATCGTGAGAAACAGAATATTCGATGAAATTCGATTTCTTTGCAGCTTATATAGGTACATGCATCTGTCAATCGGCTTGGTCAAAATTTGCTCCATAGTAAGCTAGCTTGTTGTTAGATGTTTAAAGGTGTGAATGAGTAACACCAATTAATGTGTTTGTCCGCTAACCAACGCTCCCAGACACAAGTCAACTGTCGCACGCGTGCTGATTGGTGTTTGTATTGCAAACAACTCGTAATTACCGACTCTGAAGTTTGTGTATCAAAGCTGACATTAACTCGGCTTGCACTCTGAGTTTTCAATCCACTCTGAATCTGATATTCTATTCAATATTTCATGGACATTTTGGGAAAGCGCTCGCATGTGATATACGAGGGATATTTTAATATTCGTGAAATATATATTTGGATTTATGTGAATGTGTAATTTCTTATTAGTTGTTATTTGGATTAATTACATACAGATCAACAATGAGGTGGGTCATTTGTTTTGTTATTAATTTCAATTTATATTTTACTATCTACACCACGTATAATTCTACTTTTATCTCCGGCAATATTCTTTCATTATTTTTCTTTCATCTTTATTCCATATATAAAGTTATCTCGATAGAGACTGTGCAGACTAATTACTTTGCATATAATGAACGAATTTGATTATATATTAATGTTTTCATACATTCTGCCTTCATAAAACATTGTCCAATATCTATTTAACTTATACAGTTGCTTCATTCATCAATTTCAAGGGTTTCCGGGATGACGGTAGTCTACTATCGGAATTATGGCCATATTGTGTAATTCTCACGATGCGTGTGATTTTTACCCTTGCACCGGTTTAGAAAAAAAAGTGGCAATAGACACTCCGAATAAAAAACCCTGAAACTTTTATTGTAAAATAAGATAAAAATGGAATATCTTTTTCATTGTACATGTATACATATTTCTGTTATAACCAGGTGAGCGATTAAGGGCCATCATGATCCTCGTGTTAAACTGTTACATTTAATGTTTGTAGTTTTGATCAGGGTTGTTTTCACATTTAGAAGAAAGAACTAGTGTGATGCTATGGTTAGTTGAGTGTATATTTACTTGGATATTTTGCTTTTTTATATAATTTGGTAATGTTCAGAAAAAAAAACCCAAAATAATCTATGTATTTACATTTCAGTTATTTATACTTACAGAAAATCTTTTTTTTTCTTTACCCAATCTTGAAAATAATAGTTTTTAGCCATATTGCATAAAATCAATTAATTTTGAAAATTCAAAAGGATTTTCATTATGATCAATGAATAAAAGAATGGTCATTTTCTTTTAAAAGTAAATATATTTATATAGACAACTGATATACTTATGTTTTCTTATTTTAATAAATAAATGGAGATGATTTTCAAAAAAAATGTTTTCTTTATTACTTTTAATTGTGTTCTTGCCAATCTTGGTAGATCAACATGCATGTCCTTAAATAAAGACATAAGCAGATGTTAGTTCTGAGATTAATAATGCCGAGTCTGTCCATAGCATTTTTTTTAAATCATGATCAAATGTCTGTCTGTTTGTCAAAGGCAAAACTTTAATCATATGTCTGTCTGCCTGTCTGTCAATGGCAAAAGTCTTTAGTCAGTCTGTCAATGGCAAAAAACTTTAACCAAGATCACGTCTGCCAATGGAAAAAAGGCATGATCACATGTCCGTCTGTCTGTCTGTCAATGGCAAAAACCTTTAACCAAGATCACACCTGCCAATGGAAAAAAGGCATGATCACATGTCCGTCTGTCTGTCTGTCAATGGCAAAAAACTTTAGCCTTGATCACAACTTTTGTGTTAGGGTGATTTGTACGAAGTCCATACATTGAAACATTGGTGATCATTCATCATGTATTAAGTCTCTGCACCTAAACCCAGGTGTAAAAGGAGCCGATTTCCTATATTTTAACATAGAATTATATATTGATAGAGTGATCCAGATAGCAGGAAATTGCACCATTCAATGCGGCATACCAAAAAAAAAATCGGCTACCGGGAGGGGACACCCCTCCCGTACCCTCCCCAACTCAGCCCCCCACACAAAAAATTCTGGGTACGGCCCTGTCAAAAGCAAAATTAGTTTTTTTCATGTTACATATCTTCATTAAATAAAAGTTATCTTACCAGTAAGCGTTATATAGGTCACCCATTAAGCAACTACATAATTATAGTGTTGGCAATTGGAATCTGACCATTTTTTACTATTTATTATTGGTTTGATGCAACCGACTGATGACACATTACTTTCTTTCAAACAGAGATCAAGATATGGGATATATTTAAAATGCTTAAGCTTTTGTATCAACCAAATGATATGCTGTGACCATTCATTAGAATTGTCTCAAAGAGACAATTTTAATGAATGGTCACATCAGAGTTTGGTAGAGGCTTATAGTGACATTGTCATCTTGATACAGGTGCAGGGACTTTGGACTTATATTCCCATTAAAAAACCTACAAAAATTACTGATGCTGCTGTACAAATAATTCATTCAATAATCGACAAAATTACTATTGATAGAAGATAGAAAATACTTTTTGATCAATCATTGATTATAATCGATAATCAGAACAACACTTAAAGTAACCACACAATATGTCGCTTAACTTCACATAAATTTCAGCTCTAAATCACCTCCCAAAGAGCTAGCTCCTTGGTGACTCTAGTCCTAGCAGGTTCAGAGATAGACACAACACAGTTATCAGGGAGATACAATTCAAAAATGCCAGGGGCACAACAACTTATGCTGGTAACACTCCTATGAAGTTTGGTGACTTTAGCTCTACTGTGCAACTCATTTTAAGTCATTGCCTAATTTTAAGTCATCAGGGGCAATAACTCCAAAGTTGTCAAGGGGGTGGGGGACAATTCAAACCTACAGGTGCACAACAACTCTTGTTATTGAACATTCCTGTGAAGTTTGGTGATCGACTCTTGCCCTAGTGGTCTCAGAGATAACCGCCACACAAAGTATGTCTAATTTTAAGTTATCAGGGGCACTATCTCCAACGATATCAGGGGGAGGCAATTCAAAACCTCAGGTGCACAATAACTCAAGCTTGTGAACACTCCTATGAAGTTTGGTGACTCTAATCCTAGCGGTTTCAGAGATGCGCAAGGCACAAAGTAAAGTTTGTCTGATTTGTCAGGGGCAATAACTTCAAAGTTATCAGGGAGAACAATTAAGAAAAACCCAGGTGCACAACAACTCATGCTGATTAACATTCCTGTGAAGTTTGGTGACTCTAGCCCTACTGGTTTCAGAAATACGAGTGACAATAAGTTTCTCTAATTTAAAGTTATCATATCAGGGGCAATAACTCAACAATTATCAGGGGGAGACAATTAAAAACAGGTTTACAACAACTCATGCTTGTAAACATTTCTGTGAAGTTTGGTTACTCTAGCCCTGGCAGTTTCAGAGATACGCATGACGCAACGTTTGTCTAATTTAATGTCATCAGTGGCAATAACTCCAAAGTTATCAGGGGGAGACAATTCACAAACCCCAGGTGCACAACAACTCATTCTGGTGAACATTCCTGTGACTCTAGCCCTACTGGTTTCAGAGATACATGTGACACAAGTTTGTGACGGCCTGTCGGACAACTTTTGCAAAAACAATATGTCTTCCCATAAATGGGGTAGACATAATAATTATTTAATGCCTGCCACTAAACACGTGAAAATGGCCTCTTGCACATCTACTTGATGTGGTTAATCTATATGGCATGTATCAATTCAATAACTTTCAATTTGAAGGAGGGGTTGAAGTGTGACACCAACTCCCCATGTTTCATGCCAAAATGACAAAAATACTTAAAGTTCCAGGGGAAATACTTCTTAAATGCCCAGTGGTAAACACATGAAAATTGCATCTTGCACATCTACCATTCGTGGTTATTATGTATACCAGATATAAACTAGAGCGGGGTTTTTGTCGCAAAAACAGTTGTCTCTCCCCCCACCCCACCCCAACCCCCATGCCTCGCACCCACAAATACACCATGCAACATTTTGTCGCATTTCTTTCATCATGCACTTTCCAGAAATAAAATGTCATTCTAACAGCACCAGTAGAACAGGAGTTATTGATCAGCCAAAAACAATATAACAAAGGACTATAACTCCAAAAGTATTGAAGACAGAGTTATGACCCTTGTATATGACATTCCTCGTATTATGCTCTTTCCATGTATGAAGTTTCAATTAAATGGCAACAGTCATATATATATAGGAGTTATTGTCAGGATAAGAATGTGTGATAACAAGCAAAAAAATGCGGAAACCGCATTAAAGGAGGATTTTTTTGTGTTGACCTTGACCCAATTTCATGTATCCTTGTATCAAATGAAAGACCTTCACCCAAGCTATCTGCATACCAACTATAAATTGTCTAGCAGCTAGCCCATGTAGTTCAGAAGTTATACCAACATTTCAATAACAGCCAATGTTTCAAAATAGTGACCTTGACCTGATTTTGATATCTTTATATCATCAGTAATGTCCTTACCAAAGCTTTCTGAATACCAAAGGTGACTTGCCTAGCATTCGTGGATCAGAAATTATATCAATGTTACAGTTGGTTATAAAAAGGCAAAATTTTCGAAATAGTGAGCTTGACCTTAACCTGATTTCAAGTATCCTTGTATCAAGTGAAAGGCCTTTACCCAAGCTATCTGCATATGAAATATGAATGGTCTAGCTCAAGTAATTCAGAAGTTATAAGCAATGTTAAAATATTGTTAATGACGGCAAAGTTTTGGATATAGTGACCTTGACCTTGACCTGATTTCATGTATCATTATATCAAGTGAAAGGCTTTTACCCAAGCTATCTATATACCAAATATGATTTGCCTAGCATTTGTGGTTCAGAAGTTATAGTGATGATAAATTTTGTTAAAAACGGTAATGTTTTGGAAATAGTGACCTTGACCTGATTTCACGTATTCTTGTATCAAGTGAAAGGCCTTCACTCAGGCTATCTGCATACCAAATATAAATGTTCTAGCTTAAGTAGTTCAGAAGTTATAAGCAATGTTAAAGTATTGTTAACAACAGCAAAGTTTTGGAAAAAGTGACCTTGACCTTGACCTGATTTCGTATATCCTATGTATCAAGTGAAAGGCCCTCGCCCAAGCTATCTGTATACCATCCTTGTATTTTGTATGAATTGCCTAGCAATTGTGATTCAGAAGTTTTAGCAATGTTAAAGTTGGTTAAAAATGGTAAACTTTTTGAAAGAGTGACCTTGACCTGATTTCATGTATCCTTGTATTTAGTGAAAGGCCTTCACCCAAGCTGTCTGCATACCGAATATGAATGGTCTAGCTTAAGTAATTAAAAGTTATAAGCAATGTTAAAGTTTTGTTAACAACAGCAAAGTTTTGGAAATAGTGACCTTGACCTTGACCTGATTTCATATATCCTTGTATCAAGTGATAGGCCTTCGCCCAAGATATCTGTATACCAAAGATGAATTGCCTAGCATTTGTAGTTCAGAAGTTTTAGCAATGTTAAAGTTGGTTAAAAACGGCAAACTTTTGGATATAGTGACCTTGATCTGATTTCATGTATCCTTGCATCAAGTGAAAGGCCTTCACCCAAGCTATCTGCATACCAAATATGAATGGTCTAGCTTAAGTAATTCAGAAGTTATAAGCAATGTTAAAGACGGCACCCCCCCCCTTTCCTCCAAAAAATCCTTTACTCCAAAAATACACCTTTCTATGCCTTTGCAAACAGAGTAGACCCAGATCAGACAGCTCCTATAGGAGCAGTCTGATCAGGCTCTGCTCCGTTTGCTTATTTTGCATTTAGATATGATTCACAGTTTCTACCAATACCAAAACATCATTAGGTAGAGTATTGGCATGGTAAGCAAAAGGCCCTGGGTCCCAGTCAAGTCATCATTTTACATTTGGCACCCAATGTAAATGACACGTATGGCGATTTATATGAAAAGGATTTGTAATAATAAGAAACTCGTGGAGTGTTCTTTGAGTAAGAATTATTGTGTAGAGGCAGTGTGTGTAGCCGGGTAGATATTGTGGTGAAACAGTTGATAGGCTTTAGACTGTGTGGCATGATAGCTCAGTCGGAAGAGTATTGGCATGGTGAGCCAAAGGCCTTTAGTTCAAGTCCTAGTCGAGTCACAACTTTTTCACAATGTTACACTAGATATTACTGTTCTTCCCTTTTCCATCTCACTTACAAATTGTATGAAAACAATCAAGAATGGGCTCTGCACAAAAACCAGAAAGAACATGCAAAAGTAGATATTTATTTTCCTCTCTTATTTTCATTAATTCATCAGTTTCAACAATGTAAATTCAAACACAAACCATTAACCCTTTCCTTCAAATAAACCAGGGTTCATACACAGCTTTAGTGGGAAAATTCAAGCACTTTTCAAGGACTTTTTTTAAAAATTCAAGCACTATTAGTGGCACAATTTGTCTTGCCCAAACACTGAAAAAACCCATTCAAAAGCAATCACAAGCAGGAAATAGCTTAATTAAGTGTAAGAGTAACACAGAAGATTCTTACAGGATCTTTCTGCATTACTTTTATACTTCAATAAGTAGTCACATATCTGCAAATGTCAAAGATTCTACTATAGTATACTTGAATGGTGAGCCATAGAAAATCTATAGTATCCAATAGTTCTGCCTGGACAGCTTTCCAGGACATTTCTTAAGATTGTCAAGCACTTTTTAAGCACTTTTCAGGATTTGCCAAAATTTAAGCACTTTTCAAGCACTTATGTTTTCAAGCACTTTTCAAGGCAACCCCTGAAATTCAAGTAGTTTTCGAGGTTGTGCTAACCCTGTAAACGCCTTTTTCACACATTTTCAAAAAGAAGAATCAAATCAGATGGCTCCTGTAGGAGCCATCTGATCAGGGTCTGCTCTGATTGCTTATGAAATTATAATAGATCTACCAATGCCAAAACTTCCTGTATACATATGCCATTTTCGCTAATAAATATTTTTGATGTCATTATTTTTTACATAAATTTTCCTACAGTGGAGGGGTTAAACAATGCTGTAGCTCAAACATCATTTCCATTATCATTTCTTAACCTTTTACCCAACAATAACGCCTTTGAACACTTTTGCAGACAGAGACCACCCAGGTAAGACAGCTCCTGTAGGAACTGTCTGATCAGGGTCTGCTCTGTTTGCTAAATATGGAATTATATAGATCTGAACATAGTTTTTATCTAAACTAAAATTTCATTTAAAAAAATCATATTGTATAAGTCTAAGTTAATGAATATTCATGAAGTGGCAAGTTTATGCATAAATTTTAACTCTTTTGTTGGCAAATTTTGTCGTCTGCAAACTTTGTCGTCTGCCAAGCCCATTATTTTATATGTTTGGTTTTTTTCATATTTGTTTCAAAAACCAATGTCACAGTAACAAACAGTTTGGATCCTGACACAGATCCAAACTGTTTGCATAGGTAATCACAATTGGCAGTTAATTGGGAAATAGTTAAGACATTTTCAATATTTCCATCCATGATGTAATCTTCTGCTCTTCACTTACAATTCTTGGTGTTTTATGACTGAGAGTTGATCATGGTGTGAATTGGCACAGTAAGAAATACAGTGTCCTATCCTTCACAAGTTGTCTGATCTGGGTCTACACTGTAAAGGCATTAAAAGGTGTATCTATAGAGTCAAGGGTTCAATGGTTCTTTACTTAACCTTTGATTCATTAACACAAAATATTTGGCAAACATGTATCTTCTCAATGGCCTCGAACTTCTCCACCAATCTCTGTCACTGCTCTTTCAATTTTCTTGTGTATTTCATTGACCTCAGCACTTGTAAGCACTCTTTCGTTGTGTCTGTATAAAATCCTATAGCAGTGGCTTTGTTTTTTATGCTTAGGATGAAAGAAATCGTCAATGAGTGTCACTTGTTCAACTAAGTCGCCGCCAACTGTCCGAGCCATGTCATAGAAGTCATTCTCATGAAAGTTATCAGGAATCCAAAAGGATAAATCCATAACACACAAGGGGAACTTGCCAAACGGCTGAAACGAAAAGTGACACTTTTATTTCAATAGTCAATTTTAAAAGTATATCAAAAAAATCTAGATTCTAATTCTCTCATACGACTGGTATCATGGAAAAGATGGTAATTCAGATACATGTATATGTATACGCAAATAATGAAGGCACAGATAGACCACCATATTTGGGCATATCTGATCTGTTTGAAGGCCTACACTGTTTGTTATTCATTAGTAGAGCAGCAATAATATCCAAACAAATAAAAAATTATTGCGGGTAAGGTTTGAAATATTGTGTTGCAAACATGCAAAACAATATTTGAAGTACTAAAAAATTATTTCACCCAATACAAAATTGCAAACATTTCAAATATATGTCCCTTAACCTTTGCCTAATGAACAAATGTGCATGAAATGGTCACTTCATATACATACATTAATTTAATTGATCTAATGTAAAATTTTCAAAGAAATATTTGGCTTTATAGACAAAAACTGTAGGATTAGATCTATGCAAGTCCCTAAGCAAACAGTGCAGACTCTGATCAGACAGCACCTATAGGAGCTGTCTGATCTGGGTCTACTCTGTTTGCAAATACTATAAAAGGCATTTACATCAGAGAGAGGGTTAAAAAAACAGACACTTAAACTTATCTTGATTTGGATTCAATCAAGATTCAGTAAAACAATCAAAGTTATACAGACATGGGCACACTGTTCAGTAGAAACATGCTTTGTTTCATATCCTTTTGTGCTAAAAACGTCATTTTAGGAAAACAATTCTATTAACAAGATCTATCAATTCTTTATGCATGATTTGACAGTATATTGCAATATATCATAATATAATACAGTAAAACTTTGATTATTCGAACACTAAAATACGTATTATTATCGACCTTTAAGACAGGTGGCAGCTTAATGCATGGTGAACGTCATGCAGAAAGCTCCTAGAGGAGCTTTCTGCATGACTTTCACCATGCATTAAGCAGCCACCTGCCTAAAAGGGTCTAAATTCTTCTCTACCGAAAATTTGGATAATCGAGGTTTTACTGTACATGTTATGTAGTATGGATCTATCATATTGGAATTTATTGCAGACCAATTTTGTCACAATGTTTCTGCTCCCATCCAAAATGAGCAACAGTACTGTGTGCACTTCTATTTAACAAACAGTGCAGACATTGATCATATGCAGCATTCCAACCCTTAGCAAGTGGGTAAGAGTAACATGTTGGGAATATACATACAAAGCCCTTTAATGCACCAATAATAACAGCATAGTTAGGGAGAGCCAGTTTAACCCTTCACCAGACAGAGATGACTTTTGACCCCTTTGCAAATAGAGTAGACCAAGATAAGACCACTGCTAAAGGAACCATCTGATCAGGGTCTACTCTGTTTGTTTAAAAGAATATATTCAATCTCATACTAAACTACATGTATTTGTCATGACAATGTATTTTCATGTACTTGCTTTATACAACAATACATGTAAATTAGTTAATTAATATTCACAATGAGTGCAGTCTTTCATGAATATTTATGAGTTTAATACGGTTAACCCTTTCTGTCATAAAAAACCTTTTCACCCATTAGCAGACAGTGTAGACCCAGATCAAATGGCTCCTATAGGAGCAGTCTGATCAGGGTCTGCTCTGTTTAACTATGAAATTATAACAGATCTGGCTCTTCGGTTTCTACCAATACCCAAAGAAATCCAGTTTACATATGCAATTATAAAAATTCACCTTATAAATATTCATGATGTCATTATTTCGTACATGAATATAGAACAAGGAAAGGGTTAAAATAATTAACACCAACAATTCATACATGTCGCTTACCTTAAAGTGAATCTTTGTATAAGGGTCATCTACTTGGAACTGTGACAAGAACCCTATATCTCTACTCCAAAATAGTCGTATGTCAGGGATATCATACAGCTTCATGGCCAGTCGCTCTAGACCCATACCAAAAGCCCAACCAACTTTCTCTCCCGCACCAGCTGAAAATAAACATTACAGTATAGATAACTTTTATTCTGGCATGGGCAACTCTCTAATGACCTCTGTAAACAGTTAATATCTAGATGAGATGCCAAATAACAGTATGTTTATATGCCAAATTCTAACTCAGGTCAATGACAATGTTGTTGCTGGAACAACCCCCCCCCCCCCCCCCCCCACACACACACACCCTATCCAATCCCCCAAAGGGTGCCAGTTATTATATATATATTGATACTAAATACTGGTGGTATACATATGAACACAGGAATCTTTCTGCCATGGCAGTAACTGTAGATCATTCTATAAGCAAACTGAGTAGACCCTGATCAGACAGCTCCTACATCAGCTGTCTGATCACTGTCTGCTCTGTTTGCAATAGTGTTAGAAGCCCTATCTATGAAGCACAGGATTAACTCTAACCTAAACACTTTTAAAGATACAAGAATTCACATTTTCCACACCCATTAACAATTTCAGAGCTACAGATAACTGTGCGTACTCAAATACTAAAATCGTCATTTCTCCAGCAAACCCTATGTTGTGACAACTTTTTAGAATCGTCTTGAAGAGACGATTCTAAAGAGTGGTCACAACATAGGGTTTGCTGGAGAAATAAAGAAATTATACTTGAAAAAGTGTTAATTTACGCATGCTATCTGGAGCTCTGCACTTTCCTCCATGAATATTCAGGTAAACAATAATGATGTCATAAATATTAATTAGACTTTTTTTTATAATAACACAATGTCATGGACACAAGATTTTTTTGTTGATAGCAGAAACTGAAGAATCATATTTATATCATATCATAAGCAAACAGAGCAGACCCTGATCAGACAGCTCCTATAGGAGCCGTCTGATCTGGGTCTACTCTGTTTGCAAAGGCGTAGAAAGGCGTATTAAAGGGTTACCCTTTCCCTGTTCAATATTCATGTAAGAAACCATGACACCATGACTGTTTATTATTATTAAACTGAAGTTCTATATAACATAAACCTTTAAAGGATTTTTGTTTTGTTTTGACAAACCTGCAGAATCAGATCTACATCATGTTAAAAGCAAACAGAGAAGACCCTGATCATACAGCTCCTATATGAGCCATCTGATCTGGGTCTACTCTGTTAGCAATTGCATGAAAATGCGTTTATATGAAGGAAAGAGTTACTGTAATTCCATTTTTTAACATAGACAAAGCCCATTAATTAGAAATACTTGAGATACACATTTCTTATTAAACGATTTATTGCAAGGACTGCTATAACTTAACTTCAGAAAAAATTAAAGCCCAGGTATACTTCTAACACTGTTCAGCTCTCCTTTCTATTTTCAATCTTTAGAATCGTCTCTATGAGTTGTCACAATATAGAGTTGGAGAAATGATGATTTTAGTATATGGGTACGCTCATTTATCTGTAGTTCTGTACAACTTTGAAAGCTTTGTTTTTTGCATGGCACACACATGCTAACCTCTCTGAAGTATTTCCTGCTGAATGACACCACAGCCCAGCATCTCAATCCAGTCATCTTGGTACTTGATTTCCAGTTCCCATGATGGATGAGTGAAAGGAAAATAGGCTGATACCCATCGACTCTCTATGTCTGAAAAAAGCAAGACGCAGAGATGAGTTCCTCTGAAAATGGTAACAAGAAACGGTATTTTGATTGTTATACAAATGCTAGATCTATTCAAACCCTATACCTGATGAAGACGCCTTTTCACACCTTTGCAAAAAGAGTAGACCCAGATCAAATGATCCAGTAGTGACATCTAATCAGGGTCTTATCTCTTTGCTCAAGGAGTATTATAGATCTGATTCAACAAATTCTGCAACATCCAAATTGTTTTGATGACTTTGCAAACAAAATAGATCCACAGTGTTATGCTTGAACCCGTTGGTATATGCCAACCTTACAAAACCAGTGTCCCTTAAAAATTAAGACCGGACCATTGCCTTATAATAGGAAAGGGGCCATTAACCTCAAACTGTCCCCCAAATATCAGGACCTAGGCACAGCACTGGGCACAGATCAGACTGCTCCTACATGAGCTATCAGGGTCAGCTGGTATGCTTACAGAATAATTTAGATCTATTTCTACAGTTTCTGTCACGGCCAAATAATCCTGTATCCACATGCTAGAGGCCCAGATAAGATGTGTAAATGAAATCAATTTCAAGAATAACTTCTTTGTGTCTCCATCAAACCCTATATTGTGACCACTCTTTAGAATCGTCTCTAAACCACTAAAGAGTGGTCACAACATAGGGTTTGGTGGAGAAATGACAATTTTAGTATTTGAATACGCATGTTTATCTGTTGCACTGCACATGCCATTGTAAAAATCAAGGTAATAAACATTCAGGATGTTATTATTTTTTACATACATATTCAGATAACGGGTTGTGCTGTAATATAATACTACATGTACATGTACCCACCTTTACCAAACAAATCCTTCACCATTGCCTCAAGTGTCTGTTTCAGATTGGCACTCACAAGAACTGCTGCAGCTTTTGTATGTCCTGCTTGCTTCACATCAGAGCTTTCTGAATCTTCAAACAACTGCAGTCCCTCTCCATCAGGCACATGGCCAAATAGCTGAAAACAAGCAAATGCTTTGTGGTTACACTTATATTTACAGTAGAGTTTCTAGAGTTTAAATCATTGCTTGATGAATACTCACACAACACTCCACCCATTATGAATACTAAATAATTATATTTTTGTTTTATAAATATCACAGGGGTCTGTACGGCTTCATAGGAGTTTATATATATTATTTAATTTTTATTATACAGTATATATAGAGACTCTGGACAATGAAGTGGTATAGACCCCTGTGATAAATATAAGACAAGGAAATTTAATGCCATGGTTAACAGCAAAGAATCAGATCTACAACATTTAGAATGAAAGAAAAGACCCGGATAAAAGCTCCTACAAATGGCTGTTCTTGATTTACTGTTTGCAAAGGCGTAAAAGTGAGGAATTGTCAAATAAAAGGTTAACCCTAAATACTCCATAAATATGCCTTTCTACACCTTTGCAAACAGAGTAGACCCAGATCAGACGGCTCCTAAAGGAGCCATCTGGTCAGGGTCTGCTCTGTTTGCTTATGATATCATATAGATATGATTAAATAGTGTCTAACTCCACCAAAAATTCATGTGTCCATGTGCTATTATTACAAATTATTCTAATTAATATTCACACCATTATTTCTAGCATGAATATTCATGAAGGAAAGGTTTAAACAAGTAACAAGTGTTTAAAAGCTGGTGGCTGCTTCAAGCAATACAAAAGTACTGCAAAAAGCTCCTTCGACAACTTCCTTTCACTCTGTACTGACACTTAAGTTAACTCCATAACTGCACTTTTATCAGCAAACAGAGAAGACCCAGGTCAGACAGCTCCTGACCTCTAGGGGCCATCTGATAAGGGCAGGGTTACAGATAAGGTTTTAATACAATTGGGTATTTACTCCTTGATTTTTTACAGAATTGAGTATTTGCAATTTTTATTGGGTATTGGCAATTTTCGTAATTGGGTATTATTCATATTCTCATTAGGTTTTCAAAAATTTCTTTGCTTTTTGCTATATTTATTTGCTTTTTGTTACTCCTTATTTTGAAATACAATTGCTTTTTCCACAATTTTAATAGGGTAAATACCCCAATACTCCCCTTATCTGTAACCCTGGATCAGGGTCTGCTCTGTTTGCTTAAAATGAAATAATATAGATATGATTCTAAAGCTTCTGCCATGGCCATCTATTCTTGTGTCCATGAAAGAAATAAGGGCATCATGGAATTTAATTAGAATGAGTTTAACTTTTATAATGGCACACTGACACAAGTATTTTGGGTCATAGTTGAAATTGTAGGACCAGATCAACATGTATATTAAAATTTCATAAGCGAACAGAGCAGACCCTGATCAGATATAATAGAGCTATAAGAGCCATTTGGCGTCAGTATGAGGGAATGGGTTAAATCTTACATGATAAGACGGAAGTTGATCAAAATCAACCCCCCACTAAGCCTTCGAGTTTTGTTCCATTTTGGCCATAATAATGCTTTTACCTATCAGATTGATATTACGCATGTGCATTAGTGCGTATTGCTAGCTATGCTCCTGATTTGTAACTGACAGTCCATTTTCTTACAAAGTTACATTTTTAACACATGGTCTATATAATATAATTTATATAATATAATATAATTATTAGAAGGGAATCACCTAGATTTATCTCCCAATCATCTCATTTGAGTTGTCTTACCTCATGCCGGTTAAAAAGCTTAACCCCATCAAGCTGATGAAAAACTGGATAATGCTGATAATCTATCGCATCTCTTCTGTAAACATCACCAACAAGGAGAAAATTATCTAATCCTGATGATATAAGGTCACTCTGATGGGCAGTTGTATGAGTTCTAAGCAAGTGAGTCGAGTTCAGGTAATAGGTATCACTTTTCTGTCTACTAACATGATCTGACGCAACCAACAGATTGTCAAAATTTTGTGTTGTATTTACAACTGGGTGTAAATCGTCAAACACAGAAAACATTGGATTCCCACGTTTCACATAAGTTTTGTAAAAATGTTGCTGAATTTGTTCTTTAATCAAGCCTAATGGGTGGTGTTTGAGGTTGTGAAGATTCCTGCCAACTTTTTCTAAGATTCCTGGTCGAACACTTGTCCACTGATCGACAGGATAATCTTTCCCCAGCAGGCTAGTGACCTGCTTCTCCTGTTGAATAAAGCTACTCCTGCACCTGCTGCAGAGGCCATGTCTAGTCACAGCTGTGAGTAACCTGAATTAAAAAATTGAAATACATTAAAGTCTTGCTAATATGACCACACAAAATAAGTCCTAATTCAGGATTTTTTAAACAGGCAGATGCTCCTATAGGAGCTTTCTGCATTACTTTTGCTCTGCATTAAGGAACAACTTGCTTTTACAGACTCCTAAATCAACCCTTTACTCCATAAATACACCTTTCTATGCCTTTGTAAACAGAGTAGACCCAGATCAAATGGCTCCTATGGGAGCTGTCTGATCAGGGTCTGCTCTGTTTGCTTATGATATACATGTAATATAGATATGATTCTTCAGTTTCTGCATTGGCCAAACATTTATAAATGTCCATGTGCTATTATAACAAATTGATCTAATCAATATTCATGACATCATTATTTCTTACATGAATATTCATGGAGGAAAGGGTTAATAAATTATGCGGTTGCATTAGCGAGACTCTACTGTAGTTATATATGAATAACGGCAGTCAGAGAGTTAGTGTTGGCCCAGATCAGTCTCTGCATTGCAATGTGATATCTGTATAAGGTCTGCACGATTTCCTGAAATAGTGGACAAAACACTGTAGATTCTGATCAGTGAAAAATATTACCGAACCAGATCCAAGACTCCACATCAAGGTAACAGCTGATCTGCTTCTGAACTGATTCTAAAAGACTGAGTGCAACTTTCATCTATGACACCAGGTTCTGACTTGGTGATCGACGAAGGACAGGCAATTGTTGACAATATATAATTAAATACATAACCTTATGCGGACCATACATGATACAGTTTAGCAAACAGTAAAATTCAGACAAAGCCAAACATCTGAATATAGTTTTATATATTTTGTTGTCACACTGTTCTATCAATGGGGGTCTGTACCGCTCCCTGGGAGTCTATATATACCATATAATTATTATTATATAGAATATATAGACTCCCAGGGAGCGATACAGACCCCTATGGTTTTAACTTAACTGAATCATTTGTAATCTAAAATTCAAAACACCGAATACCCTTGTAGTCATGTTAGAAAGTAAAGAAACAGATATATCAAATTCTGTTGGCAAACATAGCAGACCCTGATCAGACGGTCCCTATAGAAGCCGTCTGATTTGGGTCTACTCTGTTTGCAAAGGTGTGAAAACGTGTTCATATGAGGGAAAGGGTTAATAATTAAAAGTATTCAACTTATTACGACTACCTTAAAAGAGATTGAGAACATCAGATTCTTATCTTAATCATAACAATTATCAAACTTGTGAAAGGCGCGTGCAAACAGGTACCGATAGTCCAATACTAGCATTAAACGGGTGCCTGTAAATTCAACAGCTAATAAACTGATTTTACAATAATCATACTAATATTTATATGAATATGGACATCAATCCTGAAAAATAATGTTTTCATTAAGACATTTTGGAAAGATACGGTAAGTACTATATAATGACCTTTTTACCGAAACGTCTGAACGAGTTACTATATAAATTCAATTTACCGAAACGGTCTTTAACCTAAACATCTGGCACTCTTAAATGGCATTTACCAAAATTGGCCAAACTCAAATAAGGCCGCCATATTAGAATTTATTTTTTAAGTTACATCGATGATCATCGAAAACATGTGCCGATGATTGAGTGAAACTTTTGGGCCCCCAATTCCCAACACTAGAATATACTATATACTAACATGACATTGTGTGCTTAAGCCTTTCCTTCATATAAATGCCTAATCATGTATTTGCAAACAGAGTAGACCAAGATCATACGGTTCCTATATCAGCTGTTGGATAAGGGTCTGCTCTGTTTGCTCACGATATAGATCTGATTCTACACTTTTTGTGAAAGCAAAAACAATCTCTGAAAAGGTTACAATATAAATATTGGTAAAATTCAGCTGATAAATATTCATGATTTCATCATTTCTTACATTAATAAGTGTCGGCCAGCTGAGATTTTGCTTCCGAGTCGTTGTAGCCTAACAAATAGATCCTTGAAAAAATCAGTATGTTATATTTGGTATGTCTGTAGGTGCCTGTAGTGTTTGGCCAGTCTTTGTTGTTGAAAATTAATTATTTGTGATAATTACAAGACATTGACAACTTGTATATTTCCTTCCACTTCAAGACTTTTTCACCATTTGGATGGATGTTAAAGAGTCAGTGTTTTGGTCAGCCATGCTGTTTTGGTAGTAAGTTTTTGGACAGCCGAGAATACTAAAAAATCTAGACAGTGATTGTATATATGCTTAGACAAAAGGGAACTGTTCATATATTAGCACAGTGTGCATCATTAGACCAAAATCCTGGTGTGGTCTAGCCTGCAGAGCACGAAAGTGGGCCATTTTACATAGAATGTATAGGGCGAAATATCACCGGACCGACACCAATATTGATCAGGGAAAGGGTGCATGTACCATGTAATAATCCATGTAGAATTGTACTTAAAAACTTGTAATAAATGGATCAAATATTTACCTTCTATATGATGAAAAAATGTGCATCTTGTTGGTTGTCAAAATTCATTTATGGCTTTATTAGTGAAAAATTGCAACTTTTCAGCAAGCCAATTTTTTTTGCCGTCATTCGGCTTGGTTCACCGGGTTTACGACTTTCCAAAAATAATTTAATTAAACTTTCCAGTAAAAACACCTTATATTCCACAAAGATTTGCATAAAGTCACAATACCTATTATTTCGCAAAAACTGGATAACACCATGCTATCTAACAGCAACTGGGAAATCAGAATATGGTGTCGTAAAATATTATGAAACCGGTGTTAGTGTAAATTCTTACTGCAAAGGTCATGATGTCTGCTTCTAGGAGCCAAGTTCTGTCGCTGTATAAATCCCTTTTGAAGGAGTGTACAAAGTTAAATCAATACAATTTTAGGTAAACAAATGTTTTCAGTAAAAGTACGATTTTTCCTATCGGTTGTCAGTAATTTTGTGAATTAAGATCATTAGCCAAATACTGTTATGTTTGTAAGAAGACCATGGACATGGTTATGGCACGCCGTTTGCACAATGCTTTTTAGATTATACTTCACACCCGAAAATCAAGGTTCTCTGTGTAGACTGGAGAGTTTAGGTTGTCGGCGGAAACATAGGATCTCAGTCGAATCACATGTTTTCATGATATCTAGGTTGTTGGTAATTTGCACAATTATTCCAAGACCCTACAGTAGGTTATCATTTGAGATCCAGCAGTCAGTTTCCGTAGGTACATTTGCACAATCATTCTAAAATCATAGGTTCTCAACTAGGAACCTATGTTCTTGGTTGAGAATCTAAGACCTCATCGGAAACGTAGGTTCTCGGTAGAGAGCTAGTCTCATCAATGAGCTGCTAAAATGGCATGCTAATCTGTGTGTGTGTGGGGGGGGGGGGGGGGAGGTTTGTGTGTGTGTGTGTGTGGGGGGGCTAACGTTTCGGTAAATAACGGTCAGCCCTTTTCGGTAAATTGAATTTTGAATTTATATAGTAACTCGTTCTGACGTTTCAGTAAAAATGTCATTATATAACTTACTTAATACTACTTATCTTATATTTTTCCAAAATGTTTTGATAAAAACATTATTTTTTAGGATTGATGTCATTGTTCATATTAATTTTAGTATTAAGTAAATTTAATCACATTTAATTAAATTTACCAGCACCTGTTTAATGGTATACCTGTTTGCATGCACCTTTGATAACTGTTATGCTTAAGATTTATAAGATGTTCTCACTCTCTTCTTTAAAGGTAGTCATAATAAGTTTAATACTTTTAATTAAATAATTCGTAATCAATGTAGTACCAGTTTGCACCAAAGACCTATGATATGTCTTATCATAGGTCTTTGTTTGCACCCGCTAACGGTACACACCTTTGATGATTGTTATGCTTAAGAGAAGTTGTTTGCATCTTTCTTTAAAAGTAGTCTTAATGATAACAATTTGATCTATATACACAGCTTGCACCCAGATCACACTAAGCTAAGTCAGTGTTCCAAATCAAGAAACACCATGATAATACCATTAATATAATACATGAATGGAAGGTGTACATAATTACTACAAAATCACCTTTTTACTGAAATGTCAATTACGTCTATTAATTCCGTTTTACTATATAAATTCAATTTACCGAACTGGTCATTTACCGAAACATGGGTAAATCTCTGTGGGAGCATTGTCAAATTGAAATTAGCTTGAGATCACTATTTAGAATGTGGACTACTGTAGGTTGTGAGCATATATGTTGGTTTTATGGGGTTTGGTGTATTTTTTAAGTTGGTTTTTGGTTTGCCATTTGCACATATAAATGCCTTTTCAAGCATTTGCAAACAGAGTAGACCCAGATCAGACAGCTCCTGTGGGTATTTATATTTGGAAATAGATATAGTTTATGTTAGAGAGAGTTATAGTAAAGCTAGAAGTTGAAGTAGGCACTGCTGCATACTGGACCAAATCATGCTGGACAAAAGTTTAACTTGGAGTGGAGTTTTGTGACAAATTGTGAAAGATGGGACATTTTTTTTCCTATGGACATTATTTCATATATTTATGTGCATGTTTATATTTCAGATCATTTGTATACCAATATATGCATATATTTCAGATCATATGCAATAGAGAAGACCAAATATGAATTTAGAAAGAACAGAGTAGAATCAAATCCAGAAGTAATGGCACAGTTGGTAAAGAAGGCACAAGATAATCTTGATATTGTAAAACGACAGGTAAGATGAGCTAAAAAGTTGGTATAACATAATCTTCTGGAGCATTTATAATAGACCTGTTACATGTAGTTAGAAATTAAAAATAGAGATGTTATACTATATGTGCCTACCAGTTTTGATCCAGACTAAAGATTGAGTAACTTTTCGTCTTGCAGGATCTCCAGTGTTCAGTCTAGACAGTACTATTAGCCCCCTTTCTTACCAAATGGTAGGGCTGACTATTGGGGCCAGTTTTGACTATTGCAATACTATTGCTATTGCTGAAAGTTCTATTGCGATACTATTGCTATTGCAGGAAACTATTGCAATACTATTGCAATAGTTATTGCCAAGATTTGAAAACTTGCAAATGCAAATTTGCACAGTGTATGATATAAATTTGCTGTAAATTCTTACTAAAAAATGTTTGTGGAAATGATTTGAAATGATTTGGGCTTTGCCACTTGTGTTTTACCGCTTTTGTTTTTAACAAACTCGATCTCTGCGATGGTAGACGCCATCTTGAAAACACAGTGCCAATTATATGAAAGAACTATTGAAACTATCGATAGTCAGAGCAACTATTGCAATAGTCTATCGTCAATTAGAAATAACTATCGATAGTGTAACTGGGATAGAGAACTATCACGATAGTGCGATAGTTTGATGTATTGTTACACCACTACCAAATTGAACATAATTAATATCATAAAAAATCCATATCGAGGGCTTGGTGCAAAACTATTCTAACTCCTTCTGTCAGTTCTTTGTGTTCCTAAGCACCCTTTCTGTATACAGACTATTTTCCCTGTCTACATTTTGATAACCAATCTGCATTGGCATGGACTAATATTGTTACTAAGTGTAGAATCTAGCCACCATCACATAGATGAAGAAAATTTCTGACCTTTATTTTGCATCTTTGTCTAAAAAATACAGCAAATCAGGGACAAGTCAAAGTTCATCCAGAATGCAAGTGACACTTCTCATGGTAATAAACTCAATGGCCCTAGTTACATATTGACAGCATTCCAAAAAAGCATGCAAATGCAAGGAAGTTTCAGTCAAAATGTTTAAGTCATGATTGTTTTAAAAATGTTGGAAAATGTTATGTCTTTACCAGTCATTATGTACAATTTTCATGAGAATCAAGGATTTTTTTCCCAGTCAGACGGGTGTCAAAAGCTGTATTGTGTTCAATAAATTGGTATGTTTATTTTTGGTCCCATCCTTAACCCTTACACTGCTGAATTTTCAAATGGACTATTCCAAAATTCAAACAGGTCACGCTTATGGTGAATATTTAGGGATTTTTTAAAAAATTGTAACATGACAAACAGTGCAGACCCTGATGAGAGGGCTCTGCCCTCTCATCTGGGTTTACACTGTTTGCAAAGGACATGAGTGACTCGTGTCCCGCATTTTAAGGGTTAATGAATGGCCCCCTGTAAGAAAATCCATGGGCCCGAAGGGTTCCTCAGAGTTCAGGCTAGATTGAACATTGATCTCAATTATGTGGTGCACTGGTTGTATTTTTGAGAAGAATTAAATGGACTATCAACTTTTTTTTTGAATCAGATGATAATATAGTTGCAGTATATAATTATTTATTGTGGTAATCTTTAGTGTTTTGGGTTTTTATCTTTTCAGGTACTTATAGGTTACATGTACGGAGATGGACACTTAGTGATTGAACATCCAACCTCCCCACCCAAGTCTTAGCTAGTCCTGCAGTGATGTGATACCTCTATATGTGGAAGCTTTATTATGTGACACTTGCATGGACTTGTTGCTGTGATCAGTATTGTAGACCACTTACCAATTAATGAACAACACAGTAACAGTGACTACATCTAGTCAACCACAGCTTGAAAAATCCATGTTTCAAAGATGTTGTGAGTGGACTTTAAACCACATGCTCTACTGCAAATGACAGTGCAAAATGTCCAAATTTCCTTCATAAAATGGTGTTTATTGATTTGTTCAATATATTGAGAAACTACTGAAAAAGTGTCAAACAGCTGGCACCTTTATGAGATGCTGTATTACTTGGCATCTCCTGCTGATTCAAGCTGTTTGCAAATGATTGTCAGGTCACATTTGGCCAGGTTCCATGCTTATAAAGCTTTTAGTTGAGTCTGAGTTTGTTCTCAAGCTTTTGATTGGTCAGATTTGAGTTCTCAAGCTTTTGATTGGTCAGATTTGAGCCAAAGGCTTAAATCTGACCAATCAAAAACTTGAGAACGAACTCAGACTCAACTGAAAGTTTTATAAGCATGGATACAGATATGAGTTAACCCTTTACCTAATAGATGCCTTTTGATTCATTTGCAAACAGAGTAGATGCAGATCAGATGACTCCTGTAGGAACCCTCTGATCAGGATCTGCCCTATTTGCTGATGGAATTATACGGGATCTGATTCTAAAGTTTCTGGCCAAAAATCATGTGTACATAATATGTCAATACAAAAATTTAGCTTCAACACTTTTCTGTTAGTCATTATATCTGACATGAATCTTTAGTTCAATTCTCACAGTTGATTTTTCCATTTCTTTCCAAAAATACCATTTAAAAAATCAAGTGGTTTGGATGCTGCCGCAATGCAAAGTATTTCAGCATCTCATTTGGACCCAGTTTGCTCGTAAATAGGTTTCATTGTTTATGTGCAACAAAATACCTGTTTGACATCCTTTCCCTCATACAAACTGGTTTTTACAACTTTGCAAATGGATGAGACCCAGATCAGATTGCCTATGTAGAAACTGACTGATAAGGGCCTGCTCTGTTTGATTATGAATTTATAACAGATATCTGACTAACAGTTTCTACCAATACTAAAATATCCTGTGTAGATTTTCTACATATGCCATTATGAAAAAAATAGATAATAAATATTCATGATGTCATTTTTTCTTACAAGAATATTCACCAGGGAAAGGATTATTATCTGGATAAGATTTCTAGACATTAGACTTTCTGTAACAGTACCAGTAGCTTAGGCATGAAATGTTTTCATGCTAAATGCATTCTTCAAAGCAAAATGTACTTGCTCAATATGTGAACTGTACTTGAAAAAGATTCTCACACAACAGTCCAACTCCTATCTCCAATTTATACAGTGATCATAATCGCTTCTATGTCCTAATATTCCAGAGGTTTTTTTTATGTTGTCACCAGATAGAATACTGTAGATATCTTGTCCTGTACTGAATTACAGTTGAATTTCGCTATCTCGAACTTCAAGGGACCATACAAATTACTTTGAGATAACACAGATTAGAGTCACCCGATTTCTAATCAGAACAATTTCTCAACTTAATAGCTTAATGCAGGTCTAAAGTAATGTAGGAGCTTTCAACATTACTTTCAAACTGCATTAAGCTGTCACATGTATTTCTAGATATGCATAGTAATATATTTTAGAACAATTCTATATTGTAAATTTTAGAAGGACCGAACTTTTACTTAAAGTTATGCTGAAGTTGGAGTTACATTGAAGTTCGAGGTATTGAAGTTCAGCTGTACCATATTCATTGAGACAGACAAACAAAGGCAAAAGTCGAACTCAGGTTCTGAAGCTAAAGGTGTATGACAATCACATAATTATGTTTCTATATTACCACATGCAATGTCATGCATATACATGTACATGCTGGTGTACATGTGGAGTCTGGTAGAGTATGGCTAAAGAAATACAAGAACTCACACAATTGTCCAGCCAATGTATTTTTTTTCCCGTTCGCCTTGACAGCATGTTTTTACATGGTGCTGCATGTTTGGTTAGGGGAGCGCCATGAAGGCACAGCACCTCTGACTTCAGATCTCTTTGGCTTATGAGGCACACCAGGGACTAGTACCCGGCTGGTCATGCCAACAGTCAGTTCACCCCATGTATGATCATAAGAAGCACCTGACGGGAGTTCTGATTTTGCATCTTGGATTTACCAGCTGGTATTTCGGAATCCATACCTCATATTTTTATCTCGATGTAATATGAGATATGGTTATAGTAACTTTGCTTCTGAAGAAAAAAGGAAAGTTTACTTCAGGTAATTATTTCATTGTTTTGCAACCAAAAGTAACAGGTAAAGGTATATACTAAAGTACTAAAATAATTTCTCCACCAAATCCTATGTTGTGACCACTCTTTAGAATCGTATCTTTGAGACAATTCTGAGCGGTCACAACATAGGGTTTTATGGAGAAAGAAAGAAGTTATTCTTGAAAATGTTTTAGTGTACATGTATACATTTTATCTGGACTTCAATATCAATATGCTGCTCTTTCCATGTTCTCAGAAAATAATATAATGTTCATGTAAGTGGAAATGTTTTCAGTTTCAAATTTGTAAAGAAATATTGTGGTGGATTTTCTAATTTTCTATAAAGATATAATGACATCATGAATATCAATTATTGAGTAAGTTTTTATAATCTGAGATCATACCGAGGGCTTGGTGGAAAACTATTCTAACTCCTTCACTTTAGTGAAGGAGTTAGAATAGTTTTGCACCATGCCCTCGATACTCTTTAACCTGCTTAATGTAGATGTCATCAGCCAAGCTCCACACTTCAACAGAACATCCTCCAGGTGGCGGGGCAGGTAGTGTTGATCAGGTACTACCTCATCTATGTTGGCTGCCAAGTTTGCTCATTGCGTCTTAGCCAGAGCCAACTGGATGCTCTCCCTGCTGCTTTGCCACGAGCGTTGGCACTGCAGTCTTTCAGTTCCTGCATTGATGTTTCAACAGCTCCTGGCATCTTTCGCACTGACTATGATGGGAAGCCCCTGCTTCCAACCTCTACATGAAAGACCTATGTCTACCACCCTTTTTCTATGCAAGTGTTAGCCAGTTCCTGGTACTTGCTCCTATTGCCTTCATAGGCTTTGTCAACTCTCTTTTCCCATGGGACTGTCAACTCAACCATTACTTGAGCTGCTTGGGGGACTGACCATAGCACAATGTCTGGCCTAAGGGTAGTGTGAGTTACTTCTTCAGGGAACTTAAGCTTCTTTCCCAGATCTGCTCTCATCTCCCAGACCCTAGCTTCTTGTAGGTTACATTTTGACTTAATGGCTGACTTCTTTTCCCATACTAACTTTTCAGAAACAATGATCAGAGTGTCAAACAGTTTGGATCCTGATGAGACACAAAATTGGTCTTCATCTCATCTGGATCCACATTGTTTTAATTACAAATCTGCAAGTAGAGTGCAGATGATAAAGGACCTAGTTTGCACTGTGTAATTATTATTGTGAGCAAGACTGAGGAAAGAATAGTAGGATAGTGTGATCCAGATCAGTTGCTGTATTGTAATGTTACTACTGATCAAAATGTTGGATGGGTATTGTTGGTAGTGGACAAAATGCTGTTTTTCTAATGAGGAACACATATTGTAGATCCTGATCAGACACTTCATTGTCACCTGTATAAGCAGAGTGACAGGGAAATCTTTCCTGCATAATTATTCTGTCATGCTTTTTCGCCCAGCATTTGATTGCAGATGATTTATGTTTCTGATAGATGCCTGATCTGGATATACACTCTTTTAACCCTTTCCTCCATGAATATTCATGTAAGAAATAAATTAAATTAATGATGTCATGAATATTAATTTGTTATAATAGCACATGGACAAAGGAAGTTTTGGCATGGCAGATTCTGTAGAATCATATGTACCGGTATTTTATATCATAAGCGAACAGAGCAGACACTGATCAGACGGCTCCTATAGGAGCCGTCTGATCAGGGTCTTCTCTGTTCGTAAAGGCATAGAAGAGCGTATTTATGGAAGAAAGGGTTAACCAGATTTTTCGAACAGAAATGCTGGTTATTCCTTGCTCAGTTGCTGTTTTCTTGTGACATGGCTGATTTGTAATTTTGTTGCTTTAAAACTTATCACAAGCAAGCTATTATCTATTTACAGAAGTACCTCTAGCTCATTATACATGTATATTGTATTGGAATAAATGTACATGAAACTCTAGCAACTCTTGTCCTTCATAAATACACCTTTCTATGCCTCTGTATTAGTCACTTCTTGAAATCATTGTGATAAATAGAGCATTTGCTCCATAGGAGCAAATGCTCTATTAATCACAATGGTTTCTATACTAAACAATTTTAACTTTTTCCTTTTCTCAAGTAAATGCTCCTTTTCAGCAGATTCATTCAAAAAGGTTGGGTCTAAAAATAGTTTGTGGGGGAAAGGGTTAAAGCTGTGTAATTCCTGCTAGTAATATCATTTTGAATGTTCAAAATGTCCATGACTGCCTGCCTGCCTGTCTGAGAATAGGTATCTTTTGGGCCTTGCAAATAGTGTTGACCCAAGTACTGTAATTACCTGTTTATTCGGACAAACATAGGAAGATAGTGCAAACCCTGATCAAAATCTGGGTCGGCACTATTTGACAAAGTTTCGTCAAATATTTGGGGCCACGAATTGGGATATGCAAAGTTTTATATTAAGCCCAACAGATTTTGTTTTTGATGTTTGGTTTGTTTGTATTGGGCTGTTACATTGCTTTAACCTATTTCCTCATATTGACACCTCTGTGAATGTCACTTTTTGAAACGACTGTGATAAATAAGAGCATTTACTCCTGTGGAGCGAATGCTCTGTTTATCACAATGATTTAAAATCTACAGTTATAACATTTCCTTTTCGCTAGTAAATGCTCTTTTTCGGTAGATTTATTCTAAGTGACTGGAACTAGAAATAGCCTATGAGACAATGGGTTAACTGAATTTTAGTCATATCACGATGTCCAGCTAATTACAAGTGGAGGAAGACCCCATATGTTTTTCCGTTTCTGGAATAAATTGCATTTTTTCTTGCGCAGAACACCCAGGTAGAACCACCGACCTACTGTAAGCCAGCCGGAAGGCTTCCTCACATGAAAAATCCAAATGCCTAGAGAAGAAATATAGGAAACTTGAACTGTAATGATGCCTTTTTTTTCAGACTACTAATACTTACTACAATTTTACTTTTGCATATTCGGCTGGGTTTTTCATCAATAGAACAGACTTGGAGGTTTAATACTTTAGATTTAGAGTCTTGAGTTCATGCTCAAGAATCTGATTGGTCAGAGCTTGAGTTCACTCAAAATCTGACCAATCAGATACTTGAGTATGTACTCGGACTTTTAACAAACCTTTTATATCTGTGGATCCTGATCATACTAGCAAAACCTTTCATAATCTTGGAGCCTGGTCATATGATCTGTCTCTCAGAGGAAAGTTACTTCTATTTTTTTCAGAGATATATAAGCAAACTATCAAACAGTATGGATCTTGATTAAGCACAAGATTACCCCGTCTCATCTGGATCCAAACTGATTTCAAAGGAAATCACAGATTTGCCTGTAGAATGTTTAACCCTTTCCCTGTTCTATGTTTATTAAATATGTTCAATACCTACTGAATATTCATGGACAAAATAGTTATAATGAAATATGGAAGGTGTAACATTGTAGCCATTTTAGAAACTTAACAGATCTATCAACTTCCAATAGCAAACAGAGCAGACCCTGATCAGATGGCTCCTATAGGAGTCATCTGATCTGGGTCTACTCTGTTTGCAAATGTGTTTATATCAGGGAATGGGTTAATGTTAAATGGGCAATAATAACAAGAGGTTTCATCTGTATTCCTAATTCTCTATCAGTCAGTCTATTGCCAATAAGGGCTAGAGCAATCTAGAAAGACAAGTAAACATGAATCTATTATATGGAAAGTTTATTCAAATTGGAAAAATAGCAATCACAAAGGTAAGCACATGTAACAGTGGTAAAGTGTAAAAGCTGCAAAAGTAGACTATTACTGTAAAGTTAAGGCACTGGCACTACAGTAAAAACCCTCTAAACCGGAATTCTAGTGGAGAAAAATTTAGATACTTTTAGGCATGAAGCTGCCACCTGTCTCCAAGACCGATATTTATACCAAATTTAACGTCCGGTTTAGAGGGGTTTTACTGTATTAAGATAAGAACTACCCTAAAAGAAAGATACTTTATATATAAGGTGGACCCAGATCAGCAACTGCATGTTTACAACTGTGTCCAATCAGGGTCTACACCGTGTGAAGTATTCTTATTTGTTGTGAGTTCTAACCCTTTACTCCATAAATATGCCTTTCTATGCCTTTGCAAACAGAGAAGACCCTAATAAGGATCTGCCCTGTTTGCTTATGATATAGATATGCTTCTACAGTTTCTGTCATTGCCAACAAATTGTGTCCATGTGCTATTTTAACCCTTCGCTTGCTGAATTTTAAAATACATCTCTCCTTCTTTACCCATGCCCTGTTGTATAATTACATATATCTTCACTGTGTACAAGTATTTCGCTGTGCAATCACTGCTGTGGAGTGCACTGGTTGCACAATCAACTTGTAAATAGTGCAGACCCTAATGAGACAGCTCCTGCAGGAGCTGTCTCATCTGGGTCTTCACTATTTACAGGTAGGTATATTGACGTGAATAGCAAGCGAAGGGTTAACAATCTAATTAATATTCAATATGTCATTATTTTTTACATGAAAATTCATGTAGTAGAGGGTTAAACTGCAGAACATCAGTAGACAATGCTATCGGGTTGTTCTCTAGATCGTAACTCTTCAGTTTTGGAGATATATTTTCTTATAGCACTATCCATATTCAGTAGAACCCCTGTAATGCGACCACTTAAAGAATAACCATCGCTGTCTTTATAAGCAGGTGGTTGCTTAATGCAGGACAAAAGTATAGGAGCTTTCTGCATAACTTTCGTCCTGCATTTAGCTACCATCTGCCTTTGCCAGACAGAATTATGTTCCTTTTTGGGGTTTTACAGTATATATTCCTCATATCCCACATTCAAAAAGTTAACATGTTGACAAATTGCACTATGAAAACTTATACTTGAAAATATCAGAAAAGGGAGAACATATCAGAAGTAGGTGATGCTATGCTAATTCTTGAGCAAACTTAACCTTGAATATTAAGGAATATTTTTTAAGAACAGTGTTAACATTGTAGAATCTCATCTGGGTCTACACTGTTCATTTGCAAATGACATTGGTCACCAGTTTCTCGCACTGAAAGAGTTAATACGAGTATCGTGTTAAAAATCTAAAAAATAACAAAGGAAAGTACAAGCCAACTATTTGGAACAGCTGACTGAATAAAAGTTTTTCTTAAATAACATTAAAGTCTATATTAAACAACATTACTTTTAAAAATTCAACGGAAAATAATTACATTTTCTAAAATTGCATACTTTTAAAATGTAGACTATCACTAAAAGTGAATAAAAAAAT
This sequence comes from Azorinus chamasolen, assembly GCA_963576725.1. Classification (NCBI taxonomy): domain Eukaryota; kingdom Metazoa; phylum Mollusca; class Bivalvia; order Cardiida; family Solecurtidae; genus Azorinus; species Azorinus chamasolen. The sequence continues at coordinate 57,977,986 of OY755238.1, read as the reverse complement.
TAAAATAGCATTTCCAGAATACATCATCATAAATAAATAATACAGTTGAACTTCAATATCCTGAACTCGGATAACTCAAACTTCGTGATAACTCAACATAAAGTTCGGTCCAAAATTTACAATACAGAATTCCTCTAAAATAAACTACACAAATCTAGAAACACATGCGACAGCTTAATGCAGGTCTAACGTAATGCTGAAAGCTCCTGTACTTGATAAATTGTCCAGATTAGAAATCGGATAACTCAAACTTTGCTTATCTCAAAGTAATTTGTATGGTCCCTTGAAGTTCGAGATATCAAAGTTCAACTGTAAATACTGATATGGATTTTCTCAGATTATCACAGAGTTATAAATAAGAAAGGTATTCAGTAAACAGGCGCGTAGCTAGCGATACGCACTAACGCATGTGCGTAACATCAATCTGAAAAGTGCAAACATTATTATGGCCAAAATGGAACAAAAATCGAAGACTAAGGGGGTAGACTTTGATAAATGTTCCGTCTTGTCATGCAAGCTTTAACTGAAACCTTTCAATTGACACTTTTTGGCGCCTCTGTAAAAGTCACCGTCACCTCTGTAAAAGTCACCGTTTGAAACCATTGTGATAAATAGATATTTATCACAATGGTTTCAAAAGGTGACTTTGTACAGTTTCAAAAACAAACAATGCTAATTTTTCATGGGGGACTCGAATAACCACGGTGCGTATACTATATTTGGAGTCAGCTACGCTACTGGTAAATCTAGGTGTACTATTTTCTATATTTTTCCACCAAACACTATATCTTATTCTACGGTAATTCTGATCAGAACCATTAACCCTTTCCTCCATGAATATTTATGTAAGATATGATGACATCATAAATATCGATCTGATTAACTGTTATAATAGCACATGGACATAGGAATTTTGGCCAAGGCAGAAACTGTAGAATCATACCTATAATATATCATGAGTAAACAGAGCAGACCCTGATCAGACGTCTCCCACAGGAGCTGTCTGATTTGGGTCTCCTCTGTCTAGAAAGGCGTAATTATGGAGTAAAGGATTAAGATTGAGTCAGAGATATATATCAGATTTGGACAGATCAGTATGCCGCTTAACCCTTTCCATGTTCTATGTTTATTCGAAATTCCGATACCTACTGAATATTCATGGACAAAACAGTTACATGTATAATGAAATATGGAAACTGGAACATTGTAACCATTTTGGAATGTAAAGAAACAGATCTTTCAAATTCAATTAGCAAACAGACCAGACCCTGACCAGACGGTGCCTATAGGAGTGGTCTAATCTGGGTCAACTCTGTTTGCAATTGTTTGTAAATACGTTTATATGAGGGAAAGGGTTAAATATAGCCATGGGAACAAATCACAACTATAGTTTCACTGATTGGACATTAACTCACTATTATCCTATTCCCTCATGTTGACGCCTTTTGATGCCTCTGTAAAACCATTGTGATAAACAGAGCATTTGCTCCATAGGAGCAAATGTTCCTATTTATCACAAGCGTTTTAAAAGTACACAATTCTAAAACTTTCCTTTTCTCTAGTAAATGCTCCTTTTCAGTAGATTTATTCAAAGACAGGTGGATCCAAATACAGACTATGAGGGAATGGGTTAAAGCACAAATGATATGTCTATATCAACATTTTTTATTTTTTTTATGTAAGAGCAGACAAAAACAAATGGACCATGACGACCCTGTATTGCTCACCAGGTTAACAGGCCAAGCGCTTGTTTAGGAGATGTAGTTTATGAACATTGTTAACCCATTCCCTCATATTGACGACTTTTGACGACTCTGTAGAAGTCACTTTGTGAAACCATTGTGATAAATAGAGCATTTGCTCCTATAGGAGCAAATGCTTTATTTATCACAATGATTTCCAACTACAAAATTCTAGAAGTTTCCTTTTCTCTGGTTAATGCTCCTTTTTGGTAGATTTATTCAAAGAGGTTGAATCTAAAAATAGCCTATGAGGGAATGGGTTAAATTCTATTTTTAAATCGTGTAACCTACTTTAAGCAATAGACCAAAACCAGGCATGTTACTTTGATAGATGACCACTTAAGGATCATTATTGCAAATTCCATTCACCAGTTGAGGAAGAGTGTCAAGACCTATTGTGCCAGGTGAACTAAACAAGAGGGCCAGAATGGCCCTGACATCGCTCACCAGACAATCAGAGGAGAAGATTTTCAAAGTTTTCACATATGTTTCTATTGAAAACTTAACACCCCAGGGGCGGTGCCAATTTTGACCCCAGGGACACAATTTATATAACTTTTGTAGAGGACCTGAACATGATGCTGAAAGAATGTAGTGAAAGAATGGATAGAGCATAGACCACTGGAACTTGTATTAATTCTTTGGATGCTAGAGGCAGATTCTCCCACCACTAATGACCTGTGCAAACAGTTTAGATCCAGATCAAGGCCCACATAATGTGGGGCCTGATCTGATATCCAAATTGTTTGTAAATGAGACTGAACTTCTGAAAAATTTAGAAAGAAAGTGTGTAGTGGGATTCTCCCACCACTAATGACCTCTGCAAACAGTTTGGATCCAGATCAGGTCCAATGTAATGTGGGGCCTGATCTAATATCCAAATTGTTTGTCAATGAGACTGAACTTCTGAAAAACTTAGAAAGAAATTGTGTAGTAGGGATAACTTATGAATATATTGCAGACAACCATTTAGCAGATAGCAAAATATGAAAGCTGAGGACCTTCTAGTTTTAGAGGAGATGATGTTCAAAGTTTTCACTATATGTTTCTATTGAAAACTGAAAACCCCTGGGGCAGGGCCAATTTTGACCCCAGGGGTATAATTTATATAACTTTTGTAGAGGACCAACAGATGATGCTATGCGCCAAAGATGAAAGCTGAGAACCCTGTAGATTCAGAGGAGAAGATTTTTTAAGGTTCAAATTGTTGACGACTGTTGACGGACTACGGACAACGGACGACGCACGCCGACGGACATCAGGCAATCACAAAAGCTCACCCTGAGCACTTTGTGCTCTGGTGAGCTAAAAAACAGAAATCGTTGAAAGTAACAACCACCATCCAAAGCTAGAGAGTGTGTGAATACAAACATAAAATGGTCCTTAATTTATATATATACAAACATACAAAATGGTCCTTAATTTATACAGTTAAACTTGTCTTAAGTGACCATTAAAATAAAATTTAAGGCAGGTGGTAGCTTAATACAGGTCCAAAATAATGCAAACTAGAACTATCACTAAAGGTGATGAGTACCCCCGCACAGCAGCCTTGATTGCAAATCAAAGTTTGTGACACAAACTACCCATGTAACAGGACCAAATGACAAATATACCCAAAGTTCAAGTGGAGAAAATTCTGCAATGGCTGCGACTAAACACAGGAAAATTGTGTCTTGCACATGTACTATTTGTGTTTAGTATGTATGGCAAGTATCAATTTAAAAAGTTTCAAACTGAAGGAGGAGATTGCGACACCAACTCCCCATGTTACGAGCCAAAATGACAAAAAATACTGAAGTTCAGGGGGAGATAATTCTGCAATGGCCAGCGGTAAACACATGAAAATTGCATCTTGCACATCTACCATTTGATGTTATTATGTGTACCATATATAAATTAAATAACTTTAAAACTGAAGAAGAAGTTTGCGACACCAACTCTCCATGTTTCAGGCAAAACTGACCAAAATTTCAAAGTTCAAGGGGAGATAATTCTGCAACGCCCAGGGCTAAACACTAGAAAATTGTGTCTTGCACATCTACCATTCATGGTTATTAAGTTCACCAAATATAAACTTTTTATCTTTCAGATTGAAGGTGGAGTTCGCGATACCAACTACTCCTGTTTCATGCAAAAATGACAAAAAACTCAAAGTTCAGGAGGAGATAATTCTGCAATGGCCAGCAGTAAACACATGAAAATTGCATCTTACACATCTACCATTTGTGGTTATTACCTATACCAAATATAAATTCAGAAATTTAAAAATGAAAGAGGAGTTCGCGACACCAACTACCCATGTTCAAATGCGGACCGCCCGCCCGACCACACGACCGACCAACCCGCCAGACAGGCTGATTCCAGTATACCCCTAAAACAAGTTTGTGGGGGTATAAAAAGCTGCTAAAGAGCTTTTTGCATTTATATTGCCCTGCATTAAGCTACTACCTACGTTTTAAAACTATCATATCGAATCAATCAATGGTCGCTCAAGACAGGTTCTGCTGTATCTACTGTACAACAATTATCATATACATATATAACCAATCAAAGTTTTGGTAAGGCATTAAATGCTGAATATCATATTTATATAATCCCTTAATCCTTTCCTCCATAATAGGCCTTTCTACGCCTCTGTAATAACCACTTCTTGAAACCATCGTGATAAATAGAGCATTTGCTCCTATAGGAGCAAATGCTCTATTTATCACGATGGTTTCAAAAAAAAATTCTAAAAAAAAATCTTTTCTCTAGTAAATGCTCCTTTTTGGTAGATTCATTCAAAGAGGTTAGGTCTAAAAATAGCCTATGAAGGAAAGGGTTAAGCAAACTGAGCAGACCCTGGTCAGATGGACCTGATGGAGATGTCTGATCTGGGTCTACTCTATTTGCATAAACCATTAAATGGTGCTTATAACTAACACAATACATAGATACATGTATATACAAGAGGGCCAGAATGGCCCTGAAGCGCTCACCAGACAATCAGAGGAGAAGATTTTCAAAGTTTTCACGATATGTTTCTATAGAAAACTAGTCGGCCCTGGGGCGGGCCAATTTTGACCCTGGGGCCATAATTTAGAAAAACTTGTAGGGGACCTGAACATGATGCTATGAGCCAAATATGAAAGCTGAGATTAACATTCCAGTTTCAGAGAAGAAGATTTTCAGTTTTCTCAATATGTTTCTATTGAAAACGGCCCACCCCTGTGGCAGGGCCAATTTTAACCCCGAGACCATAATTCATATAACTTTTGTAGAGGACCTGAACATGATGCTCTGTGCCAAATATGAAAGCTGAGAGCCTTCCAGTTTCAGAGAAGAAGATTTTCAAAGATTTCACTATTTGTTTCTATTGAAATCTGTTCACCCCTGGGGCGGGGCCAATTTTGACGACAGGGCCATAATTTATATAACTTTTGTAGAGGACCTGAACATGATGATATGTGCCAAATATGAAAGATAAGAACCTTCCAGTTTCAGACGAGAAGATTTTCAAAGATTTCACTATTTGTTTCTATTGAAAACTGCCCACCCCTGGGGCGGGGCCAATTTTGACCCCGGGGCCATAATTTATATAACTTTTGTAGAGGACCTGAACATGATGCTATGTGCCAAATATGAAAGCTGAGAGCCTTCCAGTTTCAGAGAAGAAGATTTTCAAAGATTTCACTATTGGTTTCTATTCAAAACTGCCCACCCCTGGGGCCGGGCCAATTTTGACCCCGGGGCCATAATTTATATAAATTTTGTAGAGGACCTGAACATGATGCTATGTGCCAAATATGAAAGCTGAGAACCTTCCAGTTTCAGAGGAGAAGATTTTCAAAGATTTCACTATTTGTTTCTTTTGAAAACTGCCCACCCCTGGGGCGGGGCCAATTTTGACCCCAGGGCCATAAATAATACAACTTATGTAGAGGACCTGAACATGATGCTATGTGCCAAATATGAAAGCTAAGAGCCTTCCAGTTTCAGAGAAGAAGATTTTCAAAGATTTCACTATTTGTTTCTATTGAAAACTGCCCACCCCTGGGGCGTGGCCAATTTTGACCCCGGGGCCATAATTTATATAACTTTTGTAGAGGACCTGAACATGATGCTATGTGCTAAATATGAAAGCTGAGAACCTTCCAGTTTCAGAGGAGAAGATTTTCGAAGTTTGCACTATATGATTCTATTGAAAACTGCCCACCCCTGGGGTGGGGCCAACTTTGACCCCAGGGCCATAATTTATATAACTTTTGTAGAGGACCTGAACATGATGCTATGTGCCAATTATGAAAGCTGAGAACATTCTGGTTTCAGAGGAGAAGATTTTCAAAGTTTTACTATATGTTTCTATTGAAAACAAGGCACCCCTGGGGCGGGGTCAATTTTGACCCCAGGGGCATAATTTATATAACTTTTGTAGAGGACCTGAATATGATGCTATGTGCCAAAGATGAAAGTTGAGATCCCTGTAGATTCAGAGGAGAAGATTTTTAAAGGTTCAAATTGTTGACGACGGACGACGAACGACGGACGACGAACGACGCACGACGCACGCCGACGGACGACGGACAACGGGCGATCACAAAAGCTCACCCTGAGCACTTTGTGCTCTGGTGAGCTAATAAATAACACAATACATCTATAGTTTATTTAACTTCAAGTACAAATGGTATATGTAGTTTCACTTGCCAGAAATTTCTAGTGCTTCCACCACAATACTAGTATTAGTATGCATGTAGAGATTTATCGAGTGGTCAGCTTTCTGGTATAATTATCTTGATATTTCAACTCACAAGAGAACACCAGAAATGCCTACAAACACACTTTATCAAATATACATAAGTCACAGGTAACACATAATGGACCAACTATCCACTCTTCTTTGTAACAAATACATATTCAAAATGTTTCACAGGCTACACACATATTCATTAATAGTTTCTTACTAGCAACACAGTGTGTCTGTACTCTTGTCACTCTCTCAACCCTTACTAAGGGCCTTAACAACACAGAAGATATACGCTGTGTAGACTCACTGGCAACACAGTGCGTGGACTGTGGCCACATATTATATTTCTGTTGTTTTCTTCTTTTTTTTGTTAATTTGTATCAGGGTTATACATCACTTTAACCCTTTCCTTGTTCTATGTTTATTTCAAATTTCAATACCAACTGAATATTCAGTTATTCATGGACAGAATAGTTAAAATTAAATATGGAAGGTGGAACGGTGTAGCCATTTTAGAAGGTAAAGAAACAGGTCTACCCGAATTCCATAGGCAAGCAGAGCAGATCCTGATCATACAGCTCCTATAAGAGCTGTCTGATCTGGATCTTCTTGCTCGAAAATGTGTTTTATATGTAGGAAAGGGTTAACAGGATTTCAGTCATATTGTGACATCCAGCTAATTACAGGTGATAGAAGACCCAAGAGCAGTGCATGGAACAAATTGCATTGTTCAGTGCTTCGAACACCCTGGTAGAATCACCGACCTACCTCAAGCCAGCTAGAAGGCTTCCTCACATGAAAATTCAAGGCTGGGATTTGAACTACAGTTGTGAGGGGTCCACTGGACCACGGAGGCCCCTTATTATCTTTATCATTAACAACACATATTGTGTACTGTGGTAATAATTACTATACTGTGGTCAATTTTTCTCACAAACATGATATATCATGTTTTACTCAAAGGCAACAATTATTGTGTGAGCCTTATTCAGTTCCTTGTAATAAACACAAGACCATATGTGCTGTAGTTATATATTATCACTTACAACACATACAATTTGTGTTAAAGTCATAGTTTTGCTACTAGCAACACAAATCATGTGTGCTGTGGTCATTCTAGCAACACATATCATGTGTGCTGTTGTCATAGTTTTGGTAATAGCAACATAGATCATGTGTGCTGTAATCATTCTAGCAACACAGATCATGTGTGCTGTTGTCATAGTTTTGGTAATAGCAACATAGATCATGTGTGCTGTTGTCATAGTTTTGGCAATAGCAACACAGATCATGTGTGCTGTGGTCATAGTTTTGCTATCAAACTTTTGTCCTTAGCAACAGATCATGTTTGATGCACTCATAGTTTGTTACAAGCAACACAATATACATGTGCTGTGGTAACAATTTGTAAATCACATCACAGACCAAAGGAGCTGAGGAAATGTTTCTCTCCAGCGACACAGAATTAGTGTGCTGTTATAGTTTCTCACAGGCAGAGACCATTGTATTTCTTCAATAAACAATGTTCTGCAAGTGGTATCTAAAGGTACATACACACAAACATTAGGTGTGTACATAACTCATACAAACTACCAACCAAATCAAGCTTTGGTAAGGCTCAACCAAATTCAGCTTTGGTTAGCTTGCCCTCTTTTTAAAGGCTCAGACACTCCTAAGGCTCTCTGTTCAGAGCTCTTACTAATAATGCCAAATTAAAGCATTAGATAACATGAATTGATATACCCTAACAGAAATCTATTGAATGAAGAAATGATTTAAAGGAATTACAACCATGAAAGGCTATTTTTTAAAAGGCTTAATTTTTTTTTTTATAAAACACTCTTATCCTGTTTTCTCTTCTACAAAATAGATGCTAACTAGCTGATGTGATAAAACTTTTTGCTTGAGTCTGAGTTCCTTTTCAAGCAATACGATTTTGATCAAGCTCAACCTGCTCTGCTTATCAAATTCACAGGTTGCTGTATGTTAATTGCCATATAACAAGTTATACAGTAATATTGTTATTTCTTCACCAAACACTATGTTGTGATCACTCAGATGCAACTCTTAGGAGTGGTCACAACACAGGGTTTGGTGGAGAAAAAAAGGAACCACTCTTGAAATTTTTTTAATTTACACATCTTTTCTGGGTCTCTGTTGTCATCATTAAGCCTTTACTCCATGAATATTCAGGCAAGAAATAACGACATCATGAATATTAAGTCACTAATTTTTTTTAATGGCATTATGAAAATTTTGTTTTTATCGTGACAGAAACTATAGAATCAGATCTACATTAAACCAATAGCAAACAGAGCAGACCCTGATCAAATGACTCATATAGAAGCATTCTGATCTGGGTCTGCCCTGTTTGCAAAGGTGTAAAAAGGCGTATTTATGAAGTAATGGGGTTAAACAATCATGTATTTAATATATTGTTTTTAATTTAATGAAATCATAGAAAGAAATGTTAAAAATGTGTACTTTTCAGTTACTTGTCTTTAGTCCGTAACAATTATGTGGCATTTTGTGGGAATAAAAAGATGTTTGACGAACTATTTAATCTCATGCAGCCTTTTGAAATATGAAGGCAACAAATTCCCTAAATAGCATTTCATTCCTTACAAATGGATTTCATAATGTCAGGGTGTACAAATTCCTATAACACAAAATATGGCTTACAATACAGTAAAACCTCTCTATAACGGTCACTCAATTGTGTTAATTAGTTCGTTTATCAGGGCAGGTGGCTGCTTAAAGCAAGGTGAAAGTAAAACAGAACGCTCCTATAGGAGCGTTCTGTTTTACTTTCACCTTGCTTTAAGCAACCACCTGCCTTTAACACAATATACTTGATGTAATTTAGTGGCCGTTATAGAGAAGTTTTACTGTAATTATATGGCTACCAGCTTTTTTTCACTAGTCAAGGATGCACCATAAATATTCAATATTTATTTCCATTGGCTACCAGTTTTTCACTAGTCTTGAATTAAAACTGTTATGATTAGGACACTGCTTATGTAATTGACTGTCAGTGCCTAACCAGTCATGCCAAATATATATGAAAGTATCAAATACCATTTTTATACTGATGATCAAAACATTAATATAACATATTCATAGTTAAGAAAATTAATACATACCTATGTACATTTGTATATTCAAATCTTCCGAAAATTCAGCACAAAATATCTCAGTAAAGTATAACTATCAAAACTACCAAGTCTTATTTTAACCCTTTCCCTGTTCTAAGTTTAGTCCAAATTTCAATATCTACTGAATATCAATAGATAAAATAGTGACAATGATATATGGAAGGTGGAACATTGTTGACATTTTAGTAAGCAAACAAACAGATTTTCAAATTCCACTAGCAAACAGAGTAGACCCTGATCAGACGGCTCCTCTAGGAGCCATCTGATCTGGGTCTACTCTGTTTGCAAATGCATTAAAACACATTTATATGAGGGAAAGGGTTAATGAAAATTAATCTGTAACATCTGTAAGCCAACTCTCTGAACAGAAAAGTCTCATAAAGTCAGGAACATGTGACAACCAAAACAGACAAAAAAAACTTATGTGTATAGTATCAAAATCCATTTACTCGTCAGAAGTTATAGGGTCTAAAACAGCCTATGAGGGTATGGGTTAAGGCAATGCTATGAGACTGCAAACGTTGTGAAACAGTGAGCCTCCTGATGATCAATTTGCAACAGTTGACTCCAGTTCAAACATAACTTGCTAGGAAATACAAAAAATACTAGCACCAGTGTTAGATCCAAAATATTTCTTCAGCTGAGTTTCCTTCTCTGATTCCTCCTATATCATGTAACTTTTGTCTGCAAAAACTATTGTTTCTTATCATTTTAACCCATTCCTTCATATTTACGCCTTTTGACGCCTCTGTAAAAGCTACTTTTTGAAACCATTGTGATAAATAGAGCATTGATCCTATAAAGCAAAATTTAATGCTGAATTTATCACAATTGTTTCAGAACTATTCAATTGTAAAACTTTACTTTTCTCTAGTTACTGTGGTAGGTTTATTCAAAGAGATTGGGTCTAAAAATAGCCTATTTCTCTTCCATTTTTCCTCATAAAACTATGTCCGAGTGTCAAATAGTTTGGATCCTGATGAGACGCTATGTTACATCACAATTGACCCCCAGTGTTATTAAGTTAGGAGCCTGTAGTGTGATACTTTCTGCCTGTTCCATTGTCACATGCTTCTGGTCACATGAGACTGATCAAACTTTTGTCTACAGTCGTCCTCCATACTTTGTACCAGGGGCCTTTCCTGGAAGAGGCTGGTTGCTGGCACCCTCTACAGGCCCATCTGCAAGTAGTACAAGCAGATTAAGTACATATTTGCAAACACGTAAACCTTTACTCCATAAATACGCCTTAAATTTCTACGCCTCTGTAAAAGTCTCTTCTTGAAACCATTGAGATAAATAGAGCATTTGCTCCATTGGAACAAATGCTCTTTTCATCACAATGGTTTCAAAATTATACAATTCTATCATTTTCCTTTTCTCTAGTAAATGCTCCTTTTCAGTAGATTTATTTAAAGGGGTTGGGTTTAAAAATAGCCTATGAGGGAAAGGGTTAAAGCATGAAGCCTCTCTATAGCAACTACTTAATAAACTCTAACTAAATAAGATCTAATTGTAATAGGTTCCATTACGTGATGTCCATCAAACGAAACAGAACAACAGGTATAGATGAGCATATTGAGACAATATCTACATTTCGACCAATCATAGGTGACCATCAGATTACCATGGCAAGCAACACGTTTGAAACACCTGATATTAAGTTCAGGGGTACCAAAATACCCCTACATACTAATTTTCAACAAATCAAATAATATATAAATGGCAACCAATCAGAGCCAACTATTTATTTACAATGGCAACCAATACTTTCTGAATACATACCAATCAATTCAGAATAACAAAATATCCCAACATATTAATTTTCAGCAAAAAACAATATCTAAATTTTGTTGAACAATATCTACAGGTGGAGGAAGACCAAAGGTGCAATTTGAAACCTAAAACATTATACCTGAATCCAATTTCAGGTCATAATTGGCACCTGAGTAAAACAACTGACGATCTTTAAGTCAGCTGGAAGGCTTCCGCATGAATTTACACCATGATTTTTTAATGATACAATGTTAATTATGCATTTACAGTTCTTACAAGTCAATTAAAGGCGACCATGTTTTAAAAAAAGTAACCTTGACGTTGACCTGATTTCATGTATTCTTGTATCAACCTATCTGCACGCCCGAAATGAATAGCCTAGCTTATGTAGATAATAAGTTATAACAAAATTTGAAAGTTGATTACAAACGGCAAAGTTTTCAAAACAGTGACCTTGACCATATTTCATGTATCCTTGTATCAACTCAAAGACCTTCGCCCAAGCTATCTGCATACCAAATATAAATTGTCTAGCATATGTAGTTCAGAAGTTATAACAAAATTTTAAAGACAGCCAAGTTTTCATAATAAAGACATTGACCTTGACCTGATTTCAGGTATTTTTATGTCATCTGTAAGGTCCTTACCAAAGCTATTTGAACACCAAAGATGAATTACCTAGTGTTCGTGGATCAGAAGTTATAGCAAAATATTAAAGTTTGTTAAAAACAGCCAAGTTTTCAAAATAGTGACCTTGACCTTTACCCAATTTTATATATCCTTGTATCAACTGAAAGGCCTTCACCAAAGCTATCTACATACCATATATATGAAATGTCTAGCATATGTGGTTCAGAAGGTAAGACAAAATGGTCAAGTTTTTCAATGATGGTCAACTTGTCAAAATAGGGACCTTGACCTTGACCAAATTTCAAATATCTCTATATCAACTGAAAGGCATTTACCAAAGCCATCTGTATACCCAAGATGAATTGCCTAGCATTTGTTATTCAGAAGTTATAGGAATGTTACAGTTTTTTAAAAACAGGAAAGTTTTCGAAATAGTGACTTTGACCTTGACTTGATTTCAAGTATTCTTGTATCAAGTGAAAGGCCTTCACCCTAGCTATCTGCAAACCAAATATGAATTGTCTAGCTTAAGTAATTCAGAAGCTATACGCAATGTTAAAAATTTGTTAAAGACAACTTGACACCCGCTTAGCAAACAGAGGAGACTGAGATCAGACAGCTCTTTCATGAATATTCAGCAGAAGAAGAGCTAAGAATAAAAGCACACATGATTGTCGTTTATACAATACAATGTACTTACTTTCACCAATCAAACTGCCATCGCCCACATCAGTCTCTTGTAATTCTTTGTCGATAATTTCAAGTAAATCCCCTGCATTGTAGTTTTCTGAGCCTACAGGTAAATAAACAAGAGGGCCAGAATGGCCCTGAAGCGCTCACCAGACAATCAGAGGAGAAGATTTTCAAAGTTTTCACTATATGTTTCTATTGAAAGCTGGCTACTCCTGGGGCAGGGCCAATTTTGACCACATGGGCATAATTTATATAACATTTGTAGAGGACCTGAACATGAAGCTATGTGCCAAATATGAAAGGTATGAACCTTCCAGTTTCAGAGGAGAAGATTTTCAAAGATTACACTATTGGTTTCTATTCAAAACTGCCCACCCCTGGGGCGGGGCCAATTTTGACCCCAGGGCCATAATTTATATAACATTTGTAGAGGACCTGAACATGATGCTCTGTGCCAAATATGTAAGCTGAGAGCCTTCCAGTTTCAGAGGAGAAGATTTTCAAAGATTTCACTATTAGTTTCTACTGAAAACTGCCCACCTCTGGGACGGGGCCAATTTTAACCCCAGGGCCATAATTTATATAACATTTGTAGAGGACCTGAACATGATGCTCTGTGCCAAATATGAAAGCTGAGAACCTTCCAGTTTCAGAGGAGAAGATTTTCAAAGATTTCACTATTAGTTTCTACTGAAATCTGCCCACCCATGGGGCGGGGCCAATTTTAACCCCAGGGCCATAATTTATATAACTTTTGTAGAGGACCTGAACATGATGCTATATGCCAAATATGAAAGCTGAGAACCTTCTAGTTTCAGAGAAGAAGATTTTCAAAGTTTTCACTATTTGTTTCTATTGAAAACTGCCCATCCCTGGGGCTGGGCCAATTTTGACCCCAGGGCCATAATTTATATAACATTTGTAGAGGACCTGAACATGATGCTATGTGCCAAATATGAAAGCTGAGAGCCTTCCAGTTTCAGAGGAGAAGATTTTCAAAGTTTTACTATATGTTTCTATTGAAATCTTCCCACCCCTGGGGCGGGGCCAATTTTGACCCCAGGGCCATAATTTATATAACATTTGTAGAGGACCTAAGGGTGATGCTATGTGCCAAAGATGAAAGCTGAGAGCCTTCCAGTTTCAGAGAAGAAGATTTTCAAAGATTTCACTATTGGTTTCTATTCAAAACTGCCCACCCCTGGGGCGGGGCCAATTTTGACCCCAGGGCCATAATTTATAAAACTTTTGTAGAGGACCTGAACATGATGCTCTGTGCCAAATATGTAAGCTAAGAGCCTTCCAGTTTCAGAGGAGAAGATTTTCAAAGATTTCACTATTAGTTTCTACTGAAAACTGCCCACCCCTGGGGCGGGGCCAATTTTAACCCCAGGGCCATAATTTATATAACTTTTGTAGAGGACCTGAACATGATGCTCTGTGCCAAATATGAAAGCTGAGAGCCTTCCAGTTGCAGAAGAGAAGATTTTCAAAGATTTCACTATTAGTTTCCACTGAAAAATGCCCACCCATGGGGCGGGGCCAATTTTAACCCCAGGGCCATAATTTATATAACTTTTGTAGAGGACCTGAACATGATGCTATATGCCAAATATGAAAGCTGAGAACCTTCTAGTTTCAGAGAAGAAGATTTTCAAAGTTTTCACTATTTGTTTCTATTGAAAACTGCCCATCCCTGGGGCGGGGCCAATTTTGACCCCAGGGCCATAATTTATATAACATTTTTAGAGGACCTGAACATGATGCTATGTGCCAAATATGAAAGCTGAGAGCCTTCCAGTTTCAGAGGAGAAGATTTTCAAAGTTTTACTATATGTTTCTATTGAAATCTTCCCATCCCTGGGGCGGGTTAATTTTGACCCCAGGGCCATAATTTATATAACATTTGTAGAGGACCTGAACATGATGCTATGTGCCAAATATGAAAGCTGAGAGCCTTCCAGTTTCAGAGGAGAAGATTTTCAAAGTTTTACTATATGTTTCTATTGAAATCTTCCCACCCCTGGGGCGGGGCCAATTTTGACCCCAGGGCCATAATTTATATAACTTTTGTAGAGGACCTGAACATGATGCTATGTGCCAAATATGTAAGCTGAGAGCCTTCCAGTTTCAGAGAAGAAGATTTTCAAAGATTTCACTATTGGTTTCTATTTAAAACTGCCCACCCCTGGGGCGGGGCCAATTTTGACCCCAGGGCCATAATTTATATAACTTTTGTAGAGGACCTGAACATGATGCTCTTTGCCAAATATGAAAGCTGAGAGCCTTCCAGTTTCAGAGGAGAAGATTTTCAAAGATTTCACTATTTGTTTCTATTGAAAAATGCCCACCCATGGGGCGGGGCCAATTTTAACCCCAGGGCCATAATTTATATAACTTTTGTAGAGGACCTGAACATGATGCTATGTGCCAAATATGAAAGCTGAGAGCCTTCCAGTTTCAGAGGAGAAGATTTTCAAAGTTTTCACTATTTGTTTCTATTGAAAACTTCCCACCCCTGGGGCGGGGCCATTTTTGACCCCAGGGGCATAATTATATAACTTTTGTAGAGGACCTAAGGGTGATGCTATGTGTCAAAGATGAAAGCTGAGAACCCTGTAGATTCAGAGGAGAAGATTTTTAAAGGTTCAAATTGTTGACGACGAACGACGAACGACGGACGACGCACGCCGACGGACGACGGACATCAGGCAATCACAAAAGCTCACCCTGAGCACTTTGTGCTCTGGTGAGCTAAAAATTCTAATTCTAAACCCTTCACCTCATACAGACATCTTTTGCAAACTCTGCAAACTGAGTTGACTCAGATTAGATGGCTCCTGTAGCAGCCGTCTGATCAGTGTCTGCTGTTTGCTTATGGAACTACACAGATTCTAAGGTTTCTGGCAAAGTGAAACATAGCCTTATCCATTATAAACATGCTGTCAATGAATATTCATGGATTGGTAGATTCTTGAATACAAGTTTATTTCCATCTTTAGCAGCATTGTCCTTACTTGCTCAGCCACATGGTCAATATACTGAACAACCATAAAATTAACCCTGTCCCTGTTCTATGTTTTAATACCTACTGATTATTCATGGTTATAGTTATAATGAAATATGAAAGAATGTCCACTGTAGCCATTTTAGAAAGTAAATAAACAGAACTACCAAATTCCATTAGCAAACAGAGCAGACCCTGATCAGAAGGCTCCTATAAGAGGTCTACTCCATTTGCAAATGCCTGAAAATGCATTTATATGAGGGAAAGGGTTAAATTAAATACAGAATTTTTCAACGGTGGTCCCTTAATTCTTTGTATGCTAGTGGGGATACAGTGATTACTTATGCAAACAGTTTGGATCAAGATGAGACACTGCATTATCATGATCCACTGTTTCAAACTTTGACCATATTTTTGCAAAGAAATGAGAGAAATTTATTTTAAGAATTGAAGCAGACAATAATTGCAAATAATTTTTTTTATTTAAAACGTTCATGTTAGTCTTTAATACCAGGTGGAAGCTTAATGCAGAACGAAGCTAATGGAAGCATTAACCCTTTTTCTGGGTCTACTCTGTTTGAAAAAGCAAACAAGAGGGCCAGAATGGCCCTGAAGCGCTCACCAGACAATCAGAGGAGAAGATTTTCAAAGTTTTCACTATATGCTTTTATAGAAAACTAGCCGGCCCTCGGGCGGGCCAATTTTGACCCCAGGGCTATAATTTATAAAACTTTTGTATAGGACTTGAACATGATGCTATGAGCCAAATATGAAAGCTGAGAACCTTTCAGTTTCAGAGGAGAAGATTTCCAAAGTTTTCTCTATATGTTTCTACTGAAAACTACCCACCCCTGGGACGGGGCCAATTTTGACCCCAGGGTCATTATTTATATAACTTTTGTAGAGGACCTGAACATGATGCTCTGTGCCAAATATGAAAGCTGAGCGCCTTCCAGTTTCAGAGGAGAAGATTTTCAAAGATTTCACTATATGTTTCTATTGAAAACTTCCCACCCCTGGGGCGGGGCCAATTTGAACCCCAGGGCCATAATTTATATAACTTTTGTAGAGGACCTAAACATGATGCTATGTGCCAAATATGCAAGCTGAGAACCTTCCAGTTTCAGAGGAGAAGATTTCAAAGATATCACTATTGTTTCCATTGAAAACAGCCCACCCCTGGGGCGGGGCCAATTTTGACCCCAGGGCTATAATTTATATAACTTTTGTAGAGGACCTGAACATGATGCTCTGTACCAAATATGAAAGATGAGAGCCTTTCAGTTTCAGAGGAGAAGATTTTCAAAGATTTCACTATTTGTTTCTATTCTGAAAACAGCCCACCCCTGGGGGCAGGGCCAATTTTGACCCCAGAGTCTAGATTAATATAACTTTTGTAGAGGACCTGAACATGATGCTCTGTGCCAAATATGAAAGCTGAGCGCCTTCTAGTTTCAGAGGAGAAGATTTTCAAAGATTTCACTATATGTTTCTATTGAAAAATGCCCACCCCTGGGGCGGAGCCAATTTTGACCCAAGGGGCATAATTTATATAACTTTTGTAGAGGACCTGAACATGATGATCTGTGCCAAATATGCAAGCTGAGAGCCTTCCAGTTTCAGAGAAGAAGATTTTCAAAGATTTCACTATTTGTTTCCATTGAAAACTGGCCACCCCTGGGGCGGGGCCAATTTTGACCCCAGGGCCATAATTTATATAACTTTTGTAGAGGACCTGAACATGATGCTCTGTGCCAAATATGAAAGATGAGAGCCTTTCAGTTTGAGAGAAGAAGATTTTCAAAGATTTCACTATTTGTTTCTATTGAAAACTTCCCACCCCTGGGGCGGGGCCAATTTTGACCCCAGGGTCATAATTTATATAACTTTTGCAGATGACCTGAACATGATGCTATGTGCCAAATATGAAAGCTGAGAACCTTCTGGTTTCAGAGGAGAAGATTTTCAAAGTTTTACTATATGTTTCTATTGAAAACTTTCAACCCCTGGGGCGGGGCCAATTTTGACTCCAGGGGCATTATTTATATAACTTTGTAGAGGACCTATAGGTGATGCTATGTACCAAAGATGAAAACTGAGAACCCTGTAGATTCAGAGGAGAAGATTTTTAAATGTTCAAATTGTTGACGCGGGACGACGACAGACATCAGGCGATCACAAAAGCTCACCCTGAGCACTTTGTGCTCTGGTGAGCTAAAAAAGGTTTTAGTGTGGCAGTTGAATAGAGGTTTTACTGTCTTTGCAGGTAAAGACAAAAAATGTTTCCTGATAAATCTGTCAATATTTGATGAACTTTGAAAAACTTTTGCAAACAATATAATTATATCGGTACCCACATGAGATACAAAAGGGATGATGTTGATACAACATATAATTTTATGCCACACTACATAAGATTACTCAGCCTGTGTCTTTTGTCCGTCATTGCATATCATTCTTTCTCAAGAATTGGAATGTTTATACACAAGAGACCAGTTTTGGTCCAATCTTTGTGAAACTTGAGCAGAACATTAGTCTGCATTCAAATACGTCAGTGGGGTGGCAAAGAAGGTCACTAAGTCAAATTCTGTAAGCCAATCCAATCTTCATGAAAGTTGTTGAGAATGTTTTTCTACACATATTGTGAACATGGGGGAACTGGGATAAAAAGTTAGCACTAGGTCATGTCTTTGAAAAACTTTATAATTAAGAAACCACCTTTGTATTTGTATGCATGGATGAATAAGAATATGTTAAAGAACTTGAGTGAGCAAGCTCACATACCCCCTGGCCACATTGTCAGAAAAAAGTGGTTCCCCACGACAGATTTCTCTGAAAGTCGAACTCATCCAAGCTTTTATTCATGACAATTCTTAATTTTTTAATTATATCATTGGTTCCCCATGAGAGGAAGACACATGTGAAACTTGAAAGCTCTATAATGATTAGTTTAGAAATGACAGCCAAAAAATAAAAATGTGAACAAAGGGGAATAACTCAAAAGGTATTGCATGCAGATCAATGGACCTTATTTACATCAATGGTCCTCAATGAGAGGAAGACACATGTGAAATTTGAAAGCTCTATAATGATTAGTTTAGAAAACAAGAGGGCCATGATGGCCCTAAATCGCTCACCTGGTTACTATAGACATATGCATACACTGTATTTCTATGTAAAAATAAGTCGGCTTCAGATTGGGGCCAATATGAAACCAAGGGCCATCATTTTAGGCCTGGAGTTTAAAATTTGAACAATCTAAATAAAGGAACATTAGATGATGCTTCATATAAGTTTCAAAGTTCCGGGTCTTACAATTTCACAGAAGGAGATTTTAAAGGTTTTCCTATGAAAAACTGATAAGCCAGGGGCGGGGCCATTTTTGGTTCAGGGGTCAAAATTTGAACAATCTTGGTAGAAAACCATTAGATGATAATACATACCAAATTTCAAAGGTCTATGCCTTACAGTTTAAGAGAAGAAGATTTTTAAAGATTTTCCGATGAAAAACTGATAAGCCCCGGGGCGGGGCCATTTTTGGTCAAGGGGTCATAATTTGAAAAACCTTTGTAGAGGACCAATAGATCATGCTACATACAAAATATCAACGGTATAGGCCTTACGGTTTCAGAGAAGAAGATTTTTAAAGATTTTCCAATGAAAAGCTGATAAGCACCGGGCGGGGCCATTTTTGGTCCGGGGGTCAAAATTTGAACAATCTTTGTGGAGAACCATTAGATAATGCTACATACCAAATACAAAGGTCTAGGCCTTACAATTTCAGAGAAGAAGATTTTAAAGATTTTCCTATGAAAAACTGATAAGCCCCGGGGCGGGCCCATTTTTGGTCCGGGGGTCATAATTTGAACAATCTTTGTACTGGAGCATTAGATGATGCTACATACCAAATATCAAAGGTATAGGCCTTACGGTTTCAGAGAAGAAGATTTTTAAAGATTTTCCTATGAAAAACTGATAAGCCCCGGGGCGGGGCCATTTTTGGTCCGGGGGTCATAATTTGAACAATCTTTGTAGAGGACCATTAGATCATGTTAAATACCAAATATCAAAGGTCTAGGCCTTACGGGGGGGTTTCAGAGGAGAAGATTTTTAAAGATTTTCCTAAGAACAAGAGGGCCATGATGGCCCTTAATCGCTCACCTGTTCGTAACGGATTAATGATTTCAATGACAGATTGCATAATTTGAAAAATCTTGGTAGAAAACCATCAGATGATGCTACATACTAAATATAAAGAGTCTAGACCTTAAAGATTTTCCTATGAAAAACTGTTAAGCCCCAGGGCGGGGTCAATTTTGATCCAGGGTTCATAATTTGAAAATCTTGGTAGAGGACTATTAGATAATGCAACATACCAAATATCTAAGGTCTATGCCTTACACGTTCAGAGAAGACTTTTAAAGATTTTTAAGAGAAGATTTTTAAAAACTTTCCTATAAAAAACTGATATGCCCCTGGGCGGGGAATGTTTCAACCCAGGGGACATAATTTGAACAATCTTGGTAGAAAACTATTAGATAGCGCTACATACCAAATATTAAAGGTCTCTGCCTTACAGTTTTGGAGAAGAAGATTCTTAAAGCTTTTCATATGAAAAACTGATAAGCCCCAGGGTGGGGCCATTTTTGACCCAGGGGTAATAATTTGAATAATCTTGGTAGAAAACCATTAGATGATGCTACATACCAAATATCAAGGGCCTAGACCTTACAGTTCTGGAGGAGAAGATTTTTAAAGATTTTCCTATGAAAAACTGATAAGCCCTTGGGCGGGGCCATTTTTGGTCCGGGGGTCATATTTTGATTAATCTTAGTAGAGGACGATTAAATAATGCTACATACCAAATATCAAAGGTCTATACCTTATAATTTTAGAGAAGAATATATTTAAAGATTTTTTTATGAAAAACTGATAAGCCCCGGGGCGGGACCATATTTGGCCCAGGGGTCATAATTTGAACAATCTTAGTAGAGGACCATTAGATCATGCTACATACCAAATATCAAAGGTCTATGCCTTACAGTTTCAGAGAAGATGATTTCTTCAAGATTTTCCTATGAAAAACTGATAAGCCCTGGGGCGGGGCCATTTTTGTCCTGGGGGTCATAATTTGAACAATCTTAGTAGAGGACCATTAAATGATGCTACATACTAAATACCAAAGGTCTATTCCTTACATTTTCAGAGAAGAAGATTTTTAAAGATTTTCCTATGAAAAACTGATAAGCCCCGGGGTGGGGCCATTTTTGGCCCAGGGGTCATAATTTGAACAATCTTAACAGAGGACCATTAGATGATGCTACATACCAAATATCAAAGGTCTATGCCTTACAGTTTCAGAGAAGATTATTTTTAAAGATTTTTCTATGAAAAACTGATAAGCCCCGGGGCGGGGCCATTTTTGACCCAGGGATTATAATTTGAACAATCTTAGTAGAGGACCATTAGATCATGCTACATACCAAATATCAAAGGTCTATGCCTTACAGTTTCAGAGAAGATGATTTTTAAAGATTTTCCTATGAAAAACTGATAAGCCCTGGGGCGGGGCCATTTTTGTCCTGGGGGTCATAATTTGAACAATCTTAATAGAGGACCATTAGATGATGCTACATACCAAATACCAAAGGTCTATGCCTTACAGTTTCAGAGAAGAAGATTTTTAAAGATTTTCCTATGAAAAACTGATAAGCCCCGGGGCGGGCCATTTTTGGCCCAGGGGTCATAATTTGAACAATCTTAGTAGAGGACCATTAGATCATGCTACACACCAAATATCAAAGGTCTATGCCTTACAGTTTCAGAGAAGAAGATTTTTAAAGATTTTCCTATGAAAAACTGATAAGCCCTGGGACGGGGCCATTTTTGGCCCGGGGGACATAATTTGAACAATCTTTGTAGAGGACCATTACATCATACTACATACCAAATATCAAAGCTCTTGGCTTTGTAGTTCCAGAGAAGAAGATGTTTAAGTAAATTGTTGACGCCCGCACGTACGCACGACGCACATACGCACGACGCCGGACGCCGGACATAGGATCATCCCAATAGCTCACCTTGGCACTTTGTGCCAGGTGAGCTAAAAACTGATAAGCCCCAGGGTGGGGCCATTAGATGGCCAATTTTGGTCCGGGGGTCATAATTTGAACAATCTTTGTAGAGGACCATTAGATGATGCTACAAACCAAATATCAAAGCTCTAGGCTTTGTGGTTTTGGAGAAGAAGATGTTTAAGTAAATTGTTGACGACGCACATACGCATATAAGCACGACGCCCGACGCCGGAGCCAGCCCCCTCACAATACCTCACCTGGAGCTAAAAATCCATCAAAATTAATCCTATCATAATGAAATGATAAGCACAACTAGCCTTGGTAAGAATCATGACTATTAAAGTTAAGTAAAAATCCATTAAGGAGAAATTTCTACAATTAAAGGCCCACAACTCTGTTACAACTCATTCAATCATAATGAGCTGACAATATGCACAACTACCCTTGGTATGAACCATCACTTTGAAGTAGTAGGAGAAGCGCAGACAAAATTTGCTGTACTGACAGACCGACCAACACTTGCAAAACAATATATCCCCTCTTTTTCAAAGGGGGGCATAATAACTCAGAAATGATAAAGCATAAATAAAGAAAATAATTGAACATTCAGCATGAAATGCTAGCAAAGGCTTTTGACACAAGTTCTATTAACATTTGAGACAGCCTTCCCCTGAGTTAAGAGTTTTAACAAAGTTAAGTTCCAATGTTATTTTGAATTAGTATGTTGTTTCATACTGCTACTTTCTACCAAGATACATAAGGAATTACCCCCTTTGTCTTTAAATTTCTTTACAGCTTGGTGAATCTGCCTCTTAGAGTAATCCCACTCTTCTAGGGTCTGTCGGGCGACCTCGACCTTTCTCGATTTTCTCTCTTGAAGCTGAGACTACAAGTATGAAGGCAAATGTTTAGCCCTTATTCAATAAACATGCTGTTCTATGCCTTTGCAAACAGAGTTGACCCAGATCAGACGCCTCCTATGGGAGCCATCTGATCAGGGTTTGCTGTTTGCTTCTTATATGATACAGAAATGATAATACAGTTTTGACATTGGCCAAAACTTCCTGCATCCATGTGCTATTATAACAATTAATCTAATTAATAATCCTGAGGTCATCATTTCTAAAATGA
Organism: Azorinus chamasolen; assembly: GCA_963576725.1. Lineage (NCBI taxonomy): Eukaryota > Metazoa > Mollusca > Bivalvia > Cardiida > Solecurtidae > Azorinus > Azorinus chamasolen. The sequence goes on along the minus strand of OY755238.1, from coordinate 57,955,049 downwards.
AAATTCATGAAGTAAAGGGTTAATACACATGCCAAGAATTACATTTACAATGATTAACAAACAATGCATGCAGGTGCCAAAGCTCATCTGTTAAACGTTAATGTTAACATTAAAGTTAACCCATTCCCCCATAGGCTATTTTTAGATCAAACCTCTTTAAATTAATCTACCAAAAAGGAGCATTAACAGGTGATGAAAAGGATTTTTTTAGATTTATGTAGTTTTGAAACTATTGTGATAAATAGAGCATTTGCTCTATAGGAGCAAATGCTCTATTTATCACAATGGTTTAAAAAAGTGATTTTCACAGAGGCGTCAAAAGGCGTCCATATGCGGGAATGGGCTAAGGATGACAATGATGATGATAATGACTAAATATTATAAATGGAATTACAATAGCTCGTTATAGTTTTCTTAGAAAAACACATAGCTAAAAATGTCAGATTTAAACAACTTAAAATTTCAAAGGAAAGTACAACAAACCCATTGAAAAGTTCTTCCATGAGAAATGTGGACACTAAAAGTCAAAGCCAGTGTGTTTTGAAAATTGTAATTCCAAGAGGCCATAATTCTAAAACTGTACGTTTAACCCTTCAGCTGTTGACTATCAATGTAAGAAATTATTACATCATGAATATTTATTAGCTTATTTCTTATAATGGCACATGTACACATGAATGTTTCACATTGGTAGAAACTGTAGTGTCAAATCTATCATAATTTCATAAGTAAACCGGGCAGACCCTGATCAGGTGGCTCTTACAGGAGCCATCTTATCTGGATCTGCTCTGTTTGCAAAGGCTTGATAAAGCATTATTTTGTATGCAGGAAAGGATTAAGTACATTCTTTGATGACTCAAAGCTGCTTCAACCGATTACTTTAATATTCATGTACACACATTTGTTTGTAACCCATTTCAAAATATCTCAGGATATCTTACTGGTGCAAAATAACTTCAACACTTTCCCTCATATCAACGCCTTTAAAAACAGAGCAGACCCAAATCAGATGGCTCCTGTTGCTTATGAAACTAGAGCTTGTTTTTAAAAATACACATGTCTCCCACCTGTTCCTGTCTCATAAAATGATTGGATGCATTTTTATGCAGTTGGAGACTGGATGAGGACTTTTTTATTTAGAGAGCAGACAAAGCTAAAAGAAAAAGCTCAGTTTTCAACAATTCAAGGGTGGCAACTCTGAAGTACCTATTCCAAAATTGCTAGTTATTTAACTTGGCCTAGATATTACATGTATAACCATAAACATTTTCATAAGGTTTGGTGATGATTAGATGAGAACTTTATGACAAGGCTAAAAAGGCCAATTTTGTATTGTTCAAGGGCCATAACTCTAAACTGCCTGGTTCAATCTTGCTGGTTATTAAACCTAGCCTATATATTATAGCCAAAAACATTTTTATAAGGTTTGGTAAAGATAAATTTGGATAAATAAAGGGCCATAACTCTGAAGTTCCTGAAACAATCTTGCTGAATATTCAACTTGGCCTAGAGATTATGACCATAATCATTTTTACATGGTTTGGTGAAGTTTAGATGAGGCATTTTTGACTTAGGGAGCGGACAAGGCTAAAAAGGACAAATTTGGATAAATCAAGGGCCATAATTCTAAAGTTATCTTGCTGGATATCGAACTTGGCCTAGATATTATAGCTATAAACATTTTAGAAGGTTTGGTGAAGACTGGTTGAAAACTTTCAAAACTAGAGGTTTTTGTCACAAAAACGGATGTTTCCCCTCTAATAAAAACAATATGTAAAGGGAAATCACTAAAAATGTTATGGACTTGAATGATACTTCCCCTCATTATGCGCTTTCCACTCCACATGTTTCAGGAAGAAAATGATAACAGCTAATAACTCCAAAAATATTGATACCAGAGTTATGGCCCTTGTGCATGACACTTACTTTCATCATGCTCTTTCCATAAATAAAATGTCATTCCAATAGCATCAGTCGAACAGGAGTTATTGATCAGCGAAAAAGTGTAACAAAGGGCAATAACTCCAAAAGTATTGAAGCCAGAGTTATGGCCCTTGTTCATGACACTTTCTCTCATCATTCTCTTTCCATGTATGAAGTTTCAATACGATGGCAAGAGCCATGTAGGAGTTATCGTCTGGACAAGAAAGCGTTAAACAAATGTACAAGGGGCAATAACTCTAATAGATTTATTGAAGCCCGAGTTAAGGATCTTATGCATGACACTTTCTCTTATCATGATCTTTCAATGTTTGAAGTTTCAGTCCAATGGCATGTGCCATATAGGAGTTATCATCCTGACAAAAAATTGTGATTTTTTTTTACAAAGGGCAATAACTCCAATATTAGTAATTAGTGAAGCCAGAGTTATGAACTTTATGCATGACACTTCCTCTTGTCATGCTCTTTCCATGTATGAGTGAGTGAGTGAGTTGGGTTTAACGTCCGACCAACAGTATTTCAGTTATTTGCAGACGGCACCCGCATGAGAAAAGTTATTAATAACAGTGCTGCCTCACTGAAATACCCCTGCCGCGGGCACATGGCAAGGGCATCCCACCCAGTCACATTATCCTGACACCGGGCCGACCAGTCCTAGAACTACACCTTTTAATGTCGAGCGCAGACAAGGGAGCTACTAGTACCAACTTTTAACGACTTTTGGTCTGTCGCGGCCGGGGATCGAACCCACGACCTTCCGTACCGTTTCCATGTATGAAGTTTCAATCCAATGGCATGAGCCATATAGGTGTTATCGTCCGTACAAAAAAGTGTGATTTTTTTTACAAGGGGCAATAACTCCTATATTAGTGAAGCCAGAGTTATAGACCTTGTGTATGACACTCTTCCTCTCATTATGCTCTTTCCATATATGAAGTTTTAATCAACTGGCATCAGGCATATTGAAGTTATCGTACAGACAAAAAGTGTGATGGACAGACGGACGGATGGACATGTGCAAAACATAATGCCCCCTGACTATCATCAACTAGGGCATAAAAATATTTTTTTAGAAAAAGTGAGCTTGACCTTGGTTGGGCAAAGCCCATATTCATTAAGGTTCTTGCCCTCACTGATATCAATGCACATGTGAAATTTCATGAAGATCAGACATACAGAAGTTATCGTCTGGAAACGGGAAAATTCTACAGAAAAACAATATTTTTAGAAAACAAACGACCTTGACCATTGTCGGGCAAAGCCCATATTCAATAGGATTCCTGCCCTCACTGATATCAAAAACATGTGGCGTTTCATGAAGATTGAGCATACAGAGCTAAAGTAATCGTCCGGAAACGGAAAAATACTACTGAAAAACAAGAGATGTTGGTAAAACATGTATACCCCCAGACCCTCTGACCTTTGATCTAGTGACCTCAATTATAGAAGTCATCTAGTGGTCATGACTAATCACCACAGCAACTTTGAAGACCCTTAGCCAAACCACTGATCATTTATTGATCTGAAAACATTTCACAAGTTAAGGTCATGGTGACTTTGACCTAGTGACCTCAACAACTATAAGGGTCATCTAGTGGTCACGACCAACTACCACAGCAAGTTCGAAGATCTCGAACCAAACCATTGAGCAGTTATTAATCGGAAACTATTTCATCAGTTAAGGTCATGATGACCTTGATCTTTGACCTAGTGACCAAAAAAACCATAGGGGTCATCTAGTTGTCATGACCAACCACCACAGCAAGTTTGAAAATCCTAAGCCAAACCCTTGAGCAGTTATTGATTGTAAACTATTTCACCAGTTAAGGTCATGGTGACCTTGACCTTTAAACTAGTGACCTAAAAACAATAGGGGTCATCTAGTGGTCATGACCAACCACCACAGCAAGTTTGAAGATCCTAAACCAAACCCTTGAGCAGTTATTGATCAGAAACCATTAAACCAGTTAAGGTCATGGTGACCTTGACCTTTGACCTTGTGACCTAAAAAACATTAGGGGTCATCCAGTGGTCATGACCAACTACCGCAGCAAGTTTGAAGATTCTAAGCCCAACCCTTGAGCAGTTATTGATCAGACCATTTAACCAGTTAAGGTCATGGTGACCTTGATCTTTGACCTAGTGACCTCAAAAGCAATAGGGGTCATCTAGTGGTCATGACCAACCACCACAGCAAGTTTGAAGATCCTAAGCCAAACCCTTGAGCAGTTATTGATTGTAAACCATTTCACCAGTTAAGGTTATGGTGACCTTGACCTTTGAACTAGTGACCTAAAATCAATAGGGGACATCTAGTGGTTATGACCAACCACCGCAGCAAGTTTGAAGATCCAAAGCCAAACCCTTGAGCAGTTATTGATCAGAAACCATTATACCAGTTTAGGTCATGGTGACCTTGACCTTTGACCTAGTGACCTCAAAAACAATAGGGGTCATCTAGTGGTCATGACCAACCACCACAGCAAAGTTAAAGATCCCAAGCCAAACCCTTGAGCAGTTATTGATCGGAAACTATTTCACCATTTTAGGTCATTGTGACCTTGACCTTTGACCTAGTGACCTCAAAAACAATAGGGGTCATCTACTTGTCATGACCAACCACCACAGCAAGTTTGAAGATTCTATGTCAGGTCGTTTATTAGTTATCGTTCGGAAACCATCGATCTACTGATTGACCGACCAACCGACATGTGCAAAGCAATATACCCCCATTTTTTCAAAAGGGGGGTATAAAAAATCTATTTTTAGAAATAGTGACCTTGACCTTGGTCTGGTAAAGGCCATAATTAATTGGGTTCCTGTCCTTATTGATATCAATACACATGAACAGTTTCATGAAGATCGGACATACAGAACTAAAGTTATCGCCCGGAAACGAATTGAGACGCCCACCCGCCCGCCTGCCGAAGGGCTTTCACATATTATGTCCTGTTTGAAGACAGCCGTATAAAAAATTCCCTTGGTCATTATAACAAGAGGGCCATGAGGCCCTGAAGCGCTCGCCTGAGCCCGGGGTGGGGCCATTTTAGACCCAGAAGTAATCATTTGTACAATCTTGGTATAGAACCACAAGGCAAAGCAGCATGCCATTAACCCTTCTCTTGCTGAATTTCAAAATTCATTTCTCTTTAATTACCCATATCCTGTTGTATAATTATATATATCTTCAATGTCTACAAATATTTCTCTTTGCAACACTGCTGTGGGAAGCACTTGTTGCACAATCAACTTGTAAATAGTGCAGACCCTGATGAGACAGCTCCTTCAGGAGCTGTCTCATCTGGGTCTTCACTATTTACAGGTAGGTATATTGACGCAAACAGCAAGAGAAGGGTTAAAGGTCTAAGCCTTATGGTTTCAGAGAAAAATAATATTTTTTAATTTCCCCATGAAAAACTGATAAGCCCCAGGTCAGGGCCAAGTTTTGTCCAGAGGTCGGAGGTCAAACGTTGAACATTCATGGCAGAGGACCACAAGGCAAAGGTAAGTAATGGGTGGGGCCATTTTTGCCCCGGGGGTCATAATTTGAACAAAATTTGTACAGTACCATAAGATCATGTTACATACCAAAAATCAAAGCTCTAGGCCTTACAATACAGTTTCATGGAAGAAGATTTTTGAAGTTTTACCTATGAAAACATGATATGCCCCGGGGCGGGGCCATTTTTGGTCTTGGGGTCATAATTTGAACAATACTTGTAGAAAACCATTAGATCATACTACATATCAAACATTAATGGTCTAAGCCTTACAGTTTCAGAGAAGAAGATTTTCAAAGATTTTCCCATGGAAAACTGATAAGACCTTTGGCTGGGCCATTTTGGGTCCGGGGTCATAATTTGAAAATCTTTGTAGAGGACCATTAGATCATGCTACATACCAAATATCAAAGGTCTAGGCATTACAGTTTTTGAGAAGATTTTTAAACATTTTCCGATGACAAGAGGCCCTGATGCTCTCACCAGACAATCAGAGGAGAAAAAATTAAAAGTTTTCACTATATGTTTGATGTTTCTATAGAAATCTTGAGAACGAACTCAGACTCAACTAAAAGTTTTATAAGCATGGACCCAGAAGACTGTTGTAGGGGGTATCTGTATCCAACTAGGGTCTGTTCCGTTTGCTTATGGAATAATATAGATCTGATTCTGTCAAGGCCAAAATGTCCCTATTCACCTGCCTATATAACAAATTATCTAAGTGATATTCATGATGTCATTATTTCTTACATGAATAAACATGGAGTAAATGATTACTTAGCAAGATTAAAACAAAACCTATGCAAGGTCAAGGACATGTTGTTCAACCATTGACTCCGTGAATATTCATGTAAGAAAGAACAATATCTTGAATATTAATTAGATTAATTTTTATAATGGCACATCAATGCAGACATTTTTGACAGCGATGACACAAACTGTAGAATCATACCTTTATTATTTCATAATCAAACAGCAGACCCTGGTCAGACGGCTCCCACAGGAGCAATCTGATCTGGGTCTACTCCATTTCCTAAGGCATAGAAAGGCGTATTTATGGAGTAAAGGCTTAACATTCATCAGCATCTGCAGTGCTTTATTGTATCTGACAAAACAATAAAGACCTAAAGGCTGACTTGGAGAGGAGGGTTGTCACGATACAAATGTAATAATTGTTTGTCTGTTAGAATACTGAACTGATGTTTAGATCCAAAACAAAAAATTTAGACCCTCATTTAGATAACTACTGTGTTTGAAAAAGTTAAATGCTTCTAAAGACAATATTACCTTCAAACTATTCTTTTCATCCATTAACCTGCGAATTGTTGCCCGTTGTTCAAGATTTTCTGTTTGAAGACGCCTTAATTCCCTTCCATTTCCATTCTGAAATACAGTAGAAATATTGCTTTTTATCAGTGCATCAAATTATATACAAAGACATATCTATAGAGTGAAAAGTCAATAAAAATGAACACTCATGTAAGACCCTTTATTTCTTACCTATGTCTTATGGGAGCTTTCTACATTGCTTCAAGTCTGCATTAAGCTACCACCTGTATTTTGAAAAACCTAAATTTCTTTATCTAATGATTATTATATTGCATGATTTTAGTTGTTTTAATAATCGTTAGTTTTCCCCTAGAAGTAAGGGGGCTTTTAGAGTAGGTGTGTTTATTAGAGAAAATACTGTATCCAGACATCCAGTGTGATTGACTGTTGGACGAATGGAGTGCAAACCTATATTCCCCTTCGGTGTTGCCGGTAGGTGACTAATAATATGACTGGTCTGTCAGTGTGAAGGCTTTTTCTTTTTCTTTTTCGTTTCTTCAAAAGGACATAATACTATCTCTGTTGTTGTGTTTTTTACAACATTATACTTTCTATATACATGAAAGGTAATGGCCCCTTCTCAGAATATGACCCTTGCGATGGCCATGATGCCTCTGTCTTGCTCACCTGCAGAGCTCTCATCAAAAGCATCAGTTCAGCTTGAACTTTTGAGAAAGGATGTAGACCACAATGTTATGCAAGAGTTTAACCCTTTACGGATATCTCATGAATATTCATATTATAAGAAATAATGACATCATGAAAAATAATTGCCTGAATTTCTATAATGGCACAATGAATAAGGGAACTTTTTCACCATGGCAAATTTTTTAGAATCTTAATAATTTCATAGACAAACAGTGCAGACCCTGATCAGACCTCTACTCTGTTTAAACAGGAGGTTTAAGATGGCCCTTAAAATTAATCGCTCACTTGATTACCATAGATTTAAGATTATAGCTGGGTAGTCCCAGGATGGGACCAATATTGATCTAAGGGAACAATGTTATAGTGGATCTTGAGCAGTGGTTCTGGAGAACAAGATTTTCAAAGATTTAGAATATCAATACAATTATTCTAATAAATGAAGATTGGGCTAAAATGTGACCTCTAGAATGAGTTTTCTAAGATTTGATCTAGTGACCTACATTTTGATCCCACCCCAACTATGATCAAACTCAACCTTGATATAATCAAGACAAATATTATGAGCAGGTTTGAGGAAGATTAGGCTACAAAATGTGATCACCAGAGTGTTAACAAGATTTTTCTAAGGTATGACCTAGTGACCTACTTTTTGAACCCACTTATCCCACTTTCAAACTGTCCAAGATTTTATCAGAACAATTATTCTGGCTAAGTTTCATAAAGACTGGGCTAAAAATGTGACCTCTAGCATGTTCACAAGGTTTTCCTACCTAGTGACCTAGTTTTTTAACTCATTTGACCCACTTTTAAACTTGTCCAAGATTTTACCAAGAGAATTATTCTGACTAAGTTTCATGAAGATTGAACAAGAGTGCCATGATGGCCCTGATATTGCTCATCAGAAAATGAGGAGAAGATTTTCAGTTTTCACAATATGTTTCTATTTAAACCGGCCACCACTGGGGTGGGGCCAATTTAGTTCCCTAGGGCAAAATTTACACAACTTTTCTAGAGGACCTCAACATCATGCTATGTGCCAAATATGAACCTTCCAGATTCAGAAGATTTTCAAAGTTTTCAATATATGATTCTATTGTAAACTGGCCACCCCTGGGACGGTGCCAATTTTGACCCTATGAACATAATTTACACAACTTTTCATGAGGACCAGAACATGATGAACCAATGTGAAAGCTGAGAAATTTCCAGTTTCAGAGAAGATTTTCAAAGTTTTCACTATATGTTTCTATTGAAAACTGCCCACCCCTGGGACGGAGCCAATTTTGAACTTTTGTGGAGGACCAGAACATGATGCTATGTGCCAAATATGAAAGCTGAGAAACTTCCAGTATCAGAAGAGAAGATTTTCAAAGTTTTCACAATATGTTTCTATAGAAAATTGGCCACCCCTGGGGCAAGTCCAATTTTGATCCCAGGAACATAATTTATATAACTTTTGTAGAGGACCAGAACATGATGCTATGGGCCAAATGTGAAAGCTAAGAACCTTCCAATTTGAGGAGAAGATTTTCAAAGTTTTCACTATGTTTCTATATAAAACTGCCCACCCCTGGGGTGGGGCCAACTTTGACCCCAGGGGCATAATTTATACAATTTTTGTAGAGGACCTGAACCTGATGCTATGTGCCAAAGAAGAAAGCTGAGAACCCTGTAGATTCAGAGGAGAAGATTTTTAAAGGTTCAATTTGTTGACGACATACAGTGCACACCCCATGGTGACGGACATCAGGCTATCACAAAAGCTCACCCTAAGCACTTTGTGCTCTGGTGAGCTAACAAAAATGTGACCTCTAGAGTGTTCACAAGGCTTTTCTACTATTTGACCTAGTGACCTAGTTTTGATCCCACGTTCGTTTCTAACTCATCTAAGATCTATCAAGACAATCATTCTGTCTATGTTTCATGATGAGTGGACAAAAGGTTTTTCTTCTGTTTTACCTAGTGACCTAGTTTCTGACCCCATACGACTTGTCCGAGATTTTATCAAAATAGTTATTCTGATAAAGTTTCAGGAAGATTGGGTTGAGAATGTGACTTCTATAGAGTTCACAAAGTTATTGTACTATTTGACCTGGTGACCTGGTTTTTTACCCCACATTTTACCATTATTTCCCGTAAGCCTTCGGCTTCACATGTATATAATAGCATATCATTCTGAGCGTATTAATCGAGGACCGCACTTTAAAACAGTGTTTTTTACCTGACCGGAACCCTTGACCGGAGGTGAAATGAACCATGTGTCATATTCATTCTAGCGGTTGAAGGAAGCGCGGACGTGTTGTTTATCCGTTAAATCCGTGTTTTTTCAAGAAAAGCCTTACTGAGGACATAGTCCTAGTATTTTACTGCTTGTTAGCGGTTTGTTTGTTTACATTTTTGTTATTTAGTCTTTTTATTTGGACTTTGTTCAGTCATGGGCTTGGAGCAAGACGATGTCTTGCAGGTAGAGGACTCGTCAGGGTCGTTTTCGGGTTTCAGTAATCTAGATTCGGAGGAGGAACTCCCCGAGAAATCCAAAAGGAGTATTGATAAGAAAAATAAAAATGTCAAGTCTGTGGTTGTTAAACCTGGTGTATCCAAGAAGACTGATAGAAAGTCAAGGAAAGCTAAACCCAAGAAGTCTGGTGACAAGACAAATAAGAATACTGGCTCTCCTTTTGATTTGAACTCTTTATCAGAAAATGACATTGTTAGACTGAGAGATTTTTTAGGCAAAGAGTCTCATAGAGATAGAGAATATGAGGAGCCTCAAGTGGACATGCAGAACTGGCATAACCTTAGGGTAGCAGTTGACAGTAGAGACGTGTCTGATGAGGAACAAGGATTTGTGACAAATAATATTGGCCTGGACTTGAACAGAGCTTTGTTCAGTGAGTCTGTTGATGAGAACAATAATGATATGGAAGATGTTTGGTGTTTACTCAAACTCAAAACCCCACAGAAAGGGAAAGCCATACCGCAGTCTTTGGCGGATCTAATTAATATGGCCTGTTCTTCACAGTGTGATGTTGAAAGTTTTCTCAGTAAATACCAGGTGCCTGAAAATTGCGACAAAGCATGTCCACCATATTTAGTAAAAACAACGAGATCTGGAAATTCATGGATAAACGTACCCAGACTTAAGACAGGGTGGTAGTGGACACACAGAATTTGGTGGCTACTGGGCTTATGCCAGTGATCAAGTTAGCTTCTGTGTTGAAAACACAAATTGCAGGTAATGCTGAAGCAAAGAACTTAATTTCGGATGCTTTGATTTTATTTAGACAAGTCCAGTATATGCTTTCAATCAAGCGTAGATATATGATCAGGCCTAACCTCAAAAAGAAGTTTCACAGCTTGTGTAATGTGTCAATGTCTGTAACTGATAAGCTTTTTGGTGATGATATAGCCAAGGATATTAAGTCCTGTGAGTCCCTTAGTTTCATTGGGAAAGACCCTAGATTCCCCATGAGTAGGGGTAGAGAAGGTTTCAGAGGCGGAAGGAGACCATATAATTCAGGTTATTCTAGTTATGGAGGCAATAGATTTTCTCCTTCTCCTAACAGAGGACAAAGCAGACCAGGTATGATGGCTGGTTACAGGATTCCTAGAAGAGGTATTTCTGCTACAAGTACTGTCACATCCCCAAACGACCAGAATTAAAGTCTAAGGTAGGTTATTTGAGAAATGTGTTGAAGCATGGAAGAGTATTACACTAGATCAGTGGGTCCTAGACACAATTTCTGGTTACAAGATCCATTTTGATTCTTTACCAGTTCAGTGAATTGGGTTTTACGTCCGACAAACAGTATTTCAGTTATTTGCAGACTGTACCCGCATGAGACAAGTTATAGTGCTGCCTCACTGGAATACCCCTGCCGCAGGTACATGGCAAGGGCACCCCACCCAGTCACATTATCCTGACACCGGGCCGACCAGTCCTAGAACTACACCTTTAATGTCGAGCGTAGACAAGGGAGCTACTAGTACCAACTTTTAACGACTTTTGGTCTGTCGCGGTCGGGGATCGAACCCACGACCTTCCGTACCACAGGCGGACGCTCTACCACTGAGCCACGCGGCCGGTTACCAGTTCAGGATAAAACTCCAAAAGACATTCCCTTTAACAATGAAGAATGGGTAATTTGCTGATTGTGAGGTGAAAACTCTCTTAGATAAAGGCGCTATAATTCCTTCTGAACAGGAGTCTGATGAGCACATCTCAAATTTGTCCATAGTACCAAAGCCTAATAACAAGTTTAGACCAGTAAATTAATCTTAAAATATTTGAACCACTTCGTACATTATGATCATTTTAAACAAGAAACATTTAGCGCCGTCCTGGATTTGTTACAAGAGGACGATTATATGACTTCAATTGATTTGCAAGATGCATACTTTTCTATCCCTATATATAAAGATTACCAGAAGTATTTGAAGTTTTTCTGGAATGGTGTTTTGTATCAGTTTGTCTGTTTGCCTTTCGGTTTAAAATCAGCACCTTTTGTGTTCACCAAAATACTTAAACCAGTGTATGCATGGTTTAGGCAACAAGGCATTAGGTGTTCATACTATATAGATGACTCCTTAAATATGAACAATTGTTTTGATGTGTGTAAAGTAAATACATATATCATTGTCAATACATTGGAAACATTGGGGTATGTTGCAAATCAAAAGAAGTCTGTATTAGTTCCCACACAAAGAATTGTGTTCTTTAGTTTTATCATTGACTCAGTACTTTTTATGGTGTTTTTAACTGAGAAAAAGGTTGAAAAAATTCTAAAGTTGGCTCAGACTTTGAAGGATCAGAAATTTGTGGTTGTCAGACAGTTGGCCTCGTTTATAGGGTTATAGATTATTAACCCTTTCCCTCATATGAACGTGTTTTCACGCATTTGCAAACAGAGTAGACCCAGATCAGACAGCTCCTAGAGGAGCCGTCTGATCAGGGTCTGCTCTGTTTGATAATAGAATTTGATAGCTCTGGTTCTTTGCTTTCTAAAATGTCTACAACGTTCCATCTTCCATATTTCTGTATAACTATTTTGTTCATGAATATTCAGTAGGTATTGAAATTTGGAATAAACATAGAACAGGGAAAGGGTTAATGCGTTCAGTGCTGTCCTAGAAGCTCAATTGCATTATAGAGCTCTTGAAAGAAATAAGCTGCAGGAGCTTGGTAAGGAAATGAATTTTGACAACAAAGTTTTTTTGTCAGAAAAGAGTCGTTTGCAGTTGGCCTGGTGGTTAGACAATACTGTTAAAAAGAATGGCAAAAGAATCCGTCCTTGGAAGGTCTCCTTAGTGTGTAGGACTGACACTAGCTTAGAAGGCTGGAGTGCTATTAATATGGACACCCAAGAATATGCTAATAGCAGGTGGAGTGCAGAAGAGAAGTTAAGATTAACTATTTGGAACTTTTGGCAGTTTTAAATGCAGTTAGAGTAGTGATCTGTTTCTAGCATTCATTTGCAAATTCAGTCAGATAATGTTTGTGCTGTTGCTTTTCTATAAATGACATGGGTGGTATGCATTCACTTGAAATGGATGAGTTATCTGACTTGATTTTGAAATGGTGTTTAGAGAGAGATATTTTCATCTCAGCTGTACATATACCTGGTACCTCAAATACAGCTGATTTCTCTTCAAGGAACTTTTCAAATTCCACTGAGTGGATGTTAAAAGTAGAAATTTTTGAAAGACTTTGTAATCACCCGTTTTGGCCTGATGTAGATTTGTTTGCTTCGAAATTAAACAAGCAGTTGGACAGGTTTGTTACCTGGTTTCCAGAAGAGGGAGCAATGGCTTCAAATGCCTTTTCTTTAGAAGTGGGGGTTATTCAGGCCATATATTTTCCCACCATTTAGTTTGATAGGTAGAGTTATTAATAAGGTAATAGAGGACAAGGTTGATCAGGCGATCCTGATTTTTCCGTATTGGTATACACAGTCATGGTTCCCATTGTTGTTAGAACATATTTGTTCATTGCCTATTAGGTTGCCTCGACATCAGGACCTCCTTCTTCTACGTCACAACATGGATTTTCATCCCATGGGAAAGAGACTGAAGATGGAAGGAGTAGTCATCTCCGGGAAGAGCTGCAGGCAAGAGGCCTTTCTGCAGGAGCTTCCGACATTGTCGTCAATTCATGGGGTCAAGGAACAAGGAGACAGTATGGTTATGCATGGAAAAGATGGTGTATTTGGAATCAGATCAGGCGTTCGAGTGCCTTTCATACATCTGAAACTGTAGTGATACAATATTTGTATTTTTTACATTACTCAGGTAAGAGTTACTCTGTTATAAACTTGCACAAGTCAATGTTGTTGCAGACATTGCCAGTGTTTGGAAATACTTGCTGTTGTACTGTTCCTATGATTGTGAGATTTATGAGAAGGGTTTTCTACAAGAGTCCTCCAGGACTAAAGTATTCTTTTACGTGGGATGTGAAGGTGGTATTAGATTTTTTGTCTTCATTATACCCTTTAGAAGGTTTATCATTGAAATACTTAACTTTGAAGGTGATAGCTTTAATTGCTTTGAGCATTGCTTCTCGAGCACAAACTCTTGTGGCTATGAGTCTAGACTTTATGAAATGTCAAAGTAATAGTAACATTTTTTCTTTTCCTTGTTTGCTTGAGACCTCTAGATTGGGTCAAAATTGTGTTTTGAAAGTGGATCATTATGTCACTGAGAGTTTGTGCCCTTTTCATACTTTACAGTATTATATTAAGTATACTAAGTCTTGTAGACAGGTGTTTATTTCTTATGTTACACATCAGGCTGTAACTACAAGTACTGTAGTTAGGTGTCTTCAAACTGTATTAGAAGAGGTTGGTGTGGATACACAAATTTTTAATGCCCATTCTTTCAGAGGGGCTTCAACATCAGCTGCTTTTGTGAAAGGATGTTCATCAGAGAAGAATTTCCATAAGCATTACTATAGGCAGTGTGTAGACAGTAATGTTACTTTTTCTAGTGCAGTGTTAGGTACTGTTTAGTTCACAAGAAGTGATTAGTTTAGTGACAGTGGTAGTGGTTTGACTATTATTATGTTGAATGTTCTCTTGTTCAGGGTTTTCTGTTTTTGTCGCCATTTTATTGCCCTTTAAAGATTCTATTATATACATGTAAAGCCGAAGGCTTATGGGAAATAATGGCCCCACCTCCAAGCTTTAGTGAAGGATGAGGGGCATTATTGGAGTAAGACGAAGGCTGAGCATGTGTATGTAAGTACCCTTCCCTCCCTTGTAGAGGCTTGTTGATTTGTTATTTTGTTATTTTTGTTGGTTTGCATTTATTGAGTGGCAATAAAAACTGGTTGCTTTAAACTATGACATGTAGTTCATTTCACTTCAGGTCAAGGGTTCCGGTCAGGTAAAAAACACGGTTTTCAAGTGCGGTCCGCGATTAGTACGCTCAGAATGATATGCTATTATATACATGCTCAGCCTCCTGCTTACTCCAATAATGCCCCTCAAACTCTTCCAAGATTTTAACAGGACAATCATTCTGAAAAAGTTTCACGAAGATTTGGCTGAAAATGTGACCTATAGAGTGTTCACAAGGTTTCTCTACTATTTGGCCTGGTGACCTAGTTTTTGACCCCACATGACCTACTTTCACACTGGTCCAAGATTTTATCAAAACAATCATTCTGACAAAGTTTCATGAAGATTTGGCTGAAAATGTGACCTCTGAATTGTTCACAAGGTTTTCCTACTATATGACTTAGTTCACCTAGTTTTATGAAGATTGGACTAAAATTGTGACCACTAGAGTGTTCACAAGCAAATTGTTGATGATGCGCGACATACAAGTACGCCAGACATTCAAGTCTCCCAAAAGCTCACCCTGAGCTTTGCTCAGGTGAGCTTAAAAGAAAGCTGTTTCTATCAAAGGAAAGGGTTATTGCACATTTTGAAAGATGTCAGGCACATATTTCTAGACCTATATATCTGATTTTTTATCTTTTACCCATTCCCTATTATTGACACCTCTTTAAAGTCACATTTTGAAATCATTATGATAAATTGAGCATTCACTCCATATTTTCTTTGTTCAGTTTAACGCAATGGGTTCAAAACTACACAATTTGCAAAATTTCCTTCTTTCTACAAAATGCTCCTTTTTAGTAGATTTATTCAAAGAGGCTGAGTCTAAAAATAGCTTATGAGGGAATGTGTTAATTATACTTGATACATGTCACTTGGTCAAACATATTAGAACGATTAGGATTCCTAAACAATGACATATGACTCTAAATCTAGAGGTTCTATTTCACCATTGATCAATCTTGGCTTTAAAGGCAATATTGGTTAATCTGCTATAATTAAAACTGGCTCCTTCCTTTCCAAATGCATGTACTGATTAAACTATAACTATCACTAAAGGTGATGAATACCCCCGCATGGCAGTCTTGATTGCAAATTCAAGTTTGTGACACCAACTACCAATGTAAAAGAACCGAATGACAAAAATACTCAAAGTTCAAGTGAAGATAATTCTGTAATGGCTGCCACTAAACACAGGAAAATTGTGTCTTGCACATGTACTATTTGTGTTAAGTATGTATGGCAAGTATCAATTCAATAACTTTCAAATTTAAGGAGTTCCCGACACCAACTCTACATGTTTCATGCCAAATGACAAAAAATACTCAAAGTTCAGGGGGAGATAATTCTGCAATGCCCACTGCTAAACATGTGAAAATTGTGTATTGCACATCAGATCTATACTTTCATGGTTATTATTTATACCACATATAAACTGAAAAACTTTCAGATTGAAGGAGGAGTTTCAGACACCAACTACTCATGTTTCATCCCAAAATGAAAAAAAAAGTTCAGGGGGCGATAATTCTGCAATGGCCAGTAGTAAACACGTGAAAATCACGTCCTGCACATCTACTATTCTTAGTTATTATGTATACCAAATATAAGTTCATTTACTTTAAAACTGAAAGAGTTTGTGACACCAACTACCCATGTTCAAATGGAGACGGACCGACCTGCCCGACCGCCAGCCCCTCAAACAAGTTTGCAGGGGTAAAACAAAAAGTTGTATCAAAATGCATCACTGACCAAAATGATTTCTATGAGAATCAGTGCAGACCCTGATCAAAGGGCCCCCTCAGGATCTGGATCTTCACTGTTTGTGACTGTTTACTCAATTCTCACATATAACGAGTTAAGATCAGAGACATCTGTTTAACCCATCCCTGATACAGACACCTATGCAAACACAGCAGATCCAGATCAGACAACTCCTGTAAAAGCCATCTGATCAGGGTCAGCTTGTTTGCTTATGATAGAATATAGATCTGGTTCTTTAGTTTCTGTTATAGCCAAAAATTGTTTGTTCACATACAATTATAAAAATTTAGCTATTAAATATTCATGATGTCATTATGTTTCACTTGAACATGCTAAGGTTTTGTGAAGTTATCTTTATTTAGATGCAAGAGTGTTAACATAGTATAATTCTAGACCTGTTCATCCACATCTAATGGCCATAGGCATATATCTTAGGTTTGATTAACCCTTCGCTTGCTGTTCGCGTCAATATACCTATGTGTAAATAGTGAAGACCCAGATGAGACAGCTCCTGCAGGAGCTGTCTCATCAGGGTCTGCACTATTTACAAATTGATCATGCAACCAGTGCACTCCACAGCAGTGATTGCACAGAGAAATAATTGTAGACAGTGAAGATATATGTAATTATACCACAGGGCATGGGTAAAGAAGAAGAAATGCATTTTAAAACTCAGCAAGAGAAGGGTTAAGATGTTTGAGAAATGCAGATGCTATTTAAGTGTAAACAAATAAGATCTAATTGTAATGGGTTTCATTGCAGGATGCTCCTCTCCAAATGGAACAGTGGATATCGGATCAGGGTCGTATTTTTTCAACACACATAAATTATTATTCACTAACAGGTCACAAGTCACCATTGCAACCAATACTGTTGAAACGCCTGCCAATAAGTTTGGGGTACCCCTACATACCAATTTTTACCAAAATCAAATTAGATCTAAACTACAACCAATCAGAGATCATCACTCAGTTACCATGGCAACCAATTCTTTCAAAACACCTATCATTGAGTTAAAGGTGTCCAAATGCTCATCTATACCAATGTTTAGTAAAATTGAATATCTAAATTTTGACTTATCAGAGCCTACCTTTCATTTACCATGCCAACCAAGTTTTGAAACCCTTACTAGTCATTTCAAAGTACCAAAATATCTTGGCACAACAATTTTCAGCAGAAGGACAGACAAAGGGTGATTGTGGATAATTCAAAAGCAATACCCCTCCTTCTATGTACCGGTAGGATAATTTACATCATTTTTACATCAAAATATTATCAACATTTACATCCACACTTACCTCCCCTGTGGGAGTCATCTGTGTGGCAATGGTCTCATCAAAACTGTCTTGTCCAACACATCGAACCTGTAAAAACAAACATGAACATATAGATGAAAAACTGATAAGCCCTGGGGCGGGGCCATTTTTGTCCTGGGGGTCATAATTTGAACAATCTTAGTAGAGGACCATTAGATGATGCTACATACAAAATACCAAAGGTCTATTCCTTACATTTTCAGAGAAGAAGATTTTTAAAGATTTTCCTATGAAAAACTGGTAAGCCACGGGTCGGGGCCATTTTTGGCCCAGGGGTCATAATTTGAAAAACCTTAGTAGAGGATCATTAGATGATGCTACATACCAAATATCAAAGGTCTATGCCTTACAGTTTCAGAGAAGAAGATTTTTAAAGATTTTCCTAAGAAAAACTGATAAGCCCTGGGGCGGGGCCATTTTTGTCCTGGGGGGTCATAATTTGAACAATCTTAGTAGAGGACCATTAGATGATGCTACATACCAATACCAAAGGTCTATGCCTTACAGTTTCAGAGAAGAAGATGTTTAAAGATTTTCCTATGAAAAACTGATAAGCCCAGGGCGGGCCATATTTGGCCCAGGGGTCATAATTTGAACAATCTTAGTAGAGGACCATTAGATCATGCTACATACCAAATATCAAAGGTCTATGCCTTACAGTTTCAGAGAAGAAGCCCAGGGGCGGGGCCATTTTTGTCCTGGGGGTCATAATTTGAACAATCTTAGTAGAGGACCATTAGATCATGCTACATACCAAATACTAAAGGTCTATGCCTGACAGTTTCAGAGAAGAAGATTTTTAAAGATTTTCCTATGACAAGAGGGCCATGAGGCCCTGAAGCGCTCACCTGAGATACCCCAGGGACGGGGCCATCATTTGTACAACCTTGGTAGAGAACCACAAGGCAAAGCAGTATGCCATTAATTAAAAGTCTAAGCCTTATGGTTTCAGAGAAAAATGATATAGTTTTCCCATGAAAACTGATAAGCCACTGGGCCAAGTTTCACCCAGAGGTCATGGTCGTAAGTTGAACAATCTTGGCAGAGGACCACAAGCTAAAGCTACATTCCAAATATCAAAGGTCTAGGCCTTACAGTTTCAGAGAAGAAGATTTTTAAAGATTTTGGTCCGGGGTCATAATTTGAACAATCTTTGTAGAGGACCACTAGATCATGCTACATGCTAAATATCAAAGGTCTAGGCCTTACAGTTTCAGAGAAAGATTTTCTTATGAAAAACTGATGAGCCCTTGGGCGGGGCCATTTTTGGCCCGGGGTCATAATTTGAACAATCTTTTTAGAGGACAATTAGATCATGCTATATGCAAAATATCAAAGGTCTAGGCCTTACAGTTTCAGAGATGAAGATTTTTAAAGATTTTCCAATGAAAAACTGATAAGCCCTTGGGCGAGGCCATTTTTGGCCCGGGGGTCATAATTTGAACATCTTTGTAGAGGACCATTAGATCATGCTACATGCTAAATATCAAAGGTCTAGGCCTTACAGTTTCAGAGAAGAAGATTTTTAAAGATTTTCATATGAAAAACTGATAAGCCATTGGGCGGGGCCATTTTTGGCCCGGGGGTCATAATTTGAACAATCTTTTTAGAGGACCATTAGATCATGCTACATGCCAAATATCAAAGGTCTAGGCCTTACAGTTTCAGAGAAGAAGCTTTTGAAAGATTTTCCAATGAAAAACTGATAAGCCCTTGGGCGAGGCCATTTTTGGCCCGCGGGTCATAATTTGAAGATCTTTGTAGAGGACCATTAGATCATGCTACATGCCAAATATCAAAGGTCTAGGCCTTACAGTTTCAGAGAAGAAGATTTTTAAAGATTTTCATATGAAAAACTGATAAGCCATTGGGCTGGGCCATTTTTGGCCCGGGGGTCATAATTTGAACATTCTTTTTAGAGGACCATTAGATCATGCTACATGCCAAATATCAAAGGTCTAGGCCTTACAGTTTCAGAGAAGAAGCTTTTGAAAGATTTTCCAATGAAAAACTGATAAGCCCTTGGGCGAGGCCATTTTTGGCCCGCGGGTCATAATTTGAAGATCTTTGTAGAGGACCATTAGATCATGCTACATGCCAAATATCAAAGGTCTAGGCCTTACAGTTTCAGAGAAGAAGATTTTTAAAGATTTTCATATGAAAAACTGATAAGCCATTGGGCTGGGCCATTTTTGGCCCGGGGGTCATAATTTGAACAATCTTTGTAGAGAACCATAAGATCATGCGTCATGCCAAATATCAAAGATCTAGGCCTTACAGTTTCAGAGAAGAAGATTTTTAAAGATTTTCATATGAAAAACTGATAAGCCCTTGGGCGGGGCCATTTTTGGCCCGGTGGTCATAATGTGAACAACGTTTCGTTCCCCCTAGCCACTGATGCTTCTGACAAAATTTGGTTAAAATCGGGTAAGCAGTTTCAGAGGAGATGTCGTTTGAAAATGTGGCCGGACGCCGGACACTGGACGACGGACAAATAGCGGTCACAATAGCTCATCCTGAGCGTTCGGCTCACGTGAGCTAAAAAACTGATAAGCCCCGGGGCTTACAGTTTCAGAGAAGAAGATTTTTAAAGATTTTCCTATGAAAAACTGATAAGCCCTGGGGTGGGGCCATTTTTGGCCCGGGGGACATCATTTGAACAATCTTTGTAGAGGACCATTACATCATACTACATACCAAATATCAAAGCTCTTGGCTTTGTAGTTCCAGAGAAGAAGATGTTTAAGTAAATTGTTGACACCCGCACGTACGCACGACGCATATACGCACGATGCACGACGCCGGACATAGGATCATCCCAATAGCTCACCTTGGCACTTTGTGCCAGATGAACTAAAAACAAGAGGGCCAGAATGGCCCTGAAGCGCTCACAAGACAATCAGAAAAGAAGATTTTCAAAGTTTTCACTATATGTTTCTATAGAAATCTAGGAGTGTGGCTAATTTTGACCCAAAGGGCACAATCTAAATAACTCTTGTAGAGGATCTGAATATGATTTCTATTGAAATCTAGCCACCCCTGGGGCGGGGCCTATTTTGACCACAGGGGCATTATTTAAATAACTTTTGTAGAGGACCTGAATATGATGCTATGTGCAAAATATGAAAGCTGAGAACCTTCCAGTTTCAGAGGAGAAGATTTTCAAAGTTTTCCCTATATGTTTCTATTGAAATCTAGCCATACCCCGGGGCGGGGCTAATTTTGACCCCAGGGGTATTATTTATATAACTTTTGTAGAGGACCTGAATATGATGCTATGTGCCAAAGATGAATGCTGAGAACCTTCCAGTTTTAGGAGAAGATTTTCAAAGTTTTCACTATATGTTTCTATTGAAAACTGGCCACCCCTGGGGCCGGGCCAATTTTAACCCTAGGGGCATAATTTATATAACTTTTGTAGAGGACCTGAATATGATGCTATGTGCCAAATATGAAAGCTAAGAACCTTCTAGTTTCAGAGGAGAAGATTTTCAAAGTTATTCATATATGATTCTATAGAAAACTAGCCACCCCTTGGGCGGGGCCAATTTTGACCCAAGGGGCATTATTTATATAACTTTTGTAGGGGACCTGAATATGATGCTATGTGCCAAATATGAAAGCTGAGAACCTTCCAGTTTCAAAGAAGAAGATTTTCAAAGTTTTACTATATATTTCTATTGAAAACAAGGCACCCCTTCAAAGAAGAAGATTTTCAAAGTTTTACTATATATTTCTATTGAAAACAAGGCACCCCTGGGGCAGGGCCAATTTTGACCCCAGGGGCATTATTTATATAACTTTTGTAGAGGACCTGAATATGATGCTATGTGCCAAAGATGCAGAGTAGAAGATTTTTAAAGGTTCAAATAGTTGGCGACGGACGACGAACGACAAACGACGAACGATGCACGGACAACGGGCTATCACAAAAGCTCACCCTGAGCACTTTGTGCTCTGGTGAGCTAAAAACACTAGAAAATTGTGTCTGTAAGACACAGTGATGCCCCCGTGTAGGTGCTTGCCTAGCTGCATGTAAAATTTCCAAGTCATTCGACCTTGACCTTGGGCTTGTGGGCAGCATGGGTTGGGTGTGCAATGAAAGTATGGGTGGTGTTTAATGTGTATATGCAATTCCATGGCAATAGCTACAGTGGTTAGGGAGATATAAGACAACGAAAAAACTGTGATAAAAAAATGCACGTAAATGTGACAACCAACTGCACGTAAAATTTCCAAGTCATTTGACCTCGACCTTGGACATATGAAAAACTGATAAGCCATTGGGCTGGGCCATTTTTGGCCCGGGGGTCATAATTTGAACAATCTTTGTAGAGAACCATAAGATCATGCGTCATGCCAAATATCAAAGATCTAGGCCTTACAGTTTCAGAGAAGAAGATTTTTAAAGATTTTCATATGAAAAACTGATAAGCCCTTGGGCGGGGCCATTTTTGGCCCGGTGGTCATAATGTGAACAACGTTTCGTTCCCCCTAGCCACTGATGCTTCTGACAAAATTTGGTTAAAATCGGGTAAGCAGTTTCAGAGGAGATGTCGTTTGAAAATGTGGCCGGACGCCGGACACTGGACGACGGACAAATAGCGGTCACAATAGCTCATCCTGAGCGTTCGGCTCACGTGAGCTAAAAAACTGATAAGCCCCGGGGCTTACAGTTTCAGAGAAGAAGATTTTTAAAGATTTTCCTATGAAAAACTGATAAGCCCTGGGGTGGGGCCATTTTTGGCCCGGGGGACATCATTTGAACAATCTTTGTAGAGGACCATTACATCATACTACATACCAAATATCAAAGCTCTTGGCTTTGTAGTTCCAGAGAAGAAGATGTTTAAGTAAATTGTTGACACCCGCACGTACGCACGACGCATATACGCACGATGCACGACGCCGGACATAGGATCATCCCAATAGCTCACCTTGGCACTTTGTGCCAGATGAACTAAAAACAAGAGGGCCAGAATGGCCCTGAAGCGCTCACAAGACAATCAGAAAAGAAGATTTTCAAAGTTTTCACTATATGTTTCTATAGAAATCTAGGAGTGTGGCTAATTTTGACCCAAAGGGCACAATCTAAATAACTCTTGTAGAGGATCTGAATATGATTTCTATTGAAATCTAGCCACCCCTGGGGCGGGGCCTATTTTGACCACAGGGGCATTATTTAAATAACTTTTGTAGAGGACCTGAATATGATGCTATGTGCAAAATATGAAAGCTGAGAACCTTCCAGTTTCAGAGGAGAAGATTTTCAAAGTTTTCCCTATATGTTTCTATTGAAATCTAGCCATACCCCGGGGCGGGGCTAATTTTGACCCCAGGGGTATTATTTATATAACTTTTGTAGAGGACCTGAATATGATGCTATGTGCCAAAGATGAATGCTGAGAACCTTCCAGTTTTAGGAGAAGATTTTCAAAGTTTTCACTATATGTTTCTATTGAAAACTGGCCACCCCTGGGGCCGGGCCAATTTTAACCCTAGGGGCATAATTTATATAACTTTTGTAGAGGACCTGAATATGATGCTATGTGCCAAATATGAAAGCTAAGAACCTTCTAGTTTCAGAGGAGAAGATTTTCAAAGTTATTCATATATGATTCTATAGAAAACTAGCCACCCCTTGGGCGGGGCCAATTTTGACCCAAGGGGCATTATTTATATAACTTTTGTAGGGGACCTGAATATGATGCTATGTGCCAAATATGAAAGCTGAGAACCTTCCAGTTTCAAAGAAGAAGATTTTCAAAGTTTTACTATATATTTCTATTGAAAACAAGGCACCCCTTCAAAGAAGAAGATTTTCAAAGTTTTACTATATATTTCTATTGAAAACAAGGCACCCCTGGGGCAGGGCCAATTTTGACCCCAGGGGCATTATTTATATAACTTTTGTAGAGGACCTGAATATGATGCTATGTGCCAAAGATGCAGAGTAGAAGATTTTTAAAGGTTCAAATAGTTGGCGACGGACGACGAACGACAAACGACGAACGATGCACGGACAACGGGCTATCACAAAAGCTCACCCTGAGCACTTTGTGCTCTGGTGAGCTAAAAACACTAGAAAATTGTGTCTGTAAGACACAGTGATGCCCCCGTGTAGGTGCTTGCCTAGCTGCATGTAAAATTTCCAAGTCATTCGACCTTGACCTTGGGCTTGTGGGCAGCATGGGTTGGGTGTGCAATGAAAGTATGGGTGGTGTTTAATGTGTATATGCAATTCCATGGCAATAGCTACAGTGGTTAGGGAGATATAAGACAATGAAAAAACTGTGATAAAAAAATGCACGTAAATGTGACAACCAACTGCACGTAAAATTTCCAAGTCATTTGACCTCGACCTTGGACTTGCGGGCAGCATGGGTGGGGTGCCAAATGATAGCACAGATGGTAATTGATGTGTATGCGACGTTTCATATGTATCAGTGTAGAAAGTACTGACTTATAACACTTGAAAAACTGTGACAACCAACTGCACCTAAAAGCATGACACACGGACAGACAGACGGATGGACGGACATGTGCAAAACATAATGCCCCCTGACTATCGTCAACGGGGGCATAAAAATTGTAGACAACCTACAGATGATGCCAAGTGCCAAAGATGAAAGCTGAGCAGCCTGCAGATTCAGAGGAGAAGATTTTTAAAGGTTCAAATTGTTGACGACGACAGACAACGGGCGATCACAAAAGCTCACCCTGAGCACTCTGTGCTCTGGTGAGCTAAAAACACTAGAAAATTGTGTCTGTAAGACACAGTGATGCTCCCGTGTAGGTGCTTGCCTAGCTGCACATAAAATTTCCAAGTCATTTGACCTTGACCTTGGGCTGGTGGGCAGCATTGGCTGGGTGTGCAATGAAAGTATGGATGGTGTTTAATGTGTATATGCAATTCCATGGTAATAGCCACAGTGGTTAGGGAGATATAAGACAACGAAAAAACTGTGATAAAAAAATGCACGTAAATGTGACAACCAACTGCACGTAAAATTTCCAAGTCATTTGACCTCGACCTTGGGCTTGCGGGCAGCATGGGTGGGGTGCCAAATGATAGCACAGATGGTAATTGATGTGTATGTGACGTTTCATATGTATAAGTGTAGAAATTACTGACTTATAACACTTGAAAAACTGTGACAACCAACTGCACCTAAAAGCATGACACACAGACAGACAGACGGATGGACGGACATGTGCAAAACATAATGCCCCCTGACTATCGTCAACGGGGGCATAAAAATTGTAGACGACCTACAGATGATGCCAAGTGCCAAAGATGAAAGCTGAGCACCCTGCAGATGCAGAGGAGAAGATTTTAAAAGGTTCAAATTATTGACGACAATGCACAACTTACAACGGATATTGGGCGATCACTAAAGCTCACCTTCAGCACTTTGTGCTCTGGCAAGCTAAAAATGGAATCAAAAACTTTTAAATCATATCTTTATTATTCAGTAAGCAAAAAGAGCTGACCCTGTAGGAGCTGTTAAGATCTCATCTGGGTCTACTCTGTTTGCACAGGTATTCAGTGGTTATTGAGTAACGGGTAAACACACCATTTCAAGGAGTTAAATACTGACAGAGCTTTCATGCAAATATTAGCAAGCAAAGTAAACAGAAAAGGATGACAACAGTTATTGACAGGATATACATACCAGGTACAATATAACTCACAAAGAAAGAAGAAAACATAATACATTTAACCCATTCCCTCGTAGGCTATTTTAGACCAAACCTCCGACTAAATCTACTGAAAAGGAGCATTCACAAGAGGAAAGGAACATTATTTCTCACATAACTTCCCTTATCTCTGGGTTAGAACAACGGGTTAGGATTCTTTTATCAGTAACACGTGTAAGGTCACTTTAGAATATATATAACGTCATATATGACGTCAAACTGGGGGAACATCTATGTTTACATGTCATTAATAGGTTAAGACCAAGAAAATGTTATTAAGCTCACCAAAGGCTCGCTTAATAACATTTTCTAAGGCTCGTTTAGGAACATGTGATCTTAAAAGACAACTCGCAACAGATCCTCTATAGAATTGTGTAGTTTTGAAACCAATGTGATCAAAAGAGTATTTGCAGTTGTTCCTCTAAAGTATATGCTCTATTTATCACAATGGTTTCAAAAAAGTGACTTATACAGTAGCATCAAAAGATGTCAATATAAGAGAATGGGTTAACTGCAGCACAATAATTCTGAACAATTATTATACTGAACAGTAATAATACTGAACAATTATAATACTGAACAATAATAATACTGAACAATAATAATACTGAACAGACGATCATAAGTACCTATTTCAGTGCTGAGATGAAAAAGATAGAGCTCTAGAAATATCTGGCTGCTGTCGCCAGGCAGTATATATCCTCCGGTCATAGAGAAACTATCTACAAAATTTACAAAAAGTCACCTAATGTATAGCAGTATACACATTAACCTATTACCTCATGAGCTATTTTTAGATACAACTTCTATATAATAAGTCTACGGAAAAGGATTAACTAGAGAAAAGGGAACTTTTAGAATTTTGTAGTTTGAAACCATTGTGATAAATAGAGCATTTGCTCCTATAGGAGCAAATGCTCTATTTATCACAATTGTTTCACAAAGTGAATTTTACAGAGTCATCAAAAGTCGTCAATATGAGGGAATGGGTTAAGAAAACGGACTGTAGCAATTGATTCTGAGCCTTTCTCTGTTGAATATTCATGTAAAAATATAATGACATTTTTAATATCTATATGGCTGAATTTTTACAATGGTATATAACGCACAGGATACTTTGATATTGGTCAGATCTATCATTATCACATAAGCAAATGGAGCAGACTCCTACAGGAGTCGTCTGATCTTGGTCAGACTGTAAGTCTGTTTGCAAAGACATGAGAAAGCAAAGAGTATGAAAAGGTGTTTATATGAAGTATAGGGTTAAAATATGTGTACAACTTTTTGTATTGATTGATCTAAAAGATGAATGAGTAGAATATAACTTTTAATCCATTCCCTCATAGGCTATTTTTAGATCCAACCACTTTGAATAAATCTACCGAAAAGGAGCATTAACTACAGAAAAGGAATTTAATGTTTAAAATTTTGTAGTTTGAAACCATTGTGATAAATAGAGCATTTGCTCCAATAGGAGCAAAATCTCTATTGATCACAGTGGTTTCAACAGGTGACTTTTACAGAGGCGTAGACAGGCATATTTATGGAGGGAAGGGTTAATCAATCTAGTAATAATCGGAAGTTCTAGGAAAAACTAGGAACCCTGAAGAACCTGCTCATTTCTCTTGAAACCAGAAGTCATTCAATTTGGACCCTGGTAAGAAGTCAAGTTACTTCTCATCTGGATCAATGCTGTTTGCATAGGTAATCAAGAAGGTATTAACCCATTCCCTCATATTGACGACTTTTGTGAAACCATTGTGATAAATAGAGCAAATGCTCTATTTATAACAATGGTTTCAAACTAAAAAATTCTAAAAGTTTCCTTTTCTCTAGTTAATGCTCCTTTTCAGTAGATTTATACAAAGAGGTTGTATCTAAAAATAGCATATGAGGTAATGGGTTAAAAGCATATCAATGAGTTAAGAGTTAACCATTATCTGACTGTCTATGTATTATTTCAATGTTGCAAAAATGCTTTTTCATGCCTTTATAAACAGAGTTGGCCCAGATCAGACAGCTCTTATAGAAGCCATCTGATCAGAGTCTGGTTTGTTGGCTTATGAATTAATAAATACCTGAATTTACAGCTTCTGCGATAATAATAAATTTTCTTGTTCAATGTTCATGATTCCATTAATAAAATTCAACTAATTAATATTCATATATTATTTCTTCCATGACTATTCATGAGGGAAAAGGTTAAGCATTGTTTAGATAAGCAAGCTGGAGTCAGTAATCTCTTTTAACACTATTCTAACACTTTGGATGGTAGCAATAAAATGAGATACCGGTAACTTCTATAATCTCTATTAACACATGCATGGTAGCAATAACTGAGGTAACCAAGATCTAATTGTAACAAGGTTCCATTACAGGCTGTCTCAAATGGAAGAGACAACAGGTACAAATGAGCAAAATCAGACAATATCTAAATTTTGACCAATCTAAGGTTACTATGGCAACCATTTTTTTTTTAAAATCTGCCATTAAGTTCAGGGTACTCAAATACCATTACTTACTAATTTTCAGCATAACTGAATATTTAAGTTGCTACCATTATCAGAGGCAAACACTCCATTACCATGGTAACTAACTCTTTAGAAACACCTATGACAGAGTTTGGGGTTTCAAAACATCTACCAATCTATTCTGAGTACTGAAATATTCCAGCATACTAATTCTTATTACAAGAGGGCCAAGATGGCCCTTAATCGCTCACCTGATTACCATAGATTAGCAGTGGTTCTGCAGAACAAGATTTTCAAAGATTTAGTATATTGATTTTATCAAGACAATGATTCTGACCAATGAAGATTGGGCTAAAAATGTGCTCTCTAAAGTAATTTTTCTAAGATTTGACCTAGTGACCTACTTTTTATTCCCACCCAACCCATGATCACACTCAACCTTGATATCACCAAGACAAACACTCTGAGCAAGTTTGAGGAAGACTGGGCTAAAAATGTGGCCACTGGAGTGTAAACTAGATTTCTCTAAGATATGACCCAGTGACCTACTTTTTGACCTCACATAACCCACTTTCAAACTTGTCCAAGATTTTATTAGGACAATCATTCTGACCAATTTGCATGAAGATTTGGCTATAAGTGTGACCTCTAGAGTGTTCACAAGGTTTTCGTACTATTTGACCTAGTGACCTAGTTTTTAACCCCACATAATCAACTTTCAACCTCATTTGAGATTTTATCAAGACAATCATTGTGACTAAGTTTCATGAAGATTGGACGAAAATTGTGATCACTAGAGTGTTCCCAAGGTTTTTCTACTGTTTGACCTAGTGACCTAGTTTTTTACTCCACTTGACCCACTTTCGAACTCGTCCGAGATTTTATCAAGACATTCATTCTGACCAAGTTTCATGAAGATTGGACTAAAATTGTGACCACTAGAGTGCTCACAAGGTTTTTCTACTGTTTGACCTAGTGACCTAGTTTTTAACTCCACTTGACCCACTTTCGAACTCATCCGAGATTTTATCAAGAAATTCATTCTGACCAAGTTTCATGAAGATTGGACTAAAATTGTGACCACTAGAGTGTTCACAAGGTTTTTCTACTGTTTGACCTAGTGAGCTAGTTTTTTATCCCACATAACCCATTTTTCAAACTCCTCCTAGATTTTATCAAGACAATCATTCTGACCAAGTTTCATGAAAACTGGGCTAAAAATGTGACCTGTCGAGGGTTCACAAGGTTTTCCTACTATTTGACCTGGTGACCTAGTTTTTAACCCAACTTGACCCACTTTCGAACTCGTCCGAGATTTTATCAAGACATTCATTCTGACCAAGTTTCATGAAGATTAGACTACAATTGTGACCACTAGAGTGTTCACAAGCAAATTGTTGACGACACACGACGCACACCGCACGACGGACGACGGACATTCAAGTCTCCCAAAAGCTCACCCTGAGCTTTGCTCAGGTGAGCTAAAAATCAAATGATATGTAGATTTTGTCATACAGTATCTACATTTCAACCAACAAGAGGCCACTTTTCAGTAACCAATGCAAGTTATACTTTGGAAAACTTATTTATCAATTAAGATTACCAAAATATCACAACATACCTATTTTCAGCAAATTCAAACAATATCTAACTTTTGTCAAACAATATACATGTACAAATTTCAACCAATCAGAGGCCACCTTTCGCTTACTATGGCATTCTTTTTTTTTAATGCATATCTGCACATAACCATTAATGTTCAGAAAATAAAAGAGAAAATACACTTCATGATACATGTACTTTCAAAACAGACAATTACTCAACCTTCAAAGTACGTATAAGAATGCATAATCTAGACTTACATCATGGTCTTGTCCATAGGTCTGGACTCTGTGCATGATGAAAAAACACCCTGGGCTGTGTTCTGCATGAATCCGCATGGGATCATCTCTTTTTCTCCATTGTGCAAGCGTGAGTCCACAACAGAAAGTAGTGGCGGTGTCACCCACTCCTATTCAGATACAACAATATTTCAATATTACAAAACATGATCTCAATGTAAAACTACAAACCAGGTTGTGCCACGGACAGACAGGCCAACCAACTGACCAACACACTGACTCCTATATATACCCCCTCTCATGACCATGTCGTTATTTCTTTCATGAATACTGAAAAGGTAAAGTGTTAGCCCTTTACTCCATATAATAAAATACACATTTTAAGGCCTTTGGAAACAGAGTAGACCCATATCTGATGAGGGTCTGCTCTGTTTGCTTATAGAATTTTAAACATCTGATTCTACAGTTTCTACTATGCCCAAAAAATTCATGTGTTAATAAGCCATTTAAAAAATATTCATTTAATTAATATTCATGATGTCTTTATTAAGTTTATTTTAACCATGAATATTCATGGCGTAAAGGGTTAAAAAGTGGGTGTTTTATAGTCGAAGTATACAAAATTAGTTTTTGAAAAGGAAATGGCTATAATAATGCAGATAGTTTCAACACATAGGAAACGGCTATAATAATGCAGATAGTTTCAACACATAGGAAACGGCTATAATAATGCAGATATTTTCAACACATAGGAAACGGCTATAATAATGCAGATAGTTTCAACACATCCAACAGGGTACACATGAACCAAAATATACCTGATTTAAAGAAACCTGCAGGATAAAGCTTCCATGGCGGAATGTTGGACTGCCAGTTGACAAAAGTTGCCTCCCTTGCCACCTCCTCTCTATATGCAGGGTATCTGGGAGCTATCTGATACTGACAGACTGCAGGAGAACCGGATTCACTCACAAATTGTAGTTCAGGTTTAGACAATGCCATAGCTGAGGTTTTTCAAACTGTCAAAATGAAATAAAAACACATTTGATAAAAAATCATACACTGCAAGCAAAGAATGACACCTGAACAAAACTATTTTACATACATGTATTAAAGTTGACTGGAACGATACACAAGTGTCGAAGTGAACCAGGAAGTCAAATTCATTGGACTGGTTGAATTGGTGTCAAGAGAATATGAATGGCTGTGGTGAACCCTTTCCCTGTACATTGGTCCCAAATATGCCTTTCTACGCCATTGTAAAAGTCACTTTTTGAAACCATTGTAATAAATAGAGCATTTGCTCCACAGGAGAAAATGCTCTATTTATTACAATGGTTGTTAAACTACACAAGTCTAACAGTTTCCTTTTCTCTAGTAAATGCTCCTTTTCAGTAGATTTGTTCAAAATTAAGAGATTGGGCCAAAAAATATCCTATGGAGAAAAGGGTTAAATCCATTCAGTTGTTTAGATGCGTTAAAATTTATTTTAAGTTCTTAACCTAAGAATGAATCGGAACAATTATATAACCTTCATGGACAGTCAGCTGAAGAACACTTCTGTGAAATTTGATTGAAATCCTTTATCTGGTTTAGAAGGAGATGTCAATTAAAGAAATTATTCATAAAATTGTTTATAAAACAAATTTTTAGCTCCTGTGACCTACTTATGCAATAGATCAAAATGATTTATGAAATTTTCATGGAGGGGCAGCTGAATATAATTTCTGTGTAAATCCGCTATCTGGTTTGGAAAGAGATGCCATTTAAAGAAATTATCTGGAAAATCTATTTTTAGCTCCTGTGACCTACTTATGCACTGGACCGGAATGATTTATATAACTTTTATTAAGAGGTCGGTAAGTCTAATACAATGAACGATCAACGGCTGTTGTAGATACAATTTTATTCAAAACCAACGTTTCTCCTATACAATAGGCTTCATCAGGGTCAACCGTGAAGGTCATTTTTGTGAACTTTTGATGAAATTCATTCAGCAGTTTAGATGTCGTTTCAAGAAATAATCCATTAAATATAGACTCCTGTGACCTTGTTAAGCAATAAACTGTGATGATTTTTATAACTTTCATGGAGAGTAACCTGAAGCTTATTTCTGTAAAAGTTGGTTCAAATCCTTAAATGGTTTAATTTTTGTCATTAAACAATCACCAATATTCAATCAAAGTATCAGCAAACAGGAAGTGGATAGATGGCAGACCTGAAAAGGGGAGACACAGTACAACTCACTATGATTATGCTTGTGACAAAATATCCAATCGTTCCAGCGTACATAAGCCAAGAAATCTTTCATGAAAGTTTTTGTCAATATGAAATCATTCCAGCTTACAGAAGCGAAGAAATCTGAGACGAAAATTTTGAAGGACGGACTTACGGACGGGCTGACGTACAGATGGACAGGACAGACAAACAAGGTTAAAACTTAATGCCCCCATCGCCTTAAGGGGTATCTACAGTGTTAGTATAGGTCTGTGAACCCTTTCCTTCAAGAACTGGGAAAGGGTAAAGGAAACAGCTAGAATTCTGCATTTGTTTATGAACAGGCATGCTCAAATTGACTGACAGCCAAGTTGAATATCAACCATAACGAGTTATGGTCATCTTGTCACCATGCCATTTTGTAATCGGACAAATCTGTCACCTCATAACCATTTTTCTGGTCATTTCGTAACATGTCTTAACCTTTTCCCTTTTCCCTTTTCCCTGTTTATTCCAAATTTAATACCTCCTGAATATTTATGAACAAAGTGGTTATAATGAAATATAGAAAGTGGAACACTGTAGTCATTTTAGAAAGTAAAGAAAGAAATCTATCAAATTCCAGTAGCAAACAGAGCAGACCCAGATCAGATGGCTCCAATAGGAGCCATCTGATCTGGGTCTTCTCTGTTTGCAAATGCGTGAAAACATGTTTATATGAGGGAAAGGGTTAAAATGCTGATCATCTAGCTTGTAACCACAGATATATTAACATGGTGAATAAATGATACATATTTAATCTTGGGAAAAGGTGACACTTCTCACAAATTCGAGATCCTGTATGTGATTTTTTTTACGTATGTCCAAAATTGTTTTTCATTTCGAAACATTTTTTGTTATACATGTAGCACAATACACTGTAAGAAGTGCTAATTGGTCCCTTAAAGGCTCTGTGTTCTCCACAAGTTAGCACTTAGCACATAGGTAGAAATACCGGTACATTACATGCGAGCATATCAAACAAGCAGATAGGCTGAATTTACGGTATATCCCAAGGTCAGTATCAAGGATACTGGCAGGATCACATGTCTAATACCAACTTAACCCTTCGCTTACTGAATTTTAAAATATAATTCTCCTCCTTTACCCATGCCCTGTTGTATAATTACATATATCTTCACTGTGTACAAGTAGTTCGCTGTGCAATCACTGCTGTGGAGTGCACTGGTTGCACAATCAACTTGTAAATAGTGCAGACCCTGATGAGACAGCTCCTGCAGGAGCTGTCTCATCTGGGTCTTCACTATTTACAGGTAGGTATATTGACGTGAATAGCAAGCGAAGGGTTAACATTTACTAAAAGTTTCATAGAACAAGAGGACCATGATGGCCCTGATATCGCTCACGAGACAAACAGAGGAGAAGATTTTCAAAGTTTTCACTATGTTTCTATAGAAAGCTCGCCACCTCTGGGACTGGGCTTCATTTGCACACTGGGGCATAATTCATAATTTTTTTATAGAGGACTTCAAGGTGATACTATGTGCCAAATATGAAAGCTGAGAATCTTCCAGTTTCAGAGGAGAAGATTTTCAAAGTTGTTTCAGTATTGTCTATAAATAAAACATGGCAAAAACTCCAAAACCTACTACAGCTTGGCTCACTGAGTCCCCCCCCCCCCTTTTATGATTATTCAAAATTTCAATACCTACTGAATATTCATGAACAAATATAGTTATAATACAATATGGAAGGTGGGACATTGTTGCCATTTAAGAAAGTAAAGAAACATCTTTTAAATTCCATTGACAAACAGAGCAGACCCTGATCAGACAGCTCTTTTTGCAAATGTGTGAAAAGGCATTTATAAGACGGAAAAAGTTAAGTAAACATAATATTTATTATAAGTACATGTATATAATTTATTGTACACAAAGTTAAAATAATTTAATGCAATTTGCACTATATTATATATCATAAGCAAACAGAGCAGACTGATCAGATGGCTACTACATGAGCCATCTGATCTAGGTCTACTGTTTGCAAAGGTGTAGAAAGGCGTTTTTATGGAGTAAATTGTTAATTGTCCTATTTACTGTGCAACAGGCCAGATCTAAATATAACAGTTTTCTTTGCATCTGCCATTACCCAGAAGGGAGGCAATCTGGCTGTTAACAAAACATGCAAAGGGACATAACCTACATTTTATGTATGGTAAAAATAGCCATCTAAAAATAGCCACTGTTAAAAACAACAGGCAGCTTTAGAAAATTGTCTTCTCCTGGGGTGGGGCCAATATTGACACCAGGGGCATTATTTATATAACTTCTGTAGAAGACCTGAACATGATGTTACAATGATATTAAATTTTTTAAACAACTGGCATAACTCTGTAAGGAAATCAATGAGCTGGAAAATTATAATTGGATGCACATGTCCTCTTTATGATAAAGCATCATGTAAAGTTTCATTGAATTCTAGTCAGTGGTTATGCCTAGTTTACATTCTCCACTGAGGCTGTATGATTTCTTTATCATGCGATTTTCCTACGATACTTTGTTGCATCATAGAAGTCTACGGACTGCAATGTTTATGTTTACATTGTCTATGATCATCGTACGATTACTTGTGGATAGTTATCGGGGCTTATTCGTATGATGACTGAGCAGCGACCGTACCAAGATCATGTGATCTCCCTGCAGTCATCTCGCTGTCTGCGCTTGGATAAGGTGATCGTAAAGAGCCGA
Source organism: Azorinus chamasolen (assembly GCA_963576725.1). Classification (NCBI taxonomy): domain Eukaryota; kingdom Metazoa; phylum Mollusca; class Bivalvia; order Cardiida; family Solecurtidae; genus Azorinus; species Azorinus chamasolen. Next base: position 57,920,240 of record OY755238.1, on the reverse strand, counting down.
TACGGAGCCCGTACGGAGCCTGTGCAGGTTATATACAAAGACCAAAGGGGTTGTTCCATCTTCCATAGACAGACAAACTATTAATGCGGGAAATGTCGAATAAATATGCACCTATAGATCAGAAATCTCAAAATCATCGCACGGCCATCGGGGATGATCGTGGCCTTGCATTAATCATGCGATGACCATACAATTTTTTTGCTACATGTTCAGGAATATCGGTTCAATGCCAATGTGGATGTCGTATGATGCCTTTAATCATGTGTTTACGAGCTGTGGGCTGGTGATATTTGAAAATATGTATAACTTTTTTCAAGACAAATCGCAGAGGCTACGGTGCCCGGGAATCCTAAGAAAATCGTACGGCAACTGTATGGAAATGACCTTGCGATGAGTCTATGGGCACCGTAAACACATTGTAGGGCAAATGTAAACTAGGCATTACTTAGAAACCATGGGAAAAACAAAAGTCAACAGACCGACCAACAAGGTGACTCCTATATACCCCCCCCCCCCAAAAAAAAACAAAAAACTTTGTGGGGATTTTAAATATATATGCAATGTCTAAACATCACTGTATGCTGTAAACAATCATGAAACAAGACAGTTTATAATGATATCATGTAGCAGGGTAGAGATTATGGTGTAACAGTTGATAGGCTTTAGACTGTGTAGCTTGAAAGCTCAGTCAATAGAGTGGTGGCATGGTAAGCCAAAGGACCTGGGTTTGAGGCTCAGTTGAGTCACAACCTTTTCACAATTTTACATTTGGCACCCAACGTAAAAAAAGTTAGGGTGATTTATATTAAAAAGATTGGTAATAATAAGAAACTCGCCGAGTACGAATTCGGGATGAATTCTTGTGTATAGTGTGTGTGTGTGTGTGTAGCCGGGTAGAGATTGTGGTGATATAGTTGATAGTCTTTAGGCTGTGTGGCTTAGTATGACAGCTAAGTTATTAAAGTGATGGCATGGTAAGTCAAAGGCCCTGGGTTCGAGGCCCAGTCGAATCACAGCTTTTTCACCATGTTACACTAAGTCTTGGTGCCCAATGTAAATAATCTGCAATGTGATTTATATAAAAAGATTTGTAATATTAAGAAACTTGACGAGTGTTCTTTAAGTAAGAATTAGGGACGGATACTTATAAATGTAGAATGGTGTGTGTAGCTGGGAAGAGATTGTGGTGAAAAAGTTGGTAGGTTTAGACTTTGTGTCTTGATAGATCAGTCAGTAGAGTGTTAGAATGATAAGCCTAATGCCCTGGGTTCAAGTCCCAGCCAAGTCAAAACTTTTTCACCATGTTACAATTATTTATTCTTGAAAGCTTGTATATGCAGTAGTACTTTGACTTGTGTTAGATACATAACTTGATGAACAGCGCCCATAATTTAATATTTGAATGGATACAGGGAGTATTAAAGGACTACCCTGCAATCTATAATATTACCATTTTATGATTTGCACAAACAAGCTGGTGAGCACCTTTCCATTTTCAGCCTGATAAATGATCTAAGAATTTTAATTATATAGTTTATACATGTAATTATATTATAAAATAAAAACAAAACACATACTGGATCTCCCGATTTGTAATATTTGTCATCTTTTCCCAATATTAAATACATCATTTATTCATCTGATGACATTTGACATTCGCGAATATAACAACAGTGGTAACGCCATGACACACATTTTTAGTTCAGATAAAATACATAAATCAAAACATTTTCAAGATTAACTCCTTTATTTCTCCATCGAAACAGTGCAATCATAATGATAAGTCGTCCGATTTTCACTTGAGGTTGGATATTTGAGGTTGGATAGTTATTCTGATTTGGAAAGTATCGAAATGGCAGTAGTATTACTGTAACAAGTATTCATTTCTCTAACAGTCAGTACCTATTTTTATAAAACGGTTGAAAATTGTTGGATTAATGAGATGAAAACCTAGAGGGGTGTGCGTTTTCTGTAGAAAATGAAGGTAGAGTTGATTACCTTTATAATGCTTATAGCATATTATTTTTTGTTGGGGTTTATGAAAATGAGTTCTATGAAAAGTTAAGATGTTTGCATGTTGTTTAAGGACATTTGGGGAGTTGTAGTGATCAACGCAACGTTATAATATACCTAATAACCTATGGTCATGTTGTAGACCCGTCACGTCGACGTCACATCGGTTTTAGATATCATATGTTTATACTTTGAAAAACAGTCTTTATTAAATTATGATTTTTTGCTACTGTTTAGCGGAGTCGAGAATTCGGTCATTTCAAAGACCTATTATATATGGTAGGTCTTTGGTCATTTTGTTTCTGACCATAAATAAGTTGGGCCTGTCTAGTCTCATTGGTCCCGGGTCAACTCGGCCTCGGGTAAACTCGGCCCCTGAGTCAAGTCGGCCTCGGGTCAAGTCGGACGGGTCAACTCGGCCTGGGTCAAGTCGGCCTGCAAATATTATTTCCGAATTATTTTTATGGTATATTTGTTTTTTTATTTTGAATTACTTTAATATTTTGTTTCCTAGAGATACCCAATACTACAGATACCAATGAACATATAAGGAAACTTCTGAGTAACGGATAAGGATGCGTACCATGATCAGTTTCATTCTCAGGACAAAGCAACATTAATAAACAACAATAATCAGAAAAAAAGAAGCACTTTATAGATGCACGATACAAATACAAGGCCAAAAACGAAACCCAAATATGGTGATATCTTTGCAAACAGTTTGGATCCCGATGAAATTCCTAGTAACTCGTTCTCACAAGTGGATCCAAAATAACATTTTCACTCCTATAAGTTGTTCTTAATTACAGACAATCAATGAAACAGATAAGCCATTAACTATACTTAATTTCACTTCAAAAGTATTTATGCCGCTCATTTTCACACCTATTTGTTTTGACTTATCAATTAGATCTAATTAACCTGGTTACTAAACGCCAACTGTTTTATTTGTTTATCTCTAGCAACATATATATCACCTTTGTTCTCGTCCGCTAAATTTAATGGGTTATTACAGTCAAAAAGATGTGCAAACTTTGTCTGAATTCTTCAAGGCACCCACCGATCAGGATCTTAATTCAATTTTTGCTGCATTTTATAAACTTTAATTGACGGTCGGGAAAAGGCCGAGTTGACCCCGACTAATACGGGCCAAGTTGACCCACCCCAAAACAGGCCGAGTTGACCCGGCCAAGTTGACCCAGGCCGAGTTGACCCGAGTTGTCTCATTAATGACCTGTAAGACAGCATGCTAATTTTGTGATGGTTGCCGTCTTACAGTCTCATGGCAATATGCCAAATACGGGGTGGAAATCGCTAATTTACTAATTTACAATCTGTTCATATTGGACCCAATTTTCAATGTAAATCTGCACTTTTGTGGTAATTACATAATTCAAACAACAACTGACTGCAGATACGCTCATAAATCCACACTGTTGTTGTCACGGGATGCAGGTGTATACTCATGAGTGCAATATACATGTTACTGTAAGTGCTACAGATTAAGTGGATTAAAAGCAACCAAAAAATAACTGACTTCCAACGTTTTCTTGATCTGACATACATTTAATACATACCGTATTAATAATTTATACTGCATGTCTTTATTTAAGAATTATGTCGTATTTCGGGAGAAAATCCAACCGGACAGGAATCATTAGGTGTGTACTAAGGAACGTCCTAGGCTAGCCTAAATCAGTTTTAACGTCTGTGTACTCTGCCAGGATATCGTTCAATACTGAAAGTACTGTAGCTCAATATCAACATTTAGAGTACACAAATGTGAACTACAGTAGGGCCTGTCATGGGGAATTTCTATGTACCCTGTCAGCTTATGTACATGGCTGGTTAACCAATCAGAAGTGAGGAGTTTATTTTGCAGTATAAATTATACTAATTGGACATATAAATACTTATTATGCTATTTATTATATAAGCGTCACGTACCCAGTTTCGAAGTAACTTCGTTCTCGTGTTATTTATAAACCGCGCGATTTCCCGAGATTATGAGGTATTACTAGGAAGTGGTATACCCTCCTATGTAAAAAAAGCATTTCCGCATTAAAACATCAATAACAAGAGTACCGCATACGGTACATAATACGCCCACTTGCAAACTTTCTCTGATTCAACATGCCTTATAAGTGTTGACATTTTCTAATCTGTGCTTCAGATCTTGATTTCCATATTAAGGTTATACTATTTTTTAAAAAAATGACGGGAATATCTTATTAAATAAAAAAGTTAATCCTCATTTTTGCAGGTTTTTGTAAAGTGCAACGGCCATAACTCTGTAAAAACAAACTGAATGAACCTCAAAATAAACTCAGCTTCAAATTGACCGACTAACAAAGCAACGAACACACGAAGTTCAAGGACCATAACTTTAGAATAAAATGACATATCAAAACCCCCGCAATATATGTGAAAATTCACATTAAGGTTTAACCAAGTAAAAAATTGAAGTTAATATCATTTTAAATGAAAAAGTTATGGCCATCCTCATATTTGCATAGATTTGCATTATTTTTTTAAGTGCAAGGGCCATAACTCCTAAACAACAAATCAAATGATCCTCAGAATCGACTTAGCCCCAGGTCTTGATGCATTAAACATGTGGATGAAGTTTCATTAATATCTGTCAAACAGTTTTGCCAGAAAACAGCAGACAAACTATTTGCATATATTTGTAATTTTTTTTAAGTAAAAGGGCAATAACTCCAAAACGAAAAATCAAATAAACATCAAAATCGACTCAGCATTAGATCTTGATGCATAAAACAATTTTGTGAAGTTTCATTAATATCTCTAAAATAGTTTTCCCAGAAAACAGCGGACAAACTATTTGCATTATTTTTTAAGGACAAGGGCCATGACTATGAAACTGACAAATCAAATGATCCTCGGAATCAACTCAGCTTCAGATCTTGATGCATTAAACATTTGTGTGAAGTTTCATTAATATCTCTCAAATAGTTTTCCCAGAAAACAGCAGACAAACTATTTGCATATTTTTTAAGGACAAGGGCCATAACTCTGAAATGAAAAATCAAATGAACCTCAGAATCAACTCAGCTTCAGGTCTTGATGCATTAAACATTTGTGTGAAGTTCCATTAATATCTCTCAAATAGTTTTCCCAGAAAACAGCAGACAAACTATTTGCATATATTTGCATTATTTTTTAAGTAAAAGGGCAATAACTCCGAAATGACAAATCAAATGAATCTCAGAATCGACTCAGCATCAGATCTTGATGCATTAATCATTTGTGTGAAGTTTCATTAATATCTCTCAAATAGTTTTCCCAGAAAACAGTGGACAAACTATTTGCATATTTTTTAAGGACAAGGGCCATAACTCTGAAATGAAGAATCTAATGAACCTCAGAATCAACTCAGCTTCAGATCTTGATGCATTTAACATTTGTGTGAAGTTTCATTAATATCTCTCAAATAGTTTTCCCAGAAAACAGCAGACAAACTATTTGCATATTTTTTAAGGACAAGGGCCATAACTCTGAAATGAAAAATCAAATGAACCTCAGAATCAACTCAGCTTCAGGTCTTGATGCATTAAACATTTGTGTGAAGTTCCATTAATATCTCTCAAATAGTTTTCCCAGAAAACAGCAGACAAACTATTTGCATATATTTGCATTATTTTTTAAGTAAAAGGGCAATAACTCCGAAATGACAAATCAAATGAATCTCAGAATCGACTCAGCATCAGATCTTGATGCATTAATCATTTGTGTGAAGTTTCATTAATATCTCTCAAATAGTTTTCCCAGAAAACAGTGGACAAACTATTTGCATATTTTTTAAGGACAAGGGCCATAACTCTGAAATGAAGAATCTAATGAACCTCAGAATCAACTCAGCTTCAGATCTTGATGCATTTAACATTTGTGTGAAGTTTCATTAATATCTGTCAAATAGTTTTCCTAGAAAACAGCGGACAAACAAAATGTTGACGGACGAACGAACGAACGAACGGACGGACGGACAGGGCCACGACAATATACGACCACCTTTATTAGGTGGGCGTATAAAAATCGGGAAATGTTCAGAATTAAGATAAGTTATAACACCATATACATGTATATAAAAGCTTATACATTTTAACATAAATCATGCTCTCATACTGTATATAAACTTGCAAATGAAAAATCATTATACACATGTACTGAAATGGAAAACAGCCGAAATTTACCTAACACTTAATTTAATCTAACAGTAAATTTAATCTAACAGTTTATGTTGTAAAAAGTGTTTTATTTATTTACCGCATTGTGAGACTCGCTATTTTTACCTCTGGCCTCGTTTTAGACTTTACCTCGAAAATAGGTTACTGTTTTGCTGACTGCTATTTTTAGACCACCGTCTCTCTTGGACAGTTTATTAGACTTTATTTATGAATCAGTGACACTGAAACTATAAATATTATGAAGGAAACTAACACTTTAAAAGGAGCCACGCAAGTTTTGAAATGTAAAGTATCCCTTCAGTACAATTTGTCAATCGGCGAAAACTTAATACCTCGACAACCGGTTACGCCAGGATATAATATTTAAATTTACAGGTCTCTGTGAAAAATAAGCCCAATAATTTCTGACTATTTTTAGTTAGTGATTTTATTGGCTGAGAGTTGACTATTTAGAGTACAATCATGTAGACTGATCCAATAACAGGTCTAGAAGTATACAACTTGGGGACGTTTTGATCTGGGAACGCCTTGACTGTAATTTGTAAATCAATGGGAGATGTGGGCACCATTTTTAGAAGTGGTGGTGTAGGTGGGTGGTACTAAACAGAGACAACATTTAGTGTCAACTAGAGACAACTAGAGACAACTAACTTAACAAGAGGGCCATGAGGCCCTGAAGCGCTCACCTGAGATACCCCAGGGGCAGGGCCATCATTGGTACAACCTTGGTTGAGAGCCACAAGGCAAAGCAGTATTCCATTAATTAAAGGTCTAAGCCTTATGGCTTCAGAGAAAAATAATATATTTTTCCCATGAAAAACTGATAAGCCAGGGCCAAGTTTCGCCCAGAGGTCATGGTCGTAAGTTGAACAATCTTTGTAGAGGACCATTAGATCATGTTACATGCCAAATACAAATGTCTAGGCCTTACAGTTTCAGAGAAGAAGATTTTTAAAGATTTTCCTATGAAAAACTGATAAGCCCTTGGGCGTGGCCATTTTGGCCCGTGGGTAATAATTTGAACAATCTTTGTAGAGGACCATTAGACCATGCTACATGCCAAATATCAAAGGTCTAGGCCTTACAGTTTCAGAGAAGAAGAATGTTAAAGATTTTCCTATGAAAAACTGATAAGCCCTTGGGCGGGACCATTTTTGGCCTGGGGTCATAATTTGAACAATCTTTGTAGAGGACCATTAGATCATGCTACATGCCAAATATCAAAGGTCTAGGCCTTACAGTTTCAGAGAAGAAGAATGTTAAAGATTTTCCTATGAAAAACTGATAAGCCCTTGGGCGGGGCCATTTTTGGCCCGGGGGTCATAATTTGAACAAAATTTGTAGAGGACCATTAGATCATGCTACATGCCAAATATCAAAGGTCTAGGCCTTACAGTTTCAGAGAAGAAGAATGTTTAAGATTTCCCTATGAAAAACTGATAAGCCCTTGGGCAAGGCCATTTTTGGCCTGGGGTCATAATTTGAACAATTTTTGTAGAGGACCATTAGATCATCCTACATGCCAAATATCAAAGGTCTAGGCCTTACTGTTTCAGAGAAGAAGAAATTTAAAGATTTTCCTATGAAAAACTGATAAGCCCTTGGGCGGGGCCATTTTTGGCCCGGGGGTCATAATGTGAACAACGTTTCGTTCCCCCTAGCCACTGATGCTTCTGACAAAATTTGGTTAAAATCGGGTCAGCAGTTTCAGAGGAGATGTCATTTGAAAATGTGGCCGGACGCCGGACGGACGCCGGACGACGGACAAATAGCGGTCACAATTGCTCATCCTGAGCCTTTGGCTCAGGTGAGCTTAAAAGGCGTTTTAGGGTATTATTTATATATTAACAGCCAGATAAAGTAGTATTATATCATAAGTTCGTAACAGATTGAAAATTATCAGTTTGGATCCAAAATAATGTCTTAGATTGCATTTTGAACCCCAGTTGCACCCCAATTACACCAACTATATTCCGAGTATAGCCGACTCAGAGTCAACTGGAGTTAACAAGGGATATATACCTCTTATTAACAGTGTTAATGTGGAGAATTATATTATAATGATAAAAGAAGTTATTATTTTGATTGTTTCTGTTGTTTTCATTTTGATCAGAACATGTAAAGTGTGATAGTTCATTAATTTTTATCGCTGTACACACGATAGCTGATTATGTGTTGACGTGTGATTTACAAAGTCATGATAATCGCATATATGCTACTACTCGGAGCACCGGTCCATTTGAGTACTATGTAGACCCAGATCAGTCATTTCACCGTCAATATGGGTTTTGATCAAGATATGTGGGGTTTGATCTGGCAAAGGAAAACGCCTTTTTTCAGACGAATGTAGTGAATACAATGAAGACCCTGATCAGCCTACGAGTTGACAGTGTAGACCCAGAAATTCATATTTTGATTACATTTTTATTGAATGCATCAGGCACACTACATACTCGTACATGTGCACAAGTTAGTGCGCTCAAGAATCGGGACAAGGACCATGCGTTTTTTAGCCCCGAATTTTGAATTTTGAAAACTTATGCCAATGTTCAAAAAAATACTCAAAACCCCTCAAAATAATTTTGATCAATTGTTACAAGATAACACTATTTAAAGCTATTTAAAAACATCCCGCATATATTTAAGTAATCTGTTAATCTGGCTAAGTTATTTAAATGTTTGTTTAAAATACATTTGAAATCAGATTATAAACCAAATAGACAAATTTGGTAATACATGTAATGGATGGAAAGTCGGCAGTTTAAACGCCTAATTCCTTTCTCCAAACTTTATTCGATGGAGAATATATAACTATCATAATGTGAATAACATTTTAACCCTTTCCCTCATATGGGAGCCATCTGATCGGGGTCTGCTCTGTTTGCTTATGGAATTTTGAAAGAGCAATGTGTTTCATTATTGTCTAAAATGGCTATAATGTTCCATGTTCCTTATTTCATTATAACTATTTTGACCATGAATATTCAATAGGTATTGAAATTTGGAATAAACACTGAACAGGGAAAGGGTTAAACGTTGAGATTGGCTGAGATTGTTTCAGAAACATGGCCTTAATCAGAGACAGATAACGTCCTTTGTCAGCCATGCTTTTAAAACGGATAGCCAAATGTAATAGTTTACGGCACATATCGTTAGTCTAAGTTATAGTTGACCATTTGAATTAACCATGGCAAAAAACGGATGACCGAATAATATAGTAATTGTTGAATTAATAGTTAGCACCTGGCCTATTTCAGTACTGTTAGTTGTAAAATATCAACATAACACTGGTAGTGGCAAGAAAACAAAATCACTATGAGGAGTATAAAAATAGTCCTGTTGATGCGGGTTGAAGGTTCGAGGTTTTGGAAATTTTAAAATTTGAAAGCCTCGCGAGCCTTTTTGGCCGTTGCTTGGAGTTAAGTTGTGTCCGAGTTTCATGAGCGACTCTGAAGCCTGGCTGGAAAGTTCAAATTTTCCTGTATCATGTAGAAGGTCATGTGTTTGATCTTGCTCCTGTTCGTACAATTGTCAAACCAGATCAGGGAGTTTCTGCACGACCCAGTTAGTAGTTGCATTTAATAACGTAACTGTACGACTCGTTGCAGCTGTTGTACCATAGACATGGTAACCACTAACCAGGGATGCTGCAGTCGAGTGTGGAATACATGCCGTTCAATATTCGGCATTAATCTTTTTGCCAGATATGGAACGTCACAGTTCCGAAGGTTCTCAACAGCATTGTCTTTGAGGTGCTTATCAGCACTGTGGGATAAAGACTTGCCAGGGGTAGAAGTGTTTATTTTAAAAGTCTCAAAAGCCTCAATGTCATCAATAATAATTGGATCACTAACTAAATTTTCAGGGATTAGTGGCATATCATGGTCGGGTTTCCAAAAGGATCTTATTCCATTAACACCATACCATAAAATTTGTACACTTTCTCTGGACCGAGAATTTCGGAATTTGAACGTGCTGTTCAAAATTCTAATGTTAAAGTCTGCTGGGTCATTAACGACAGGATAAACAGACTATCGGTCTGCCTGTTACTATGCTTGCAGCATGCATGATCCAAGCACATGAATATGCCGACATCTGCGCACAGGTGCGTGGCTCCTGCGAATGAGGGGCTGATCGACGTCTTGAATTTCTGTTTTTGAATATATGTATTATTCTTTATTATAGTCTCAATTACATACAATATAATAATACACATAATATAAATACCGGTATGTACATATCACGCACATGTATGTAACCATTCTAAATTTAGAAATACTAGAGACTTTAATATTTCTCTCACTTCATATATCTTATAGGTGAAAAAACAAATATCACCCCGATCAGATCGTTTTGAATGACGGTTAACATAAAGCTTAACTAATTATTATTAACCCATATATGCATACATAGTAGACTCAGATCAGACGGCTACTATACAGGAGTCGTCTGAAGCGTCTGCTCAATTTGTTAGCGGAATTTGATAGATCTGTTTCTTTACTTTCTAAAATGGCTACAATATTCCACCTGCCATATTTCATTTTAACTATTTTGTCCATGAATATTAAGTAGGTATAGAACAGGGAAAGGGTTAAAAGACATGGTAAAAGTTAAACTGGTAAAAAGATAAACTGCATATCTCTTGACACACGTCACTAGTTATCTGTGATCGATGATCCATCCATCGGATAAGCACCTCTGTTGATTATGTATTATGCTCAAGGCACGGTTAATCTTCACCTGTCACTTGCCACGTGCCGCAACACATAAATACTCAATCAAATATATACCGGTATGCAAACTGAAGCTGCTGAATCTGGGTCTACTCTGTTTGCAAAGACGTATCTACGAAGGAAAGGGATAGTTAAAACTCGTTGATTTATTACAAACATGGCAGTTAATTTTGCTGGTCCATTTCCATAGCCGTCGCAATTATTTAGAAGATTTTTAGAAGATTATTATTTGAAAAATTGTGAATACACGATATCCATTCATGCTATCAGACCGGGGAAATGCCTTATAGAGCAGTTATATGGTGTTTCGACTTGAATTATAGCGTATTTCTATTTCGAACCTCTAGAGTTAACCTGTGTCCTAGAGAGGTTGGTTGTCACTGGCGACTCATTGTAAAAGCGTGTTAATATTCTGAGAAAAATAGATGACTGCTCATCATGAGTGGTGATTTATTTGATAAATAAGACACAGTTAATGGAAATCTGTGGTCAAATAAGCTTTCAAGGACGACTGCAGTGAATGAACCCATCGATTTTTGAGCAGATTTCGGCCGGAGTTGGATACCTTTTACATATTATAGAGAGCAGGGATGTTCACGAAAAAAATAAATAAAAATCTCATTTTTTTGGATGGGTCAGAAAACTATCTTTTGGTATGTTTTAGATACTTATAAGACATGTGATAATTAAAAATAATGTATTTGTGATGTCCGGAGTTATTTTTGTTGTTGTTGAGACAGCTCCTGTGGATCAGATGGATTGGTTTTGGGTCTACTCTGTTTGCAACACATTTATATGAGGCAAAGGGTTACCGTAACTATTTCTGGAAATTGTGTATGTATGAATACGAACTTACTGAATGAATAAAGTTTAATTTAAAACCATTGTTATCATTTTCAAATCCGTTACTAGCCTATACTAACAGGGTAGATCAAAATCAGGCAGTTGATTGATCAAGATACACTCTGTTTGTCATAAAATTAAATTGTGCAGTTTTCCTTTGAAGCAGAGTACCAGATTAATTGAATCGTTTATAGCATACTCCAGCAAAAATCAGTCAGAAATAGTAGGGAACAACTTGTGAAAAAGTGGTTTGGCAAGCTATGTGCGAAAGTGCGAATGTCATGACTATCTAAATCTCACGCCAACACAATTTCTAATTTAGAACACAGTTGGAAAATATCCCATTTTAAACGTTTACATGGCATATTTTTACATTAAAAAATCTTATATTCATTTAGAATGACTTTACCAACTATTATGGAATACCCTTACTATAAATAGTAACAAAATAGCCGTAGAAAACTGTCATTACGGAGTCATGTGACCAAGCCATTATGACCCGGCGGGCCGATTATCCATAATCGGCCCACGATCTTTTTCACATGCAATGCGTTGATGTTAGCAACATACATGTAGATCTAGATCTATTAAAACATGGCCGGAGAAAAGGGTTTGACGTCGTTGTAAAATCGTATTCTAGATCTGGACAATCTGTAAAGTTTATACAATCGTAAAGTTCTATTAAAAATCAATTTCTTTGATTGTATCGATCGGTAAGTAGAGCTCTACAAAGTTTGTTTATTTTATTCAAATATGAAAGTTGTGACGTCATTATTTCACGTCATCCATCGGAATATCCCAAACAAATTTTATAAGTTAAACAATGCAGTCAAATGTAAGTTATCATTAGTGGTTATTACGTCGGACTACATATTTTGGGGGGGATTCGTATCCCCATGAAGGCATAACTAGTCCTTCATCATATTTTTAAAAGTATAGATCTAGATCTATTTCTGTGGTTTGTTGGGATGGTGGATTGTGTTGAAATGATAAGTGACACCTATAGATCTACAGATATATAGTAAAAATTGTGAGATATTCAATAAAAAATGTCAAAATATGGCATGTGTGTGCCCTCTGGCCATAATGGCACACCTGGTGTCACAATAGCCTTCGGGCTAAAGCCCTCGGGCTATTATGGCACCAGGTGTGCCATTATGGCCAGAAGGCACACCTAGGCCATATTTTAACCTCTTAATATTGAGAATAACCCTACTATATTAACCACAGTAACGCGATATTTTATCGAGTTGGCTTTGTTGACTCTGAGTCGGCCGGTGTCGGTGTCTTTCCGTTGCTATAATTCGGGTTCTAAATGCAATCTAAGGCAATATTTCGAACATTTAAATATTTTTATGCGTTTATTACAGTATAATATTACTATATATGGCTGTGAATACATAAATAATGCCCTAAAACGCTTTTTTAGTTAGTTGTCTCTAGTTGTCTCTGGTTGACACTTGTTGTCTCTGTTTACCACCGGTGTACGTCGATCACAAAAGTTGAAAGGCAGAAAAAAACCCATTGACATTTCACTGGATTTACTGAGAACGGCAGTAATGGTATTTCATCATCAAATCATATTGCTTACTAAGCTGAATCTATTGATAAATGACGAAAATTACGCTTACCAACAGCTTCTCAGCAATATATCGGAGGAATATCAGTTTATTTTTGCACTCGTAACTATTCGGCTATTTCCGGCAAATAAATGGACCAATAGCCATCGGTAACGTTTATTACGGAATATTGTGCAATACGTTATTGTACTTTACAGAATTAACAAGTTTTAGCTTTCCAAAAATGAAAATCTAGATAAAAATGAAACAAATTGCAAAGCATTTTTGTTATCTTGACTTGTGGTCATATTAAAAGTTGATTTTGCAAAAATACTCAATAAATTACTTTTAAGAAACAAGAAATCAAGTGAAATTTATCACTTTGAATTTGAATATAAAGTGTAAAATTTTATATTTACTGTACGTAATTGATAAAATCAAGTGTAGACTAGCCACACACTTTATCTAAACTCACAGCATTCTATCATCTTGATTTTATCTGTACATATTTCTCTTTCATTTCCACTCTCTTTCTTCATGCACTAACCCTGGCAATAATGTTCAATGTGTTTAATTGAATGTGGCCAGTACCTGGTAGAAGTAGTGTAAAAGCCTTTATAGGATTTTGCGACATATAGATACAGATACAGAGATAGAAGATCTATGTACATTATAACAGACATAGATATGTATGTATGTCACTGATTACAATCTACCAGTAGTGAATACTTGACACTTTTGTTTCAGCCAAAAATATCAGGATTTTTATAATGGCGTGGTAAGAAAACAATATTTTTTGGTCATGGCATCTAGAAACTGTAGAATCTGATATAACCCTTTCCTCCATGAATATTGACAAGTTCGTCAAAAACTATACATAGCTTATGTTAATTTGTTAATGTCATCCGACAACAAGTAAATTTGTATCGACATCATAAATATTAATTAGATTAATTTGTTATAATTTGCACATGGACACATCACAAAACATAATTAAGTCACCTATACTTGAGCTCAATATTTCCTACACAATACTAGTCTTGATACAGTAAACGCAGCTATATATTTAGGTGTAACTATTACAGATGATCTCTCATGGCATACACATATTGACAACATCACGATGAAAGCTAATCAGACACTTGGATTCCTACGATGCAACATCAAAGTCAACTTGGAACAACTCAAACCGTTAGCATACAAGATTGGTAAGACCACAGCTCAAATACTGTTCAACCGTCTGGTCCCCCACACTACAAGTCTCATAGAACTACTAGGAGCAGTGCAGAGGAGAGCGGCTCGCTGGACCAAAAGGATGTACAACCGCACATTCTCTATAACCGACATGCTAATTTCTCTAGAGTGACGACGTCTAGACCTTGACACATTGACCAGCGCTTGGTTATGTTTCACAACATCTTACATAACCAGGTAGCAATCCCCATACCAAAGTATGCGACCCCTCTAACTCTCCAAATTCAAATTCGCAGGCATTCCAGGTAATCCAAAATAAAACTGATTTTCCCCAGAACAGAGGGTTATATAATTTCATAAGCAAACAGAGCAGATCCTAATCAGACAGTTCCTACAGGAGCTGTTTGATCCGAGTCATCCTGATTAACCCTTTCACCGCCGCAGTGGCATAAATGCAAGACGACAAATGGTGCAGTCCCAGATCAGACGCCGCCTTTTCAAGGTGGTGTCTGATCAGGGACTACACTATTTGTCTCAATCTCTATATATGTGCTTTATTCCTTCAACATTTACTTATCTCATTTCCTTATTTTACTGAATGATTTTACAAACTGGATTGCAGACGACAATTAGAAATTTGGCGCCGAAAGGGTTAAACGGATTTACTAAGTGTTAAAGGGCATCTCTATCAGATAATTAAGGGCCAATGAATGGTTTTGACATTTTGAGGTCCATTTTACCCGTGTGATTTTTTTAGCTCAGCTGATCAGACGGTGGGGGGTCACAAAAGCTTACCTTAGCTAAAAACCACGGCCGCTAGGAGCAGGACTAAATTTCCTGTTATGACTATAGGGAGAACGTTAAAAATCTTCTCCAAAACTGGTGGTCCAATTTTAATGGCATTTGGTAAGAATAGTCCTCTGGTGACTCTACCAAAATTACTAAACATGTTCATATGTGAAAAAACATGACCACCAGGGGCATGGCTGAATTTCCATATACATTTGTATGTCTGTATAATTATGTAAAATTAACAGTCAACTTTAAATGGCATTTGGTGACTCTTTTATCAAAATTGCTAGATCTATGTTGATATCTCAACCCTGTTCAATATTAAATTCAACAAGAGATGTTTGTAAAAACATGTATACCCTCCAGACCCCCTGACCTTGATCTAGTGACCTCAACTATAGAGGTCATCTAGTGGTCATGACTAATCACCACAGCAACTTTGAAGATCCTAAGGCAACCCACTGAACATTTATTGATCTGAAAACATTTCACAAGTTAAGGTCTTGGTGACCTTGACTTTTGACCTAGAGACCTCAACATCTAGTGGTCATGACCAACTACAACAGCATGTTTGAAGATTCAGAACCAAACCATTGAGCAATTATTAATTAGAAACCATTTCATCAGTTAAGGTCATTATAACCTTGACCTTTGACCTAGTGACCTCAAAATCAATAGGGGTCATCTAGTAGTCATGACCAACCACCACAGCAAGTTTGAAGACCATAAGCCAAACCACTGAGCAGTTATTGATTGGAAACCATTTCAAAAGTTAAGGCCATGGTGACCTTGACCTTTGACCTAGTGACCTAAAAAACATTAGGGGTCATCTAGTGGTCATGACCAACCACCACAGCAAGTTTGAAGATCCTAAGCCTAACCCTTGAGCAGTCATTGATCACAAACCATTTCACCAGTTAAGGTCATGATGACATTGACCTTTGACCTAGTGACCTCAAAAACAACTGTGCTCATCTAGTTGTCATGATCAACCACCACAGCAAGTTTGAAGATCATAAGCCAAACCCTTGAGCAGTTATTGATCGGAAACCATTTCACCAGTTAAGGTCATGGTGACCTTGTTTTTGACCTAGTGGCCTCAAAAACAACAGGGCTCATCTAGTTGTCATGACCAACCAACTAAGCTAATTTGGAGATCCTAAGCCAAACCCTTGAGCAGCTATTAATCAGAAACCATTTAACCAGTTAAGGTCATGGTGACCTTGACCTTTGACCTAGTGACCTCAAAAACAATAGGGGTCATCCAGTGGTCATGACCAACTACCGCAGCAAGTTTGAAGATTCTAAGCCAAACCCATGAGCATTTACTGATCAGAAACCATTTCACCAGTTACGGTCATGGTGACCTTGACCTTTGTAAAGTTTGACCTAGTGACCTAAAAAATAATAAGGGTCATCCAGTTGTCATGCCCAACCACCACAGCAAATTTGAAGATCCTAAGCCAAAAGCTTGAGCAGTTATTTATCGCAAACCATTTCACCAGTTAAGGTCATGGTGACCTTGACCGTTGACCTAAAAAACAACAGGGCTCATCAAGTTGTCATGACCAACCACCTGAGCAAATTTGAAGATCCTAAGTCAAACCCTTGTGCAGTTATTGGCCAGAAACCATTTAACCAGTTAAGGTCATCGTGACCTTGACCTTTGACCTAGTGACTTCAAAAACAATTGGGGTCATCCAGTGGTCATGACCAACTACCACAGCAAGTTTGAAGATCCTAGGCTAAACCCTTGAGCAGTTATTGATCGGAAACCATTTCGGCATTTTAGGTTATTGTGACCTTGACCTTTTACCTAGTGACCTCAAAAACAAAAGGGGTCATCCACTTGTCATGTCCAACCACCACAGCAAGTTTGAAGAGTCTATGCCAAGTCGTTTATTAGTTATCGTTCGGAAACCATCAATCTACCGACCGACCGACATGTGCAAAGCAATATACCCCCATTTTTTCAAAAGGTGGGTATAATAATGACAGACATCATTAATATTTATCAGTTGATAATGGTATATGCATAGTTTTTTTATTGGTAGAAAAAACTGTAGGAGCAAATGCTCTATTTGTCACAATGGTTTCACAAAGTGACTTTTACAGAAGCGTCAAAAGGCGTTTATATGCGAGAATGGGTTAACCTTTTACCTCAAAGAGAGACCTTTACCAACAGAGTAGACCCAGACCAGCCAGCTCTTGTAGGAGCTGTCTGATCAGGGTCTACTTGGTTTTCAAGGGAATTAAAAGTTGTATCTATGAAGTAAAGGGTTTATATATATCAAAATTGAAGGCAGAACATAAACAAGCAACTAACAACAGATTGAGTAGATGTTTAATAATAACAAATGGTAATGTACAAATTTCCTCAGTGATTTATATCTCTACCGTTTCAAGGTAAACAATTTGTCAATAATATGGTAACATTTCCTTCGAATCGCTGTTCTATTACCTTAATTAACCTAAGTATTTGGACAGACAAGCGTAGGCAAATAGTACAGACACCAGATCAAACTGACGGAGCAGTTTAATCAGGGCCTACACTATCTGCTATTGTTCTAGTCAAATTTAAACCATCAAAATGATGCCAAAATGATTTATTCAGGTAAATAAACCCATTGTGATGGAGGAGATTAGGTGTCCAAATACTTAGGGTAATTAAGGTATGCAGTAGAGCCTGTCTTAAGCAGCCATCAAAAAGGTCTAATTATGGGTCTGTTAGGCAGGTGGTAGCTAAATGCAGGTCAAAAGTAATGCAGAAAGCTCCTATAGGAGCTTTCTGCATTACTTTTGCCCTGCATTAAGCAACCACCTGCTTTTAATTTAAGACTCCTATATTCAATAAATGAATGGCCACTTAAGACAGGTTCTACTGTATTCATCAAATGCTGACTCCTATTGAGCCAAAACATAGTGGGCTTGTATAACGACACTCAGACGGTTGCTAACAGTGTAGACCCAGATTGACCTCTCCTTAACACATCTTAAAAGGTTTGTATGGTTTACAATTACAGTAAAACCTCTCTATAATGGCCACTAAATTGTGTTAACTAGTTCGTATTTATGGCAGGTGGCTGCTTAAAACAAGGTGAAAGTAAAACAGAACCCTCCTATAAGAGCGTTCTGTTTTACTTTCAACTTGCTTTAAGCAGCCACCTGCCTTTAACACAAAATACTTGATGTAATTTAGTGGCCGTTGTAGAGAGGTTTTACTGTACAGTATTTAAAATACAGAAGCTATGTACGATAGACAAAACAGTACTGACCCAGATTATACCCTACATTCTATGAGATGCCCACGGCAACATATCAAGTCTTCGCCCCGACAAAACCATTACAAGTAAAAACGGGAGATAAGTGAAAAATGGATGATACATTCTACTAAAGATTAAGATGTATGCCAAAAAACATTGAATTCTGTGACAGCTTGAACAAAATCTGACAGCACCCACAAACATAAACTCAACTTTCATTGTGACAACTATGTCAACCTAAAGTGACACAACAAATATTACAAATAAACCAGGTCTACACTGTTGACAAATGTTTCATTTTTATAAGAAGACAAATCCAATGAAATATCAAAACTGAAAAAGCATATACATGTATATGATTTCTCTAAGAAAATAACTGGGCATCAACTCTGTATGATAGATGTACAAACATCCACATACCATATACAATCTATTAATCTAGCAAAGATCATGTGGAAATATATTGTATGAGACTTGAATGAGATTCTACAATACTATGACATCTATCCATTTACCCCATGAATATTCATGTGATATGTAATAACACTATAAATAGAAATATTTTATTTTAGATTAATTTTTGCATTGGCACATGGACACAGGAATATTTAGCCTTGGCAGAAACTGTAGAACTACATGTATATCTATATCATAGCATAAGCAATCTGAGCAGACCCTGATCTGGACTGCTTTTAAAGGAGCCACCGGATCTGAGTCTACTCTGTTTAGAAAGGCATAGAAAGGCATATTCACGGAGTAAAGGGCTAAATATCTGGCTGGCCAGGCAAGAAAAAAGGGCAATAGGACATTTACAATCTGTATCACTGAATGAACCAACATCAACAGATCTAACCCTTTCCCTCATATAAACATGTTTTCACTCATTTGCAAACAGAGTAGACCCAGATCAGACAGCTCCTATAGGAGCTGTCTGATCAGGGTCTGCTCTGCTTGTTTATGATATAATATAGATATGATTTTACAGTTTCTGTCATGGTAAAACAATAATGTGTACATGTTATATTATAACAAATTAATCTAATTAATATTCACGACATCATTAATCTTACATGAATATTCATGGAGGAAAGGGGTATAAAATCATTCAGCGAGTCAAACAGTTTTCAAACACCTGATAAGATGTCAAGTTACTCAGCATCTCACCTAGATCCAAATGTTTGCATATGTAATAAAAAATTTGCTCATGGCATTCAAAGAGCTAAGATTACAGGTAGCTACAGCATTTTTATTTGGTGTTGGGTCTACACTGTTTGCAATTGTTTGAAACCCTGTTTCCTAAGACACTGGCCTGGACTGGTGTCATTGAGAGAGTGAGCTGGAATGATTGGCAGTATTTTACAGTAATGCCCTGTCAACAGACAGAGTGCTGAACACAAATGTCTACCTGGTCAACTCAACTTGTGTCATGAATTTAAGCAGTATTGAGGTTTTCAAACATCAAAACATAACCTGACAAAAGTACCTATAGGAGCAAATGCTCTATTTATCACAATGGTTTCAAATTACAAAATTCTAAAAAAAATTCCTTTTTTCCAGTTAATGCTCCTTTTCCGTTGATTTATTCAGAGGCTGGATCTAAAAATAGCCTACGAGGGAATGGGTTAAGATGCAACCCGTCCTACAAACCGGTATTGATGCTAATTTGAACGCCTGGTTTACAGGCATTTTACTGTACATGTCTATGCATCTCCATTTTGCCTCGCATATTTCACTGGTATGTCTTCCTATTTCTCATATGGTCCCGTTACAGCCTTGAGTCTTGAGTCAATCACCATTACCACTCATACATGTATTGTGTTTGACCTTTTCTTTACAACTGAATTCCATGACACAAGCAGTTTGGACCATTCTTGGCACTAAATGCAAGCAAGTGTATATATATGTGTGTTAAAATACTTCGCATTAAATTCAATACACATTAACTGCAAACATTATTCTACACTCAAAATAGCAAAGTAATTTGTAAACAAAAGATGGCAAAAGTCTGTGGGGAAAAAGGACACTTGGACATTTGAAAGAGTTTAGACCTTGGTTAGATGCTGCACATTTATGGCACTTGGAACAGGGTCTACACTGTCTACTATTCAAAATGAAAATAATTTTGTCTCACAGCTCTTAAGAGTGCTGACCCCTTCCTAATTGTACATTCAAAAGCAGCTGCTGATCTGTGTCCAACCTGTTAGAAATTGATTAAGTGCCTTTTTTCTAGGACATTGGCCAGATACTAACCTTTAGCCTGCTAAGCAAACTTGTGTCACACACATTTTGTTCACTTCATTTTCAAAATACAAGACTAATTCAATTTTTGTACAAAAACAGTCAGTGTCAAACAGTTTGGCATCTGCCACAGAGAGTAGTTATTCTGTTCATGGTATGAATGCAAACTACATGTATTTGCAATAGCAATCATGGATTTGCCCACAGACAGGGCTACAGATAAGATGCGTAAATTAAAATATTTTCAAGAATAACTTCTTTATTTCTCCATCAAACCATATGTTGTGACCACTCTTTAGAATCGTCTCTTCGAGACGATTCTATAGAATCGTCTCTTCGAGACGATTCTAAAGAGTGGTGACAACATATGGTTTGGTGGAGAAATGACGATTTTAGTATTTGAGTATGCATGTTTTATCTGTTGCTCTGCATAGATATAACCTTTCCCTGTTTTTTAATGTAAACCTTTCAAGGGAATATTTTGCTGTGACACAAACTGTAGAATCAGATCTGTATCATGTCAAAAGCAAACAGAGCAGACCCTTATCCAATGGCTCCTAAAGGAGCCTTCTGTTCTGGGTCTATCCCGTTTGCAAATGTGTGAAAATGTGTTATATATGAGTAAAGGGTTAAGATTAACAGGATTCTACATACCCAATCATTAAGTCTTTACCTGATAGAGACACCTTTAGTAATTTTAATTCATTACCTCAGTCTATTTTTAGACCCAACCTCTGATTAAATCTAATGAAAAAAATCTACAAGAAATAAGGATTTTTTTTAGAATTGCCAAGTTTTGAAACCATTGTGATAAATAGAGCATTTGCTCCTCTGGAGCAACTGCTCTATTTATTACACTGGTTTAAAGTGACTTTCGCAAAGGCGTCATTATGAGGGAATAGGTTAAAAAACAGAGCCAATCCAGATCAGATGGCTCCTGTAGAAGTATAACAGGAATCATCTCCTCTGGGTCTACTCTGATGTGCAAAGGCATCTATCAGCCATCTGATCTAGGTCTACTTTGTTTGCAAAGGCATAGAAAGGTTTTATTTATGAAGTAAAGGGTTAATTACAGTATTGTAACAGTATTAGGAAAACATACACCAATCTGGTATGTTACCGCTATACACAAATCTAAATGCTTTCTCATTTTAGCCCTTTACTCCATGAATATTCATGTAAAATGTATGTATGTAAAATATATATTAATATTAAATAAGCTTAATATTTATAATTGCGTATGAACAAGAAATGTACTGGCCCTCGTAAAAACTGTAGAATCAGATCTGTTTAATTCCATATTAAGCATAGAGCAAACCCTGATCAGACTGCTTTTTCAGGAGCTGCCTGATCTTGGTCTACTCTCTTTGGGAAGGCTTAGAAAGGCATATCTATGGAGTAAAGGGTTAACATGATATAGTACACACTACAGTTGCTGTTTCAAAGAATAAACATGATGTTTCATACAACAGATGCTGTGAAGGTCCAAGATTTAACCCTTTCCCTGTTCTATGTTTATTACAAATTTCAATACCTACTGTACTGTCAGAATATTCATTGACAAATAGTTATAATGAAATATGGAAGGTGGACTATTGTAACCATTTTAGAAACTAAAGAAACAGATTGATCAAATTCCATTTATTATTTCATAGCAAACAGAGCAGACCCTGATCAGACAGCTCCTCTAGGAGCCATCTGATCTGGGTCTACTTTGTTTACAAATGTGTGAAAAAGGTTTCTATGAAGGAAAGGGTTAAAGGAATACTTAAGTCTTAAACCATTACCCTAATGCATTTATGCATGACTTGCTCACTTCATGAATATTCAATACCTTATTTTTATAATGTAAAATTTTCACAGGAATTTTTGGCTTAGAAAAAAACCCTGTAGGACAATATCTACTAATTTCATGAGCAAACAGAGCAGACCCTGATCAGACAGCTACAATAGGAGTCTACTCTGGGTCTACTCTGTTTGCGAAGGCATACAAAAGAGTTAAACTGCAATTGTATATACTAAACTTCAATGCCATTTAAAGTAGATTCATTCATTTTAGGTTGAGTAAATCCAATTTGACTGAACCAATAGCATATTGTGTGCATGTTCTTAAATATTTTCTAATCTTTCTAAATAGTCAAGTACAGTAAAACCGTGATACTACGAACACTCAAATATGTATCATTATTGATCTATAACACTGGTGGCACCTTAATGCAGGGTGAAAGTCATGCAGAAAGCTCCTCAAGGAACTTTCTGTATGACTTCCACCCTGCATTAAGCAGCCGCTTGCCTACAAAGACAAAAATTCTTAATTACTCAGATTTAACAGTATTGCTATCCAATTCTCCAAACTGCATTCTCAATATCAAAATCAATGAAAGCTGAAAAACGAAAACATTAATAAACCTCTAAAGCCATATATCTAAAAATTTCTAAAGATAATCATAATTTTGAAAATAAGAAATTTCTAGACAATTTTAGCAATAAACTTTCGGACTACCTGTATACCACCTGTTCAGGCTACCTACGTTTTTAGTTTACAAACTAAACACTACAAATAAATACACAACTGTACAAAAAACTATTCATGAAATAAACGCCTTGCTTTTAAGACTTGTCAGACTTCATGAACTTCTCCATATTAGCAAAGACACTCACTTTAATAGTAATTATTGTAGTCTGGAAATATGATCATCTGCTATAATTCTCAAAATTACGTTTCTTATAGTCAGAGACTCATAAAATTTAGAACAGGGTATTTTGGCCATGACAGAATCTTTAGAATCAACTTTAGATCATATGATGAGCAAATAGAGCAGACTCTGATCAGACAGCTCCTGTAGGAGCTGTCTGATCTGGGTCTACTCTATTCGCAAGGGCAAATTTATGAAGAAATGGGTTAAGTGTCTGTGGATTTCAAAAGGTCAGGAACAATCTATCTGTTCTATCTCAGACTGCAGTATAAAGTTGAGTTAACCCCTTTCCCTGTTGCATATTGATGTAACAAATAATGACATCATGAATATTAATTAGATTATTTTGAAGAAACCGTAGAATCATATCTATAGTACTTCTTAACCCTTTCCCTCATATAAACGTGTTTTCATGCATTTGCAAACAGAGAAGACCCAGACCAGACAACTCCTAGAGGAACCGTCTGATCAGGGTCTGTTCTGTTTGTTAGTAAAATTTGATAGATCTGTTTCTTTACTTTCTAAAATATCTACAATGTTCCACCTTCCATATTTCTTTATTCCTATTTTATTAATGAATATTCAGTAGGTATTGAAATTTGGCCTAAATACGGAACAGGGAAAGGGTTAAGTAAACTGAGCAGACCCTCATCAGACTGCTTCTATGGAAGCCGTCCGATCTGGGTCTACTATGTTTGCAAAGGCTTGTAGTGTTTGTTAGGGAAGGAGTTATAATGGAAGACAAATCCTACAACATTACATGTAAACAAGCTTCCTCAGGCCAAAGAATACTTTAGAGCTCTTGCTTGTGATCAGTTACTGTCAGATTGAATATTTGTTTGTTTAAATGATTTACCTCATGAATATTCATGTAAGAATAATGACATCATGAACAATGGTTAGCTGAATTTTAATGACGTATGAACACAGGAAGTTTCAGCCATGGCAGAAACAATGGAATCAGATCTGTAGGTATTCATAAGCAAACAGAACAGACCATAAACAGTCTGATATGGGTCTATTCTGTTTTCAAAGGCAGTAACCCTTTACTCCATGAATACGCCTTTCTACGCCTTTACAAACAGAGTAGACCCGGATCCTATAGGAGCCGTCTGCTCTGTTTGCATATGTGATATAGATCTATTTCTACAGTTTCTGCCGGAGTCAAAATGTCCTGTGTTCATGTCATTGTAAAAATAATAAAATTAATATTCATAATGTCAAAATTTCTCACATGAATATTCATGGAGTAAATGGTTAAAGAGCATATCTATGTAGTAATGGGTTAAAGCAAGTGCTTGCCTAATGCAACAAGCATCCTTATAGAAATCTTCACCTTTATATTCCTTCTGCAGTAACCCTTTACCTGATGAATATTCATTAACTGTAGGAATATTAACTGAATTTTATGAAATAAACAAGGGAATTTCTAACTACTACAGAAACTAAAGACTCAGATCTATATCATTTCATAAGCAAACAGAGCAGACACTGGTCAGACAGCTCTGGGTCTATTTTGTTTGCAAGTGTTTCAAGATGCATTTCTATCAGGAAAAGGATTAAGTTACAATCAGATTTACAGAATGGCAATAGGATTCCCTTTACTTCATAAATATTCATGTAAGAAATAAAGGCATCAAAAATATTAATCAAGATTAATAGTTATAACAGCACGCAGGCACAGGACTTTTGGCGATGGCAGAAACTGCAGAATCATATCTTTATTATATTGTAAACCAAAGATCAGACGCTGATCAGACGGCTCGTACAGGAGCTATCTAATCTATATCTACTCTGTTTGTAAAGGCACAGAAAGGTGTATTTAATTAAATTTTATGGAGTAAAGGACTTAAGGCTGAACCCATTCCCTAATATTGACACCTTTTGACACTTCTGCAAAAGTCACTTTTAGAAACCATTGCAATAAATACAGTGAAACCATCCTATGGAGCAAATGCTATATTTATCACAATGGTTTCAAAACTACACAATTCCAAACTTCTCCCTTTCACTAGTAAATGCTCCTTTTCCGTAGATTTATTCAAAGAGGTTGGATCTAAAAATAGACAATGAGGTAATGGGTTAACCCTTTCCCTCATATAAACGTGTTTTCACACATTTGCAAACAGAGTAGACCCAGATCAGACGGCTCCTAGAGGAGCCGTCTGATCAGGGTCTGCTCTGTTTGCTTATGGATTTTGATAGATCTGTTTCTTTACTTTCTAAAATGGATGCAATGTCCCACCTTCCATATTTCATTATAACTGTTTTGTTCATGAATATTCAGTAGGTATTAAAATTTGGACTAAACATAGAACAGGGAAAGGGTTAGAAAGTGGTTGCTCTAGAGAAGTTAACCAGCAATCTGAAACGCATGTCTCAAATTATCTGTCAGCTTTGGACATGTACCCCAAGTTTGCTTTAATAACAACTTGATACAAGTTGTGAGTAACCAGCTTCAAAGAATTGCTTGAAGTGGAAAAATACAATCAAACCAGTAAATAAAATTCTACAAAATAATAATAATTTCTACAATCATAACTGTCTTAAATCAACTTTTGGTCCCATACACCTTAGCTCTTTCCAAGTTCTATGTTTATTCCAAAATTTGAATACCTACTGAATATTCATGGACACAATAGTAATAACGAAATACGGAAGGTGGAAAATTGTAGCAATTTAAGAAAGTAAAGAAACAGATCTTTCAAATTCCATTTGTAGCAAACAGAGCAGACCCTGATCAGATGACTCCTTTAGGAGCAATCTGATCTGGGTCTACTCTGTTTGCAAATGCATGAAAACATGTTTATAAGAAGGAAAAAGTTAACTATTTATCTCATCAATATGCATGTAGGAAATAATGACATCATGAATATTCATAAACGAGGGTATTTTTTACCATGGCAGAAACAGTAGAATAAAATCTATATTATTTCATAAGCAAACAGAGCAGACCCTGATCAGACAGCTCCTAAAGGAGCTGTCTGATCAGGGTCTGCTGTGTTTGCTCAGACACTAAATGCATCTATCAGGTAAAAGGTTAAACAAAAAGCGAATAGCATGATAGGAACATTTTGTTCATCAAGAAATACCTCAACAGTATAAATATGAAAATGCATATTGTCAAACTACATATGACTTAACCCTTTCCTCCAAAAATATGCCTTTCTACGCCTCTGTAAAAGTGACTTTATGAAACCATTGTGATAAATAGAGCATTTGTTCCTTTGGAGCAAATGCTCTATTTATCACAATGGTTTCAAAAATACACAATTCTAACATTTTCCTTTTCTCCAGTAAATGCTCCTTTTCGGTAGATTTATTCAAAGAGGTTTGGTCTAAAAATAGCCTATGAGGGAATGGGTTAACCCTTTACATTATGACCATTCATTTCGGAAATTATGACATCAAGAATAGCCAATTCTTTATAATGATGAAAACAGGATTTTTCCGCTACTGCAGAAACCATAGAATCAGATTTATATAATTCCATCAGCAACTAGAGCAGACTCTGATCAGACATCTGTCACAGAAGCCATCTGATCCGAGTCTACTCTGGTTGTAAAAGCATGAATGGTTAATGTATTGAAAAAAGTATGTTACCTCTTACCTCATAGATCTGCGTTTTTGCAAACAGAGATGACCTAAATATGATGAACCTGTGCTGATGGAATTGTACAGATCCGATTCATATTCATGAGGAAAAAGGGATGAAACATCACAAGAATTTACTATTTCACACGGTTCTTAATTACCATAATCAGATATAAAAACAACTGTGAAAAAAACCTCTACAGAACTTTCAAGTCTCTTAGAATACATACTAAAGGAGCGTTTTGAAAATTCCTCTTACACAAACTTCCCCTCTCCGAAGAATGAATGCAATTTGAGCATTGTATTTGCTACAGTACATTCACAGAATGCAGAACTAAAATTCTAACATCACACAGAGATCCAGATAAGATGCGTAAACAATTTAAACAATAGCTTCTTTATTTCCAGAGAAATGACCATTTTAGTATTTGGGTATGCATCTTTATCTATAGCTCTGATCACATATTTCACTCCTATTCCAGTCCTGTCACACTGAAAGATGTCTTCCTGTCTTCACAAATATATCAGATCCGTACAAGTCGTATCAATTAAAAGGCAAAACTATTCAATTACTATCTCCTTGTATAAACTGTTAACAAACTGTCTCCGGGTTTGTTCAGCTAGTTTCAGTGTCAAAATTGTTTAATTATTGATATAGATTTATTCAAAGAGGTTGGATCTAAAAATAGACAATGAGGTAATGGGTTAACCCTTTCCCTCATATAAACGTGTTTTCACACATTTGCAAACAGAGTAGACCCAGATCAGACGGCTCCTAGAGGAGCCGTCTGATCAGGGTCTGCTCTGTTTGCTAATGGTATTTGATAGATCTGTTTCTATACTTTCTGACATGGCTACAATGTTCCATCTTCCATATATCATTATAACTATTTTGTCCATGAATATTCAGTAGGTACTGAAATTTGTAATATATAACAGGGAAAGGGTTAATAACTGTCTCACGGTCAATTACTGTCTCATAGCTTAAACTGTTTAAGTACTGACTTTGTGTCTAAACTGTTCAATTACTATCTCAAGGTTTAACCTGTTCAACAGTTGAACTTCGATATCTCAAACTTCAAAGGACCATACAAATTAGTTCGAGATAACAGAAGTTCGAGTTATCTGATTTCTGATCTGGACAATTTCTTAAGTTCACAGCTTAATGCAGGTCTAAAGTAATGCTGAAAGGTCTTGTAAGAGCTTTCAGCATTATTTTAGACCTGCATTAAGCTGTCACATGTATTTCTAAATATGCGTAGTTAAACATTTTAGAGCAATTCTGTGTTGTAAGTTTTTGCAAGGACTGAACTTTTAGTTCGAGTTATCCCGAAGTTCGAGTTATCCCGAAGTTCGAGTTATCCGAGTTCTAGATATCAAAGTTCAACTGTACTATTTTTAGGTTTAAACTGTTTAATAAGTTACAGGATCTGGACAGTTTATTTACTGTCTAAAGACTTAACCCTTTACTACATGAATGTTCCTGAAAGAAATGATGACATCATGTCACTGAATATTAATTACATTGATTTTTACAATGGCATATTAGCATTGGGGTTTTTTTGAAAGCAGAAACTGAAGAATCATATCCAGATTATCCCTTTCCCTCATATAAACGTGTTTTCACGCATTTGCAAACAGAATAGACCCAGATCAGACGGCTCCTAGAGGAGCAATCTGATCAGGGTCTACTCTGTTTGCTAATAGAATTTGACAGATCTGTTTCTTTGCTTTCTAAAATGTCTACAATGTTCCACCTTCCATATTTTTTTTGTCATTATTTTGTTAATGAATATTCAGTAGGTATCGAAATTTGGCCAAAATACAGAACAGGGAAAGGGGTTATTCCATATAAGCAAACAGAGCAGCCCCAGATCAGATGGCTTCTACAGGAGCTATCTGATCTGGGTATACTCTGTTTGTAAAGGTGAAGAAAGGCGTATTTATGGAGTTAAGGGTAAATAAATACGCTTTTCTACGCCTCTGCAAACAGAGTATTCCCAGATCAGACGACTCCTATAAGAGCCGTCTGATCAGGGTTTGCTCTGTTTGTTTATGATATAATACAGACATGATTCTCAAATTTCTGTTATGGCCAAAACTTCTGTGTCCATGTGTTATAATAACAAATTAATCTAATTAATATTCATGATGTCATTATGTCTTACATGAATATTCATGGAGGAAAGGGTTAATTACTATCTAAGGTTTTTGCTTTGGGGCTACCCTGTATGCGAAATATAAAAGCCATCAAGACACCACTCTGGTGAAGCTCTTACTTTCCACTAATGCTTGCAGCTTACTGTTCATCAAATTGGCTCCAACGTATATATACAGACCATGGCAGAAAAAAATATTCTTCAACCAATATAAATACAATCACAATCTAAAACTAATCTCTAACAAGACTGAACACCCCCCCCCCCCTCCCCCCACCATAGCACAACTCAATTTCAAATGCTGTTAACTGTTATTAATCCTTTACTCCATGAATATTCATGTAGGAAGTAATGACATCATGAATATTAATTAAATTGTTATAATAGTGCATGGACACTGGGATTTTTGGCCATGGCAGAAACTGTAGAATCATATCCATATTGTATCATAAGCAAACAGAGCAGACCCTGATAAGACGGCTCCTACAGGAGCCATCTGATCTGGGTCTACTGTTTGCAAAGGCATGGAAAGGCGTATTTATGGCAAAAAGGATTAATTATATAATTTGATTCTTACATCTCCATACTATAAGCTTAAATTTTATCTAAATATCTATTTTGAACAAGTCAAAACTTTGAATATGGTATTCATATATACTGTTCTAAGGCTTGAACTTTCAGACGTTTCTCATAAATTTCTAAATGCTGATTTGCATCTATGAATGAGACTATAAACTATATCATAGTCCTCACAAACATTCACAAAAGTCTGTCTCAGAACAGCTTGTTGAATACGATTTATGGTTCATCAACAATATCAACCCTTTCCCTCATGAATATTTATGTAAGAAATAATGACATCATGTATATTTATTAGCTGAATTTTTATAATGGTAAACTGGTACAGGATTGTTTCAGGCTCTGGCAGAAACTGTAGAATTAGATCTATATAAATCCACAGGCACATAGAGCAGACCTTGATATAACAGCTCCTGAAGAAGCTGACTGACCTGTGTCTACACTGTTTGCCAAGGCGTGAAAGTGTGCTTATATAAAAGAAGGGGTTATGCCTGCTTCAAACTGTCACTTAAACACACTATTTTCAATACCAGCTAATTCCAATCCTAAATGTTATGTTGAACTGGAGAAGTTCTCTCTCAATTAAACATAATATACCCAGGTTGCAGTATAAATGGTGCGTTTCCTATGGAACTAGTTTCCATGTTGAACAAGTAGTTGCTCCAATTTTCCATCCAATCCTTCAAGACGGTATCTGCACCAACAGGGGAACTTCTATACAGCAATCTCTAGTCTGTAGATGCTGAATTCGCAAAGTGAAAAAATAAACATGGAAGTTCCATTGAACCATTGTTGTACAATTAGGTTACACCTCAAGGCTGTAGATGAGACATGTACCAATCAATCACTTTTATTGTTTTCTTCACAAAACCCCATCTTGCTGCAACTCAGTAGAATCACCTCAGAGAGAGCGTGTCAGAGACGTGCAGCAAGATAGGGTTTGGTGAAGAAACATAAAAATAATTTACTTTAGATTTCTTAACCCTTTACTCCATAAATATGCCTTTCTTCACCTTTGCAGACAGAGCAGACCCAGATCAGACTGCTCCTGTAGGAGTCGTCTGATCAGTCTGCTCTGTTTGTTATTGTGTATTATAATAAAAATTAATCTAATTAATATTCATGATGGCACTCTTTCTTACATGAATATTCATGGTTTAAAGGATTAAAAATTCCTCTTATCTACAGCTCCGACATCTATCTTGAAGACAATCTCACTTCAGAGTGGTTGCTTCATAAAGTTTTACTGTGCTTGCAACACAATCACATGGTCCTCCCTGCCTTCTAATAGAGTAGCTAGCATTTTGTTTGTATCCTCTGAATATTCACTGCCTTGCAAATCACACTTGTGTCAATAGCTATGGTGATCCCTTCATCACATGGTCAAGAGTGGCACATCAAATAAGTCACAAGCACCTTCTGTATCATCCAGATTGAAATAATAGTCCTTATCACTGGGTGGTGGGCTGAGACGTAACAACGGTGCAAATGCTGAAAGAGGAGAATATAGAACTGTTGACAACAGGCATACTATTCTATTCAAATCTCTTTTTTTCTCAGTTGCACCAATTTAACACATTACCTCCTAGGCTATTTTTAGACCTAACCGCTTTGAATAAATCTACCGAAAAAAAACTTTAACTAGAGAAAAGGAAAATTTTTAGATTTGCTAAGTTATGAAACCATTGTGATAAATAGAGCATTTGCTCTATTTATCACAATGGTTTCAAAACTTTTACAGATGTGTTAAAGGCGTCAATATGAGGAAAAGAGTAACAGATAAACATGCAGACTTGTCTACTAAAATAATCATTTCTCCATGAAACCCTATGTTGTGACCACTCTTAGAAACTTCTCGAAGAGACGATTCTAAAGAGAGCAAGAGGTCACAACATTGGTTTTGGTGGAGAAATAAGAAGATATTTGGTGCAGACCATCCTATAAAAAGCAAAAACAAAAAACTTTTGATAAGGTAAACAAAGCATGATAAAAAAGATCAAGCACGTTCAAAACTCTTTCCCTAATCACTGAATGAGTGAGTTGGGTTTTCCATCAGAACAACAGTATTTCAGTTATTTGCAGACAGCACCCGCATGAGACAAGTTATAGTGCTGCCTCACTGGAATACCCCTGCCGCAGGTACATGGCAAGGGCACCCCACCCAGTCACATTATCCTGAAACCGGGCCGACCAGTCCTAGAACTACCTCTTTAATGTCGAGCGTAGACAAGGGAGCTACTAGTACCAACTTTTAACAACTTTTGGTCTGTTGCGGCCGAGGACTTTCCCTAATGAGCATTTATACATGAATTTGATCACATCATGACTATTCATTAACCAAATTTTTACAAGTTATACATTTAAATAGAAATTGTTGGCTTAAACAAAAACTGTAAGATCAGATCTATAAAATTTCATAAGCAAACAAAGAAGCCCTGATCAGACTGCTCCTACAGGGGCCATCTGTTCTGGGTCTACTCTGTTTGCAAAGGTATGAAAAGGTGTTTTTATGTAGGAAAGGGTTAAAAGATGAATTGCAAGATGGTTCTGGATAATTCACTCCTACCTTCTGATGTCATTAGTTCTTCTATGAGCTGACCATCAACTCCAACATCTGTAATGACCAGAAAAGACATGTATAATGTATACAGTAAAACCCTTCTAAACCAAATGCCTAGTTTAAAGAAATTCAGTAAAATCTTGATCATTTCTCATTTTTTGTACAGAATAATTTAAACCCTTTTATGCAGGTGGCTGCATAATGAAGGGTGTAAGTCCTCTAGGAGCTTACTGCATGACTTTCACCATGGATTAAACTGCCACCTGTCTTAAAGATCGATAATGATACATATTTTAGTGTTCGAATAATCGAAATTTTACTCTACATAAAGCACTCAAATTTGTGGAGAATATTTCAAATGATCACTACTTTACATTTATATGAATATTGGGACGTATGTGACTTAGTGCTACAGAGCATGGTAAGACAAGCAAATATTGCCAAGCAATCCATCGTTCTCCTACAGGGGCTGCCTGATCTATGTCTACTCTGATTGCAAAAGCATGAAAGGCACATATATGGAGCAAAGGATTAATCTCTTCTCAGGATCCAAACAATTTGAAATTGCTACAATGACACTGCTTAATTCTTCTATTTTGAAGAGTACGATGAAAGAACATGTACTCTGAACAATGAAGCAGCCAACACTTTTAATTACAGTTGAACTTTGATATCTTCAATTACTTCGAGATAACAGAGGTTTGAGTTAACTAATTTCTAATCCGAACTTAATGCAGGTCAAAAGAAATGCTGAAAGCTCCTGTAGGAGCTGTCACCATTACTTTCGATCTGCATTAAGCTGTCACATGCATTTCTTCATTTCTTGATACGCATAGTGACACATTTTGGAACAACTATGTATTGTAAATTTTAGAAGGACCAAGTTTATAGTTCAAGATATCCGAAGTTTGTGTTATCCGAGTTCAACTGTATTTTGCAGTCAAAAATTGGTGTTGGATGTTGTACTGGTAAATCTTAGAAGAAGCAATTGTATTCTGTAAACACTGCTGTCTGTTTCAGTCCTGAAAGTAAAATTCAATTTGTTCCAAACCTCCATCAAAGTGTCAACCAATAAAATGAGATGCAAGAAACTTGGATCTGGATGTAAACTGTTTGCAAAGAGCATCAAAATTCATGCATTTAGCATGCTAGGATATCATTTGAATGTCTAGGGTATAAATAAGTCTATACCAAAATCTCCCTTGCCCTGGTCGAAGAGTAAATCACTTGGGAGACTGTCCATGCCCGATGGAAGTCCGAGTGAGGTAGAAGCTTGCTGCTGTAATAGTGGAGTTGTTTGGCCCTGTTTCCGTGGTGATGACCTAGTGGCCATCCCTGTGGGCTGAGATTGCCTGAGAGGTGATTTGACCGGTGATTTTTGATTCTGTAAAAGTAAAAGAATGGTTTATAAGTGATTGTTGTCTGCAAAATTTGTCATCAGCTAAAACTTATCTAACTAATTAAAATTTTACGATCAAATAAATACTGACCAAGTTAATGGATAAACCACGATTTTTTTTTACTGAAAACACGCATAAAACATATGTGGACCTCACCCACCACAGGTTTTGAATGTGTGAAATGAGTGTACTGGAATTTGAAAGCAGTTTATACTCTAATCATAGGGAAAATGTACTATTCATCATTCAATCTCTTAACAAATTTATGCTTTTCATACTCAATTAAACACTGATAGACCATTCCAATTTGGGCAGTAAGCATTCAATGGATTTAAAGGGATCCATTCTCTAATATTGGGACATTCTGTATTACTTTTGATATATAAGAAACCACCTGTACTAATAGTCTACAGACATAATAAAATAGACTCACATGAATAACCCACTCACCTTTAAAGACATTTTCAATACAGCACGATTCTTTTAAAAAAGCTAATTTGAATAGTCAGCATTCAATGGATTTAAAGGGATCCATTCCCTGATATTGGGACTTTAACATTCTCCACATTTCCGAGCCGCCTTTATTTCTATCTCACTGGCACTTGGACTTTTACCTACAAATTTTAATTCCTTTAATTCCATCAAATAAACACCTTTTCATGCATCTGCAAACAGAGTAGACCCAGATCAGGGTCGGCTCTGTTTGCCTATGATAAATATAAAGATAGAATTGTACCATTTCTGCCCCAGCCAAAACACCCTGTGTACATATGCCATCATAACAATTCAGCTAATAAATATTCATGATGTTATTATTTCTTACATGAATGTTTAACCCTTTCCCGTTGTATATTCATGTAAGAAATAATGACGTCATGAATATTAATGTAACCTGGTGTTCTTGTAAAGAAACATACCCGCTCAGACCCGGGTCGCCAGGTTCGCAGTCAAACACTCTACCACGTCGCCATAAAAGCGCGCTTGTACAGCAAGGCCGTACAAGTGATGATAAACCTACACACTGTGACATACTCCCCCAGCAAGTTGAAATTTCGTCCCGAATTTCTATGGGTATGAGAACGACTGGGAATCGAACTCGGAGCTCATACAGTCACAGCCCCACGTTGGGTGCCAAATGTAACCGGGTGTTCTTATAAAGAAACATACCCGCTCAGACCCGGGATCGAACCCTGGTCGCCAGGTTCGCAGTCAAACACTCTACCACGTCGCCATAAAAGCGCGCTTGTACAGCAAGGCCGTACAAGTGATGATAAACCTACACACTGTGACATTAAAATAAGATTTAATTTTTATAATGGCTTATGAACACAGGACATTTTGGCTCAGGCAGATGTTGTAGAATCAGATCTATATTACATCATTTAGCAAATAGAGCAGACCCTGATCAGACGGCTCCAATAGGAGCCGTCTGATCTGGTTCTATTCTGTTTGCAGATGCGTGAAAATGTGCTTACATAAAGGAAAGGGTTGTGAGGCCTTCGGTTAGTATTTAGTATCTGATAAAGACCTACTAGTCTCTTGGTACTCTTATACCTTATTTGTTCTCTGGCGAGACTGGTGGGGATTGACATTTTGACTTTCTGCAGCTTGTGCAGCTGCTATCGCCTCTTTAGCCATTTCTTCGTTTGGTGGTGGAACTTGAACAGCAACTGGTGACTGGCTGTCAGAGTCTTTGTTCACTAATAGCACATTGATTGGACCTGAGGAACTCTTTAGATTTATCTGGTAGTTCTTCTTAAAGCCCGGACCCTAAAGAAGAAAGATACATTCGTACAAATAAACAAATAGTAGAACCTCTTCAGTTCTTTACTTCATGAATATTCATGTAGGAAATAATGATGTTATGAATATAAATTAGATTAATTGTTATAATGGCACATAGACACAGGAAGTTTTTGGCCATTGCAGAAACTGTAAAATCCTATCTGTATTATATCATAAGTAAACAGAGCAGACCCTGATCAGACGACTAATACACAAGCCATTTTGATCTGGGTCTACTGTTCGCAAAGGCGTAAAAATGTGTATTTATGGAGTAAAGAGTTAATCTTTAACATGTAAGCAGAGTAACAGATAAAGGTGCATACTCAAATACTAAAATCGTCATTAGATAGAGGAATTATTTCTGAAAATGTTTTAATCAACGCATCTTATCTGAACCTGTGTTAGCACTTTTACAACTAATAGAGTGAACACTGCTCAGACGGCTCCAGTATAGGTTTGATATACTAATGTTATAGGTCTGATTTTACCTTAGCAAAATAACTTTATCCCTTTACTCCATGGATATTCATGTTAAAAATTATCACATCATGAATATTCATTAGATTAATTTAACCCTTTCCTCCATAGGCTTTTTCTAGAGTATTTACCAGAGAAGAGGAAAATGTTAGAATTATGTAGTATTAAAACTATTGTGATAAATACTAAAATAGAGCATTTGCTCCTATGGAGCAAATGCTCTGCTTATCACAATGGTTTCAAGAAGTGAATATTACAGAGGCGTAGCTAAAATGCGTATTTATGGAGGAAAAGGTTAACTAAATTCAAGTGACATATTGACATATGAAATCTTTGCCATAGCAGAAACTGTAGAATCAGATCTATATTATTCCATATTAAAGCAAACAGAGCAGACCCTGATCAGATGGCTCCTATAGGAGCCATCTGATCACAGTCTACTCTGTTTGCAAAGGCGTAGAAAGGCATATTTTTGGAGTAAAGAGCACCATGATACAAAATGACTTGATACCGCTTTCAATGATACTTACAATTTATTGCAATACAACAAATTATGATTGTCCTAAGTCAAACAGTAACGAAACTTAAACGCAACCCAAATAAAGACTACTACACTGGCAACTAACATCGGGGCTTCGATATTGATTTTTTCGGTCTTCTTCAACATTTATTCAACTGGTTTTCCAGCTATATACTTCGATTTAGCATATAAAAAAAATGGTTTATGTAATGTTTAGGCATTTTCAAAATGTGTTGCAAGTAGAGACTATTCTTTAACCCTTTCCTCCATAGGCTATTTTTAGACCCAACCTTTTTGGACGAATCTACCCAAAAGGAGCATTTACCGGTACTAGAGAAAAGTTAAAACTTTAGAATTTTGTAGTTTGAAACCATTGTGATAAATAGAGCATTTGCTCCTATAGGAGCAAATGCTCTATTTATCACAATGGTTTCAATAAGTGGTTATTAGAGGCGTAGAAAGGTGTATTTATGGAGGAAGAGTTAATCCTTTCACTGGTCTCTATTTAGTCCAAATTTCAAAATTCCAAATTCATGAACGAAATTGTTACAATGAAATATGGAAAGTGGAAAATTGTAGTCATTTTAGAAAGTAAAGAAACAGATCTTTCAAATCCCATTAGCAAAAAGAGAAGACCCTGATCCGACGGCTCCTATAGGAGCCGTCTGATCTGGGTCTACTCTGTTTGCAAATGTGTGAAAACATGTTTATATGAAGGAAAGGTTTAATTAAGGGGTGAACAGTAAAGACAGTAATTATTGGGACCATAGGGCATACTTTTGAAATACTTACAATTTCTGGGATTGGCACTTCTAGTTGTGACCCTGAAGGAGCTTGTATTGCCAAAAGGGTGTCACCTTTAAAACACTGGCATATGTCCTCATGGGTGACATATGCTAAACTGAAAGGTGTTAAGAAAATTGTTATATGACCACACTATGCCTGAATTAAAGACAGCACTTGCTATTATCTTGGGGCATGAAGATGCTAAGCAACTTGGCTTCTTGTCTGGAACAAAATCCTGAACAAAGTAAGAAAGTTTGGTTGAACATACATGTAGATGATAGAAGAATCAAATCAAATCTGGGGAACTGTTGTTATATACATGTACAATCACATGTGTTAACCCTTTCCCTGTTCTATGTTTATTCCAAATTTCAATACCTACTGAATATTCATGGACAAAATAGTTATAATGAAATATGGAAGGTGGAACATTGTAGCTATTTTAGAAATTCAAATTCTACTAGCAAACAGAGCAGACACTTATCAGACGGCTCCTCTGTTTGCAAATGTGTGAAAACGCGTTAAAGAGTGCATCATAATCATTTGGTGCAAAACTTTGGCCAAAATTTAACAGAAAATAGGGAAAACTTCTGACCAAGTGATGTACCCTGTCGGTTTAACTATTTGCTCCATAAATACGCCTTCGTAAACAGAGTAGACCCAGAACAGATGGCTCCTGTAGGTGCCGTCTGATCAGGGTTTGATCTGTTTGCGGACTACTGTTTCTACAAATACCATAATTTCATATGTACATATATATGCAATTATAACTAGAGGTTTGTTTTTGTCACAAAAACAGATGTCTCCCCCTCCCATCCTCTTTCCAATACACAAGTGTAATGTCTGTAACTCCAAACTTATCAGGGTCTAATGTTGAAGTCATCAGGGGCAATAACTCCAACATTGTAAGGGGAGACAATTTAAAAGCCTCAGGTACACAAAAACACATGCTAGTCAACATTCTTGTGAAGTTTGGTGACTCCAGTACTAGTGGTTTCAGAGATACATGTGACACAAAGTAAAGTTTCTCTTATTTAAGTCATAAGGGGCAGTAACTCCAAAGTTATCAGGGGGAGACAATTAAAAAACCCAGATGCACAACAACTCATGCTCGTGAACATTCCTGTGAAGTTTGGTGACTCTAGCCCTACTGGTTTCAGAGATATGTGCAGCACAAAGTTTCTCTAATTTTAAGTTAACATATCAGGGGCAGTAACTCAAGAATTATCAGGGGGAGACAATTAAAAAAACCCAGGTGCACAACAACTCATGCTGGTGAACATTCCTGTGAAGTTTGGTGACTCTAGCCCTAGTGGTTTTAAAGATATGCATGACACAAGGTTTCTCTAATTTTAAGTAATCATATCAGGGGCAATAATTCCAAAGTTATCAAGGGAAGACAATTCAAAAATCCCAGTTGTACAACAACTCATGCTGGTCGACATTCCTTTGAAGTTTGGTGACTCTAGCCCT
Source organism: Azorinus chamasolen (assembly GCA_963576725.1). Classification (NCBI taxonomy): domain Eukaryota; kingdom Metazoa; phylum Mollusca; class Bivalvia; order Cardiida; family Solecurtidae; genus Azorinus; species Azorinus chamasolen. The sequence continues at coordinate 57,881,368 of OY755238.1, read as the reverse complement.
AGTGGTTTCAGACATATGCACAACACTAAGTAAAGTTTGTCTAATTTTAAGTCATCAGGGGCGGTAACTCCAAAATTAACAGGGGGAGACAATTAAAAAAAAACAAGAGCAAAACAACTCATGCTTGTGAACAATCCTGTGATGTTTGGTGACTCAAGCCCTACTGGTTTCAGAGATACGCGCAACACAAAGTTTGTATAAATTTAAGTATTCATATCAGGGGCAATAACTCAATAATTATCAGGGGGAGACAATTCAAAAACCATAGGTGCACAACAACTCATGCTGGTGAATATTCCTGTGAAGTTTGGTGACTCTAGTACTAGCGTTTTCAGAGATACGCGCGACACAAAGTTTTTCTAATTTTAAGTCATCAGGGGCAATAACTCCAAAATTATCATGGGGAGATAATTCAAAAACCCCAGGTGCACAACAACTCATGCTGGTGAACATTCCTGTGAAGTTTGGTGACTCTAGCCCAACTGGTTTCAGAGATACGTGCGACACAAGTTTGTGACGGACAGACAGACAGACAGACGGACGGACAGACGGACGGATGGACAGACAGACAACTCTGGCAAAAACAATATATCTCCCCATAAATGGGGGAGACATAAAAATTCAGCTAATAAATATTAATGACATATTAATCAACATTTCTTCCATGAATGTTCAAGGAGTAAAAGGTTAAATTTTTCAAAAAACAAACAGATCACTTAGTAACGGGTATGACCACCGAGATAATAAATTAACCCTTTACTCCATAAATACACCTTTCTGATTAGGGTCTGCCCTGTTTGCTTATGACATAATATTATAGATATGATTCTACAGTTGGTCACAGTTGGTTCTGCCTTGGTCAAAATTTCCAGTGTTAATGCAATATTATAACAAGAGCCGCATGCCGTATCAACGTTCGTCTGATTTTGTGCTTGTCCAGCTAAATTTGAAAAATTTGAAAATGATAAAGGGCCATAACTCCAAAATTTTGAAACCAAGAGTTATGGTTCTTAAGTAGGGACCTTCCCCTCAATGAGATCTACTAAACTATGAAGTTTCATGTTGATACCTCTTATACTTTTCGAGTAATGAGTTATATTAAAGTTTTTGCACGCTGACGACGACAACAACAATGACAACACCTATGACCCAGTGATCACAATAGCTCGACTTTTCTTCGAAATAGACGAGCTAAAAATGAATTTCTTTAATATTCATGGAGGAAAGGGTTAAATAATTGATAAAAAATGTGTGTCTGTCAGGTAATGGGTTAAAAGACTTAGATGATCCACACATGTGTCTGACAAATAGAGACATATAATAGGCAAACATTGTACACCCAGTTGGAGACCTCTGAGAAGGGTTTGCAGTTTGCTTAGTGCTTTCTATGTAATATTTTTATAGAATCTTAACCTAAATAAGAGAAAGATAAGATGGTTCCTATTGGAGCCATCTGATAAGGATCTGCTCTATTTGCTTATGGTATACTATAGATATATTACAATTTCTGCCATGACAAAAATTCCTGTGTCCAAATGCTAATCATCTATTATAAAATAATCTAATTAATATTCATAGTGTTATTATTTCTTACATGAATATTCATAAAGTAAAGGCCTAAAGGGTTAAATATTCATGTAAGAGATAATGACATCATAAATATCTATTTGCTAAATTGTTATAATGGAATATTATGTAAACAGGATTTTTTGGTATTGGTAGAAACTGAAGAGTCAGACCCATTATAAATTCATAAGCAAACAGAGCAGACCCTGATAAGACAGCTCCTGTATGAGCCGTCTGATCTTGTTATATTCTGCAAAGGTGTGAAAAGACGTTTATAAATTTGAAGGAAAGGGTTATACGGATTCAAATTCATGAAGGATACTGTGAGTTGCTGACTTCATCTGTCACATTTTTTATGCTTTGTTTCAGCCACAGGATATGCTGGTCCACTTCTGACTCTCTCCTGGTCAGCTGTTCCAGTTCCTCCTGGACAGTGTACAGTTTGTCTGAGATCTCCTGAGTGTTGCAACCTGGCCCCGCTCCCCTACAACATAATTAAAAGTCTTAACCCATTCCTTCATAGGCTATTTTTAGACTTAACCTCTTTAAATAAATCTACCGAGAAAGAACATTTACTAGAGAAAAGGTAAATCTTAGGATTGTGTAGTTTTGAATCATTGTGATAAATAGTGTTAGAGCATAAATTTTGCTCCATTTATCACAATGTAATGTTTCTAGGAGTGACTTTTACAGGGGCTTCAAAAGGCGTTAATATCATGGAATGGGTTAAAAAGTGACAACTGCAAGTACAGTAAAACCCCGCTAATATGACCACCAAAAAGGGGCATAATTCTGGGTGGCAGAGGCAGCTTAATGCAGGACGAAAGTTATGCAGAAAGCTCCTACTGGAGCTTTCTGCATAACTTTCTTCCTGCATTAAGCAACCACCTGCTTTAAACGACATCAGTAGCTGTTTATAAAGTGGTCGCATTAGCGGGGTTTCACTGTACATTGTAAGTCCAACTGTTGCTCTTGTTGGACAGATGGTAACTCAAACCGCTACCTGATGAATAGTTCTATAAGAAATAATGACATCTTGGAAATAATAAATTAGCAGGAGCAGGTTAAAGTACATAATTTATATGACTATTCATTAGTTTATAATGACATCATGAACAGGTTTTTTTCTGATATTTTTGTATTTGGTGAAAATGACATTAGGCAAAGTAAGCTTTATCTATGCACATAATTCTTTATCCCTTTACTCCATAAAATATACACCTTTCTACGACTTTGCAAACAGTGTAGACCCGTAAGCTTGTGATATGATTCTACAGTTTCTGCCATATAGCCAGAATTTGTGTCCATGTGCTATATAAAATTTAATTTACCGGTAGTGAATATAAATGTCATTATTTCTTACATGAATATTCAAGGAGTAAAGGATTAACCCTTTCCCCTCATATAAATGTGTTTTAATGCATCTGCAAACAGAGTAGACCCAGATCAGATGGCTCCTAGAGGAGCCGTCTGATCAGGGTCTTCTCTGTTTGCTAATAGAATTTGAAAGATCTGTTTCTTTGCTTTCTAAAATGTCTACAATGCTCCACCTTCCATATTTATTTATAACTATTATGTTAATGAATATTCAGTAGGTATTGAAATTTGGACTAAATATAGAACAGGGAAAAGATTAAGTCAAATCATACTATAAGAAACTGACACATTCTTCAATGCATGCATATATATACAGTTGAACTTCGATATCTTGAACTCGGATAACAGGGTTACAGATAAGGTTTTGATGCAATTGGGTATTTACTCATTCATTTTTTACAGAATTGGGTATTTGCAATTTTTATTGGGTATTGGCAATTTTCGTAATTGGGTATTATTCATATTCTTAATAGGTATTCTAAATTTTGTTTGCTTTTTGCTATATTTATTTGCTTTCTGTTACTCATTGTTTTGAAAAACAATTGCTTTTTCAACAATTTTAATTGGGTAAATACCCCAATACTCCCCTTATCTGTAACCCTGGGATAACTCAAACTTCGGAATAACTCAACAAAACTTCCAAAACTTGCAATATAGAATTGCTCTAAAATTTATCGCTACAGATATCTAGAAACACATGCGACAACTAAATACAGGTCTAAAGTAATGTAAACAGCATTACTTTAGACCTGTATTAAGCTGTGAACTGGAGAAATTGTTCAGATTGGAAAGCGGATAACTCGAACTTCTGTTATCTCGAACTAGTTTGTATGGTCCTTCAAAGTTCGAGATACCGTGACTATATATACATTTGTATATGAACTGGATAAAGATGAGAGAAAGCTGATTAAATGCTTACTTCCATTGAATGCTGTTCTTTGATTTTTTCTCAATGAGGCCAATGCCTTCTAACACATTTGTTATATCATAGATTCTTCTCTTTTGTCTCACTGCAAGCTGGTCTGCTGCCTGAAATATAAAATACCATGAACTTACAAAACAATGACTGTTACATTACACTATGATTACAGCATGACACATTCAACAAATAATTTAACTCTTTATCCGAAATCATTTATTCTTTCCATGTTAAATATTCATATAAGAAATCACCGCACTGCCATCGTGCTGTCGCCGTGAGGTTGCCACAAGATGACTGTGCGATGTATGTACGATCTCATAAGTATTGCGCAGACAATGAGCGGCAGCCTTGCGGTCATGCGATGACTGTACAGTCGCCATACAATTTATTTGGTTACATGTTCACGAATATCGGTTGTTTTCCACACTATCTTCGCACAGCCTCCATTTGATGCCTGTGCAGATGTCGTACAATGCCTGTAACCACCTGTTTACAGGCTGCGGGATTGCAATTTTTGAAAATATGTATAACTTTTTTATGACAAATTGCAGAGGCTACGGCGCCCGGGAATCCGTAAGAAAATAGTATGGCTACTGTATGCCTCCATACAGAGACCGTGTGGAAATGACCTTCCGCAAAGTCTATGGGCGTTGTAAACTCATCGCAGGGCAAATGTAAACTAGGCATTAACTGATTAGGCAAAGATATTTCATTTGCCTCTGACAGGTGTCAAATAGTTATTGTCTTGAAGAGCCGATTCTAAAGAGTGGTCAAGGCCTAGGGTTTGGTGCAGAAATTACATTTTCAGTACTTGAGTATGCAAGTTTATCTTAAGACTATAAGAAATCTGTCTAGCGTTCAGTTAACTGTAACCATTAGTTTTAAAAGGTTAACAGACGTTTCGCTACCCTGACGGTGACCTTTTCACTATGTACAGTCTGTCATTTCGCAGTCATTTCGCTGCTCTGACCATTTCAATACCTGTATGTTTCGCTACCTCTCTAATTTAATAGGAAAAACAATATTGGTGCAGCGGTGATTAGTGATTTCAAAAAGCCTGGACACGGATGAGACGCCAAGCTACTCGGTCTCTCATCCGGTTCCAGGCTGCTTGCATATGACTCTATGGTCATGATTAACAGACGAAGGATAATGAGGGAATTACTCTTTTAGAGTCACTGTTAATATAAAAAATTTAAAGTTTAAGCTATAAGAAAAATTGAACAGACCAACTCCTATTGTCGCATACCAAATTTATGCGTGCAAGTGTGCAAGCGACATATCACCGTAGAAGTGATATAATAATTTTAATAAAAATAAAATCATAAAATAATTTTTATACTAACATTATTTCGATCGGGATTCAGACTGTTTGTTAAAGTCATAATGATGATAAAAGAAATAATGATGTTAAAACAAAAGAAATGTTATATTGTTGAATATATATGATACACATGTCATTATCTGTGCCTCTGTGATAATTGCTGTGATAATTGTGATAAAAAGTTATCACATGTGCCAATTAATATTGTCCGCCCCGACTCCCGAGATCAAAGGTACCGCCAATAACATTGACATGTATACCGGTATGTGACATTGATTGAATTAACAAATATTGCAAGTGGGGAAAAATACATATGTGTCACAGTAATAGATATTAGCAAAATGCATTTTTGCTTATTTTTCATTGATATAAGGTACATTTTTCTAAAGAGTTCAGACTAAAAAAAGATATGTTGAATCATTGACATGTACAGTGCATAATTACGATCACATGAAAACGCAATCATTACTTATTCACTTTTATTTTAAGGTCTGTTAACCATCTACCTACTATGGAAGCGTAAGAATGCGCAAACTCTCGTCTCTTTAGTTTTTAAAGTTTCACATATTCTCTTAATTTTTACTGAGTGTCAAATTGGATTCGTAAGATACGTAGAATTACTCTGCATCTCACCGGATCCAAGCTGCTTGCATACGAAAGATGATGTTCACTATATCATACGATTCACGATTTTTGGTTTATTTTGAATATAGAAAATTTGCATTTTAATTACGGTTAAATGGAACATGTATGTCTAATTGTTAGTTTTGATATATTTATGTTGAGCATTATTCCGAACAGTTAGCTACTTATCATGTATATGCGAATTAACTCATGAATTTACCTTGGATGTCTCATTCGGATCCAAACTGTTTGCCTATGCTGCTATGCTTGATAGTTAAAATTGGTAAATGCATCTCTTTTCATAGATCTGTTAAACTATTATAGTCCAAATCAATGAAATGTGTCAATAATTATATTTAATTGGGTGGTGAAAGACCAGTGTAGTAAAATGACTTCCCGTAGGAGAGTGAAATGGCTGTAGCTAAATGGTTAAGGTAGCAAAACGCTCAGTAACGAAACGTCCGTAAATCTTTTAAAATCTATGGAACTGTTTCAACAAGTTTTAAAGATCCTAATGGTGAGATTACTTTTAAATTTATGAGTAATTACAGAAATTGGGTCCTGAAATTTGCGAATAACTGCATAAAAACTAAATTAAAAAGTACTGATTTCTGTTAACTGAATGCACTTTCCTTCTCATACTACACCATCACCCAGGCATTCAAACTTTATTCAGGCATTCAATTTCAAATTCTAGCTTTATGCTAGAAATGTAGTCACAGTACACTCTATTTTGGAAAATAAGAATGCTATTTTTCTAAAACCCCAGTAACCATGTGTGTCAATAAATCAAATTTAGCCACCTTACATTTCTAAACTGACAGACCCTAGAAAGTGTCAATACACGTTTTTTCGGGTTTTCGGCAGCTCCATTCAAACGACCGGAAGTCAAAAACACAAAGGTAAACAAACTTGACGTGAATAATATTTTGACAATCGAAATTTCAAAGTATATGAAGTACCGTTTTCAACAAATACTTACAACTTTCAAATCCAAAACGCCATCCTTTGCCTGCTGTAACAGAAACACAAACTTTGTCGTCAACAGTCCCAAACTTTTCTCGTGACGGTTCGTTGACGGCCCTTGGTCCGGGAATTCGAGCTGAATTCCTGGTAAATGCGACATTTTATTATGTCGGTTTGATCGACTATACGTGTAGGGAGTCAAGCTTCATATGCAGAAGCCGTATGACATATATCCGTAATGCATTCACTTGTGTTTCTGAGAAAAATTGATACACTGGGAACGTGAGATTTTCCCTAACTTTCCGACATTTTTTCCGACATTCGAACTGCATTGTGGGAAAATAACTTCAAGCGTGGTTTCTTTTAAGAGTTGGCTCCCTTGACTTGTACATGTATAGTGAAGTAGATCTTCCAAGTAGATTCTATTTAATTGCATTTGCTTAGAAGACTAAAACGGGATTTTAGTATTTAAATATTCTTGGTGCGTTGAAATAGCATCATTATTTGGCATTTTAACTATTGGGCCAACAGATTAGAAAATTGTACAAAAAATGTGATGTATATGATTGTCAGATCAAACCAATTATCCACCTATCATTTCTTTGAATATTTCAAAAGCAAACTTGTGCTCAATCTAAAATATAAACGTGTTTTAAACTTTTTGCAGTCAAATAGACTTTATCATGGACAAAATAGTTATAATCATTAATGAAGTATGAAAGTTAGAACATTGTGGCGATTTTACAAATCACGAAGTAATTAAATATGTAGAGTATTTACTTCGTGTACAAATTAAAGAAACATGCACATCTATCAAATTCCTTTAGCAAACAGAGAAGACTCCTATACAGTAGCCGTCTGATCTGGGTTTATTCTGTTTGCAAATGCGTGAAAAGACGTATATATGAAGGAAACCAGTTTGCATATATTGAATTTGATTGGCATCATTTTTTTTAAAAAGAAATTTGGCACCATCGCAGAAACTAGAAAAGCTAGATATTATATAGTCACTCGTGTCCCGCACAGTAAGGGGTATTAAAGGGGTGCTACTAAAACAAGGGTGCTACTAAACAGAGTCTGGTAGAGTCCGGTAGAGTCTGGTAGAGTCCGGTAGAGTCTGGAGGCCTTTTTAGAAGTTTAAGTGCAATTTAAAGATTATAATGCTGTTATATAGCACTATTTTGTATGTTTGCAGCAGTAGTAATTGACATCCGTAAATAAATGAGCATATAATAGCTTGAAAACTCCCTGTTTTCAAGCTAATTTACGATCATTTTTAATGGATATTAACTACTATAGCTTCAAACATACAAAATAATGTTATATAACAGCATTATAATCTTTAAATTGCACTAAAAAGGCCTCCAGACTATACCGGACTCTACCAGACTCTACCGGACTCTACCAGACTCTGTTTAGTAGCACCGCACCAAAGCGCCATCAAAAGACGTCGCACACTAGCAATGCACCAACGGAATAGAAAATTCATCTATAGGAAAGACTCACAGCTGTATATCGAGGGCTTGGTTCAAAACTATTCTAACTCCTTCACAAAGTGCTTTAAATAACCCCTTACTGTGCGGGACACGAGTGACTATAATATCCTTTGCAAACAGTGTAGACCCAGATGAAAGGGTTCCTAGAGGAGCCCTATCACCAGGAGAGCCCTCGATATAACATCTGTAGACACACCGTTAGTTCGATCATTTATAAGACCAGACAGACACACAATAATCTGTGTACACACTCACAGGAATTATTAACTATTTACTCCATAAATTTATTACGCCTTTCTATGCAATTGCACACAGAGAAGATCCTGTTTGATTATAAATGGTATAATATATATCTAATTACAGTTGAACTTCGATATCTCGAACTCTGATAATTAGAACTCCGAGATAACTCGAAGTAAAAGTTCGGTCCTTCCAAAATGTACAATACAGAAATGTTCTAAAATGTATCACTATGCATATCTAGAGACACATGTGACAGCTTAAATGCACTTCAAAGTAATGGTAAAATTTCCTACAGAAGCCTTCATAATTACTTTAGACCTGCATCAAGCTGTGAATGTGCCAAAGAAACTTGCACATATCACTGGTTCAGAAATTCAAACTTTTCTTACAGGTAATGTAATATAGTCGATCTAATAACAGTTAGAACTTCAATATACGGCCAGAAATTCTCCATTAATGGCACTGCTCAGGTGTGGATTAGCCTTTCATTGATATAAATTATAGGTAGAAAAAACAAGGGGTTTAAAAGGCTGATCTACACCTGGGCATGCCTGCTCTGTAAGCGGCTAAGCACCCATTAATGCGTTTCTTGATCCCAGATTTTTGTTTGTATCTGGGTAAGCTTTTGAGTGTTTTTAGCATGTTTCATTGTATTCTGTAATGTATGTAAATAGTTTGGGAATGCACGCATATACATGTATACTTTTGTTTAAGAGGATTTGATTGCAACCAGTTTCATAATGTTTAAAGTATTTTGAACTATGCTGCAGTTATTTCGGTTTAATATTAAATACTAATGATTAAAATGTATAAATTTAGAGAAGAAGTCGGCAAACAGTGTAGATCCTGTTGAGATGGGTGTTTTGAAATATATCGTACTTTGTGAAGACAAACTGTGTGGATGCAGAACAGATCGTCATAAAATGTGCAACTGATCTGACTCTGCACTGTATGCTATTAAACGTATCTTTCCTTTAAGCTATGCATTTTTGAACATGACATAATTATAGTGTTGTATACTGTAGAATATATCTTAAGCGACCATTCATTTATTGAACATAAGAGTTTTTAAAAGCAGGTGGTTGCTTAATGCAGGGTAAACGTAATGCAGAAATCTCCTATAGGAGATTTCTGCATTACTTTTGACCTGCATTAAGCTACTACATACTTTATAGGCCCATAATTATACCTCTTTTTGATGATCGCTTAAGACAGGTTCTACTGTATGTTAGATAATGATGAGAATTGTAAAAGTTTAACCCTTTCGGCGCCAACTTTCTAATTGTCGTCTACAATCCAAATAAGGAAATGAGATAAATAAATGCAATTTTCAAAAGAATAAAGCACATAAAGATATAGAGAATGAGACAAAAAGTGAAGTCCCTGATCAGACGCCGCCTTGAAAAGGCGGCGTCTGATCTGGGACTGCACTATTTGTCGTGGTGCATTTATGCTACTTCGGCGGTGAAGGGGTTAAGTCAAGTATAATATTGTGTTTGTCTGTCTGTCTGACTATCTTTGTTTCCAGTTTTCAGTGTTTGGACCGGGTGTCTGTATTAGTTCCAATCCATACAGCAAATAGGAGTGTCAAGCGTCCTGTACAAGTGCACCAACGTTTTGAGATTGACTCCCTCGCACAGATGCCAGGCGCGTGACAGATTTCTTTCGCGTTGTACAGTAAAACCTCTCTACAACGGCCATTAAATTGTGTTAATTAGTTGGTAATTAAGGCAGATGACTGCTTAAAGCAAGGTGAAAGTAAATCAGAACGCTCCTATAGGAGCGTTCTGTTTTACTTTCACCTTTCTTTAAGCAGCCACCTGCTTTTAACACAAATACTTTATGTAATTTAGTGGCCGTTATGGAGAGGTTTTACTGTATCTAATACTATGCTACATAGTATTATACTATAGGGAAAAAATTAAAACTTTTTTCTGTCAAAGTACGATTTCTAAACGTATTTGAAGATATTTGTTAGTAATGTAGTATTTATGAAACTGTCACGCGTCTGACACCTGTGCTCCCTCGTGTATCCGTAGACCACTACCATAGGCAGTCCAACGTGCATTATTCAAGTTTTCATCGACATTCGCTCTTTGGTTACTTTGCGAGCGCATAGTACACATGTATACTGTTATTCCTTATAGACACAAACTGTATGACTTGTGTCGCGGAAGGAATTTTCCGACCATTTACAAAATATATTAAGCAGCACTCAAACTTGTTTATCACTTAGGACCATTATTTTTCATACTCCATAAATATTTATGTAAGAGATAATGACCTCTTGAATATTTTATTGTTTATTTACATACGCATTTTTTTGGCCCTTATAAAACTGTATAATCAGATCTATACTATGCATTAAGCAAACAGTGCAGACCCTGATCAGACGGTTCCTGCGGAAGCCGTCTGATATGGGTCTACTCTGTTTGCAAAGGTGGAAAAAGGCATACTTGTGGAGTAAAGGTTTATGTTGGTCTTCCAAAATTTTATCCACAAGTGTTAACTCGTTACAAGTGTCGCATTTCTTTGCATACAATTCCAATCTCGACAGCTCAAGACTCCATTCGTCCATGTCCCGAACCTTTTTGACTGAGTGTGTTCATTCTCAAGTACATGTATCTGATTGGTCTGAATTTGAGCAAGCTAAATATCTGACACATCAGATACTTGAAAATGAACTCAGATTCAGATTCAGAAGCTTTATAACACAGGAGCCAGTATCCTTGCCAACGTCACAATATAATCATCCTTATAACATTTGATTTCGTATTTGATTTGGCCTCAGACAAGTATTTTACAAAAGAGTCGTTTGTAGCTACATATCACGGGATATTTAGAATGTCCGAACTGGTGCAGTAAGAATCAGAATTAGAACGGGAAAACAGAGGTCCATATAAGATGTCCTGGAAATTTCAGAGACGCTTTTCAGTGTCTCCAACCCGCACCTCCTCTCCACCCAGGGGTTAAAAACTTAAAATGGGTACATGTGAGGATCACTAGCCGGTATTGTGGCTGCATGATTGCGCCATATGTTAGCAGTGCTCAATATTGTAGGCGAATGACTCAATGACCAAGGGAGTAAATGTACAGTCGACTGAGCGGTCTTTCGGACTGAAAGTAGACTATAACTAGGTACTTTTACTCTTTTTTTAACCCTTTCGCTGCCAATGCCGGATCTGTGATTACCTATGCAAACAGTTTGGATCCAGATGAGACGCCGAGTAACTCGGCGTCTCATCAGGATCCAAACTGTTTGCTACTGTTACTATGTTTTTGAATAAAAAAAGAAGACAATCAAAAGAATAAAAATTTGTAGCAGACGACAAAGTTAGCAGACGACAGAGTTAGGCAGCGAAAGGGTTAAATAATTTTTTTAACATAAACAACTCCTTTACTTTCTCCACCAAACCCTATGTTGTGACCACTGTTTAGAATCGTCTCTCCGAGATGATTCTAAGCAGTGGTCACAACATAGGGTTTGGTGGAAAAATAATGATTTTATAGTATCTGAATACGCACCTTTATCAGTTGCTCTATCAGGAAAGAATAACCATGCTAGACGTGCAGAGATGCATAGACACCGGATTGGTCCACTCCTACATGTTTAGGTATAATATACAGTCACCAAGTACAGCATGTATCTGTTCCAGTGTTAATCTTTCACAAATGTAATGCAACCACTATCTGTCTTAACTTTTACTCATTGAAATTTTTGTCAATAATAATGACATTAGATTTCTAGCTGGACTAATTATTACAATAACACATGGACATATGAATTTTTGGTAATGGCAGAAACTGCAGAATCATGTCTATATTATATCATAAGCAAACAAAGCAGACCCTGATCAGACGGCTCCAATAGGAGCCGTCTGATCTGGGTCTACTCTTTTTCAAAACGCAGAAAAGAGTATTTATGGAGTAAATGGTTAATGGCAATACATTAGGCCCGTGCGTGTTTCATAGAGCACTTACATTTATGACATATTGAGGTTCCATTGACTAACACCAATAAAGACCAGTCTACAGTTGAGATGTTAGTTGCATCATCAACATCAAATATTTACGGCTCCACACATGTTCCAGCGTCCATATCACGCGTCTTGGCTTTGCCATGGTCTTTACCATTTGCCAAAACAACGACAACAGTTGCATATACGTTTGAATGTTTCAATGCGGGACACACTGTGTGACCCAGATCAGATGGCTCTAAGAGGAGCACTCTGGTCAGGTTCTTCATACCGTTTGTCATTAAAAGTCATCTAACAAGTTAACCCTTTTACCGCCAATGTCGTAAAAATGCTCCCGACAAATAGTGCAGTCCCATATCAAGGCGGCGTCTGATCAGGGACTTCACTTTTTGTCTCAAACTTTATTTCTATATCCGTGCTTTATTCCTTTGAAATTTGCATTTATTTATCTCATTTCCTTATTTTACCTAATGATTTAACAAAACTGGTTTGCAGATGACAATTAGAAATTTGGCGCCGAAGAGTTTAATCCTTTCATACCTAGTGGACTCTATAGTTAATTACTGATGAACTATTCCACTCTAAACAATTCAGGTTTGAAAGGGTTAACGTGAAAAGGCGAGGGCCAGCACATCATAGTTACTTCGATAAATCTTATGAATGACAATATTACCTGACATGTCAGTACTGGCAATAACATTCCTAGTGCAAGAACAGGACAGCGTGGTTTGTGAATTTCACTAGCACATTCTCAGACATAAATATAAATATTCGCAAGCACGTATCCTTTGTTCCCCTTCTGTAGGAGTTGGGAACAAAGCAATCCCAATTACGTACATATGTATGTTTGAGTTTAATACCTGCGAATGTATTGGTGATTTCAAAACTTGTATAATTTGAAACAAAATACTTTCCCAACAAGAGTGCCAGTGGGCACAATATATGCCCGTCGAGGACATGTTTAACATAAACTGAGGTTAATGTGTTTGCTGAACGCAAATGCTAAACACAAATTCTAAGTCCAATTGTGCGACCAAGTTTCAAGGCTTTATCTCAAAGGGTTGTAAATAGGCGTACTTTAACAAAAAACCTTAACCAAAAATTCTAAATTAAAAGGGATATAATTCTGTCTAAATGCTTGACAGGGTTATTTACTCTTGTCTACAGATGAAGCTTCTGATGGTGAACAAGGGTTCCAAGTTTAAAAGCTTTATCTCAAAGGGTTATGTAAATAAATAGACTTTAACAAAACCCTTTACCAAAACTTCTAAGTTAAAAAGGTCCATAATTATGTCAAAATGATCGACAGAGTTATATACTTTTGCCGACATGTGAAGGTTGTGATGGACAACACGTGTTCCAAGTTTCAAAGCTTTATCTCAAAGGGTTATGTAAATAAGTGGACTTTAACAAAAAACGTAACCAAAAATTCTCAGTTGAAAAGGGCCACAAATCTGTCAAAATGCTTGGCAGAGTTATGTACTTTTCCATACAGATGGAGGTTGTGATGGTGAACAAGTGTTCCAAGCTCAAAGCTTTATCTCAAAGGGTTATGAAAATAAAAGGACTTACAAAAATGTGTTCCACATAAATTCAGTCAACATTTTTGCTTAACGCAAATGCTAAACGCAAATTCTAAGTCCAATTGTGCGACCTTGACCTTGGATAAACGTACCGGGAAACATCCATGCTACTGTAGCATGTCCAGATAAACAGTGTGGTGAAATTTGAGAAGGATCCACCAAGCAGAACTTGAGTTAGAGATGTTACAGACTGACAGGTTAACATTTAAGTCCAATTAAGTGACATTGACCTTGGATATACGTACCGGGTACCTGGGTATGCTACTGTAGCATGTGCAGATAAACATTGTGGTTAAATTTGGGAAGGATCCACCAAGCGGAACTTGATTTAGAGATATTACAGACAGACAGACGGACAGACAGACGGACGGACAGACAGCGCCATTCCATAATACGTCCCGTTTTTTCAAACGGGCGTATAAAAAGGAAATTGATCCAGCTATCTGTATACTTGCACTAGTTAACCATTTACCTGTAGAATATTCATGTAAGAAATAATGACATCATGAATATTTATTAGCTTAATTTTTATCATGACATATATATACACAGGATATTTTGGTATTGGCAGAAGCTGTAATCTCAGGTCTATCATAATTTCGTAAGCAAACAGAGCAGACCCTGATCCTACATGAGCCGTCTGATCTGGGTCTTTTCTGTTTGCAAAGGCACAAAAGTCATTCATACGAAGGAAAGAGTTAACCCATTCTCTCCTACTGACACTTTTTGTACATCTGTAAAACTCATGTTGAGAAACCATTGTGATAAATAGAGTATTAGCAAATGCTCTATTTATCACAATGGTTTAACAAGAGTACCGCATACGGTACATAATACGCCCACTTGCAAACTTTCTCTGATTCAACATGCCTTATGGCCATCCTCATATTTGCATAGATTTGCATTATTTTTTTAAGTGAAAAGGCCATAACTCCAAAACAACAAATCAAATGATCCTCAGAATCGACTTAGCTTCAGGTCTTGATGCATTAAACATGTGTATGAAGTTTCATTAATATCTGTCAAACAGTTTTGCCAGAAAACAGCGGAAAAACTTTTTGCATATATTTGCATTTTTTTAAATAAAAGGGCAATAACTCTGAAACGAAAAATCAAATAAACCTAAAAATCGACTCAGCATCAGATCTTGATGCATTTAACATTTGTGTGAAGTTTCATTAATATCTCTCAAATAGTTTTTTCCAGAAAACGGCGGACAAACTATTTGCATTATTTTTTAAGGACAAGGGCCATAACTGTGAAACAAAAAATCAAATGATCCTCAGAATCAATTCAGTTTCAGATCTTGATGCATTAAATATTTGTGTGAAGTTTCATTAATATCTCTCAAATAGTTTTCCCAGAAAACAGCGGACAAACTATCTGCATGTATTTGCATTATTTTTTAAGTAAAAGGGCCATAACTCCGAAATGACAAATCAAATGAACCTCAGAATCGACTCAGCTTCAGACCTTGATGCATTAAACATTTGTTTGAAGTTTCATTAATATCTCTCAAAAAGTTTTCCCAGAAAACAGCGGACAAACTATTTGCATGTATTTGCATTATTTTTTTTAGTAAAAGGGCCATACCTCCAAAACGACAAATCAAATGAAGCTCAGAATCGACCCAGCTTCAGATCTTCATGCATTAAACATTTGTGTGAAGTTTCATTAATATATCTCAAAAAGTTTTCCCAGAAAACAGCGGACAAACTATTAGCATATTTTTTAAGGACAAGGGACATAACTCTGAAATGAAAAATCAAATGAACCTCAGAATCAATTCAGCTTCAGATCTTAATGCATTTAACATTTGTGTGAAGTTTCATTAATATCTGTCAAATAATTTCCCAGAAAACAGCGGACAACCAAAATGTTGACGGACGAACGAACGAACGAACGGACGGACGGACAGAGCCACGACAATATACGACCACCTTTATTAGGTGGGCGTATAAAAACTATACAATTCTAAAGTTGTCCTTTTCTATGGTGAATGCTTCTTTGCGGTAGATTAATTCAAAGAGGTTGAGTGTAAAAATAGACTTAACTACTTACATCCACAGGCGTTCAGCTCATAAAATATGTCTAAAATAAGTTAAAATGTCTCTAAATTGACGTTTTGTAATATTTGGAGCCTGAAAAATAAAGTTCGGGGCGTTTTGAGACAAAGCTGAAATTTTCGTATATTCTGAAGGTATTTGGCCCTCGTACTCGTTAAAATGTAGACAAAGTATGGGATATTTGGTACCAGATTATGTAGATAAAACATTTTTCTTTCTATATAATCTTTGTTTTGTGGGAAAATTCCCCTCCGATCGAAAATGATTGCAGTTGAAGCGGAGCACCCGTGTATCGGATGGCCCGAGAACTATTTGCCTTTCTCTTACATAGAATATACGAAATTTCAGCTTTGTCTCAAAACGCCCCAAACTTTATTTTTTCGGCTCCAAATGTCACAAAATGTCAATTTGGAGACATTTTAACCCTTCGCTTACTGAATTTTAAAATATATTTCTCCTTCTTTACCCATGCCCTGTTGTAAAATTACATATATCTTCACTGTATACACGTAGTTTACTGTGCAATCACTGCTGTGGAGTGCACTGGTTGCACACTCAATTTGTAAATAGTGCAGACCCTGATGAGCTCATCTGGGTCTCCACTATTTACAGGTAGGTATATTGACGTGAATACCAAGCGAAGGGTTAACTTATTTTAAACATATTTCATGAGCCAAACGCCTGTGCTTACACCCCAATAATTGTCGTCTGTAAACCGTTCTTTCACCGGCTAGAGTTCTCATTTATTCTGATATTTCTCTTCGAAATTACAACCAGAGCGTCAGGTAGTTTGGATCCTGATGAGACCAAGATTTGTTCATCGTATCATCTGGGCCCAACTTGTATCCAATAAATAGATGGTCGCGTAACTCATTCTCTCCTAGACTATTTTTAGACCCGACCTCTTTGAATAAATCTACCGAAAAGGAGCATTTACTAGAGAAAGGGAAAGTTTTAGAATTGTGTAGCCGTGAAACCATTGTGATAAATAGAGCATTTGCTCCTATGGAGCAAATGCTCTATTTATCACAGTGGTTTCAAGAAGTGACGTTTACACAGGCGCAATAAGGCATTAATAGGAGAGAATGCGTTAAAGACAGGTTCTACTGTAATTAATTATTTCGCCACCATAAGTGAATCGGTGACAATCGTTGCAATCATTTTGAATCCAGATAAGACATCGAGTAACACGTACTCTAAGTATGTTTTTGTTAAGATATTAAAAAATAAATAAATAATGACATCATGAATATTAATTTGATGGATTTTTATTTTTTTTCTATAATGTCACAAGAACACATAATTATTTGGTAATGTCAGAAATTGTAGAATCGGATCTATATCATTCCATGAGCTAACAGAGCAGATATCGACCCTGATAAGACGGCTCCTGCAGAAGCCATGTGATCTGGGTCTACCCTGTTTGTAAATGCTTGCAAAGGCGTTTATATGATGGAAAGGGTTAAAACTTGAAACAGGCGATAATAAAATGTATGGTGGCGATAGGGTCATCTGGAATATCAAAAGTTTGGCATTTAAGAACTAACACAAACTGTTTAACAGCTAAAAGAACACTTTATTTATATTTGTGTTAGACAGTAATGCATTATTGATTCGTCCTTTCCCTGTTCCATGTTTACTCCAAATTTCAATACATACTGAATATTCATGAACAAACTATTTATAATGAAATATGGAAAATGGAACATTGTATCCATTTTAAAAAGTAAAGAAACAGATCTTTCAAAATTCAATTAGCAAACAGAGCAGACCCTTATCAGACGGCTCCTATAGGAGCCGTCTGATCTGGGTCTACTCTGTTTGCAAATACGTGAAAACACGTTTATATGAAGGAAAGGATAAACATCCGCCTCATAAGGCACGTAGATACCAATTAACAATTGACTCCATAATATTATAGCCACTTTTAAGACAATTTTGCAAACAGAGTAGACCTAGATCAGATGGTCTATGACGGAGTCGTCTGATCAGGGTTTGTTTGCTCATAGAAAATCTCTTATCTGAACCTATAGTTTTTGACATAGTTATGTATTGATTTATTTTAGAATAACAATGTTCATATTTGATAAGAGTCTGTCATGACTATGTATGGAATAAAGTGCTGTCCTTCCTTCACGAGTTACCCACCTCTGGTAACTAAGCAGTAGTAAGCGCCTAATCTTGTATTCTAAACTCTAGTAACTAAGCAGTAGTGAGTGTGGTATATTGTATTCCAAATTCTAGTAACTAAGCAGTAGTGAGTGTGGTATCTTGTATTCTAAACTCAAGTAACTAAGCAGTAGTAAGTGTGGTATCTTGTATTCCAAACTCTAGCAACTAAGCAGTAGTGAGTGTGGTATCTTGTATTATAAACTGTAGTAACTAAGCAGTAGTGAGTGTGGTATCTTGTATTCCAAACTCTAGTAACTAAGCAGTAGTGAGTGTGGTATCTTGTATTCCAAACTCTAGTAACTAAGCAGTAGTGAGTGTGGTATATTGTATTCCAAATTCTAGTAACTAAGCAGTAGTGAGTGTGGTATATTGTATTCCAAACTCTAGTAACTAAGCAGTAGTGAGTGTGGTATCTTGTATTCTAAACTCTAGTAACCAAGCAGTTGTGAGTGTGGTATCTTGTATTCCAAACTCTAGCAACTAAGCAGTAGTGAGTGTGGTATCTTGTATTCCAAACTCTAGTAACTAAGCAGTAGTGAGTGTGGTATATTGTATTCCAAATTCTAGTAACTAAGCAGTAGTGAGTGTGGTATATTGTATTCCAAACTCTAGTAACTAAGCAGTAGTGAGTGTGGTATCTTGTATTCTAAACTCTAGTAACCAAGCAGTTGTAAGTGTGGTGTCTTGTATTCTAAACTCTAGTAACTAAGCAGTAGTGAGTGTGGTATCTTGTATTCCACACTCTAGTAACTAAGCAGTAGTAAGTGTGGTATCTTGTATTCTAAAAATGGCTTTAATTGTTTTTAAAAACGACAATTTATAACCAAATTCTAATAATCTGATATTTCATCGAATGTTCATATACTCTAAACACTAGTAACTAAGTAGTAAGTGTGGCATCTTGTATTCTAAAATTGCCTTTAAAATGTTTAAAACGACACTTCACCACTAAATTCTAGTAATTTGATACTTTTTAATCAATGTTCAGCATGAGGATTCAATACAACTTCAGACTAACATAAAGGGAAAAAACAAACAAGTCTCGAAACACTTCCCTAAAACACCTCAAATTAGAACAGCATACAGAAAATACAAAACAAATATCACATAGAAAAAACTTACAGCATGTGCAATTAATAGCTCTTTCCAATGACTATCACAAACACGTATCTTGACCATGGTAAACATTGATTTTTGTCGGACATCTGTATCCAACAATCAGCACTCACAAACACACGCACGCACGCCCACACACACGCACGCACGGCGCGCATGCACACACATACGTACACACACACATGCATATCATATCAACTGGCTGATCTCTATTTATTATGTAGATAGCCGTTTCCATTGTGCTGGTAAGACAAGATATACAGTTTATTATGAGATTGCAAATACAATTACAAACTATAAATATAATTTTTGTCAAAATAATCCAATACACATAGTACGTATGGGAAGTACACGTTTGTTAGGCATTTTACAATTTACACGCAAGAAATCGTGATTTCATGAATGCATATATTAATTATCTGACTTTTTGAAATGGCATTTTGAACAAGTGAATTTGAAAAAGTGAAAATGGTACAAACTGTATATTCAGAACTATATTATATAATTTGGGAGCCGTTTGATCTGGATCTACTCTGTTTGCACTGTTTGCAAATACGTCAAAAGGCGTCTCTGTCAGGTAAAGGTTTAAGCCCCAGTTTCTTCACAAAAAACCCTATGATTTGTTTAGATGAAATCAAGGAGTTTTTCAGAGTAGCGTACTTCAAGTACTAAATCACCATTTCTCCACCAAAAAGAAATAAAGAATTCTTTAACCCTTTCCTCCATAAATACGCCATTCTACGCCTCTGTAAAAGTCACTTTATGAAGCCATTGTGATAAATAGAGCATTTGCTCTTATAGTTTAAAAACTTCATAATTCTAAACGTTTCCTTTTCTCTAGTAATTGCTCCTTTTCGGTAGATTCATTCAAAGAGGTTGTGTCTAAAAAATTAAAAATAGCCTATGGAGGAAAAGGTTCAACTGTTTAAATCTACGCCGCCTATCCGGACATCTGTATCTCATCTTAATCTCATTTGGATTCTTGAAAAGGCTGTTAACAAATGTCAGCCAAGCCACGTTGAACCGCTATCATGCTTAGCGTGGCCTCACTCACATTTGTAAACAGCTAATTGGACCCAGATGAGACGCCGAGAAACTCCAATCCAATCTGTTTGACACTCGGTCAACAGTAAGTAAAAATGTAACAGATCGGATATTTGGTGGATATTTTTCCAGCAGTTAACACGATAAGGGCTAATGTGATGTCATATTTCAGAGCAATAGGTACAGGTACGTAATCAGTAAACCCCCTCTAATGCGACCACCCAAAAGGGGCATAATTCGCAGTGACAAAGGCAGGTGGTGGCTTAATGCAGGACGGAAGTTATGCAGAAAGCTCATATAGGAGCTTTCTGCATAACTTTCGTCCTGCATTAAGCAACCTTTCACCGCCAATGTCGCATAAATGCACCACGACAAACAGTGCAGTCCTTCACTTTTTGTCTCATTCTCTATTTCTATATCTGTGCTTTATTCCTTTGAAATTTGTATTTATTTATCTCATTTCCATATTTTACCGAATGATTTAACAAAAAATGGATTGCAGACGACAATTAGAACTTTGGCGCCGAAAGGGTTAAAACAAATACAAATAATGGGGACATCTTACGAGATTCTTTACTCCATAAATACGTCTTTCTACGCCTTTTGCAAACAGAGTCGAGACAGATCAGACGGCTCCTTTAGGAACTGTCTGAACAGGGTGTGCTCGGTTTGCTTATAAAATAATATAGATATGATTCTACAATGTGTGCCTTTGCCAAAAATTAATTCACGTGTCCATGTGCTATTATAATAAATTAATCTAATTAATATTCATGGCGTCATTATTTCTTCCACGAATATTTATGGAGGAAAGGGTTACCATCATTTATAAGATGAAACCCAAATGTATTGTAACTGTTTAAACTTTACACTGATATTTTCTCTAAAAGCAAACCTTTACTTTCTTTTCAACGGTCTCCTCACCCTTCAAAGTGATATGTATATATACAGTAAAACTCCTATAATGCGACAACCTAAAAGAGGTATAATTCTGGGTGGTAAAGGCAGGTGGTAGCTTAATGAATGACAAAAGTAATTCAGAAAGCTCATAGAGCAACCACCTGCTTATAACGACACACATGTTTATTCATTAAGTGGTCGCATTGGAGGGGTTCTACTGTACATGTATCGCGAAAAATGGGCACAACCCAAACTCAAAATATTAACGGAGCATACTATACTATAAATAGACAGAGATAATTCTGAACACGCGAAATAATCGAACGATTCACAATAGGGTTGTGATAAAACATTTGAATATAAAAGAACCTGGGTCCATGCTTATAAAACTTTTAGTTGAGTCAGAGATCGTTCTCAAGTTTTTGATTGGTCAGATTTGAGCCAAAGGCTCAAATCTGACCAATCAAAAGCTTGAGAACTCAAATCTGACCAATCAAAAGCTTGATAACAAAGGCATCTGTATAACAGGTGGTAGCTTAACCCTTTCCCCCATATAAACGTGCTTTCACACATCTGCTTTGTTTGCTAATTGATTTTGATAGATTTGTTTGATAGAATGGCTACAATGTTCCACCTTCCATATTTCATTATAACTATTTTGTTAATGAATATTCAGTAGGTATTGAAATTTGGAATAAATATAGAACAGGGAAAAGGTTAATGCGGGTCAAAAGTAATGCAACAAGAGTCCCATAGGACCTATTTGGCTTTACTTTTGTCCTGCATGAAGTAACCAAACACTCAATAAAAGACCAATAGCATAAAAAAGTATTCTACTGTACACGATTACATTTTTGGTCTGAATTTCTCAAAACATCATACAGCAGCAATCTGCCAATGCCGTTATTGGTTATCGACTTAGCCTGGCTCCATGCTTATAAAGCTTTTCGTTGAGTCTGAGTACGTTCTCAAGCTTTTGATTGGTCAGATTTGAGCCTCTGGCTCAAATCTGACCAATCAAAAGCTTGAGAACTCAAATCTGACCAATCAAAAGCTTGAGAACGAAACTCAGACTCAACTAAAAGTTTTATAAGCATGGACCCAGGTCATGTTTATAAAACAAAACATTATCGCTGTTATATTATAGTATATGCACAATGCATGCTTTTGTATACATTTTGTACACACTTTTGAGTTTCTGTACTTAGTTTGTAGTCCATTCTTACATCCTGGCATTCACAGGAACCATGTAATCTTGAGTACTGTCAGCAGAGGCGACAGACTGTCTGAACGGGTATTCCGGGACCTGAAACGACAACTGGTCGCTCTGTTCACTTGTCCTGGGATTTCGCGATAATTTCGGGCTCATACGGTCTTCGTCTGGTTCAAATCCCAGATTTTGCCTGCGATATAACTCGTTATCAAAGGATGCTGACATAGCTTGAGTATGGTATGTAACCGACGGTTGTAGATACTGATCAGACATCTGTCGCGGAAGCTGGGTCTGGTAGTCGTTTTCGGCAGATGGCATTTCATGCAGTGCTGCCATATATGTATGACTGGCTTCTCGTTTCATTTGGGCAGGAGAAGGTTGCAGAGTAACGTATACATTTGCACTTTTCTGTAATAAGGAAAAGAAAATGCATATGACTCATATACATGTGTACTAACTAATTCGGTTATTTCCTTAACGTGTGTTGAGTGACGCGCCATACTGATATAGACTCATTTACACAACCCTAACATACAGCCGATCACCAAGTTTAGTATCAATATCCAAAAAATCCCCAACATAACCCATTCTCTCCTACTGAGTACTGACGCCTTTTTGCGCCTCTGTAAAACTCATTTATTGAAACCATTGTAATAAATATAGCGTTTTCTCCATAGGGGCAAATGCTCTATTTATCACAATGGTTTCAAAATCAAACAATTCTAAAAATTTGTCGTTTCTACCTTTAATGCTCCTTTTCGGTAGAATAATTCAAAGCGGTTGGATTTGTAATAGTCAATGGGGGAATGAGTTAACTATTTCAGTGCGGTAAACGCTCATTAATTTCATTTGCAAACAGTGTAGATCTTGATGATAGGGCTTCTAGAGGAACTTCTCATCAGGATCTGTTCTGTTTTGTCACGTTACATTTTTCGTTTAAAACACCCTGAATAATCACAGCAAACTTGATCTGTTTGAATTTTGGAATAGTCCATTCGAAAATTCAGTGTTGAAAGGATTAATCCCAACTATGCTAATTAAACTATTTAAAGTTTACACATGACACCTTAATGCAGGGGTAAAGTAATGCCGAAAGCTCCTGCTGGAGCTTTCAGCATTACTTTACACCTGCATTAAGCTGTAAACTCGAACTTATTTGTATAGTCCCCTGGAGTTCGAGATACCGAAGTTCACCTGTATTTGATAATGAAGATTCGCCAATACATTAATAGTGTTTATTCGAGTCTCGTGTCAGTTTCTTAACCGTCGGACATAAGTTGAAAGAGGATTATTTTGTATCATAGGGGAATTTTTCGATATTAAATATAAGTTCAAACTGAAATCTTTTTAAGACTAGTTGAACATAACCATGTGTTATGTAATTGAAAATATGCGTGTATTGTAGGTCTGCCATTTTAGCTACCCCCTGTTTCTACAGACACGTATTAATAACGATTGGCCCCTATGAAGGTTTTCCCACTATAGTTAAGAAAAAGAAGCTGAGATGGTATAGCCCAGTCTCCCGCTCAACATGCCTCGCCAAGACAATTCTCCGGGGGAACTGTTAATGGAACAAGAAGGCAAGGAAGGCAAAGGAAGGTAAGAGAAGATAGTATACAAGAATAAGCATGTTTGAGCTTTGCAACAACCTAAAAAGCTGTGGAAAGAGATTGTCAAGATGGCAAGTAGTATTTGCATGGATACGGTGGAAAAAACAATATACATGTACATGTATTCCTTTATGGCATACAAGTGAATCCATGTACATGTATACGGTGTCTCCATAGTGTATGCATATTTTGTTTTGTGTTCAATAATTTTATTTTCCCCGTAATAGGTGTATGCAGGTCGGGGAATAATCCTGCTCTACACCTTACACTTTTTGCATAGTATTACAGACAATAGTATTCTTTCGTGTAATATTATCAATGCAAGGTGTATATGTATTATAATATAATAATATATGCCTTAATACCATTGATTGAACACCTTTTTTCTAGAAAAGAGAAAGAACATTAAAAAAATGGAGAAAGACATGCTTTAATACGGTTAACCGAAATTTACCGAAATGTAACATGTGATGAGAAATGTTTATAAGTTAGATTGAAGTCGTGGAGTCTCTTTTTATATCTCATGAATTTTCATATATTATGTTGATCAGTTCATATTCATGTTCAAATTTATCAACTGTTCCTTTAGTATTTGCTATGAATCTACTAGTGTCTATCTTAAATTTGAGGTACCTTTTAAATGATATTAGGTTCATATCCTGTTTAAGTAGTCTGGTTCTATATGTATACATGTATTGCTTAAGACACATCGCTAAGATGTTAATTTTATCATAGTCTGCCCCGAAAAGGACAGACGTTTCATTGAAACATACATTTTTTCCTCCTTTCGAAATTCAATTATTTCCTCAACATGTTTAATGAAAGATTTTGTTTTAAAGCATTTATAAAACATTTATAAAATATATGAGAGATTGTTTCATCGTCGTTATTGCAAAAGCTGCACAAACGAGTATCTTTCAACTTTAAAGGGAATGTCCCTACATTTGACGCGTTTCATAAACACTTAAAATATACAAAACTCATTTATTTATATGCTGAAAAGTAGTATATCGCAAAAGCCCCATCCGATTACCGTTTATAATGACAAAACATCCATGTTTTTGATATCGCCGATCCCGGTTTTACTACCCGAAGTTTCAGTTTGATTCGGGTTGGGTTTTAGTTTCGTAACTGTTCGCCATATTCGCGATTCTCCGACCACTTCCGAGAAAGCTATTACGTAAACAATGGTGGGATCGGGTGATTATCGGCAAAACGCGGAAGAATTTAACGGAAAAGGCCGATAATATTGTGTTGTAGAACAAAAATTATCAGTATTGATGAAATCGGTTTATTTGTATCACAGTGGCACTTTTCGATATAAGTTCAAATTGGGAACCTTCATAATAATGATAAAGCATAACAAATACCAAGTTTTATGATATTATTGAAAATATGCGATCATTGTAGGGAATGTATGTAGATATTTGTTTAATGGTAAAATCCGGTGTAAAATCCTTACTTGTAACCATTGCAATGTGGTGTCGCGCGTTATTTTAAACGGTAAGTTGTAAAATTGACTCCATTGTTTACCTGTAAAGCTATATTGGGCGTCCCATTTTAATTTACTTGTGGGTTCATATGCACTTTTGTTTAGATTATCGTAGAAGATTCTACTTCCAGATCTTGATGTAATGATTGGATCTATCAAATGAAGAATACGTGGTGTGGTTATTTCAATCGTTTGCTGGTCGCTTCCAGTAAAACTTCTCATACTTAGAGATATAACTCTTGTGATTCATAAACTGTGTAGGGGGTTAACTTTAATATTGTATAGTGTTTCAAAATCTTGATGTGATAGTTGCTTGCCTTTCAAATAAAGATCATTTATAAATCGAACACCTTTATCAGACCATCTTTTCATAAAGAAACTCCCCCCCCCCCAATCAGAAGTTTGTGATTGTTAAAGAGAGGACATTTTAGTTGTTCTGTATAATTACTTACAGTTATTGTCGAAATAAATTGTGAGTATGATATTAAGACGTCTCGCCAAAACATGTTTTTCGTTTTTTCAGCTGCTATGTATAGGTTAGACCATGGTTGAGCGCGACTAAACGATATAGTTCTCGGGGGCGTAGTCGCGATCAACCGTTGGGTAACCTATTTAGCACTGGCTTGGGCTCGAGGGAAAACAAGAAATAAACGTCATCAATTTGACGTCATCGAACGCGTGCTGATTTCCCGTCCTTTCTTTTCGCACAAGATTGAAAATCATTGTGCCTGAATCCATTATTTTGGATGATAAAGCTGGAAATTTAAATGCAAGATATTAAAACTGTGTTCAGATCTACTCAATAATAATTTTATTTCAATATGTTGCATTTGAAATAAAAGTTGATGTTGAATAGTGAATTAATTTAGCGCTCTGCATCTAGATCCTTTTTTTGCAGCAGATTTATAATTTTCTTTAGTTTGTGGATAAAGAATGTTTTCAACTTTTCACTCATTAAAACTTGAAAATTTGTGTAATTTCTGTTCTCAATGTCCTCAAATTTTTTGATTATTCATTGTTTACAGTAAAACTTCTACAACTAGATCTAGATCTTCCAATAAAAGAATACACTATGTGTGGTGGATCTACCGCTTTTAAAAGGCAACTTGAATGCGGGATAAAAGTAATACAGAAAGCTCAAAATAGGAGCTTTCCGCATAACTTTAGATGCATTTAAACTGTCACCTGTATAAAAGTGCAAATACTTTTCGTTTAAATTAGGTCGTTTAACCTAAGTTTTAGATCTACTCCAGCTGATCAAGGCTACGATGCATTGGGGGAAATATCACGCGAGAGCGTAGGATGTGATGTCATGAAATGCATTATGGTGATTGGTCGACAGGAACCATTGACTAAATAAACAGTTTGTTAGTTAGTCCATGGTTTTTTCAAAAAGCGTCGAACTAAACGATATAGTCGACACTTTTTGAGGCATCTGATTGGCCGAGAGCTCCAAGCCATGTGCTAATTCTGGATAATGTTTCCCACCTGTTATCAATCTATTTCTGTTTACAATATGGTCTATTAAAGTTGTCCATTGTGCATTTGATGTTATTATTCTACGAATCTATGTACATTTTAGACTTTGAATGAAGCATTGTATATGAATGGTAAAGTAGTAAAGTCAAGCAGGCAAAGCCACATACAAGACGCAACCACCACCAAAACACCGATAGACAGCATGACACACATACACACACACACACACACACACACACACACACACACACACACACACACACACACACACACACACACACACACACACACACACACACACACACACACACACACACACACACACACGCGCGCGCGCACACACACACACACACACACACACACACACACACACACACACACACACACACACACACACACACACACACACACACACACACACACACACACACACACACACACACACACACACACACACACACACACACACACACACACACACACACACACACACACACACACACACACACACACACACACACACACACACACACACACACACACACACACACACACACACACACACACACACACACACACACACACACACACACACACACACACACACACACACACACACACACACACACACACAACAACACCCAAACGCACACTCACACACGAGATGAACACAGAAAACACCAAAAGACACACAAGAACCAGAGACAAACGTTCCACACATGAACAAAATCACAAGCACAAAGACGCAAGGCAAACAAAGGGAAGGGTGACAAAGAGAGTACCGCCTTGGCACGGTCAGTAGCAAAAACACCACTGGTTTAACCATTCTTAAACCGCCGTTTTCATAATCATTTACAAGTACATCTTCCGTATTTTTGCGGGTCCCTGCCAAAGAAAATCGTATAGCAATTTGTTTAACTGATTTATAAATTGTTTACTCGGATTTGGCAAGCTAATGAAAAGATGGATGCATATTGATAAGAGGGTTCTAATCATTGCAATTTTTCCTATTGGAGTAAGATATCTTCTCTTCCAGAAAGTTATCATATTTTTCACAGAAATTAATTTTTCATCAAAGTTACTTTTCACTATTTTGTCAAGATCGACGTTAAAATGGACACCCAATAGTTTAAAGTCACATTTTCCCCAGACTAGTTTGAATTTAGTTTTTATTGAAGCTGAGCTATATTTTTTTGAACCTATCCATATGACATGAGTTTTATTTTTGAAATTTATGTTTAAACCTGATATATTTGCGAATTTTGTAAGTTCATCTAATGTCTCATTCAGAGACTGTGTTGAACCGTCCAGAATGATTGAGGTATCATCAGCAACTTGTGAAAGAAGATGTTCTATTCCATTTATTTTAATACCTTTGATGATTTTGTTCGAATAAATTTTGTTGTTTAGGTTTTCTACGCAGATTATGAAGATGTACGACGATGCATATTAGCGCTGCATTGTGATAATTAAAACAACAAATATACATCATCCCTCAAACATACCTAAATTTAGCCCGTTCACAATGGGGGAAAAGGAAGTACGGAAAATGAATGAAATAAAGAAAGAAAGAAACTAAACTAATAGATAATTCATTAACTGTCTGGCACTTTCAAACAGTAACCCGACTTCTCATCAGGATCCAAGTTATTTGACACACGGGCAGTAGTTTCTCAAATGTTTGCAAGTAAAACTGCAACGGACTGGAGAATAAACCTCACATTTTATGAGTATTCAAATAAGAAATAATGGCATCATAGAAAATGATAAATGCGCGTGTTGAAATACTTAAATCGTCATTTCTCCACCAAACATTATGGCGTGACCACTCTTTGGAATCATCTCCCCGAGACGATTCCAAAGAGTAGTCACACCATAGGATTTGGTGGAGAAATAAAAGGAACTATTCTTAAAAAATGCTTTGATTTACAGTAAAACCTCTCCATAACGACCACTAAATTACATCAAATATTTTGTGTTAAAGACAGGTGGATGCTTAAAGCAAGGTGAAAGTAACACAGAACGTTCCTACAGGAGCGTTTTGTTATACTTTCACCTTGCTCTAAGCAACCACCTGTCCAAAATACCAACTAATTAACACAATTTAGTGGTCGTCATGGAGAGGATTTACTGTACGCATATTATCTCGAACTCTGTAAATCATGAATATCAGCTATGAGCACAGGAAGTTTTGGTCATAGCAGACAACGTATTTATCATAATTCCACATAAGCAATCAGAGCAAACCCTGACCAGACGGCTCCTTACAATAGCAAAAGGGCTTCACGATTAATCAAACCAACCCTGGCATCGTCCTCCATCATTCCCTCATCTTTCTCCCTTTTAAGCTCGTCTATCCAGTCATAGGTACCAGACTCAGGTCTGTAATCGCCAATTCCATCCGAGGGTCCCGCAGTTGGCTCAATATATGGGTTATATGCCGGGGTTTCGAAAGGTTCATGCTTGGCGGGTGGACTGAAATTGGTTAGAAATATATAAGAATTACTATGCTAGTAGTTTGGAAGTTCAGCTGTATTTTGGCGAGTTGGAAAAGTTGTTAATACTTTTCTGACGAGCCAAAATACAGCTTAACTTCCAAACTACTAGCATAGTAATTCTTTTATCATGTAACACCAAGAAAAATGGAGAAAATGAAGAAAAAGAAAGATTGCTAAAGCGGTTTCGTCCCCTGAATGAAAATACATGTACGTGCGATATACGTGACGTCATGTGGGCGTGCAGTGACGTCATCGACATTTACAACATAAACAAACTTGATTTTATCCTTTTATCTGGACAAATATTTGAGACAAAGGTGAGCAAATATGTTAAATTTGACGTTTATGTTTAACTATGCCTTTTTCGTCCTTCTGTTTTCCTCCTATTGGCTGAACCAAACTTGCATCCCAGTGGGGTCAGTACACATGCACTATACCTCACAAAATACAGCTAGTAGGAAGTGACTGTATTTCGTGACGTTGCATGATAAATAAGAACAAGGGCATGTTGTATTGCTATGCAAGACATGAGTCCCCCACCGGACTGAAAAAAAACCCTCCGCTCTCCCCATCCCACCCACCCATGGTGTGGTTGACCATGGTATATACATGACCACCTGAAGGGTATTAGTACCTACTTTCATACATTAAATCAGTAAATAAAAAGTTATTGTCCCGACAAGAAAATATGAAAAAGGGGAGTAACTCCAAAAATATTGATGCTAGAGTTATTGCCCTTGTGCATGACACTACACCTCATCATGCTTGTTCCATATGAGAAGTTTCAAATCAATTGAACCAGTACATAAAGAGTTATTAACTGGACAAGAAAATATGAAAATGGGAATAACTCCAAAAATATAGATGCTAGAGTTATGGCCCTTGTGCATGACATTACCCCTCATCATGCTTGTTCCATATGTGAAGTTTCAAATCAATTGAACCAGTAGATAAATAGTTATTGTCCGGACAAAAAATATGAAAAAGGGGAATAACTCCAAAAATATTGATGCTAGAGTTATGGCCCTTGTGCATGACACTACTCCTGATCATGCTTCTTCAATGTGTGAAGTTATAATGAATTTGGCCTAACTTTGTAGGAGATATTGCCTGGACACGAAGCGTGACAGACAGACTGACAAGAAAATATGAAAAAGGGGAATAACTCCAAAAATATCGATGCTAGAGTTATGGCCCTTGTGTATGACACTACCCCTCATCATGATTGTTTCATATGTGAAGTTTCAAATCAATTGAACCAGTAGATAAAGAGTTATTGTCCGGACAAAAAAATATGTAAAAGGGGAATAACTCCAAAAATATTGATGCTAGAGTTATGGCCCTTGTGCATGACACTAGCCCTTATCATGCTCCTTCAATGTTTGAAGTTATAATGAATTTGGCCTAACTTTGTAGGAGATATGGCCCGGACACGAAGCGTGACAGACGGACTGACAAGAAAATATGAAAAAGGGGAATAACTCCAAAAATATTGATGCTAGAGTTATGGCCCTTGTGTATGACACTACCCCTCATCATGATTGTTCCATAAGTGAAGTTTCAAATCAATTGAACCAGTAGATAAAGAGTTATTGTCCGGACAAAAAAAATATGTAAAAGGGGAATAACTCCAAAAATATTGATGCTAGAGTTATGGCCCTTGTGCATGACACTAGCCCTCATCATGCTTCTTCAATGTGTGAAGTTATAATGAATTTGGCCTAACTTTGTAGGAGGTATGGCCCGGACACGAAGCGTGACAGACGGACGGACGGACGGACGGACGGACAGACGGACAGACGGACGGACGGACGGACGGACGGACGGACGGAATCGAGCAAACCTATAGTCCCCCAACCGGTAACCGGTGGGGGACTAATTACTACACTAGTAGATTTGAAGTTCAGCTGTATTTATATAGGTTAGACTGCATTAAGACAGGTCTTCATGAAATAGACCGGGCGGAGCGACAGCGAAGCCCGTCTATTTCATGAAGACTTGTCTCTTGCAGTCTAACCGATTTAAACCGCCCTCTAAATCCAAATAAGGCATATTGTTTCCAAATCTACGTCACTGTCTTTACTTCTGCTATTTGGCGCAAAATGCCTGACCACGGCGAAATTTTGGGAAAATTCTGTTTGGATGATTTAAACCATCCACTAAATCCAAATAAGGGACACTGTTCACAAAACCACGCCACTGTGTAGGCTACATCACTACGTCAGTAGATTTGTTGATTTTTTGATTTAAAAAATGCGGTTTAAATACAATCAGCTTTATTATTCTATAAACAAACACAGCTGACAACTCCTGTAGGCACTAAATGAAAATGCTGATATTACCAGGTGAAGGGATAATGTTCCTTAGTGTTCGCTTAACCATTTACTCCATTAATATGATGACGTCATGAATATTAATTAATCTAGCTTAATTTTTAAAATGGCATATTAAAACGTGAATGTTTACCAGCGCAGAAACTGTAGAATCAGATTTATATTACTCAACAAGCAAACAGAGCAGACCCTGATGAGGCGGCTCCTATACACTATTCGCAAACGACATATTTGTGGAGTAAAGGGTTAATAATAAAATAAACCATGCTGATGTCGATTTGAACCGCCTACTAGATCCAAATAAGGGATATTGTTTCCAAATTTACGTCACTGTGTACATCACTACGTCACGGTTGCTAGTGCTGTCCACGTGCTGAGTCGATGTTTTAAGCTGTCAGAAACGATAGTCAGCCAATCAAATTTTCTTCTCGAGAAGACTGGATTATTGCCGCCAAAATGAATTTGGCGGCAATAATCCGGTCTTCACGAAAAAGGAAACACTGAATAACCAACTCTGATTGGCCAACGCCACAGAGATTTCAAAAACTGCGGTTTAATGGCGAGTTAGAAAAGTTGTTAAATGCGAGTCTTGGCGAGCATTTAACTAGATCTACTCTTCTGACAAGCCAAAATACAGCTTAACTTCAAAACTACTAGTGTAGTAATTCTTTTATCATGCAACACCAATAAAGAATGGAGAAAATGAAGAAAAAGAAAGTTTGCTCAAGCGGTTCTGTCCCCTGAATAAAAATACATGCCAGTACAATATACGTGACGTCATATTGGCGTGCAGTGACGTCGTCGATTTTTACAACATAAACAAACTTGATTCAATCCCTTTATATGAATAAAACGTTGAGACAAATGTGAGCAAATGTGTTAAATTTGATGTTTATGCTAAATTATGCCTTTTCATCCTTCTGCACTCCTCCTATTGGCTGAATTAAACTTGCATCCCAGTGGGGTCAGTACACATGCACTGTACCTCACAAAATACAGCGTCGACGTGGAAAATATTATGCTAGTAGGAAGTGACTGTATTTGGTGACGTTGCATGATAAAAGTCGTGTTAAGTGATTAACATCGCATCTATTTATAAGCACAACATTTCCTCCATAAATACGCATTTCTACGCCTTTTAAAACAGAGTAGACCCAGATCAGACGGCTCCTGTAGGAGTCGTCTAATCAGGATCTGCTTTGTTTGCTTATGAAATAATATAGACCTTGTTCTACATCAGTTTCGACTACTGCCAAACATTCCCGTTTCCATATAAAGATACAGTTGAACTTCGATATCTCGAACTCCAAGGGACTATACAAATTAGTTCGAGATAACGAAGTTTGAGTTATCCGATTTCTAATATGGAGAATTTCTTGAGTTGACACCTTAATGCAGGTGTAAAGTAATGCTGAAAGTTCCTGCAGCATTACTTTACAACTGTATTAAGGTGTCACATGTGTTTCTATATATCCTTAGTGATACATTTAAAAGTATTGTAAGTTTTGGAAGGACCGAACTTTTAGTACGAGTTATCCCGAAGCTCAAGTTATCCGAGTTCGAAATATCGAGGTTCAACTGTAATCTAATTCATATTCACCATGTCATTATTTCGTACATGAATATCCATCGAGTAAATGATTAAGACTAATATTCTCAAACATATCCGTCGTGTTCTCAGCTTCTGCCAGAATTAGGAGTAAAAAACTTAACCCTTACAACGCTGATTTTTCAAATGAACTCTTCCAAATTCAATACGTCAAGTTTATGGTGAACATTTAAGAATGTTTCTAAAGAAGAGTGTAAGATGACAAACAGTGCAGACCCTGATGAGAGAGCAACTGTTGGAACCCTCTCATCTGGGTCTACACTGTTTGCAAGGCCATTAGTGACTCGTGTACCGCACAGTAAGGAATAAAACGGCAAAGCAGACTCGTTACGAATATTGTGAGATATCTCATAAAATATTATAGACTACAAGTTAGAACTTTTCATAACGTTGGTCTTGCATTAGTCTTACAATCCATCTTAAACACATTCCCTCATATTGGCGCCTTTTGACGCCTCTGTTTGAAATCAATGTGATAAATACAGCATTTGCCGCATAGAAGCAGTTCTAAAACAATTTCCCCTTTTTCCAGCAAATGTTTTCTTTCAGTAGATTTATTGAAAGAGGTTCGTTGGGTCTAAAACTTGCTTTTGAGCGAATGGGCTAAAGACCAATACTTTAGATATTTCAAGGTGTCGTTAAAGACAGACAAAAAAGAAAGAAAAGAAAAAACTTCATGAATAGCTGAATTACCGTCTCCTCAGGAAAAAGATTATTAAGACGATGATGATAATGAGCAGCACTACAACACCTGCTGTGGCGCCCCCTATGATTGCTGTTGGTGGTTTATCTCCTTCCTTCTC
Organism: Azorinus chamasolen; assembly: GCA_963576725.1. Taxonomy (NCBI): domain Eukaryota; kingdom Metazoa; phylum Mollusca; class Bivalvia; order Cardiida; family Solecurtidae; genus Azorinus; species Azorinus chamasolen. The sequence goes on along the minus strand of OY755238.1, from coordinate 57,846,955 downwards.
TTCCGTGATTGATTTGGTCGGTAATGTGGTCGTTGATATGGTCGTTGACGTGGTTGTTGTTGTGGTCGGTATTACTGAAATCATATACAGTAAAACCCCTCTAATGCGACCACTTAATGAATAAACATGGGTGTCTTTATAAACAGGTGGTTGCTTAATGCAGGACAAAAGTAATACAGAAAGCTTTCTGCATTACTTTTGTCCTGCATTAAGCTACCACCTGTATCTAGAACCCAAAAAATACATCTTTTACGTGGTCGCATTAGCGGGGTTTTACTGTACTTTTCATACTAAGTGATAGTGTCTACACTAGACACATATTTGTTTTTGACCCGTGCCCAGCTCCCTTATTTACTAGGCTAAGTTAAAACGGTATTCTGTAATTGTATAAAGTTGACAATAAGTGTCTCACACAATGGCATGGTATCATATATATCATTACTCTACAATGTAAGGAATTGTGTATTTAAATTACATGGATTCAGTGCCATGAAGACGGGTCTGTGATATCACATGCAAAAAAGTTGGATCCAGATGAGAAGCCCAGTATCTCGACGTCTAATCAGGACCCGAACTGTTTGGCATTCTGTTTATTATGTTACAAGACTTCAAACAAGCAACAACTCTAAACGTTTAAGCAGACGACTGTGCTAGCACTGAAAACCTCTGGCGGCTATAGTTGCTTCAGTGTTCAATAATTTTATTATCCCCATAGTAGGTGTATGCAGGTCGGGGCGCCATCCTGCTATGAAGATACACCTTACACGTTTTGCATATTGGTACAGTTCAATATTCTCAATGATTGAGCTGCAAACAGAGTAACTGTAGAAAAGTAATAAAGGGTACGACAAAAACGAAATAGTACAGATATCCGACGTTCTCCTCCTTCCGTTTCTGGATTTAAGAGGTCGCCTTCATAGAGTACTAACCTTTCTTGTCGGCATAAATTGCAAAGAGGCCAGCGTGATTACCAACTGTAAAAGGGTTGACAACCAAACATGCAGTATGTTGTAGTACTACAGGATCATGTCCCTTTTTAATGAATGTTTTAACATATGTGATGAACAAAGTGAGAAAATGTGAAATACCGTGTCGCAAAAGCGCCTTGAGATTACATTGGAACTTGCCAATCAGCGAGAGATTTCGATAGTAAAATTTAGAGAACGTTTCTCTTAGTTTATGGTATCTATATCCTTGCTTAAGCAGTTTTTCAGTTAAAATGAGATTTCGACTGTTAAAATCGTCAATAGATGAACAAGTTCTAGCAAAACGAATAAGTTGAGATATATAAACCCGTAAGATGGAGCACGGGGAACATCCCCGTCAAGATGAGGAAAATTTACAATATCAAAATCAAAATCATCTCTTTTGTCATATATTTTAGAAGAAATAATTCCATTATCAATTTTAAGGTTTAGATCAAGAAACGCTGCATAGTTGTCGGACGGATTAGCTTTATTCAGTTTGGGTTCTTTAGGATAAATTGTAGGAATCAGAGCATCAAAGAAAGGGTTATCTAAGTTAAAAATATCATCCAAATATCGACAAGTTTCATTGAATGCTTTTATAACATCTTCTTGTGATTGAGGATTCAAACGCAACATGAAATCTCTCTCATAGCAGTACAAAAACAAATCTGCGACAAGTGGTGCACAATTCGTACCCATAGGAATACCAATTACCTGACGGTATATAGCATTCCCATAACGTACAAATATGTTATCCAAAAGAAAGGTTAGTGATTCGCAAACTTCTGAGCACGTCCAATTAGTATAATATTTCATTTGCTCGTCAGTAAAGAAAGCTTTTTCAGCATTACATGCCAGGAATGATGTTTTTTCCCGGGCAAATACTTTCTGGATTAAGTTAGTAAGCTTATCCTTAATCAAAATATGAGGAAGAGTTGTGTACAGAGTAGAAAAATAGTACGTGCTTATAGTGGATGCAAGATACCTTTTGTTCTTAAGTTTGTTAACCAGAAGAGATTTATTCCAGAATTTTCATAAGTCTTATCACAGTAGAATTTTACATGTTCCATTACCTTCGTTAAACAAGAAGAGAAGTCAAACGTATAGATACTTTTCCTGAGTCTATCAGAATATGGCAGATTGCCAAGCCCTGGGATTTGCTTAGTTGCTTTGTCGCGTGTTTATTATTTTGTCTAAAAGGACGAGTTTAATAAATCCATAAATCATGAACACGAATGTTATATTCTATTCATAAAATAACCTAGAGAAGATGGTTTTCCTTGTATGTTCGTCGCCTGTTTGCGGCTGCCTAGTAAGTCAAATGAATGACATTTGTGTTTGTGTTCGTTTATATTGTGAATTATTACTAAAGGGTACAAAACAAAATACACACGTAATTTAGTGTTTGTCTGTATAAAAAAGAAGAGTTTACTTACTGCAAAGATTTAAAACACACGACTTTGACATGTAAGGGCAGTCGCTGTTAGAAGTATAAAACCATCTATGATATCGCACAGAAAAGGTTGTTATACTCAAAAATGCATAGTAAATGTCCTCTTAAAATAAGTTATATTACCACTACCACTACTTCTACTAATACAACTACTACTACTACTCATTCTCCTTCTCTCTATTCTTTTACGTCTGCTTCTCATTCTAGTATTTCAACAAAACCACCAGTACTTTTACACCCACTGTCACTCTTCTGCTAGTGTCAACATTTTTCAAAATTCTGACAGTTTCTAAATAAAAATGCATTTGCGTTAAATTTCGCCTCCACACACATACCAACCCACCCGATGCTGCAGCGACAACAACAAAAACAAAGCTGCAGCCACAACACTATTAGGTTTTCAAGTATTTGCAATACATGTAGTTGATAATTATAATTTGTTAGTAATAGTTTGCGCGGGGGTCTATATTTTATAGATATCGCGGAGGGGTTCTCCCACCCGCACATCCTCTCCACCCAGGGGTTAAAATGGGTACCTGTGACTCAATGACCAGGGGAGTAAATGTACAGTCGGTTGAGTGGTCATTCGGACTGAAAGTAGACTATAACTAGGTACTTTACTTTTTTTTAAATTTCTATTCAAGATTCTGATCCATAGCAATTGTTTTCATCTTCTTTTCTTCTTTGAGACTTTGCCTTTTGTAATTTCTAAATTGGTGCGGGTAGCCTCCTCAGTTTGAAATAATTCTGAAGTGCCGATAGTTAAACTATTAAAATGACAAGTATCTAGATCGCTGTTGCTCGATGTATCTAGATCACTGCTGCTCGATGACGAACAATTTCTTTTCAGAATTTTGTCGCTCATATTCTGCACGGATTATACCATTATTGTCCTGTTTTATTAACCTGTCAAATTTGAATATTCCTACGTCACTGAAAGGATATATTTAGCTTGGGTAAACCTGTGTTTCAAACGTTTTTCACGAGATTCACAATAAATATACAGGTACTTGAATAAGCCAAGTAGGAAAGCTTTTATTAGCGGAAACAATCGATATCAACCGAAGCTATATATGGCGTGTTCAGCAAGCGTATAATTTGACAGGTTAATAAAACTGGACAATACCATTGTATAACGCTACGATCCGTAATGTCTGTTTTAAATTGCCCCTTCAGTTATCGATATACTAATCGGGTGCACTCAAGCGTGACGGAAAAATGCATACCCCGTGTGCATACTTCTCACATTCCTTTTACCCCACCCTAAAACCTGTATAATGACGATTTTAGAAATCACTTAAAAACTCGAAATATTGTACTACAAAATTCTTTACCCAGAAAGCTAATCGCAATTCCTTAGTATTCATTATTTCCTCTATTTGATTCCATTCCTGCATTGCTGTTTCTTAATATTTTCATTTATTTCATTCTCGTTCTAGCCTAAAGTGTTTACAAACGGAGCGGAAGTTGTCTTTAGTTTTAATGAATCATACATTTAATGAACCACAATGAAAACACTACGCAGAACATCATTTTCCATTCACAACTTGGATAACAAAGCGTCGCTTTTGTTTTGGGCATACGATACCAATATAATCCACTAATGCCGTTTGTCAAGTAAGACGAGAATACTACAAGTCCAGAATGGTGTCAACAATGACAATGATTTTTTAACAACGCTATCCCGGTCTACACTGTTTGCGAAAACATATATATTCATTTGTCGTGATTTACTCGTTCTTACCGTTGGCACAGGTTTTGCCGTCGCTTTTCAAACTCACACCATCCTCACACCCACAAACTCTCCCACCCTGGAGTGGGAAGCAAAATGTGCTGCAGTCGCCATTTTGTTGGGAACAGAACGCTGATTCTAGAAGAATATAGCAATAAAATTATGCAGAAAGGTTCTACCATGAAAACAGGATTATAAATATGAGGGAAAGGGATAAAGACATCAATCTTTATTCATTAAGTGGCCGCAATAAAAAAGGTTGTACTGTATTAAAATATTGATCATAGTAGTATCTTTGTCCACATTGCAAGCAAATGACTGATTTTTTAACCATTCTTAATCCTGATGAAACGTCGGATTATTTTGCGTCCTGATCCCGTTTTTGAAAAGAAAAAAAATATTTCCTCCAGATTTGAAAGGACATCGCATCAACACGAAATATATTTTCAATACAATTTAATTAACAGTAGACGCGAATTTAAAGGAGGCGGAACCGGCGTATGCCCCCACCCACTCTTAAACTACCCAATCAAACGTTTTTGAATAATATGATTAGATCTAGATCTAATAAAAATCAATAAAACAATGATTTAATTTGTAAATCAGAAATCTCCTATTGGAACTTCCTGAATAACTTTTGTCCTGCATTATGCTACCATCTGTCTCATAGACTTTCATTGCTGTGTAGTACATGTAGTAGAAAGGTTTTTATTGTGTTTTTGCTGTGATGTTTATAGGAGCTGTCTGATCAGGGTCTGCTTTGTTTGCTTATGATATGATAAAGATATTATTTTACGGTTTCTACAATGGCCGAAAATCTGTTTTCATGAGCTATTAAAAGAATTATATTTAATTAATATTCATGATGTAATTATTTCTTACTTGAATATTTATGGAGTAAAGTGTTAAAGGCCGGCATTGAAACTGGCCTGAAATTCCGATTTAGAGGAGTATTACTGTATATATGTACATGTATCATATTGTACAATTATATAAATAATATCACGAAGCAGAAAAATCTGATCTCCACACCAGTCTACAAAAACAGGTTTCCAAGTCGTGGATGTTATAAGTAAAACATATCGCTCCTATAACATTACACAACACAATACTTTTATAAATGTGCATAATAACTAACGTCTTTAGCCCTATGAATACGGGGCATGCATGCACTGACATTTGAAACAAAAGTGTAGACTCGGGTCAGAGGGCTCCCAGAGAAACACTCTGATCAGAGCCCGCAATATTTGTCATTCAAATCCTCCAACAAGTTTAAGCCTTGTTATATGTATAATTCCGTACGCAAAAAAGAGCAAATCCCGACTAGACGGCTCTTACTAGGAGTCGTTTGATCTGGGTCAACTCGATTTGCCATGGCGTCAAAATGTGTTTCTATCATTTTATCAGACAAAGGGTGCATTCTCTACCATTTTGCTTTCCGTCTGTAGCTTAAGTTCTAAAAGTAATGAATCACATGCAAGAAAAAATGAAAGAAAAAATATATGCATTTACAATATGCATCGTACTGTAGAAGTGTAAATGTACAAGTATGAGTCATGCAGAAAACACCGCATACAAAACACACAACTGCCCAAACAGCACCACAGCGACAAACAGCAAATGTACATGTATAATTATATCTATCTTGGCAATGGTTTGTACCATCTTGTACAGATGTAAAGAAACTTAAACCCTTTCCTTTCATATTAACGCCTTTTGACCTTTTGCAAACAGTGAAGACTCAGATCAGACGACTCCTATAGGAGCCGTCTTATCAGGGTCTGCTCTGTTTGCTTATGCTATAATATAGATCTGATTCTACAGTTTCTGCCTGAGCCAAAACATCATGTGTACATAATATATGCCATCATAAAAATCAGATAATAACTATTATAGATGTCATTATTCCTTAAAGGAATATTAAACAGGGAAAGAGTTAAAGAATTCAAGGACAAAACCCGATTTGAAACAATTACCTGTATAAGAGGTCTCTGATGATTTGTACACAACTAGAGCATCCAACCGTCCCAGTTCAGACTTGCGTGCAAGCACCTCGATGTCTGTGGGGTCGTCTTTATTCAATTTGGTGATATATCTGTACATAAATCGATTTTCGTTGTAAAGTATCATGTCAATTTCAATTTGTAAGGACATTATGACCTCTATATGTTCCAATATCTTTTTAATAATAAGCATAAATGTTCGTGATTCTGCAACTGTAGGTTTTATCATGTATGAATTGCCTTCATATAAGCATCAATCATGATGGAGTGAAGTAAACCAAAGAAGAAGAAGAAAAATGGGATATTGACATGTCTGGCTGGAATTTACAAACCCTGCATATGACAATTTCAACCAGTGATTCGCAACGCGGGACAACATAAGTCCAATGGGCAGAATCTGGCTGTGCACATTTTCATTTTCTGCATTACAATCACAGGGGTCTGGACCGCTTCATGGGCGTCTATATGTACTATATAATAACAAGGGTTCCAACTAGCAGAACGGACATCCGTGTACCACAAGTACAAATATGAATGTAACTCTTGCAATTTCAATGATAATTTTGTAATTCTTTCGGCTATTGAAAGCCAATATATTTTTCTATCAAATAAATATAATCTTATAACGGTAACTTATGAACAATTATGAATCCAACAATGATTTTCTCAAAATTTCACGTGTTTTTGGGTCATTGACAAACGTTCGTTCACCCCGGTTTCACTATATCACAGCCATAACTTGGCGTTTTTAAGTTCAAAAGATGGCGTGGTTCAATAAAACAACCCAATTATATCACCAATCTCCATTTGTTTTGTCCTCTAAATAAGAAAGCAACTAGCCACAGCGGCCTTTCCGTCTGTCGTTATGTTTCTATTTCGGATGGTGCCATTTTGCAAGAAATTTGAATGGAGCCATTTCATTGGATGAGCGAAGGAAAAGTTGGGAAATCCGTGACGTCACGTACAATGGCTACTTCCTGGACGATTTGTTTTGATGCTGGGGACTTAAAACTGGAGTTGGGTGATATAATTGATTCGTTTTATTGAACCACGCCAGTTTTTAAACTGCAAATTGCCAGGTTATTGCTGTGATATAGTGAAACCGGGGTGAACGAACGTTTGTCAATGACTCAAAAAAACACGTGAAATTTTGAGAAAATCATTGTTGAATTGATTTTTGTTCGTAAGTTACCGTTATAAGATTATATTTATTTGATAGAAAAATGTATTGGCTTTCAATAGCCGAAAGAATTACGAAATTGTCATTGAAATTGTAAGAGCTACATTCATATTTGTACTTATGGTACACGGATATCTGTTCTGCTAGTTGGAACCCTTGTTATTATATAGTACATATAGACGCCCATGAAGCGACCCAGACCCCTGTGATTACAATAATCAGAAAAAAACTCGTTCTATATAACATTTCTTCTTTGGCTTTGCCTTAATCCTGTACTCCATGAATATCCATGTAAGAAAGAATGACATCATGAATATCAGGTTAATTGTTACGATGACACATGAACACAGGAAGTTTTGGAGCCGTCTGATCTGGGTCTAATATGCTTGCAAAGGTGTAGAAAAGGGTATTAATTGAGTAAAGAGTTAAATCAATGTATAACGCAGATTTACTAAAGTTGTATATAGGAATAGAATGTGTTACTTTTTAAAGCTTAAATTGTGGAAACTGCATTAAACTAGGCACATTACTAAGCCGTGAAATAATTGACACATATGGACATCGGACATTATGCAAGACACTTTCAAAAGTTATGGCCAATAGTTTTTTGACATTTTGTTTGAAAATCGATCAAAGCAAGACAGCATTACGGAGCGGAAACGAAATTACCTAGGCCGTGACATCGACCATGGACATGTCACAACCGGTCATGTCCACAACATGGGCACACCACAGTTCATACTATGGTTAACGCGTGTGTGTAAAATTATTTTAAAAAAATCGACAAAGCATGATAGATTTGTAAAAAGGAAACAATTTGACTAGGTATCAGTCCGAATCATTTGCGCGACACACATTCAGGTAACGGTAAAGTTTGGTGATCAAATTTTCGGAACTGGGATATGTCACCGCGGAGCACTAGACATGGTATTAAATTGCATATTAAGACAAATTCTTTATGGTACGAGCAAGAGTTCATAATTGAACTTACTGTTTGTTCCAGTCTGTAAAGTAGAGATACTTTCCAAGCAGTACAATGTCCATAAGGTGGGCGTTTTCAGATTTATGAATCTCTTCACATAAACCACCGTATGTGCATTTCTGTATTGTTTGAAGAGCACCATCCGTAACGTAAAGTAGGTTTTCTAAAACAAAGAAATACAATAGAACGTGTCTTAAGCGACCAACAAAAAGATGTCTAATTAAGGGTTTGTAAGGCAGTGCTTTCTTAATGAAGGTCAAAAGTAATGCAGAACGCTCATATAGGAGCTTTCTGCATTTCTATGCCCTGCATTAACCCTTTCACCGCCAATGTCGCCAAAATGCACCACGGCAAATAGTGCAGTCCCAGATCAGACGCCACCTTTTCAAGGCGGCGTCTGATCAGGGACTTCACTTTTTGTCTCAACCTCTAGTTCTCGATCTATGTTTCATTCCTTTGAATTCTGTATTTATTCATTACATTTCCTTATTTCACCGAATGATTTAACAAACTTGAGATGCAGACGACATTTAGAAATTTGGCGCCGAAAGAGAATAACAACCACCTGCCTTTTAAGATTCCTGTACCCAAGCAATATAAGGTCATACTGGAAATATACCATACCCTAGTCTATACTTAAATAATATAGTAAGTATAGCTTATATTACAATATTCGTAATACATCCCATATCTAAAGAGGCATTAGAACTTATGTTGAGCTTGGGTAGTATGAATATTGTAAATTCGAACTTATGATAACTTTGTCTAGCATGAATGCTGTCAATAAGAAAATTTAGGTGACATGAAATTGAAAAAATTAGAACATATGATACTTTAGTACTAAGTTCAGATAGTATGACTATTGAACATTAGGACTTACGAATTATTTGGTAAGTATGAATATTGTAAGTTAGAGGTTGTGATAATTTTGGTCATGCTATATTCTGTGATGCAGACCCCTGGATAGTTGTTTCTACATTGGAAACACTCAAGTTCAAATTAAGTTAATATAGCAAACTTAATGCTACCTTGTTCGTCTATTGCAAGACCATTTGGCCAACTTATCTTCGTTCTAATGATGGTGACTACCGATGTTCCGTCCATATTTGCGCTATTTACAAACGGTGTTTCTGAGTGGTCCGACCAAAAGAGATACCTGAAATATTATAAAGAAACAGGAGTAACTTTAAACATGGAAATTACATGTAATGCTCCTTGGATAAGCATAGACCAGTTTATATGGGCTTTGAGTCATCCGCTTTAGGTTTGACCCAAAGACAATCGCCCTTGAACGATATGATCTGAATGATGTTTGTACCTTGAAACTTAATTAGAAATTTCACATTAATGGCGTGAGATTATAAAATGTTTAGAAACAAGTTAGAATACTTAATACATGTATTCATTTCAGAGCAAAATAGATAGTCAGTAATATAACGATCTTCGAAAGATGGTGGCGTATTTCTGTTATCACATAATCACTTAGTTTTCGAGAAAAGCTTACGCTGATACTGATGGCTATATTAAACATTGACGCGAAATAATTCGCGAAAGCGGAATGGTCAGCAGATGGCAAACATATGCCACCATACTGCGACAGCAACTGTTCTTATGGATTCTACATGACTAATGTTGTAGTACTCATTATCTTACCCATCTTCTGGGTCCAAGACTATATCCCGGGGTCTTTCTCCTTGTTGTATCAACTTGCGGTGTCTCCCGTCGGGTGATAATACGCCAACTCCAACGAAACCTCCGACGGCGACAGGAACAGCAGTGTAGTAAACATTGCCAGTGGAGTGGTCGATAGCGAAACGATCAGGATGCGAACGAATGATCCCTAATGAAATAGAATGCAATGGTAAAACATAGTCATATCTGCTGGGATCTTCACTAACACTAAGCGGATAACGCAGATCATACGATAGAATTATGGTACATGTATAGCTACGATCGCTATATGTGAGAACTTCCGTCGCATGAAATAAAATAGATTGTCGCAAACAAGACTGAGTATACGTGATTCTTCAGACTATCAGCCTTTCATATACAGCAGAACCCCTCTAATGCGACCACTTAATGAATAAACATGGGCGTCTTTATAAGCAGGTGGTTGCTTAATGCAGGAAAAAAGTAATGCAGAAAGCTCCTCTGGGAGCGTCCTGCATTACTTTTGTCCTGCATTTAGCTATCACCTGCATCTAGCACCCATAATTAAACCTCTTTTAGGTGGTCGCATTAGCGGTGTTTTACTATATCCTCACTATATTGAAGTAAATGTAGGAGTAAAATAAAGTATATGTAGAAATAGCATTTATTATAATAGAGGGTTAATACACTTTTTTTCGGGCAATAACATCTGCAGTGTCCCGAGGGACTGTTGTTGGCCCGAGCCCGTGTATTAACGCTATTCTTGCATAAAACCAATTTTCTGCTTTCCTGCATCAATTTAATTCTTCCAAATACAAGCAAAATACTGCAGCAAAACTATACACATCTTTGACACGTCATTCGATTTATGCTGTTTCCGGGCCACTGTTTTCTTTCTGACGTCAATTCATGATTGTATCAAATACTGTTTACACAGAATTTAATTCAATATGTATATCACTTAAAACAGTGAATTAACGGTGCCCCTGAAATACTCGCACCGTTCACCTAGCTTAGGCCAAAACGCTACAGCATTCGCGTCCATTGTTTACCTTATGCCCCGAATAGGTATAATTAAAACTGGTCATCAACAGCGCGCGAGCACGAGAATCGCCTTGTTAAGTCTAGCGGGACTACAACAGCACGTTTTGTGCAAGAATACGCATTTAGTTACATTTCTCTATAGGTAACATAAGTCAACTTAAAAGAGAAAGGTAATGTGAAGCAAAGGTACTTTAGCAAGTATTAAGAACGCCATCAATGTTGTGTGTAAAAAACTCGTCCAAAAAAGTCAAAAGGCGGGTTTTCTAAATGAGTTTCATAAAAGTTTTTTCTCAAATGACAACTCGTTTCAGATACTATATATATTTCCTCCTTTTTCTGGATATTCCTTTACTCCATAACTACGCATTTCTACTCTGCAAACAGAGTAGACCCAGATAAAACGACTCGTATAGGATCCGTCTGACCAGGATCTGCTCTATTTGCTTATGAAATAATCATTTGTCATTATAAAAAGATAAATTAATATCCATCTTGTCATAATTTCTTACATAAATAGCCATGGGGTAAAGGATTATACATGTATGTATACATCACGTATATCTGACATATCCGACTGTCAATGATGCAACGCCGAGTCTTTCAGTGTTTCATCTTGATCCAAACTGTTGCTGCATTGTAGTCGCTGTGAATTATAATCTCACTGAGTGATATGTATAACATTGTAGTCGCTGTGAATTATAATCTAACTGAGTGATATGTATAACATTGTAGTCGCTGTTAATTATAATCTAACTGAGTGATATGTATAACATTGTAGTCGCTGTGAATTATAATCTCGCTGAGTGATATGTATAACATTGTAGTCGCAATCTCACAGAGTGATATGTATAACATTGTAGTCGCAATCTGACTGAGTGATATGTATAACATTGTAGTCGCTGTGAATTATAATCTCACTGAGTTATATGTATAACATTGTAGTCGCTGTGAATTATAATCTCGCTGAGTGATATGTATAACATTGTAGTAGCAATCTCGCAGAGTGATATGTATAACATTGTAGTCGCAATCTGACTGAGTGATATGTATAACATTGTAGTCGCTGTGAATTATAATCTCACAGAGTGATATGTATAACATTGTAGTCGCTGTGAATTATAATCTCACTGAGTGATATGTATAACATTGTAGTCGCTGTGAATTATAATTTCACTGTATAACATTGTAGTCGCTGTGAATTATAATCTCGCTGAGTGATATGTATAACATTGTAGTCGCTGTGAATTATAATCTCACTGAGTGATATGTATAACATTGTAGTCGCTGTGAATTATAATTTCACTGATTGATATGTATAACATTCGTCACTGACTGTCAAAATGTAAATTATAACCTTGGTTTTAACCCTTTCGCTGCCAAACTCTGTCGTCTGCTAACTTTGTCGTCTGCTACAAATTTTCATTCTTTTGATTTTCTTAATTTTTGTTTAAAAAACATAGTAACAGTAACAAACAGTTTGGATCCTGATGAGACGCCGAGTAACTCGGCGTCTCAACTGGATCCAAACCGTTTGCATAGGCAATCACATATCCGGCATTGGCAGCGAAAGGGTTAAGAACAAATATTAAATAGCAGAATACCTTCGCTACATGTTTTGCATTTCCATCATGAAAACATCGTGTTTTTTATCGGGTTGCAGGCCTCTTTACTAGTATTTCAGTCACATCACGACGTCTAGCTAGTTACAGGTGGAGGAACACCTCAGGGGTTCTTCTGTGCGCGGAACAAAATGCATTGTTCCGTGCACAGAAGAACATCCGGGTAGAACCACTGACCTACCGCAAGCCGGCTGGAAGTCTTCCACAAATGAAAATTACGAATCCCAAGACCGGGGTTCGAACTACAGCGGCGAGGGGCCTCGCGCGTTTATGGTGAAATAAGCTTTTATGTTATGATCAACATTTCTCTCAGATATCCAGATAAGACAACGTGAATTAAAACATTTTCAAGAATAACTTCTTTATTTCTCCACCCAAATCCTATGTTGTGACCACTCTTTAGAATCGTCTCAAAGAGACGATTCTAAAAAGTGGTCACAATATAGAATTTGGTGGAGAAAGGACAATTTCTGTCCAATTGTATTGACAAATAGTTGGTAATTTCTGTGCTGTATATATTCATTACCTAGACGTCCAATTAATTCATATCCTGTTCCGTCGAGGTTTATTCTGTGGATATTCTGGGAACTGTCGCCCCATATTAATTGCTTGGTCTTTTGGTGGAGTGCGATGCCTATAGGGTTACTGATATCGTCTGTATCCAGACCATGGACATCACCATTGTCGAGGGAAATCTGGTAGATCTTGTCATGAGTCCAGTCTGTCACAATCAGATAGTTGTTATCAACTGGACCTGCAAACATATGCACACTGTTTTGCTTGACACTAGCACATTTACAAACTGTGCAAACCGACTCAACTGCATGACAATAGTTTGCAACCATGGTAGCCTCTAATAAAATATTCAAAAACGTTTCCATGGTTACACTAGTCTCTGCCATTCTGATAGAAGTTTTGAACCAGAAACATATGCCTGAGATTACCAGAAAATGACCGTGTATTGGCGCGGTTTGTTTGTCTAACCTATTGTAGCCATTCTCCCATAGAGTCAAATTTGAAAATACCGTAGATCCAGATCAAAGGGCTCATGAAAGATATATCTGTTCAGTGTATTTGCATTGTTTTCTTAATCTGTTCTTTGCAAAATATTTCAGAAACAACCCCTACTAATAAAAATGGGTTTCGCTGAATGTTCTCTTTAGGACATGCAGGTAATACATGTGTATTACGTTTAACATCGACATTTGTCAGTGTGTGTCAATGGCAGGTACTTGTAATACTAACAATATATCACCTTGATAGAACAAATGGCAAAGACATAGGTAAGATTCGTAAATCAAACATTTTTCCTTAAGAAAAACATCATTATTTCTCCACCAAATCCTATGTTATGACTACTCTTTAGAGACTATTCTTAAAAGCGGTTACAGCATAGGTGAGGACTTTGTATTTGAAATACACCGCTATATCTATAGCTCTGAAGTTGGTTGGAGTATTTAATAAATATGAGAACTGCATTTAGCATTCAACATGACATGTTCATTTTCTGTTAAACTATTCCTTCACAATGACGCCTTTTGTAAGTCTTTATTTCAAAACATCGTGATAAATAGACCGTGTGCTCTATAAGAACAAATACTCTATTTATCAAAATGGTTTCAAAACTACACAATTCTAACATTTCCATTTTATGTAGTAAATTATTTTAAGCAGATATATTAAAAGAAATTTCATCTAAAAATAGCCTATGAGGGAATTGGTTAATAGTTTCTGGCTGAATTCAACCCGTACTGTTGCCAGTGTCATTTACGCTTCCCTGACAATTTAATGGTAGACTTACTAGATGAACAGGATTTTCTGTCTGTATCCAAAGTAAATCCATATTCACACTTGCAGAGTTTTGTTTCTCCAATCGGAAGGCATATGTGCTCACAGCCACCGTTAAACACGTCACATGGACCTGGAAAATGGAACAATAAAAGTGTACTATATATGATAAAGTTTAACATTGTTGTAATATATATTTGATATACAGTAATACACTATTACAAAAATACCGTTCTAAATACTATTTCTTACACTGTTTCTAAATTATTTTTTCACTTACACTTGTACATCTATAAAATACTGATTCTGATGCATGTACATTAACACTATATGGCTATTTACACTAGGGATCACATAAAAGTCATATACAAATGTTTACAGTTCGATCTCGCTTCAGTATTAACCCATTCCCTGATATTAACGACTTCTGACGACTCTGTAGAAGTCAATTTGTGAAACCATTGTGATAAATAGAGCATGTGCTCCTATAGGAACAAATGTTCTATTTATCTCAATGGTTTCAAACTACAAAATTATAAAAAAATTCTTTTCTCTAGCTAATGCTCCTTTACGGTAGATTTATTCAAAGAGGTTGTATCTAAAAATATCCTATGAGGTAATGGGTTAAACTCTTTCTTCATGTGAAAAATGTTGCTGTCACCAACCAACTGAGTCACCGTATGCAGAGTCACCTTTAACATAGTTATGGCAAAGACACCTATTAACTATTTCCCTCGTATGCTAAATTTAGATCCAACCTTTTTGAATAAATACACCGAAAAGCGAAAAGGAGCATTTACTGGCAAAATGGTATTTTTTAGAATTGTGTAGTTTCTAAACCATTGTGATGAATAGAGCATTTGCTCCTATGGAGCAAATGCTCTATTTGTCACAGTAGTTTCAAATAGTGAATTTTACAGGGGCATCAAAAGGCGTCATGTGAGGAAATGAGTCAACAATAGAAGAACCATATCCTGTGCAGAAGTTCAAAGGATCTCGAAAACGTTTATGCACTGTTTTATTTCAATGGGTTCGATTTGTTTATTATTGTTTCTCTGAATTAAAGAAGTTGAAATCATGTATTCATGAAACTGAAATCTTAAAATCGTGAAATTGAAACAGTGAATTAATGAAGGTGATATTCTGAGACCAAGTAGTTTAAAAGGTAGACATATACTGAAAATGGTTGATCCTTCGAAATCAAAAGGAGAAATGCAAAAAGAGAAAATTGCAGACTCGGTTTTATTGAGTCTGTTCATGAGAAGTAATTAAAAGTGCAACACTACACACGCCCACTCGCACCGGCTTAAGTAGTATTCAATTTTCAAAACTGATAACATGAAAACTAATGATCCCGAAGGACCATAAAATATAACAACACTGAGAATGAAATACGGGGCGACTTTTTACGGCCGCCACACAAGCACTTAACACCTGCTGTTGTGAAGTACATATATTCTGAAAATGGTTGATCCTTCGAAATCAAAAGGAGAAATGCAAAAAGAGAAAATTGCAGACTCGGTTTTATTGAGTCTGTTTATGAGTAGTAATTAAAAGTGCAACACTACTCACGCCCCCTAGCACCGGCTTAAGCAGTATTCATTTTTCAAAACTAATAACATCAAAACTAATGATCCCGAAGGACCAGAAAACTTATGAAGTTGAATTCGTGAATTCTTGAAGTCTGATTTTATGCAAATGAGATTCACAAACTAAATTCTGAAAGTAGGAAATCCTTAAATAGCAAAATCAGCATTGCAAAATGAGTCAATCGCAGACTTGTTTTTTTTTAGACTGTTCAAGCGCAATCGTTTAAATTGCAACACTACTAACGCCCCCATCTAACATCAGTAAGCGTTATTGAATTTTCATATAAATGTACAGTAAAATCTCTCTATAACGGCCACTAAATTACATCAAGTAGTTTGTGTTAAAGGCAGGTCGCTGTTTAAAGCAAGGTGAAAGTAAAACAGAATGCTCCTATAGGAGCGTTCTGTTTTACTTTCACCTTGCTTTAAGCAGCCACCTGCCCTAAATAGCAACTAATTAACACAAATCAGTGGGCGTTATAAAGAGGTTTTACTGTAATTAAATCCATGACCCTGAACGACCAGAAAATGTATTAAAACTGAGAATGAAGTACGGGCGACTTTTTATGTCCACCACGTATGCATCTATCACCTACTGTTGTAAAGTACATACATTTTGAAAGTAGGAGATCCTTCAAAAGCAAAAGCAGCGATGCAAAAATTGAAGACACGTTTTTCAGTCTGTTAATGAGAAGTTATTTAAAGTGCAACACTACTCATGGCGCCAGTACCGGTAACTGGTATTCAATTTTCGTAATTAAAAGCATCGGAATTTATTATTCTGAAGGGTCTGAAAAATATAACAAAAATGAGAATGACGTGCGGAGCGACTCTTTACGGCCGACACGCAATCACTTAAAACCTGGAAACTTTAAATATAAAAGTACAATGCCAACGACGAGCTTTCGTAGTAGATCTATTATTGTAATTCCTCTAAAAGGTAATACTACTTACATTATTTTATTCGGAAATACTCATCTTACTATGTAAATACTCATCTTATTTCATGTAAATTGTTGTCTGCTCTTGTCCGCAATGAATATTCATTTAAAAAAAATAATGGTCCCACGAATTATAATTAGATTATTTTTTAAATGAAATATTAACATCGAAATGTATTGCCATGCCAGAAACTGTAGAATCAGACAGAACATATCCTGACCAGAAAACTCCTACATGAGCCGTCTGATCTGGGTCTACTCTGTTTGCAATGGCGGAAAAAGCACTGTTATATTTTTTAGAAACTGGTGTCAAAACTTTCAGACATTTTGAAGCCTGCTTGAAGGCCAAATTATTAGGCGTCTGATTTGGGTCCATGCTTATAAAACTTTTAGTTGAGTCTGGGATCGTTCTCAAGTTTTGGATTGGACCAATCAAAAGCTTGAGAACTCAAATCTGACCAATCAAAAGCTTGAGAACAAACCCAGACTCAACTAAAAAGCTTTATAAGCATGGACCCTGGTTTCAGTGTACAGCTTCAGGGTACATGATTTCTATCGATGTTTTAGCGGTGGTTGCGTCTTGTGTGTAGTTTTTCTTGCTCGTTTCATTCAGGGTACAGCTGAACTCGGAGAACTCGAAGTACAAGTTCGGTTCTTCAAAATTGAACAATACAAAATTGTCCTAAAATCACTACGCATATTTAGAAAAAAAAAACACGTGACAGCTTAGTGCAGATCGAAAGAAATGCTGAAAGCTCCTACGTCATTACTTTAGGCCTACATTAAGCAGTGAATTTGAAAAATGGCCTGATTAGAAATCGGATTATTCGAAATTCTATAATCTCGAAGTAACGTGTATGGTCCGTTGAAGTTCGATATATCGAAGTTCAAATGTAGCCGCAAATTCCAGACCTCGATCATCAAATGTAAAGCTTAGTTATCGTAACTTACCCTTTGTACTTGGCTGAAGATGAGCGTCTAATGTTTTGATGCACGTCACTGTTCCTACCTCCGGAACAGTAAAGTCAGAATGAAGGGAATCCATGTCATCAATGTTACCGCTCTTGACACGCGAACCAGAAAACGTATCTTCCGTGAAAATCAAGTGGTTCTGAAATTGCAGTGGAACTTCTATTAACCGTTTCCCTGTTCAATATTCTTGTAAAAAACGGCTTTTCTTTGACAAAAAACTGTATTAGATCTACATACAGTAAAACCTTTCTATAACGACCATATGATTGTGTTAATTAATTGGTATTTAGGGCAGGTGGCTGCTTAAAGCAGGGTGAAAATAAAACAGAACGCTCCTACAGGAGCGTTCTGTTTTACTTTCAATTTGCTTTAAGCAGCCAACTGCCTTTAATATAAAATACTTTGTGTAATCTAGTGGTCGTTATAGACAGGTTTTACTGTAATGTCAAAAGCAACCAGAGCAAACACTGATCCTGAACTATACTGGACGCTTTCTGCAGTTCCTTTCTTTCTGTAGTACTTCTGACCAGCTACAGACCATTCGCCTGTTGACACATTTGCAAACAACGCTGTTCCAGATTAGACGGCTCCCTTAGCAGCCGTCAGACCAATGTCTGCTCTGTTTGTTTATAGAATATCTTAGACCAGATTCTTTACAGCCTTGCAAAGCAATGCGTTTACCTAATCTATTCCTCCTATGCTTTTCAGACACATTCTCTCCTTGGCTATTTTAGATCCAACCTCTTTGAACAAATCTACTGAAAAGGAGCATTTACTGGAAAAAAGAAAACTTTTCAAAATGATGTAGTTTTGAAACTGCTGTGATAAATACAGCATTTGCTCCTAGGAGCAAATATCCTATTTATTACAATAATTCAAAAGGTGATTTTGAAGAGGCGAGAAGGGTGTCGATATGAGGGAATGTCTAATTCTTTTAATTCATGGTATAATGAGTTGAATTTGCCAAGAGTATTCACTAGGCAAATGGCTAATCAATCGCACGCTAAAAGTCTGACATTAGACCTATTTTGAGTATACACCATCTTTAAAAATCAAATTTGAGTGTTAAAGAATTATGAATCAACCTGTTACTCCATAAATACGCCTCTCTATGCCTTTGCAAACAGAGTAGACCCAGATCAGGAGTCTGATCACGATCTGTTCTGTTTGCTTATGAAAACTAATACAGTTGAATTTCGATATCTCGAACTCGGATAACTTGAACTTCGAGATAACTGGAACAAAACACATGTGACAGCTTAATATAGGTCTAAAGTAATGCTGCAAGCTCCTACGAGAGCTTTCAGCATTACTTTAGGCCTGTTTTAAGCTGTGACCTAGAGAAATTGTTCACATTAGAAATCGGACGACTCAAACTTCTGTTATCTTGAACTGGTTTGTATGATCCCTTGAAGTTCGAGTTATCGAAGTTCAACAGTAAATGTGATGTTACAGTTTCTGCCATGTCCAAATATTCCTGTGCTGATGTGTTATCTAATAGAATAGTCATGGTATTATTATTTCTTACATAAATACTCATGGGTTAACACAGACTGGGGAGCTAACACAAATCTTACCTTATAAACAGTGACAAGCTGTGTTGACAAGGTGTCGATTTCAAGAGTGGTAATACCGGTACCGTCAATGTTACTCTTCTTTATGGTAGCTGAATCTGTCCAGTAAATCCTGGGGCAAAGACAAACACCGAAACATTATCTTAAGCTATTAGTGACACAATTAAACATGTATGTCGGGAACGACAAATTCACAAATATGGCAATAAAGAACGATTTGAAATAGTGTAGTTTCTTATACAGTACAAAGTATCTTACTTTGTTGCCTGCCAGCTTAATGAAGCTGTTTATTCATATTTTGCTTTTGAACTACATTGTATTGATCAATCACAAATGTTGTTATAGTATTGATCAATCACAAATGTTGCTATAGTATTAATCAATCACAAATGTTGCTTTAGTATTCATCAATTACAAATGTTGCTATAGTATTCTGTAAATAAATGTGTCAACTTAGACAAATACTCAGATCAAAAGTATCTGCATACATGTATTTGAAAATGGAGGACTGTTGCAAAAAAAATAACAAACAACAAAATTCAACTAGAACAGCCTGTCTAGTCATTTGTACATATAAAAGATATAAGATGACAAACTATATACAACTTTTCACATTATATACAACAGAGAAGACATGTTAGAACATAAACAATAGAACAATAATCTTCTCCATGTGCAGTTACCAGCAAACACAACAAAAGCTACAACTCTAATTGTACTCTTGACCTGCTCTAGAGACATAAACAATATTGTTTATGTCGCTGGTGAAGTAATATAATTATACAGTGCTATTTTAACAAAATCAGCAATGAAACACAGCACTAAATATATACACTTCTTACACTGTTGTTTTTTTATTCTACATCAATATTAGTATTTACACTTAACAACAAAAAGTTCCAACAGCAACAATAGCAACATTATTAGCATAACCATCAACAAACTACTAGTACAGCACAACTTCGAAATACAGTGCTCCCTCCCTACAACGACCCTCTCAATAACGATTCCCTCCTTACAACAACGCATGTCACTGTTTCCGAAACAACAAGGCTTCGGAAACAACTTTTTCCATCGTATTTTCTTTATGCCCCATCAAACCCTATGCTGTGACCACTCTTTAGAATCGTCACTTTGTGACGATTCTAAAGAGTGGTCATAACATAGGGTTTAATAGAGGCATAACGGTTTTAGTTATCGAAATACACCTTATCTGGGGACCTGCAAACAAGCTAATTGTGTTTGATTTTCCCTGAACAAACCATACAATCTTCGTTACAATTTTCCCTCCCAATAACAACTCCCTCTGAACAACACATGCAATCTTCGTATCCCAAATGGTGTCGTTGTAGAGAGGGAGCACTGTACACCGAAAGCATTAGTGTCCAATCAGTGAAGGTAGGCGATAAATACATTGCAGTAAAATCCCGATATTCTAACTCTGAAACAAGTATCATTATTGGTGAAAATCATCCTGCATTAAGCAGCCACCTGCCTAATAATACATAATTTTTTTTCATTACTAAATGTTCGATTATTGAAGTTTTACTGTAAGTGTTTTATAATTGTTAAAATCGATATAATTGTTTTTTTAATCATACTTGTTTGTAAATATATACTAAGTTTATTATATCATACACATACGTATATATACGTTCTTATACATTGTATACAGTATTATGGGACATTAGATTAACCCTTCGCTTGCTAAGCACGTCAATATACCTACCTGTATTAATTGTGCAGCCAGTGCACTCCACAGCAGTGATTGCACAGCGAAATACTTGTACCAGTGAAGATATATATAATTATACAACAGGGCATGGGTATAGAAGGAGACATGTATCTTAAAAATCAGCAAGAGAAGGGTTAAGGTTTGTGTATTATGAATTAATGTAATATAAACATACATGTGTGTGGTTGGATCTATGGTGATAGACAATGGCCTCCGGAGGTAAGCAGGTTTCACAATCGTCTCCCTGTTTCCACCGTCCATGGCAGCCTTTTCAATCTTGTAACCGTTAGAGTCTCCACTTATCCATATCATTAACCTACAGTAACAACTACAGGTAACAGTTTGTACATTGAACACACTTAACGTGTTATAACATTTGCTAAACGTTTGGATCGAATGGAAATGACGAGTAACTCGATGTATGATTAGACTGCAAACTATCTCACACTCCGACACACATGGGTCTGCTCTGTTTGCAAAGGCGAAGAAATGCTTATTCATGGTGTACAGTAGAACCTTGCCTAAGCGGCCATTAATTTGGAATGTTATACCGTCAGATATCAGAGACGCTAGCTCACTGGCATCTTTCAAAATATGTCTGGAAACGCATTTCTACATGTTTTGTAAGAACAAATTAAAAAGCGTAGCTAATATTTATCAATTTTGATGACTGGTGCAGTAGATACGCAGTGTCGATTTTGCCACTCTTTTGTGATTATGAGGACACTTTCGAACATAAGATATATCTTTGAAATATACAGTATGTTCTACATATGGAGTTGAAAAATCATCCATAATCTTCTATGGATTTATAGGGAATCCCCTTGCTGTTGGAAGTGTGGGTGTCCCCAAGGATCCACTGTCCAGTTGCCAATGCCACGGAAGCACTGTTGTCAAGCAGGGCATCCTTGTACATATTAATACATCGGGTATCTTGTTTGTAATGCTACCCTCCTTCAACTAGTATCAATTCCTGTTATGCTAACCTATGGTCCTTAGGCCTATTTTGGCCAACCAGGCAACTTGGTCATGCAATGTATGGATAGATCAGACCTGTACGTTTCGAGGCAGCATTGTGTGTCTCAATCAGTATTATTTGGACTGATATATTGATATTTGCCATTTTGGCATATTTGGTTATACAATGGTTGTTTATTTGTAATTTTTTTTTATTGCATTGTGTAGTATATATGCATTTGCTACACAATTGATTCATTTTGTTACCCCATTGTCCTACATATGTAAGGCAATATGTTATGTGTAGTGTTGTATGCCATACATACACCAAAGCCAGGTGGTGCATGGTAGTAAATGTGTTAAGTATTGACAGTGTACATAGACTGTTATATTTGATGCTGGTGATATGAGTGAGCTGACACAATATAGTCACAGTATGCGTCCATTTCTCTTGATTTACGGACATTAAAACTTACTGAAGAGTTGACTTGGTTTGCATTATGATTCTTTAATTAATTCCATTTTTATTATTCTTATCGATATCTAAATCTTAAATATCCTTTGTTTTAAATATTCTACATGTATATGCATTGAATATACTCAGTTTTGTAGATGTAAAATGGTCACGTAGGGAACTTTGAAAGCATATATCCTGTGTAAAAAGAACGCTATATAAACGGGGTATAATAATAATAGTAATAATAATAATAATGCATTGAACATATGAGTCTAAATAAGCATGTGGTTGCTTAATGCAGCGCAAACAAAAACTGCAGAAAGCTCCTATATTTTTTTATCTGCATTAAGCTACCATCTGGTTTACAAATCCATATTTTAATGATCTCAAGACAGGTTCTACTGTACTGTTGATTTTAATGAGATAAGGTATACGGAATGGAGACAAACATTGCTTAACGTGAAGAAACATACTTCAAGTGTGCGTGATAATTGGGGAAGTTACAAGCAATAATGACAGGTGAAAAAAAATCAATTTTTAGGCATCTATGGAACAAATTGTGTTGAAAATGAATATAAAGCACTTGACAAATTGGCAATGCGTGTTCTTTTTAAGCTTTTTAAAGCATCGGTTGTACTGACTTTGTAGTTTGTATGAAATTAAAAGGTCTAAATAATACTTAAACAGCTTCTGAAAAATGTAATAAACTATCAAATTCCAATTTAACCGAAGTGAAACTACAATGCTCCCTCTCTACAACGACACCCTTTGGGGGTACGAAGATTGTATGGTTTGTTCAGGGAAAATCAAACATAATTAGCTTGTTTGCAGATTCCCAGATAAGGTGTATTTCGAGAACTAAAACCGTTATGCCTCCATCAAACTCTATGTTGTGACCACTCTTTAGAATCGCCACAAAGTGACGATTCTAAAGAGTGGTCACAACATAGGGTTTGATGGAGGCATAAGGAAAATACGATAGAAAAAAGTTGTTTCCGGAGTATTTCTGTTTCCGAAAAAGTGACATGCGTTGTTGTAAGGAGGGAATCGTTATTGAGAGGGTCGTTGTAGAATGGGAGCACTGTATACACGCCATTTTATGCCTTTGCAAACAGAGAAGACCCAGAATACACGCCTCGTTAAGGAGCCGTCTGATCAGGGTTTGATCTGTTTGCTACTGATATAATAAAGATATGATTCTACAGTTTCTGCCACGACCAAACATTTGTGTGTCCCCGTGCAATTATAACATATAATCTAATTAATATTCATGATGCTATTTTTAGATGAATATTCATGGAGTAAGGGTTAATTAAGCAGATAACCCTACAGTAACACTATCTTATCCTCCCACCAGAAACACGTTGTATTCCGAGTCTTAAAGACTTTGTATTTAGATTAATACGAGACGAAAGTTATACAGGAAGCTTCTTCAGGAGCTTTTTGTATTACTTTTGTACTGCATTAAGCAACACGCTGCTCATAAACATCTTTGTTAATTCCTAAAGTGGTCGCTTTAGAGTGGTTTACTGTATTTAAAGGCGTTGTCATTTCTCAATTTCCGACATCTCTCTACATAACTATAAAATATGGATACTTTCTTTCTGTGAAAAGTGGGTTTCGTTGAAATATCGTCAATGTAACTCCTTGCTTTACCTGTCCAAGGGCAATATTGTTAGCTCCCTTGGATTGTAGAGGTCCGTATCCAGGATTGTGTATGTGGACATTGTAGACTGTGAGAAGAGCTGGATCCGCCCCTGACCACCCTCGCCCATGCTCCAGTACATATTGCCATCTTTCCAGTTCAATGACAAACCTTAATAGAATATAAAGTCAAATTGACCCAGCTTCTCATAAGTTGTA
The DNA here is from genome assembly GCA_963576725.1 of Azorinus chamasolen. NCBI lineage: Eukaryota > Metazoa > Mollusca > Bivalvia > Cardiida > Solecurtidae > Azorinus > Azorinus chamasolen. Next base: position 57,822,448 of record OY755238.1, on the reverse strand, counting down.
TGGTGTTATAATGTTTCCAAAATCATAAGGTATTTACAAGATCAACGCGTATTTACAAGATCGTGTATTTATAAGAGTATTTATTGCTAATAGAAATGTCAGTGCAAATACGTTTTATCTTGCAGTGTCTGATTATTTTCTTCTTTAAAAATGTTCAAACTTTATGTGATAACTTTCACCCTTTCCATCTAGTAAACGCATTTTTACGCCTTTGCAAACAGAGTAGACCTAGATCAGACGGCTCCAGTATGAAATTATACTAAATCTGACTCTTTAGTTTCAACCAATACTAAAACACGTATGTATATGTGCCATTGTAAAAGTTCAGCTTATAAATATCCATGATGTCGTTATGTCGTTATATATATAAAAACCAAACATAATATATTCGTTCACCAGTCAGAACTTTCTGCGATGTTGCAAGCTCACTCGGAACACATTGAGTTATCCGATTTCTAATCTCAACAATTTCGTAAGTTCACAGTTTAAATCACCTCCCTTCAGAATTTATAATCTTCACAACAGCAGGTGTAAAGTGCTTGTGTGGCGGCTGTAAAACGTCACCCCGTACTTCATTCTCAGTGTTGTTATACCTTCTGATCCTTCGAGATCGTGAATTTAAGTACTTCTTGTTCTGATAATTGAATACCGCCTAAGCCGGTGCTAGGGGCGTGAGCAGTGTTGCACTTTCAATTACTGTTCATGAACAGACCAAAGACCTATGATATGTGTTATCATAGGTCTTTGAACAGACTCAATAAAACCGAGTCTGAAATTTTCTCTTTTTGTGTTTCAATTTTTGCTCTCGGGGGGATCACCTCCCTTCGAACAGGGGCGCTCGTGTCTTAACCTTTCCTGTTACAGTATATATCTGTAAGAGCTGCAAAGTGTTCAGGGGCGCTCCCGTGTTACACCTTACCTGTTGCAGTTTCTGTAAGATCTGCTAGGTGTTCAGGGGCACTCGTGTCTTACACGTTTCCTGTTATAGTTCATGCATTTCTCAGAGATATTCGCTGTTCAGGGGCGCTCCTGTCTTACACCTTACCTGGTATAGTTTCTGTAAGAGTTATAAGCTATACAGGGGCGCTCCTGTCTTACACCTTACCTGTTATAGTTTCTGTAAGAGCTACAAGCTATACAGGGGCGCTCCTGTCTTACACCTTACCTGTTATAGTTTCTGTAAGAGCTACAAGCTGAACAGGGGCGCTTCTGTCTTACACCTTACCTGGTATAGTTTCTGTAAGAGCTATAAGCTATACAGGGACGACGCCCCTGTCTTGCACCTTACCTGTTATAGTTTTTGTATAAGCTTTAAGCTATACAGGAGCGTCCCTGTCTTACACCTTCCTGTTATAGTTTCTGAAAGAGCTATAAGCTATACAGGAGCGCCCCTGTCTTACATCTTACCTGTTATAATTTCTGTAAGAGCTATAAGCTATACAGGGGCGAACCTGTCATACACCTTACATCTTATAGTTTCTGTAAGAGCTACAAACTGAACAGGGGCGTTCTTGTCTTACATATTACCTGTTATAGTATCTGTAAGAGCTACAATCTCAACAGGGCCGCTCGTGTCGTCAATAATCTTGCTGTATATTGTCGTATCGGTGGCATAATATAACTTCCTGTTGATCATATCTAAAGGAAACAACGTCAAGTATAACAAACACTATTTAAACAACAACTATATTGTCTATGTTTGTCAATCTCTTTGTCTTACATATTCAATACGTTCTTAGTAATAACTTACATAATTATAAGACAATGCTCCCAACAGCTGACGACAGTCCTTGTTTTTCATCTGAACAGTCCTTTCAGGTCAAAATGTTACGACCCATTTTCAATGGTTTCAAGTGCAGTAGAGCCTGTCATTCATTTATTGAACACAAGAGTGTTAAATAAGCTCCTAAAGGAGCTTTTTGCATTACTTTTGACCTGCATTAAGCTATCATCTGCCTTAAATACCCATGATTAGACCTGTTTTTGATGGCCGCTTAAGACATGTGCTACTATATTGTTTTTTCGATGAACGAATGGCTGGTTATTTCCAGCTCAATCGCCTCTGTAACGGTGCCTGTTCACCAATATGGTTGCAGCGGAATACTTCCCTATCCAGCAATACCAAAGGCATCCGTAAGAGTGTAATTAACCTACCACTCAGCATTATGTGTGTATAGTAAGACATATGATGTACGGAGGCAGATTAATGTTACTGCATATTTTTCGATGCCCTATAGGTTTTTATTGCTGTATCCCTATCGGCGCCATGGGCACATTTGTGATTACAGTAGAACCTGCCTTAAGCGGTCATTCATTTATCAAACATAGGAGCCTCAAAACAGAGGGTTGCTTAATGCAGGACAAGCGCAATACAGCAGCTTTCTGGTGCTACTGTATACTTTTGCAAACAGTTTGCATGTACAGTAAACTCTCGATTATTCGAAAACTAAAATACGTATTAGTATCGATCTTTAAGACAGGTGGCAGCTTAACACATGGTGAAAGTCATGCAGAAAGCTCCTCTAGGAGCTTTCTGCATGACTTTCACCATGTATTAAGCAGCGACCTGCCTAAAAGGGTCTAAATTCTTCTATGCAAACAATTCAAATATTCGAGATTTTACTGTAGTTGAGGCGCCGATCAGAATATACAGTTTGATTCTATAATAACAATTTTGAAATGAAAAAGAAAATAATCAAACAATGAAAAAAAACCTTTCTCTCGTATAAACGATTTTTATGCCATTGTTAACAGGGTAGACCCAGATTAGACTGCTCCTACCGGAGCCATCTAATGATAGTCTGCTATATTTGCATATAACGTTATATAACTCTGATTCTAAGCTCTTTTTTTTTTTAATCAAAACACTTCCTTGAAAATATAACATTATAAAATCAGCTCATGAATATTCATGATATTACTATCTATTGCATGCATACTGAAAAGGGAATGAGGTTTAGTGTGTGGCGTCCCCTGTGGGACTGTTTTGGCCACTTCCAACCCCTTCCAAGTTGTATATTCATGAAAGAAATAATGGCATCATAAATATTTATTAGCTAAATATTTATAAATGATATATTATATAAGATTGTTTGGTATTGGCAGAAACGTAAGGCAAACAGAGCAAACTCTGATCAGACGGCTCCTGTAGGATCCGTCTGATCAGGGTCAGTCCGGTTTGCTTATGGTATAATATAGATCTAGTTCTACAGCTTCTGCCTTAGCCGAAATGTCCTGTGTTCATATGCCATTGTAAAAAATAATCTCATTAACATTCATGGCGTCATTATTTCCTACATGAATATTCATCAGGGAAAGGGTTAATTAATCCTCTACTACATAGAGACGCATTTTGAAGCCTTTGCAAACGGAGTAGACTCAGATCAGACGGCTTATGACTGCTTTTGGAATTCTGTAGTTATAATGCTAGTTTCCGTAACGCCCCAAAAGTCCCGCGTGTATATACCATACAGAAGAATCTGTCTTATGTGGCCATCATAAAATTGGTCTAATTATGGGTGTTAAGGCAGGCGGCAGCTTAATGCAGATTAAAAGCAATTCAGAAAGCTCCTATTAGAGCTTCCTGTATTACCATTGCGCTACATTAAACAACCGCCTGTTTTTAAGACTCATGTTAAAAAATGAATGACCGCTTATGACAGGATCTACTGTAATAAAAATCTAGCTGATACATATTCATGATCTCATTATTGTTTCATGAACAGTCTTGTGGAAAAGGGTTAAGATGGTCATGGGAAAATATGAAAACATTCAATAATCTTTATTATCTTCCTTTATTCTGCATGGCCTTGGGGATATCAAGCTTCCTACTTCTCGCAATAGTTGTTATCCATGTCAGTGAGGTAGAGATCCGTTCTATTATTTACTTAACCCTTTCCCTCATATAAACGTGTTTTCATGCACTTACAAACAGAGTATACCCAGATGAGACGGCTCCTCTAGGAGCCGCCTTATCAGGGTCTGCTCTGTTTGCTAATGGAATTTGATAGATCTGTTTAAATACATGGAGTTTATAAAATGTCTACAATGTTCCACCTTTCATATTTCATTATAAATATTTTGATCTTGAATATTCAGTAGGTATTGAAATTTGTAATAAATACAGAACATGGGTAACCCTTTCAATGGTGAATTTTCAGAGTGAGCCAATCTATCAGGGTTAACTGGTAGAGAATATACGGTATAAAAGGGTTAAAACTGTGAGAGGATTTTGAATGATAAACAGTGCAAGCCCTGACCAGGAGCCCTCTTGTCTGGAATGCACTGTTTGCAAATAACAGAGCACTAATTTTCATGATATTACAGTTATTTACTATTTATTTGTATGTTTAGTATGCTTCTAGCTATATTTTGATTACCTTTGTTTACTATTTGGATCCTGATAAGACACCGAGTAAATTGAAATCTCATCAGGATCCTAACAGTGTGACATTCTGATAGGCTATTCTAAAATGGTAAATTCTACATCGAGATTTGAAGACGATATTTTCTGATGACGTTAGTTTGCTCAACAAGTCAAAACTTACTGGTTTGACATTAAAAAAAGACGGTATTCAATATTCGTTGAGTGTATGCTTTTGATATTAACTATGATATACAGTAAAACCTCTCTAAACAGGATGTTTAAGTTTGTATAAATATCGGTCTTGGAGACAGGTGGCAGCTTAATGCAGAGTGAAAGTTATGCAGAAAGCTCCTCTAGAATTCCGTTTTAGAGGGGGTTCATTGTTTATCGATCAGTTAGAGAGATAAATCGTAATGATATATAGAATTATTTAAGAGTTTATAAGTTGAGCTATACCTTTAATCAGTAACTCCATAATTACGCATTTTCACGTACATGTAATTTCAACGCAGAGCATACCCAGATCAGACGGCCACTGTATTGGACACTATCTTGTCAGGATATGCTCTGCTTTTTTATGGAATAATATAGATCTGATGCTACAGTTTATGCCATAGAAACATTTCCTGTGCTCATGTGTTATTGTAAAAACACCAATATAATTTCTATACATGGTGACCTTGTAGGTTTATATTTGGTTAAAGCTATAATTCGGTGTCATATACTGGTACATGTATCTCCATTGTAAAAATATTTTAAACAACAGGTGAACCATTCATTTTCTTTATAAAATCGCCTTTTTCACGCCTTTGCAAACGGAGTAGACCCAGATTAGATGATTCCTGTAGGAGCCGTCTGATAAGGGTCTGCTGAATTTGCCTATGATTTGTTTTAGATATGAATAAAATATCAAATATGTCAATATGTGTATTACTATGTTTCTATGGTAATGGGATAAAATACTATAGGTAATACTGTCGAAATACATGTAGTTCTTTTATCTATTCATATAGACACCCCTCTTACTAGAGATGACTCTGCAATCAGGGAGGTAATACTGAGATCAAAATAAGATGCGTGAATTAACCCTTTCCCTGTTCTATATGTATTCCAAATTTCAATACCTACTGAATATTCAAAGAGAAAATTGTTATAATGAAATATGGAATGTGGAACATTATAGCCATTTTAGAAAGCAAAGAAACAGATCTTTCAAATTCTATTAGCAAACAGAGCAGACCCAAATCAGACGGCTCCTAATGGAGCCGTCTGATCTGGGTCTACTCTGTTTGCAAATGCGTGAAAACACGTTTATATGAGGGAAAGGGTTAAAATAGTTTCAAGAATACTTTCTTTATAACTCTACCAAACCCTATGTTGTGACCACTCTCTATTAGAACATTCTATATGGTCACAACATAGGGTTTGAAAGAGAAATAACGATTTTAGTACACGAGAACGCACGTATACCTGTTGCTCTGTGGTACAACAAAATGTGAAGGTCACTGAAGAATGATACCACAACTATTCAAAAGCAGTCAGGTTTGCATGTTCAAACTTATTGTGCATTGTTCTGTAAATAACAAATCTCAGCTGCAGTAATATAATACAAATGTGCACGCGCGCATGAGTGCGCTTCATAAAAACAATTTGCACTTCCTTGTTATTTTGTTAACGTGCGTGTTCAAAGTATGAATGCGCCAATTCCTTTATAGAAACGTGTTTTCGCCCATTTGCAAACAGAGTAGACCCAAATCAGACGGCCCCTATAGGAGCCGTCTGATCAGGGTCTGCTCTGTTTGCTTATGAAATAATATACATCTGGTTCTATAGTTTCTAGCAATGCCCAAAACGTCTGTGTACATTAAGCTAATATAAACATTCAGCTAATACGTACCTATACATTGTACCATTACAGTAGATCCTGTCTTGAGCGGCCTTATATTGAATGGGCAAATACATTTTAAAAAGCAGGTGGTTGCTTAATGCAGGGCAAAAGTAATGCAGAAAGCTCCAGCAGGAGCTTTCTGCATTCCATTTGACCTGCATTAAGCTACCATATGCCTTACAGACCAACAATTAGGCCTGTGTTTGATGGTCTCCTAAGACAGGTGTTACTATATTTATTCAACAAATACTGAACAGGGACAGTGTAAACCCTTAGCTTGCTATTCACATCAATATACCTACCTGTAAATAGTGAAGACACAGATGAGACAGCTCCTGTAGGAGCTGTCTCATCAGGGTCTGCACTATTTACAAGTTGATTGTGCAACCAGTGCACTCCACAGCAGTGATTGCACAATGAAGATATATGTAATTACACAACAGAGCATGGGTAAAGAAGGAGAAATGCATTTTAAAAGTTCAGCAAGCGAAGGGCTAAGACCTTTTAACATTACTTTAGTTCAACTGAAATACCAAATCTCCTGTTTCATTTCTACTCAGGTAAAGATGTATTGTTTGCAGTATCTGCAAAACCAAACACCTTCATTTAACCCTTTCAACACATAAATTTGCATATGGCCTATTTCAAAATTCAAAAGGTCAAGGTTACCGCGAATATTAATGGATTTTTAAAAGAAAGTTAACATAACAAACAGTGCAGACCACGATGAGAGGGCTCCTAAAAGGACCCTCTTATTGTGTGTTTACACTGTTTGCGAAGGATATTAGTGACTCGTTTCTCGCACTCAAATGGTCAGCCAACTCACCGTCATAGGCGACCCGACCTTTACACAACAGTTGGATCCAGCTGAAACGCCAAGTAACTCCAATCTGTCAATAGCTTCTTTAACCCTTTACTCAATGAATATTCATGAAATAAATGCTAACCTCATGAATATTGATTAGATTCATTTTTTAAATATGTTTGCTTAAGCAGAAAGTATAGAATCACATCTATATTCGCCCATATGCAAACAGTGCAGACCCTGATCAGACGGCTCCTATAGGAGCCGTCTGATCTGGGTCTACTCTGTTTGCAAATGCGTAGAAAAGTGTATCTATGAAGTAAAGGATTAGAAATTGCTCGGGTCGGAAGTAGTCAAAATTGTACCAGATCCAAATTTGAGCAGAAATACTTTTTTAACAACTGTGTAAGGGTTAAACTACTAACAGATAATACAGAAGAACCTGTCTAAAGCGGTTATCAAATAGAACTGTAAGTATGGGACCGAAAGACAGGTGGTAGCTTAATGCAGGTCAAAAGTAATGCAGAAAGCGCCTAAAGGAGCTTTCTGCATTACTTTTGACCAGCATTGAGCAACTACCTGCCGTTTAAGTCTTCCATGGTCAATGAATGAATGGCCGCTTAAGGCAGCTTCGACTGCATTCAAGGCAAGTCCATTATTGGCACTCATGGGTTTGAACCTGCAATTACGTGTAGTATCAAATTCACCGATGCAAAAATCAGACTAAAAATTTGAGAAAAGTCTAATATTTGTTTGAGACATATCGGATTTTTTTAAATATTAAAATGTATAAGTTTCATACAAAATAATCTGTATTAAATTTCCATCCTGTTACGTCCAAATACAAAGGATGCTCAGTTTGCCGAATAATTCTATGGGTCTTTATAATTATATATATTTAGTCAAATGATAACATATAAGACAGAAAAAATACCAAAACGAACAATTAAACTAAAATAATAAAAGCGGTTTACCTATGTCAAAGTAGGAGATCCCTTCCCCAGTAACATTCAAGAAACAGTTGGTTTTTTCTCGGTGCACCGCTGTCGCCAGGCTGCGAATTTCCTTCATACAGATTGAACTTGAACCGGCCACGACAATAGCCCTGTGATACTGACCCTCAACCTCTGTGGAAAACATAGAAATACACTGCTATACCTTATTCTACTACTGAAATCGGATTGCTTATGCAGAAGCTTTCTGCATTACTTTTGCCATACATTTAATCAAAAACCTCTATTTTCACAATGTTATGTTCAATAAATGAATAACTGTAAACAGTTTGGAACTAGAATGAGCATCAATTCAGTTGGCGCTTCATCAAGCGTTGGTACAGCAACACTCCGGATATCTAGTAGAGATTAATTTAGACTGGTTTAGGCAGGTGGCTGCTTAATACAAGGTGGAAGTCCTAGAGGATGTTTCAGCATGCCTTCTATCCTGCATTAAGCTTCCACCTGTCTCAAGGACCAATATTAATACTGAATATTTATCCGGTTTAGAGGGGTTCTACTGTAGATTAAAATCCTTTATTGCGACAACCGAAAAAGGTCTAGTTCTATGTCTTAAAGACAGGTGGTAGCTTAATGCAGAATGACAGTAATGCAGAAAGCTTAATTTAGAACGTAAGTTTTCAGCAAACATAGCTTTCTGCATTACTTTTGCCCTGCATTAACCCTTTCGCTGCCAATGTCGGATCTGTGATTACCTATGCAAACAGTTTGGATCCAGATGAGACGCCGAGTAAGTCTCATCAGGATCCAAAATGTTTTTACTGTTACTATGTTTTTGAAACAAAAATTAAGAAAATCAAAGAATGAAAATGTGTAGCAGACGACAAAGTTAGCAGACGACAGAGTTTGGCAGCGAAAGGGTTACGTAGCGACCTGATTTTGAAAACATCTATGTTTACTCATAAAGTGATAGATTCAGATGGGTGTTATTGTACTTGTACGACAGACCCCCAGCAAAGCTATTGAAAAAGTGTCCTGATAACGGTTGTAAGAGGACACTTTTGTACGCACGTGATTTTTGTGGTTAAAGACATTCCCTTGGCCGGCTTGGGTCTTTACAGCTAACCTGTGAAAAAGCATGCGGCACATGGTAACAGCTATAGCAGTCTGCCTGTCAAGAACCACTGGAGCGTTCCATGTGAGGCCCGTCTCTTACATTTGATGATTTGGAAATGATTAGATTGTCACTAATGCAGTATATGTTTTTATTTTTTATTATGTCAGGGCCTCTCTAGACAGAATGAGATGGCTTGCCATATTTTGCACACTTGTATCATGCTTTTACTGTTACTTTCACGCCTATTGAGAACAATGGGGGGGAATCATTGAATGGACCTGGGTAATGTCTTTAAAACCTATCTACCAAGGATCGAGCCCGTGCATTTGGAAGTATCGCCCAATGTCACGTGCTCCATGCTGTGTACTTAACAACGTACATGTAACACGATTGTCGCTAAAAATAACACGCGTTTACATCTACATCAAAAGCTGTATAACGTGAATTATAATATTACATCAGCAAAGTGAGCAGACCCAGATCAGGCACCTCCTACAGGACTGATCTGCTGTGGGACACAGAGTAGACCCATATCAGTCGAACAGGACATAACCGGGTGACTCATAGAGTAGACACAGATCAGATAGTACGTGTATGGCCGACTCGAATAGTGTCACATAGTAAACCCAGATCAGATAGTACATGTATGGCCGACTCGAATAGTGTCACAGAGTAGACACAGATCAGAAAGTACGTGTATGGCCGACTCGAATAGTGTCACAGAGTAGACACAGATCAGATAGTACGTGTTTGGCCGACTCGAATAGTGTCACAGAGTAAACCCAGATCAGGCAGCTCTTCAGAATTTATCTAGGTGACAAACAGAGTAGTCTAATACCAAATGGTTCCTATAGAACCTATCTTGGTGGGTTACAGAATAGAGCCAGATCACACAGCTCATAGAAGATCGACCTGGTGTAGGTTACGGATTACACCCAGATACGGTAGCTTCTACAGGGCCGATCTGGGTGAGTTACAGAGTAGACCCTGATCAGGCAGCTCCTATAGGAATAATCTAAGTAGTTTACAGATTAGACACAGATCAGGCAGCTCCTGTAAGACCCATCTAAGTGAGTTACAGCGTAGACACAGGTCAGTTAACTCCTACAGGACCTATTTAGGTGGGTTACTGTGTAGACCCATATCGGGCAACTCATATAGAACCTATCTATGTGGGTTACAGAGTAGACTAAGATCAGGCAAAGTGTGATCAGCAAAAGGTGTCACAGAATTTGTCTTACCTCTGCTATAAACCGACATCCGACCCAATAATTAAACTCTGTAGATTGCAGATCTGTTGATAATGGCGATAATGTTGATACATGTATGTTGGAAACACGGGTCACGATTTACTCGTGCAGGATACTGCTCGAGCCACTATGTGGCCAGTGGCTATTTAGAGATCAACGAACGGCTTCTTTGTAATTTGAATTGGGTGAACCAAGGGGAAAACATTTTGTACTTATTTGTGAAATATTCATTTTTATTCATTTTTAATCAAAATTAAAAGTCTACAACGTACTGTCGTACAAGTAAGATACATGTACTCGTCTTACTACCAAAGTGTCTTCTTACAACCGTTATCAGGACAGTTTGTTCGCATGACCTCAGACAAGTGTCCTCGGCTACGCCTCGGACACGTGTCTTCGGTCATGCGAACAAACTGTCCTGATAACGGTTGTAAGAAGACACTTTGGTAGTAAGACTCGTACTGTATCTATTACATAAACATCCTTGTATAGCTTACCAGTACATGTGAGCTCGTCTGTGTTCAGCTGGTACCCTTCTCTACACAAGCACTGTGCACCGGTGGGCATATTTACACAGAGGTCGCTGCAGCCTTTGCTGGGACATAAATCTGATCCAAAATAAAACACAATTAATAATTATAAAACAGTTCCACTAATTATTGAATATAAACTATTATCAATATGGCTATAATTTCAACAGATAGTTGATATTACATAATCAGTGAGCCATATAGTTACTATATTTGCTCGTCACAAAATTATTTCTGCTTCATTACTTCCGTTCTAATCAAATTGTATGTATCTCCAGGTATGGCGGTATTCATTCTACGTACATATTTGAAATATCATTCTGGTGCATTCTATTTCCTATGTTAACCCTTTCACTCTTCTATGTGTATTCCAGATTTCAATATTTATTGAATATTCATGAACAAAATAGCTATAATGAAATAGGGAAGGTGAAACACTGTATACATTTTAGAAAATAAAGAAATAGATATTTCAAATTCCATAAATTAGCAAGCAGATCAGACCCTGATCAGACGGCTCCTACAGGAGCCGTCTGATCTGGATCTTCTCTGTTTGCAAATGCGTGAAAACACGTTTATACGAAGGATAGGGTTAATAATTTTGTGAAATTTATGGTTTCGGAATTCAAAGACAAGGACCTTCACTGAAGAATGTGCTAGGGTGAGATATATTCATGGTAAGCTTTGTGCTTACCGGGTTTGCTCGGTTGGGAGTTGGGCGTGTAAAGGCCAAGGGCCCAGACTTTGTCACCAGTGGTTGTACCTAAACCCTGTACGTGGATTTCGCCAGTTTGCTTGTTGATGAGATGGAAACGGCCACTGGCGTAGTCGCTCACAGTAATGATACTCTATTAATACATACATACAACCAACTAGAATACAATAGGTATGATATACATAGAATAGTCGCTCACAGTCATGGTACTCTATTAATATAATTACATGTATATAACAAAATAGACGAAATATTATGCATGGAATAGTCTCTCACAGTCATGGTACTCTATTGATATATTTATATAACCAAATAGAATACATTATTTTATATAGTAAAGTAAGTCCGGATACTGTATTAATACATATTACGGATCAACAGATAAAGGTGCATACTCAAATCGTTGTTTCTCCTCCAAATCCTATACTGTGACGTAAAGACGAATCTAAAGAGTAATCACAATACAGGGTTTGGTGGAGAAATAAATAAGTTATTCTTGAAATTGTTTCTATTTGTGCATCCTATCTGGACCTCTGAATACATACACATAACCAAATAGAATACATGATATACAGTGCTCCCTCCCTACAACGACCCTCTCAATAACGATTCCCTCCTTACAACAACGCATGTCACTGTTTCAGAAACAACAAGGCTCCAGAACCAACTTTTTTCCATTGTATTTTATTTATGCATCCATCAAGCCCTATGTTGTGACCACTCTTTAGAATCGTCTCTTTGTGACGATTCTAAAGAGTGGTCACAACATAGGGTTTGATTGAGGCATAACGGTTTTAGTTCTCGAAATACACCGTATCTGGGATCTGCAAAAAAAGCTAATTATGTTTGATTTTCCCTCCCCATAACAACTCCCTCTGAACAACACATACAATCTTCGTATCCCAAAGGGTGTCGTAGTAGATAGGGAGCACTGTGTATGGTATAATCGACCACAGTAATTATACTCAGTCTATTAATATATACATATACTCAAGTATAACCATATAACCAATACACGATATGCTTTAGTCACTCACTGTAATGATATTCTATTAATACATACATGTAACCAAATATAACCATAATTATTACCAATACCCAACATACATTACAGTCACTCACAGTAATGATACTCTATTAATACATACATGTAACCAAATATAACCATAATTATTACCAATACCCAACATACATTACATTCACTCACAGTAATGATACTCTATTATAACATACATGTAACCAAATATAACCATAATTATTACCAATACCCAACATACATTACAGTCACTTACAATAATAATACTATACAGTGCTCCCTCCCTACAACGGCCCTCTCAATAAGGAGCGTTGTTTTCCTTTCACCTTGTTTTAAGCAACCACCTGCCTTCAACACAAAATAATTGATGTAATTTAGAGGTCGTTATAGAGCTGTATATAAGCTGGGTTTTTACAATGGTACCGTAAAACACCTCAAATGTGACCACCAAAGACAGGTCTAATGATTGGTCTTGAAGACTGGTGGCAGCTTAATGCAAGATGAAAGTCCTGCACGATTTTTCTGCTTTACTCAATTACGCCACGACATGCTTTTGAAAACATAGATTTATGTTAAATCATAACGTGGTCGCATAAGACGGGTTTTTATTGAAAATGTAGAAGTTCTGGCCTTGGCAGAAACTATGGATTAATATTTGTATAATTCAATAAGGAAACAAAGCCACCCCGAATGGGGTTACTTTTGTTGTAAAATCATCGGCATTTTTCTCTATCAGGTAAATGATTAACAGGGACTCTGAAAACTTGGGGTAAATAGGGCATTTGCCCCACAGGAGCAAATGCCCTATTTATTACAAAGCTTTAAACACTACACATTTCTAAAAGTTTCCATTTTTCTAGCAAATGTTCCTTTTCAGTAAATTTATTAAAAACAGTTGGACCTAAGATAGCCTATTATATGAGGGAATGGGTTATTGCCGGACTACTTTCAACATGACATCATACAACGGTACCAGTTCAGTGAAATACAGGAACAGGTAGATATTGCAATTACCCCATGGACAACAAGATCTGCAAAATGAGAATGTGACATTCTTCGGACAGTTCTACGGTTGTTTCCGTTAAAGTCCGCTCCTTCAATCGTGTCTCTGATATGGTCGACCCAGTAGATTTCCGATGACGTCACATCTATGTCAATAGCAGCAGGAAAGGCAAGTCCAGTCGATACTATTGTTGCTTTGTTCTCTCCAATCAGATTCGCTCTTTCAATCTTCACAACACTTCCAACATCGCTCCAAAACATGTACCTGCAGACAAATACGTACGTTTTGTTAAATTTACGGTCATCAGAATGCTTGCTCAGAATCTGACCATTCAAATACTTGAGAATGATCTCAGACCCAGACTCAGAAGTTTAACCATTTCGGCGTCAAATTTCTAATTGTCCTCTGCAATCCAAGTTTGTTAAGTCATTCAGTAAAATAAGGAAATGAGATGAATAAATGCAAATTGACAGGAATAAAGCACATATATAGAAATAGAGATAAATAGTGAAGTCCCTGATCAGACGCCGCCTTGAAAAGGCGGCGTCTGATCTTGGACTGCACTATTTGTCGTGGTGCATTTATGCGACTGCGGCGGTGAAAGGGTTAATCCAAATGAAACGCCGCGTAACTTGGCGTCGTTTCCGACTCCTTATCAGGTTGCATTCTGTGATTACAATTTAAAGCGAAAGGGAAAAACATACGATTTGAAAAATGAAGCAGACTGCCATTTTAATGTGATTTTAACGTCTGCAAAACATGCCGTCAGCTTAAAAATATACAGTTGGAATTTTCAAAAAAATGTCCGGTATTGCTTGGATACCATTGGGTTTCATTCCGTTTCACATTTCAAACTATATAAAGTTCCTTGTATATGTTCCTAAAGCCATGAAGGGGGTCTATATTTTCTATCTACATGTATCTTGAAGTTTATTTAAGAAATGAATGACGTGTTTCCGTTGTTCATGAGGTTATGCAACGCATAGCTTTACGAGCAAAGTTAGTGAAGCCCAAAGGGCTTCAAGAGAATCTTTGCTCTGAAAGCTATGCGTTGCATAACCTCATGAACACCGGGAGCACGTCATTCATTTCTTATATTTATATGCCATTGTATTTCTTATATATTCAAGGGATTGGTATTGAAATGAACGTTCATGGGAAAATGCAACTTTCGTTTTAGAATAAGGTTATATAAGGACGTTGCAGGGCGAATGTAAATATTGGACTTTAATCCTTTTTACTCCATAGATAAGCCTTTATACACTTTTGCAAACAGAGTAGACCCATAGTAGATCCCGACTCTGGTCAGACGGCTCATCTATGACCCGTCTGATCAGAATCTGCTCTGTTTACTTATGATAAAATAAAGATATGAGTTTTCAGTTTCTGCCATGGCAAAATAGTCAGGTGTCCATGTGCTATTATAACAATTACTCTCCTCTAATTAATATTCATGATGTCATTATTTCTTACATGCATATTCATGGGGATAAGGAGTAATGAGTTGCTGAATTACTTATCTAGGTCTGCATAAAACAGTTATGAAAGGCCATAGACTGACTGCCACGACTCTTGTGACAACATATACAGTGAAACCCCGCTAATGCGACCACTTAATAAACAACCACTGATGTCGTCTAAAGCAGGTGGTTGCTTAATGCAGGACGAAAGTTATGCAGAAAGCTCCTATAAGAGCTTTCTGCATAACTTTCGTCCTGCATTAAGCTACCACCTGCCTCAGCCACACAGAATTGTGCCCCCTTTTTGGTGGTCGCATTAGCGGGGTTTTACTGTACATATACATGTATAATAGAACCTCTATAAACCGGAAGTTCAGTAGAGAAGCATTTAGATACTTTTAGGCAGGTAGCTGCTTAATGTAGGATGAAAGTCTTCTTTTCTATAGTTAATGCTCCTTTTCGGTAGATTCTTTCAAAGACAACGGGTCTAAAAATTGTCTCCAAGACCGATATTTATACCAAATCTAACGTCAGGTTTAGAGAGGTTTTACTGTAATTCAGTACAGTATATTTAAAGAAGTATATAAAATACTCTTCACGTTGTCATTAGCATTATTAACCCTACAACAGAACACAAATCTACATTGAAATTCGTGTATGAAAAGATTTATGCTGTCAGTTATCAATACTTGAACTACACCGTTCATATCAAATAACTGATTATTTTACGATAAGATCAGTTGTAGTCCTTACTCTGAAACTGCTTTTCTGAATACATGTGTATAAATTAAACAAAACGTTCAGTCATAATTTATCACTACCGAACATTATTTTTATGAAATACGATGCTGGCCCTGACAAAATCTCGAATGGTAACTATTTAATGCAGTGCGTAAGTAATGCAAAAAGCTCCCAAAGTTCTGTCTGCGGTACTTTTCGTTCTGCATCAAGTATTTACGTGATTATTTCCTAACTATTTTTGGGATTGTCGAAGAGCTGAAAAGAACGCTTGATATTGGTGACATGTGTATACGTTAACAGGCAAGACGTCTAAGTATAAGGGCTATTTCTTCAAATAGCTGACCCAATGGATAGGTAACTGACCTTTGAATTTGAAAATCCGAGTTCAATTCGGACACAAGCCAAAACAAACAAGTTACATCACATAGTTTTAGTAAAACAAAAAAGAGAAAATCAGTTGCAAGGTAATAGAATAGAACCTGACCTAAGCGGTCATTCATTTATTGAACATAGGCGTCTTAAAAAGTAGGTGGTTGCTTAATGCATGACAGAAGTAATGCAGAAGTTCATCTAGGAGCTTTCTGCATCACGTTTTGACCTGCATTAAGCCACCACATGCCTCATCGACCCATAATTAGACCTCTTTTTTGATGACCGCTTAACCCTTCTCTTGCTGAATTTTAAAATGCATTTCTCCTTCTTTGCCCATGCCCTGTTGTATAATTACATATATTTTCACTGTGTACAAGTATTTCGCTGTGCAATCACTGCTGTGGAGTGCACTGGTTGCACAATATACTTGTAAATAGTGCAGACCCTGATGAGACAGCTCCTACAGGAGCTGTCTCATCTGGGTCTTCACTATTCACAGGTAGGTATATTGACGTGAATAGCAAGCGAAGGGTTAAGACAGGTTCTACTGTACTTGAATTAATGTCACAGTAGAAATTCTCTAATCCGGGCATTCAAATAAGTATTATTATCGGTGTTATCGACAGGTGACAACTGAACTCATTCCATCCTAGACTATTTTTAGACCCAATGTCTTTGAATAAATCTATCGAAAAGGAGCATTAACTATAGAAAAGGAGAATTTTATAATGGTGTAGTTTTTAAACCATTGTGATAAATAGAGCACCTGCTCCTACTTACCACATATTTACCACAATGGTTTCGAAATGTGACTTTTACTGAGGCGCCAAAATGCGTCTGCAGGGTGAAAGTCAGAATGTAAGTGCATGACGTTGACTCAGCATTGACCAGCCAGCTTACGTGTACACTCACTGACCAAACTTGGATACATTGTCATGAAAAGTATTGAAGAAAACGTCAGAAAAATCAATGCATGACATAAACATACGTAAGTACCACTTTTTCTCATATTAATTAACGTATTTTCACGCATTTGTAAACAGAGCAGACCCAAATCAGATGGCCCATGCACAGTCATGTTTATTATAATAGAGCAGACATTCATCAGACGGCTCCTGTAGGTCTATTGTGCTTGCAAAAGTGTGTAAAGGTGTTTATATGAAGGAAAGGGTTAAAGAAAGGTGATACACACGGTCATCAAAAGAAGAAATGAAGAATACGAATGTCACGTGATTGACTTGAGCGTAGTTTAAACTTCTTTAAAGTATTAAGAGTATTAAGAGCAATAAGTTATGAGCAGAAAGGAGACCTATTATGTGGTGTGGTTTTTAGATTTAACCACTGTCATTCTAGACGATATTGAATTGAAATGTGATTGTTGGAACTCTATGATACAACTGTATAAATAAATAGCCTCAATTAGACTGGTCTTAACCGTGTAATTGAACACCTGATGAATAGCAAGGATGATAATACAGATCGGAATTATAATACACTTTTCCTAATAAATATTCATGTACAATAAAACCTGTCTTAAGAGTCAATTAAAAACAGGTCTAATAATGGATTTGTAAGGCATGTGGTAGCTTTATCCAGGTCAAAGGTAATACAGAAAGCTCATGTAGGAGCTTAATACAGGCCAAAAGTAATACAGAAAGTTCCTGTAGGAGCTTTCTGTATTACTTTGCCCTGCCTTAAGCAACCAGCTGCTTTTTAACACGTATGTGTTCAATAACTTAATGGCCGCTAAAGACAGACACTAATGTAAGAAATAGTAATGATTGTATGAATATAAATTAGCTGAGCTTGTTTAATGGTATTCTAAACTTCAAAAATGACAGAACCAGTAGAATCAGATCTATAATATATATAAAAAGAGCAGACCTTGACCAGACGGTTCTTAAACGGGCCGTCTGATTTGGGTCAACAGTAGGAACTGTTTTAACCCTTTCACCGCCGCAGTCGCATAAATGCACTACGACAAATAGTGCAGGCCCAGATCAAGGCGGCGTCTGAATCATTTATTTATCTCATTTCCTTATTTTACTGAATGATTTAACAAACTTGGATTGCAGACGACAATTAGAAATTTGGCGCCGAAAGGGTTAAGGTGCAATAAAATTATGGGTCTGTAAGGCAGGTGGTAGCTTAATGCAGGTCAATGTAATGCAGAAAGCTTGCCCTGTATTAAGCAACCTCCTGTTTTAAGACTCCTATGTTCAATAAATGAATGTCCGCTTAAGACAGGTTCTACTGTTATACACGTACATATTATTAGTTACTGACACACTACGGAAATATAGGATGAATAGGGGGCGAGGCGGTACCTGATTCCCCCTATTCATGCTACATACCCCTATATTTCCGTAAGTGGGTCAGTGACAAATCCAATAACTGATTTATTTCATCGACCACTTTCAATCATTGATTTTGACCTAGGTGATGACATTGTTATTGTTACGGAATGACGTTGACGTTTAAATGACGTTATTTTGTTATCTTTTTACATTTGCGCGTCACAATTCTGCAGATCTGATTTTTAAGTAAACAAAAAAACAAACAAACAAGCAAAACAAACAGTAGTTCAAACTGCGCCAATCCGTTATATTTAGTGAATATTTGTTAAATTGAGTAAAAGCATGGATCAGAATAATGGCATTCATCTTTTTGTAGAGTGCCAATAGTGTGTCATCTACTGACCCTCTACAGAAATATAGAGGGTCACTAAATGACTGCTCTGATCCAATGAAAATGCCAGAAACTAGTGGGGGTGAAATAAATTGATTTGTAATCCTCAAAAAGATTGTCGAATCACGAACATGTTCACTAATCAGACTAATCAAGCTCTGACCTTGATTAAAATCTAATCATAAGCAAAATGGCGGAACTTACACTAATTCCAGCAGAGGAGTCACACTTTCAAATCATTCTAGAATGGTTATGGAAGGTAACAAAAATATTAGCTGATCGACTCTGGAACTCGAAGAATTGCCAGGCACACACCCAATGAGTATTTTCTTTTGTGAAATGAACGTTTTAGCGGCCATGTTTAATACAACATGTCATATCAAATTGTTTTGATACCATAGCAATCGTGATTAAGATTGTGTGTATAATCAAAATCTTGATTTCGGAAATAAAACACATCCCTGGTCATGTTTACAAAATGAATCATTGTCGCTGTCAAATTACAGCGAGACAATTTGCCTTAATAAACAAGGGCCAGAGAACGTATTTCTCGTAGTGATGTTTAACATTTCCCTCATAGAAACGACGTTTCACGGTTTTGCAAACTGAGTAGACCCAGGTCAGAGAGAGAGAGAGAGAGAGAGCGAGAGGGAGGGAGAGAGAGATAGGCTGTTATGCATTACTTTCGTCCTGTATATTAACGCATTCCTTCATATTCATCCCTTCTGACCAATCTGTAAAAGTTACTTCTCGAAACCATTGGAATAAATTGAGCACGTGCTCTATTTACCACAATGTTTCAAAACTACACCATGCTAAAACTTCCCCTTTCTCTAGAAAAGTCTTGTTTTCGGTAGTTTTATTCAAAGAGGTTGGGTCTAAAAATACAGTATAACCTCTCTTAACCGGAATTCTAGTAGATAAGAATTTAGACACTTTTAGGCAGGTGGCTGCTTAATGCAGGGTGAAAGTCATGGAGCTTTCTGCATGACTTTCACCCTGCATTAAGCTGCCACCTGTCTCCAAGACCGATATTCATACTAAATTTAACGGCCGGTTAAGAGAGGTTATACTGTAACCAAGCTTAAGCAGCTACGGATGCATGTGACCATTTATCAAGTGGCTCCTTTAGAGAGTTTCAACTGTACAAACTCTCTTAAGCGACATCTTTGAGAATAAACACGTGGATCTTTAAAAACAGGTGATTGCTACATACAGAGCTAAAGTAACACAGAAGCTCTTCATTTTGCATTCAGCTACCACCTGCCGGAAAGACCTAAACTTGGACTTAATTGGAAAGGCAGATATGTTTAACTGTTCATTGCAGTGATTCTGCGTCAATTATTTCTGTTGATTATTTCATTCATTAAGTTACAAAATTTAGTGCTGATCAGTCAATAAACTGATTGAATCAATCAATCAATTGAATGACCAAATGAAATACGTGTACCTTTTGAATAGGTGTTCCATCTCATCCAAAAACGTTTTAAAGGGTTACTTTCTTTTGTAAAGAATACCATTTTAGTTATATACAGTAACACCCTTCTAAACGGGAATTCTTGTGGAGAATAATTTAGATACTTTTAGGCAGGTGGTTGCTTAATGCAGGATGAAAGTCATACAAAAAGCTCACTACTTCCATCCCGCATTAACCTATTCCCTGATTAGCTATTAGCTATTTTAGACCCAGTCGCTTTGAATAAATCTACCGAAAAGGAGCATTTACTAGAGAAAACGGAAAGTTTAGAATTTTGTAGTTAAGAAACCATTGTGATAAATAAAGCATTTGCTCCATGTGAGCAAATGATTTATTTATCACAATGGTTTCACAAAGTGTCTTTAACAGAGTCGTCATAAGTCGTCAATATAAGGGAATGGGTTAAGCTGCCATCTGTATCCAAGAGCGATACTTGTACAAAATGTAACGTCCGGTTTAGAGGGGTTTTATTGTAGACATGATACTGGATGTGAAATGATACTGGATGGCAACATTCTGTTTATCATCAATGATAAACTTGCAGAGAATTATATGTAACCTTTCACTTCATAAGGGGTCTATTTTCGTCCTACATTATGCAATCGCCTTCTTTTAACTCATCCCTCCTAGGTTATTTAAGGCCCAGCCTCTTTGAATGTAACTGCGTATCTTAGTCGGCTATTAAATGCCTGACTATATGGAATTAATCTTGGAGAAAATTAAAAAAAAATCCAGCATTGCGATTGACCAAAAAAGTAGGTGAAACACTATCGAGTATTTACTAGAGAAAAGGAACAATATAAGAGTTTTGTAGTTTTGAAAACATTGTGATAAAAAGAACATTTGATCCATAGGAGCAAATGCTCTTTTTATCACAATTGTTTCAACAGTGACCTTTACAGAGGCATTGGATGCGTCAATAGGAGGCGATTCTATTTATTAAATGGTCGTTTTAGAGAGGGTCTATTGTATCCATAGAAACTAGTAACTGTCCAGGTTTAATTGTCTCTCAAATGCTTAAATATGTAAAATGTCCTCTTTAAGCGTTTATCATGCTACCCAAGGTACTAACATTCCAGAACTCCAAATTAAATGTTTTAACCCATTTCCTCATAGGCTTTATAGGTCAAACCTATTTGGATAAATCTGCTGAAAAGGAGCGTTGTTTAGAAAAAAGGAAAAGTTCAGAGTTGTGTAGTTTTGAAAGCATTGTGATAAAAAGTGTATTTGCTCCTATGACCTATGGATTTTACAGAAGTGTGAAAAGGCGTAAATATGAGGTAGTGGGTTAAGCATAACAGTGCTTTTGAAAACCTCGTGGTTCTGCAATTTATATGTGAAAACGTTATTGCCATCTGCAAGCATTCCGTCTGGTTTAGCGCTAAGTTTATATTCTTCTTTTTCCTTCCAAAATCAACATCAAAATGTCAAACAGCTAGGACCCGGATGAGCCAGATAGTTACTTATTTCATCTGAATCCAAACTGGCTTTGGAAATGTTATCGCAAATGATATCACAAATACAAAAGAAATGTTGAGTTTTAAAGTGTTACCCATGTGTTGGACCCACTGCTATTCCAGTCGGGTTCTTCAAATCTTTATCAACCAAAATCTTGTAGTTGGACTGGTCCACTGTTTGTAGATTCCCAGACTGCACTGCTATCCAGCGGAATACTGGATCAACCCAATACACATTATCTGACACCCAGTCTACAGCAATCTTGACGGCTATGGATTTGGAGATTCCAGAATGCATTGCTCTGATCGACATCCCGGCAAAACCAGTTTCCCACTTGAAGTCAGACACACCATAGATAGCTGACGATCGTAGCTCGTGTAGATAAAGTTTGCGTCTCTCATAATCTGTGTCCATGCTAAGGAACCGGCTAACAGGATCTTTAAATGTTACAGTACGGGAAGAGAAATCGCCATTCGTCGAGTGAATTCGGTATATGTCTGCTGGTTCACCATTAATGATGTAGATATGCTTGTTGTCAGTCGACGAAACATTCGTCGGAAATGCTGATATCAACAAGGAGTACTCGAATAATGCTGTAAAACAAGAAATCGCAATATTAGATCAAGTCTCCTTCTGTAAAGCAAACATTTTTTAAGGTTTGATATATGTGTCTGCAAACTCGCTTGAGATAATCATAGGCGTAAAAGTTGAACCTCGATATCTTGAACTTCAAGGGACTATACAAATAAGTTCGAGATCACAGCTTAATACAGGTCTAAAGATTTGCTGAAAGCTCCTGTAGGAGCTTTCAGCAATAATTTTAACCTGTAGTAAGCAGTCACACGTGTTTCTAGATATCTAGCGATACATTTTAGAGCAGTTCTGTATTGTTAGTTTAGAAAGGATTGACTTTTTTGTTCGATTTACCCGAGTTTTGAGTTATCCGAGTTCGAGATATCAAAGTTCAACTGTAGTATGAATGAAAAGGGACAAATACCGTGTACCAAGTTTTACTATATTATTGAAAACATGCGTTTCTTGTAGGGGCTATCACTTTAAAGATGTATGTTGCGCAAATGTCCGCACATTTTGAGTTTCAAACTGACTTCAGAATCGGAATCTATGAACCTTAACAATTATTTAACACTAAACAGCACGGCTAGTAAATGGTTATGTCGGAAAAAATTAGAAAAAAATATTGCTACGGAAACCCACGGAACAGCATTCGCCATTGGTCGGAATCTGTCGTAAGATTAATTTACATACCGGAAATAATCATTCGATGTACATGTAGGCCAACAACTAGTGTCAGCTATTGTACAGTCATATGGTAACAACCTAATTCATATTCAAAGCGTTGTTCCGAAATAGAATGGGATTAATTCAGAACTTGGCCGAAGATGTCCACTGATTTTCATTATTTAGCAGTATTCGGATAGCGATAATATATAGCTGAACAAATATATCCTGTTGGAAAATGGGTTGTAAGAATTATTTTTATTGTATGTATCCGTGTACAGTTTCTAGTGTTGATTAATTAATACGAAAACGCGCATAATGCATCTTTAAAGTTAAGTTTGAGTAACTTTCATAAAGTTATTGAAGCTTTGGGAACTGTTTATAGAATTATTTCGCGCTTCTCATACGTGCTAGATAAGCTGAGTTACTAAAAATAGCCGTACTAGAAATCCTTATCTGGAACACCCCTTGTCTGGTGTATTCACACGCGCGATTGGGTAAAATCAATACAAGGGAAGGAACTCTTACAGAATTATACCAACATTTCTATAGGCAACAACCTTATCAATTGATTCACCGAAGACGTTGTTTTGTAGTCACTCAGTCATTTATAACGTAACGTTTGTGGTTGTCAAAACAAATGATGTCATTTTGGTGTCACGCCTGAAGTTAAGCTGCAGTTTGTTGCTATTAGATATGGAAGTCGTATTACCCAATGTAAAGTAGTACTTCACAAAAATCGTTAATTTACTCGGTTTTCGGGCGTATTTCAGCGAGAAAAATAATCAAGCATGGGTAAAGCGAGTTTCCGACAGGAACAGACCAACCAAGGGTATAGAAACCCCCGGCTTTAACAATACCCATGCTTTATTCTATTAATCTATATCATTTCATTAGCAAACAGAGCAGACCCTAATCAGACGGCTCCTACAGCTTATTACTATTTACCTTAACCATTTACTATATACACTTTATATACACTTTTCTACGTCTCTTCAAACAGAGTAAACCCAGATCAGCGATCAGACGGTTCCCGTACGAGTCCTCTGATCATGATCTGCTCTGTTTGCACATGGAATAATATAGAATAGATATACATTGTACAATAAAATCTCTAAATAACAGCCACTAAATTTCATCAGTTGACAACTCAAGAGTGTCTAGGGGATATTATAATTTATTTAATTCTTTTTCAATACCTTGTTATTTCAAACCAATATATATGTATATACAGTGGGCAGCCATAGTCAATTATGTGAAATGCCTAATGTATGTTACTTTTGCACCCTAAATATATTTGATTATGCAACCAGTGCACTCCACAGCAGTGATTGCACATCGATATACTTGTACACAGTGAAGATATATGTAATTATACAACAGGGCATGGGTAAAGAAGGAGAAATGTATTTAAAATTCAGCAAGCGAAGGGTTAACTATTTTTCATAATTGATCATTAAAGTTAATTAGTATTCACGACGTCATTATTTCTTACGTGAACATTCGTGGAGTAAAAGGTTGAGCTTCGAAGACATTGTTTATTTTCGTTATACTGATTACTAGATAATAGTTAGTGTGATAATAGTATGTGTCATTTTTTCGATCTCATGACGTCCAGGGACTTTAAATAAGGACACGTGCATTGCGCAAACGACTGGTATATAGACTAGACTGTTGCAGGACAGCAAAGCTCGCCTATTGTAGACCTTGTCTACAAAGATGAAGTCCAAAATAGTTTTCTATTTTAACTGAACTACATCAATGTTAAACCTACTGGCAAACTCTATTCAAAATACCAGCTACCTATGGCAAGTATCTTAACACTTACCCCAAAACTTGAACCTTGAGATTTCAGCCCAAAAAGCTAAGTCCAAAACTGGTGAAATTTTGAATAAAGTTCAATTCAACTAAAACTCCACTACATCAATGTTCAACACACAGGGAACATCCATTCCGAATACCAGCTTTCTAGGGCAAATATTTCATGTAGTATAAGGGCATTTCAACACTTACCCCAACATTTAACCTTCTTTTTCAGCCCCAAAAGCTAAGTAGTCCGAAACAGGTGAAAATTTGACTAAAATTATATTTCATGTAGTATTAGTGCATTTCAACACTAACCCCAAAACTTTAACCTTCCTATTTCAGCCCCAAAAGCTAAGTCCAAATCAAGTGAAATTTTGACTAAAATTCAGTTTTATTTTAAATTTATACTACACTACATCAATGTTCAACACACCGAGAACCTCCATTTTAGTATCAGCTTCCTAGGGCAAATATTTCATGTAGTATTAGTGCATTTCAACACTTACCCCAAAACTTTAACCTTCCTATTTCAGCCCAGAAAGCTAAGTCCAAATCAGGTGAAATTTTGACTAAAAAGTCATTGTGACGTCTCTTTTGTTGAAAACATAGAAATTCGTGCAGAACTCCTTTTTGCCCTGACAACCAGCAGAAAAACTGTACCTGTACATTTATTGTGAATCTCGTGAAAAACGTTTGAAACACAGGTTTACCCAAGCTAAATATATCCTATCAGTGACGTAGGAACATTCACATTTTGACAGCTCAAGAAAACAGGACAGTACCTATACTCCACAACGTTTTTACCAGGGCCAAGATCGTCACGTGACAAGACAGCATAGCTGAGCACGGCAAATTTTACTCTACCTCAAATAATTCAGAACTTATTCGGATGATCCCACCAACAACGACATATTTGCAACAATTGTCCGAGGCTATCTGATTGACACTACATAGGCTATTATACTTGTCATGTGACCGTGCTAGCACCGTGCTAGCACGGCGGCAAAAAGCAATGCGTAGAAAAATGTTCATTCACGTGCAGGTCACGTACCTACAAAATTAACATATGTACCCAAATGGTTCTATTAAATTCTAGGGTATTCTCGAAACTTCAAACAGTATAAATCCAGATCAAACACCACGTTAGGAACGCGACGAGTGATCTGAATGTGGACAGTTACCAACACTCACTTTTTGGTCTTTGTCTGAATTAACAGCAACTGTTTTAATGCATTTGAGTTTTGAAATTGAAATTTGAAATGTCCTTGATTAAGAATTATACTGTGTAATTTTATATCGGTATGACACAGTTTCTATTAGTTTCAAACAGTGTAGACCCATGCAGGTAGAGTGGTAACTGATCTGAGTCTAGACTGTTCAAATACTCTTATCTTGATATGGTGATATTAGCTACATCTATTTTCGTTGGTTTGAGTTTAACATTGAAATTACCCGAATCAGGTTACTTTCATTTTAGTTAGCATATTATACAGCTACTACATACAATGTAGACCCTGAGAAGAAACCACATGGAAAGCGCGATTACTAATCTAGGTCTACACTGCTTCTCAGAAAATAGGTCTTCAGTTTTGTTATAATCCATGTTCCCTTTCCATCTTTAGATGGCTAGAAGTGTATGTTTATACTTAATGCCAATAAAGATTTGTATTGTATTGTATTTAACAAACAACCTGTCATATTTATCCTTTATCTAAACTTCAAAGCTTTTAAAAGCACATAATTCTGGACATTTGAGTGACAGTCTCGGGGACCTTACCAAAGTGAGGTATCAACATTTTAAGACCGTTTCAGCATTGTTTAAGTTTCGATTTGTTCAACCACTTGTACGCACGTGCGTAAGTCCATATGCCCAGGCACGCCCCTGGCAGGTTGTAGCTTAATACAGGTAAAATGTAATACAGAAATCTTCCAAAGGAACTCTCTGCATTACTTTTGCCCTGTATTAAGCAACCACCTGCTTTATTAGACTCTTATGTACAATAAATGAATGATCGTTTAGGGCAGGTTCTATTGTATACGATATGTTTTGGATATTGCCGAGTACGTACGACTGGCTATGTATCGTCTAAGTGTTGCAGACATTTGCTATTTTCACGCAAGACTGAACCTGTTTACTGTTGAATAATATAGAATGTAAAACTGACACACGGATAATTATGTATGGGTGAGAAATTTGTCGCTGTACCTGAGAGTCAAGATTATTTTGTATTACAGTTTAACAGGAATTCTAGTAGAGAATGATTAAGATTGCTCAATTCCGGTTGAATGTCATGCAGAAAGCGCCTGGAGCAGCTTTCTGTATGACTTTCACCCTGCATTAAGCTGCAACCTGCCTCCCATACCCATATTTATACTACATTGGACGTCTGGTTTAGAGAGGCTTTACTGTAGATGGTTGTGATTATTCTTTAGACAATATTAGTGGGAGAAAAGATGTAAACAATAGGCCTAAATACTCAAGGATAGGTTATATAGAAAACAAAAAATAATAACATAACAAATACTAGCCAAGTCAAATCCAGGTCCTAACAATACAAGAGGCTTCGTCATAACTTCCTTAACCACTTCATATTAGAAATAAAAACATAGTGAATATTACTTAGATAAATTTTTAAAACAGCACATGGACACGGGAAGTTTTGGCCTTGGCAGAAAAGTAGAATCAGACCTATATTATATCATAAGCAAATAAAACAGACCATGATCAGACGATGGCTCCCATAAGAGCCCTCTGAGCTGGGTCTACTCTGTTTGCAAAGGCATAGAAATTCTTCTTATGGAGTAAAGGGTTAATCCTTAACCTATTCAGCAAAATGTTTTGCACAAATTCTCGTCAATTTTGTTTAAAATTCCATTTAGTATGTGCTCATATGCAATAAGAAGGCCACATTTTTTCGTCATTCACTCCGGACATTGGGCATATATCAACACCATATTGGGGAATGATACGAAGTCGGTGGTCTAAAATACGACATAAAATTGCGGAAGGAAAGTAATCTATTTATTCGAACTAGAACTTTTTTAGAACATTAAATACGCACTTGAGCATGTATTTTGCATCAAAACCCACATTCACTATTCACCCCCTTGTTAGTTCAGTATTTTAAGAAAAAATGACATCGTGAAAATTAATTAGATTAATTGTTGTAATAACACATGGTCATAGGATGTTAAGCCACGACAAAACCCGTAGAATCTTATCTCGTATATTAAACCATAAGCAAACAAAGCAGACCCAGTTCAGACTGCTCATGTAGGAGGTGTCTGATCTGGGTCTACTCTGTTTGCAAATGCGTAGAAAGGTGTCTTTATGGAGTTAATTGTTAAATACATAAATCGGTATTTCTGAACTGAATCCTATGGTGAGACCAATCTTTAGACCCGACTCGGAGACACGTGTCATGCATAGAGTTATCACAGTATAGGGTTTGGTAGAGTAATAAACGAGATAGTCTGTAAGGGGGGGGAGAGTTTATATCTATGCAGCACAGCTAAGTGTGTCCCTATCTGCTGAATACTAATAAAGTGATGAATCACGTTTGACCATTTTTTTTGCTATCAGAATACGAGACAAGACATCACTACAACATGGGAGGTATAGACAATGTAATAGTTAGTTCATTCCCTCCTACTGACGCCTTATTGCGCCTACGTAAAAGTCACTTCTTGCAACCATTGTGATAAATAGAGCATTTGCTCCATATGAGCAAATGCTCTATTTATCACAATGGTTTCAATACTATACAAATCTAAAAAAAATCATTTTCTCCAGTAAATGCGCCTTTTCGGTAGATTTATTCAAAGAGGTTGGGTCTAAAAATAGCCTAGGAGAGAATGAGTTAAGACAACATGGCATAATGCATATTGGTTAGATTAATAGTTAATTTGTCGACACACTCAAAACAGGCATGATCCAACGTGCTTCACTTCAGCTAGTGGTTTCTCAAAATACTTGAACGCCTCGGAAGTAAATAAAACATGTTTCAGGTTAGTTTGAGCAAACGTTTGTTTTTACAGAATTATTACTGTTAAAGAAAACAGGTCCCGGGTCCATATTCATTAAACCACCATTCCCTGTTCTATATTTAGTCGAAATTTGAATACCTACTGAGATATTCATGGGCAAAATAGTTATAATGAAATATGGAAGGCGGAATATTGTAACAATTTTGGAAATTAAAGAAACAGATCTATCATAGTCCATAAGCAAACTCACACCCTGAAGGTCAAACTATTTGGATCCTGATTAGAAGTCGTGCTACTCTGCGTAACATCTAAATTCAAATGGTTGTACAGACCAAATTACACGTTCGCCCGTATCAATTTTAAGGTCGAGATCAAGAAACGCTGCATAATTGTCGGACGGGTTAGCTTTATTCAATTTGAGTTCTTTAGGATAAATTGTAGGAATCAAAGCATCAAAGAAAGGGTTATCTAAGTTAAAATATCATACAAATATCGAGAAGTTTCATTGAAGGCTTTATAACTTCTTCTTGTGATTGTGGATTCAAGCGCAACATGAAATCTCTCTCATAGCAGTACCAAAACAAATTTGCGACAAGTGGTGCACAATTTGTACCCATAGGAATACCAATTACCTGACGGTAAACAGCATTCCCATAACGTACAAATATGTTATCCAAAAGTAAGGTTAGTGATTCGCAAACTTCTGAGCAAGTTCAATTGGTGTAATATTTCATTTGCTCGTCAGTAAAGAAAGCTTTTTCAGCATTACATGCCAGGAATGATGTTTTTTTCCCGGGCAAATACTATTAGTTTTTTTCCAACTAGAAAGAGCATTAATCAGTTCTCTTCGACACCATTTAATACTAAAATTTTGTAAAGACTCAGCAATCTGAACTCGACAAGAGTTAAAATCTATCAAGGATGGTATTCTATATTTGGGACCTTATTCAAAAGAGATCGTAGACGTTTATATTTAATTATCTCAAAATTACCATTAATTACATGACCAGCCGGAGAATAGCAAAAATTTGAGGTGGCGCAATCTCAATTATCAGGAATATTATCATTAGTATTAAGGTCGGCCACAATTTTATTATAGACTTATAGGCCCAAAGGGCCGGGTGCTACCCGTGAGTTTGTTATTTAATGTATTGTCATTGATATATCTGTGAAATGCACAAGTCACAATAATAAAACATTATCTTATCTTATCTTATAGTTGAAAATTGTATTTCTGATGGGATTGTTATATTTGTAGCAGATGATAGGTGGTTCTGTATTTTTAAAGTACATTTTGTATTTAGGAATAGTGTCAATTACATTTTTGTCTCTAAAAATACTCAATAAAGGTCAATAAAATCAATACCTTTATAAATAAAAGTAATTTTCAAGACGAATCTTTGGTGTTCAGATAATTTGTCAATGTGTGGTCTGAGAACATGTAGAGTAAAGTTTGTATCAAACAAGCTATTCCTATGAGAGGATCTGATCTAAAAATGATTTTATCGGCTTGCTCGTCAATTTCTTTTAATGAAGATATAGATAAGAGGAAAGTCTAGAAAGCATGGCATGTTGACCAGAAGTTAGACTTAAAGTATGTAGATCAAGAATAGTCATTTTCAAACGAGATTTTCTCTTAATATTACCATTTTTGCGAATTCCATGTGATCGAGATTTGCGTTTTCTCTTTAACCCATTTTCCATGAATATTTATTAATGATTAATGAATATATGAATATTAATTAAATGTATTTTTATAATGGTATTATGGACAAATGATGTTTTGACCATGACAAGAACTATAGAATTATATCTATATTATTTCATTAGCAAACAGAGCAGACCCTAATCAGACGGCTCCAACAGCTTATTACCATTTAGTATTTACCTTAACCGTTTACTGTATACACTTTTCTACGTCTCTTCAAACAGAGTAAACCCAGATCAGATGGTTCCCGTAGGAGTCGTCTGATCATGATCTGCTCTGTTTGCCCCTGGACTAATATAGAATGTATTTACATTGTCGATGAATCTACAGTTTCTATGACCTATAGTTCCCTGTGTCCATGTACCGTTATGAAACTAATTTAATTAAGTTTCATAGTTAATCTTAATTAATATTCACGGCGTCACTATTTCTTATGTGAACATTCGTGGATTAAAAGGTCGAGCTTCGTAAACAGTGTTCATTTTCGTTATACTGATTACTAGATGAATAGTTATTGTGATTATTTATACAGCAAATAATGCCGGGATAATTCACACAAGTAAAATGTCTCATAAAACTAATGTACAACAAAACCTGACTTATTCGGCCATCAAAAAGAGGTGTACATATGGATCTGTAAGGCAGGTTGTAGCTTAATACATGTAATATAGGTCAAACGTAATACAGAAATCTCCCAAAGGAACTTTCTGCATTACTTTTGCCGTGCA
The DNA here is from genome assembly GCA_963576725.1 of Azorinus chamasolen. NCBI lineage: Eukaryota > Metazoa > Mollusca > Bivalvia > Cardiida > Solecurtidae > Azorinus > Azorinus chamasolen. The sequence goes on along the minus strand of OY755238.1, from coordinate 57,791,121 downwards.
TTAACCCTTTCGCTGCCAAACTCTGTCGTCTGCTAACTCCCGTAGGAGTCGTCTGATCATGATCTGCTCTGTTTGCCCATGGAATAATATAGAATAATATAGAATATAGAATAATATAGAACTTTGTCGTCTGCTATAAATTTTCGTTTTTTTTTTATTTTCTTCATTTTTATTTCAAAATCATAGTAACAGTAACAAACAGTTCTGATCCTGATGAGACGCCGAGTTACTCGGCGTCTCATCTGGATCCAAACTGTTTGCATAGGGAATCACAGATCCGGCATTGGCAGCGAAAGGGTTAAGCAACCACCTGCTTTATAAGACTCTTATGTACAATAAATGAATGACCACTTAGGACAGATTCTAATGTATACGATATGTTTTCCGAGCTTTGCCGGATATTGCCGAGTACGTACGAATGGTTATGTATCGTCTGAGTGTTGCAGACATTCGCTATTTTCACGCAAGACTGCAACTGTTTAATGTTGAATAATATAGTAAAATGTTAAACCACTGACTCGGGGAGAAATATGTAAGGGTGACAATTGTCGCTGTACCTGAGAGTTAAGATTATTTTGCATTACAGTAAAACCGGAATTCTAGTAGAGTTTAGATACTTTTAGGCAGGTGGCTGCTTAATGCCGGTTGAAAGTCATGCAGAAAGCTCCTGGAGGGAGCTTTCTGCATGACTTTCACCCTCCGTTAAGACGCCACCTGCCTCCAATACTCATATTTATATTAATAGGACGTCTGGTTTAGAGAGGCTTTAATGTAGACGGTTGTGATTATTCTTTAGACAATATCAGTGGGAGAAAAGATGTAAACAATAGGCCTAAATACTCAAGGATAGGTTATATAGAAAACAAAAAATAATAACATAACAAATACTAGCCAAGTCAAATCCAGGTCCTAACAATACAAGAGGCTTCGTCATAACTTCCTTAACCACTTCATGTAAGAAATAAAAACAGTGTGAATATTACTTAGATTAATTTTTAAAACAGCACATGGACACGGGAAGTTTTGGCCTTGGCAGAAAATGTAGAATCAGACCTATATTATATCATAAGTACATGTACATAAAACAGACCATGTTCAGACGATGGTTCCCATAAGAGCCCTCTGAACTGGGTCTACTGTGTTTGCAAAGGGATAGAAAGTCTTTTTTATGGAGTAAAGGGTTAATCCTTAACTTATTCAGCAAAATGTTTTGCAAATATTCATGGGCAAAATAGTTAATAATGAAATGTGGAAGGCGGAATATTGTAACCAGTTTTGAAACTAAAGAAACAGAGCTATCATATTCCATAAACAAACTCACACCCTGAAGGTCAAACTAGAACTATCACTAAAGGTGATGAATACCCCCACACGGCAGCCTTGATTGCAAATCCAAGTTTTGAACATGTAACAGGACCAAATAACAAAAATACCCAAAGTTCAAATAGAGAAAATTCTGTAATTTATGCCAAGTATCAAGTGAATCAGGTTGAAATTGAAGGAGGAGTTCAAAGTACTAGATTTTGCCTGCCAATTTCAAGGCCAAATGTCAAGGTCAAGGTCACAGAGACCTGAAATTTGTGTCTTGCACATATACTACTCCTGAGTAACATTTATGCCAAGTATCAAGCAAATCAGGTTGAAAGTGAAGGAGGAGTTCAAAGTACAAGATTTTGCCTGCCAATTTTAAGACCAATTTCAAGGCCAAAGGTCAAGGTCACAGAGATTTTAAATTTGTGTCTTGCACATCTACTACTCCTGAGTAACATTTATGCCAAGTATCAAGTGAATCAGGTTGAAAGTGAAGGAGGAGTTCAAAGTACAAGATTTTGCCTGCCAATTTTAAGACCAATTTCAAGGCCAACGGTCAAGGTCAAGGTCACAGAGACCTGAAATTTGTGTCTTGCACATATACTACTCCTGAGTAACATTTATGCCAAGTATCAAGAGAATCAGGTTGAAATTGAAGGAGGAGTTCAAAGTACAAGATTTTGCCTGCCAATATCATGACCAATTTCAAGGTCAAAGGTCAAGGTCAAGGTCACAGAGACCTGAAATTTGTGTCTTGCACATCTACTACTCCTGAGTAACATTTATGCCAAGTATCAAATGAATCAGGTTGAAAGTGAAGGAGGGGTTTGCCGTACAATATTTTTCTTGCCAATTTCAAGACTAATTTCAAGGCCAAAGGTCAAGGTCACAGATATTTTAAATTTGTGTCTTGCATATCTACTACTTCTGAGTAACATTTATGCCAAGTATTAAGTGAATCAGGTTGAAATTGAAGGAGGAGTTCAAAGTACAAGATTTTGCCTGCCAATTTCAAGACCAATTTCAAGGCCAAAGGTCAAGGTCAAGGTCACAGAGACCTGAAATTTGCGTCTTGCACATCTACTACTCCTAAGTAACATTTATGCTAAGTATCAAGTGAATCAGGTCGAAAGTGAAGCAGGAGTTCAAAGTACAAGATTTTGCCTGCCAATTTCAAGACCAATTTCAAGGCCAAAGGTCAAGGTCAAGGTCACAGAGACCTGAAATTTGTGTCTTGCACATCTACTACTCCTGAGTAACATTATGCCAAGTATCAAGTGAATCAGGTTGAAAGCGAAGGAGGAGTTCAAAGTACAAGATTTTGCCTGCCAATTTCAAGACCAATTTCAAGGCCAAAGGTCAAGGTCAAGGTCACAGAGACCTGAAATTTGTGTCTTGCACATCTACTACTCCTGAGTAACATGTATGCCAAGTATCAAGTGAATTAAGTTGAAAGTGAAGGAGGAGTTTGCCGTACAATATTTTGCCTGCCAATTTCAAGACCAATTTCAAGGCCAAAGGTCAAGGTCAAGGTCACAGAGACCTGAAATTTGTGTCTTGCACATCTACTACTCCTGAGTAACATTTATGCCAAGTATCAAGTGAATCAGGTTGAAAGTGAAGGAGGAGTTCAAAGTACAAGATTTTGCCTGCCAATTTCAAGACCAATTTCAAGGCCAAAGGTCAAGGTCAAGGTCACAGAGACCTGAAATTTGTGTCTTGCACATCTACTACTCCTGATTAATAATTATGCCAAGTGTCAAGTGAATCGGGTTGAAACTGAAGGAGGAGTTCACCGTACAAGATTTTGCAGACAGACCGACCGACCGACCGACCGACAGACTGATTCCAGTATACCCCCCTCAAACTCTGTTTGTGGGGGTATAAATATTTGGACCCTGATGAGAAGTCGTGCTACTCTGCGTAACATCTGAATTCAAACAGTTTTACAGAGCCAATTACACGTTCGCCCGTAAATTCCCAGGGGCCCTTTTACCAGGGTCTGTTTTGTTATTCATTTCTTTCAGTAATGCATGTTGATACACCATTTTGTTTAACCCTTTACATCGGGAATATCTATGTAAGACAACATGACATAACGCATATTGGTTAGATTAACAGTTATAATAACGCGTAGACACACGAATATATTATATTATATCAGAAGCAAACAGAGAAGACCTTGATCAGACGGCTCCTACAGGAGCCGTCTGATCTGGGTCTGCTCTGTTTGAAAAGGCGAAAAAAGGCATACTAATGAAGTAAATGTTGAATCAATATCCAGAAAGGAAGAGTCAGTGTTAATTTTAACCCTTTACCTCTTATAAACGAATTTTCACGCATTTGCAAACAGAGTAGACTCAGATCAGACGACTCTATAGGAGTCGTCTGATCAGGGTCTTCTCTGCTTGCTTATAGTATAATATAGATTTGATTATACAGCATCTACCAATACAAAAACATCCTGTTTACATATACCATCATAAAATTCAGCTAATAAATATTCATGATGTCATTATTCCTTACACGGATATTTAACAGGGAAAGTGTTAAACGTAACGTACATTTCAGAAGCATATTCCAAAGCCTGTGTATGGTATTGAAAATGTCTCATGTCAGTGATGGGCATTAATCATTCAACACTTATCTTATTATTATTCATTTAACTGGATCTAATAATTTTGATTAGCTCATTTTTAACCCTTTCCCTTATGTAAGCGCATTTTGACGCATCTGCAAACATAGTAGACCCAGATCAGACGGCTCCTTTGGGAGCCGTCTGATCAGGGTCTGCTCTGTTTGCTTATGGTGTAATATAGATCTGATTCTACAGCTTCTGTCTGAGACAAAATGCCATGTGTTCATATGCCATTATAAAAAATAATCTTATTAATATTCATGACGTCATTATTTCCTACATGAATATTCATCAGGGAAAGGGTTAATTAAATAATTCAACACCAATCTGATTATTATGTAACAAATAAAGGCTTTATGCATACTGATTAGCTGATTTTAAAACAAATAAAATAAAAATAAAATAAATAAATAAATAGCATATGAATTAGACCTGTAGTTTTCATAATAAACAGAATAGACTCTAATTATATGCCACCTATCAGGTAACTTGCTCAAATGAAACTGAAGATGCACATCATTATTTTTTTTAGATGCAGATATTTCCAAGAACAGAGAATAATATTTCATTAAGCAAAGACGGATGTTTTAATATGAGCTTTTGTCTATCTTCAATTGTACATTTAATATTTCTCTCTCATCCACTCTTTTCTCCCCCTCGTTATCAATTTCTCTGTCCATCTCCCACACTCGCTGTGTCTGTCGTTCACAGCGTTTTTGTTAAATACTTTCAAGCGATTTTGAATGCACATATCCAGTGTGAAAAGAGCGCTATAGAAATGTGGTATCATAATGATATACTTACTAGTTGTATGAAATGAAAACTGTCGCTATTGTAATTTTGTACGTATACCCTTTTGTATGGGTAGGGTCGAATATACATGTTGTAAGAACTTGTGAATCATGTATGTATAGAATGGAAATAGACTATGTTTAAACTAACTGTGTTAACCCTTTCACCGCCAATTTCGCCTTTATTCGCCACGACAAATAGTGCAGTCCCAGATCAGACGCCGCCTTTTCAAGGCGGCGTCTGATCAGGGACTTCACTATTTGTCTCAATCTCTATTTCTATATATGTGCTTTGTTCCTTTGAAATTTGCATTTATTTATCTCATTTCCTTATTTTACTGAATGATTTAACAAACTTGGATTGCAGACGACAATTAGAAATTTGGCGCCGAAAGGGTTAACCCTTTATTTCATGCATATTCCACTATGAAACAATGGCATCTTGAATATCAATTAGATTTTAGAATGGTAGATGAACAGAAGAAAGTTTGGCTGTGGCAGATACCGTAAAACACACCTATATCATTCCAGAAGCAAGCAGAGTAGACCAAGATCAGACGGCTCCTGTAGGAGCCGTCTGATCTGGGTCTTCTCCGTTTGCTTCTGGATCTCGGTCTACCTTATTTACCGATGTGTTAAATGTTTTATTTAACCCTTTCCTTCATATAAACGTGTTTTCACGCATTTGCAAACAGAGCAGACCCAGATCAGGGTCTGCTCTGTTTGCTAATAGAATTTGATATATCTGTTTCTTTGCTTTCTAAAATATCTACAATGTTCCAACTCCCATATTTCTTTATAACTGTTTTGTTAATGAATATTCAGTAGGTATTGAACTTTGTAACAGACATAGTACAGGGAAAGAGTTATAGAGTAAAGTATGATGTTTAAACTATTATGGCCTAGGTTATTGAATTAGTCATAGCTGTATGTGGTATTAATAGTACCATTAGTATGTTAAGTAACTTATCGCCTACCCAAACCCTGTCTTAATTCGTATTTAGAAATATAAGTAACATTTTTTTACATTCATACAAATTGAGTGCCAAATGATTTAGATACTGGTGAAGTGCGTAGTAACTATTTGCAAAGGCAATTTGCAAAAATTTGAGCGCTAAAGGTTGTACAGAATATCACATACCTTGTCCTATAGCTGTGTCCGTTGTTACGACCAACAACACTACAATACACTTTATCAACATCATAATTAACATTAATAAAACGGTTTGTTTCGGAAAATTCCACACAGTTTTTACAACACCATTTCGTTCTGGTCGCTGTTAATTGTATTATTATTCAGCCAAGGAGCACTGGTGCAGAAACGGGAAGTAGAAATAAATTATGATTTGTACGCATTTGCCCATTTAGATCTACCGTATCGTATCTACCAATCATAACCACCCATCCGTTAACTTGAAAATATTTTAACTTGTGTAGTTTTTGCTTGCATGTGTGTGTGCGTGCGTGTGTGTGTGTGCGGGCGCATGTGCGTTGTGTGTGATTATGACTGTGTCGTGTGTATATGTGTGTGTACATGCGCGCGCGCGTGTGCTGTATATGTGCGTGCGTGCGCGAGTGTGTGGTGTTGGGGTGTTAGCGAACTAGTATGAAAGGCACATTATTGTCGCGGAGCGCTTCACATAAATTCGTTAAACACATTAGCTCAGCGGTGAAGCGTTCACTTCCCAATCAGTAGTTCGGAGGTTCTGTGTTTGAATCGCAAAGGGAGTCCCATGTTATATTCCCATGTTATATTAAGTCAAGATGTAATGCCTTTTAATAAAGGCGTATTGGCCCGATATTTGTTTTTTATTTAAATATTGAAATAAAAACAATAACGGAGACTCTCTTTGGCAACAGTTTAATAAATTAAAATACCATTTACCCTATACTCCATAAATACGCCTTCATACGTCTTTGCAAACAGAGAAGACTCAGATAAGACGGTTCCTGTAGGAGCCGTCTGATCAGGGTCTGCTCTGTTTGCTTACAATATGATATACACCAGATTCTACAGTTTCTGCTCCTTGTCAATAAATCCCGATTTCAAATGTCATTATAAAAGCTATCTAATTAACATTCATAGTGTCATTTTATTTCTTTCATGAATATTAATGGAGTAAAGGATTAAAAACAAACACGGACACCTGCCAAAAACACATTTAATACATTTTAACATTTCCCCTGTTTAACCCTTTCCCTATTTAATCTTTTCCCTGTTTAACACTTTCCTCGTTCTATGTTTATACCAGATTTCAAAAACGTTACAATGAAATATGGAAGGTGGAACATTGTATCCATTATAGACAGTAAAGACACATATCCATCAGCAAACAGAGCAGACCCTGATCCTATAGGAGCCGTCTGATCTGGGTCTACTATGTTTGAAAATGCGTGAAATGCGTTTATATGAAGGAAAGGGTTCAACAATGTAGACACAGATTATACAGCTCACATAGGAACCATCCGAGCAGGGTCCGCTCTGTTTGCATTTTGAATATTTAAAAAACTGATTGTTTATGCAAATGCCATATAAGTGTTCATATGCCATTATTAAAAGTGAACTATTTTCTACTGATAATTTCATTATTTCTCACACGAATGTTTATTTAAAGCAGATTACTGTTTCATTTTGAACGAAAGCGAAACAGGAAGTTCGTGTTTCTGCATAAATGTTGTCCTGTGCAAAGCTGTATTTCTGTTTTCAATAAATACATATCATAGATTTCGTTCAAAAGAAATGTTTTGCAAAGTGGGTTTTCAAAGACAACAGGTCCTCTGATCTGGGTCCCTCGGCGTCTTATCAGAATCCAAGCTGTTTAACACTTTCCTCCATAAATACGCCTTTCTACGCCTCTGTAAAGTCGCCCTTAGAAACCATTGTGATAAATAGAGCATTTGCTCCTTATTGGCAAATGCTCTATTTATCGCAATGGTTTCAGAACTACAACATTCTAAAATTTTCCTTTTCTCTATATAGTTAATGCTCCTTTTCGACAGATTTATTCAAAGAGGTTGGATCTAAAAATAGCTTATGAGGGAAAGGGTTAGCACTAGGTCAATAGTTTGAAAGGTAAGCAAACCTTTAGAGTTTGGGCTTATATCATTGTTCTCGCTGGCTAAGTACCTATCCAACACGGTCATTCATTTATTGAACATAGGAATCTTAAAAAAGCAGGTGGTTGCTTAATGCAGGCAAAAATATTGCAAACTGCTCCTATAGGAGCTTTCTGTATTACTTTTGACCTGCATTAAGCTACCACATGCCTTACATACCCATTGGACCTGATTTTGGAGGCCGCTTTAGATACGTTCTACTGTATACAAGTCCCTTGCTAACAGTGTAGATCCAGATCCAAGGGTTCATGAAGGAGCCCTTTGATCAGGCTTTGAGGTGGTTGTCATACTAATCATTCATGTAAGTGATACATTTCGATACAACGTTTTGTTTAACTTTTAGCATGATATGGGCGGATTAGTGAATACTTATGCAAACAGTTTGGATCCAGATGAGACGCCGAGTTACTCGGTGTCTCACCAGGATCCAAACTGTTTGACACCCTAATTGCATTTTGGTAGGCAAATTGATTACAGCTTGAAATTTGGTTAATTAATATTCAGAAAAGGAGGAGCAAGTTTTAATTATTCAGCAGGTTAAAGGTTATATATCTTGGGTGTTTATTCACCCAGTGTTCATATGCAAGTTGTTCTGAATAATGGTCCTATCTAATACAGTAAAACCATTCTAAGCCGGAATTCTTGTAGGGAAGAATTTAGATACTTTTAGGCAGGTGACTGCTTAATGCAGGGTGAAAGTTATGAAATAAGCTCCAAAAGAAGCTTTCTGCATGACTTTCACTCTGCATTTAGCTGCCGCCTGTCCCCAAGACCGATATTTATACTAAATTGAACGTTCTGTTAAGAGGGGTTTCATAAATATAACTTAACTCTAAACCTGCTGGAAAAGTACAAAAAAGTACTTCCTCTTTTTCTTAATAGTAATTCAGCAAAAGGTAGTATTGAACTATATCACTGAACATAATTATTTTTATGACAAAAAGTGCAGACACACCATTATCACAGGGCTCCTTAAGGAACCGTTTGATCTGGGTCTACACTGATTGCAAAACTCTAGTAGCCTCGATTTCCACAAATTAAGGGTCAACTAATTCGATGTATGCTGTCTGTTCAATGTGTCGTCTGTGTTGTCTGATCAGTGTGTCGTCTGCTACAATATTCGTTGTTTATTTTTTTTCTTTAACCCTTTCGCTGCCAATGCCGGATCTGTGATTACATATGCAAACAGTTTGGATCCAGATGAGGCGCCGAGTAACTCGGCGTCTCATCAGGATTCAAACTGTTTATTACTGTTACTATGTTTTTGAAACAAAAATAGAAAATCAAAAGAAAGAAAATTTGTAGCAGACGACAAAGATAGCAGACGACAGAGTTTGGCAGCGAAAGGGTTAAAAAAGCCCACTATCGTAGTACCAAAGAGTTTGAATCTGACGAGGCGCCGAGTTACTCAACCTTTCATCTGGATCTAGACTGGCTGTATAGATAATTTACACACTCGACATTAGCAGCGACTGAGTTAAACACAGTGTCTATGAACCAAATATTTGAGAAACACAGTGTCTATGAACCAAATATTTTACCCTTACAATGCCGTGAAAAATTATTTCTACTTCAGTTTGGATTTGGCTCAATACTGATAACTTCCAATTCGAACAAGCTTTTCAAAAACAATTGGCATATCATCAAATAGCTTGGATCTTGATGAGACGCCGATTTACTCAGCATCTCATCTGGATCCAAACTGTTTACATTTGTAAGTCAGGTCATGAATAGCATGCTACTTCGTAAAATAATGTCCCTTATATAGAAACATATACCTCATTATATAAATAATAGTATACGCCATTATCACTATCATTATCAAATAAACCGCAAGGATGTCAAGGGTAAATCAATTTTATTTTTAATCAACAGTTGGACTTCTATAAAGGTTTACCAGACCGTTTGTGAGTAGCCATTGGGAGAAAGTTTCCTTTTTAACCCTTACCCCTCTGTAGAAAAACCAGTCTGCTCAAATTTCGATCTGGTGCATGCTGACTACGTCCTATTCCGATCTTAAGGTTTTGTGAAACTACTGACTATGTGTCAAACAGTTTGGATCCTGATGAGACGCCGAGTTACTCGGCGTCTCATCTTGATCCAAGCTTTTTTGTAAATGTCAGTTAGGTCGCACAAGATTTGAGAAACTATTGACCAAGTGTCAAACAGCTTGGATCCTGATGAGACGCCGAGTTACTCGGCTTCTGATCTGTATCCAAGCTGTGTACAATACGGTTCGCCTGATACGGATTATATATACAGTAGAATCTGTCTTAAGCGGTCATCAAAAACAGGTCTAATTATGGGACTGTAAGGTGGATGGTAGTTTAATGCAGGCCAAAAGTAAAGCAGAAAGCTCCTATAGGCTGTCTGCATTATTTTTACCCAACATTATGCAATCATCTGGTTTTTTAAGGCTCCTGAATGGATGCTTAGAACAGGTTCTACTGTATAGACTTATAGCAGATGATGTAAATTTTGGTAAACCACGGATAGCATACCACGAAGTTATCAACCATAACGTCTATCCGTGCCCTGTACCAAAGAGGAAGAGTTGCAAAACTTCCAAATTTATGCAGATTTACAGGGGAGTTGCACTAAAGTATATCGTGTGTTTGAATAATAGGTGTTTCACTGAATAGGTGTTTCATAGAAAATCGGAATTTAACAGCATGTGAATATATAAAGTATCTTGATGATGGGCGACAAAAACGTGTTAACGCTTCAAACCGAAAGTGCAGAGGCAGATGACAATGGGACGAAAACTAGCATAGCAAAAGATGTCCAAGATCCTGCAACCAATTCTGGTGACAGTATTCCATGTGGTCCATGTTTAGAACAAGAAAGCAGGAGTATAGATGCCGAGGTTTTTTGTATTGAATGTAAGGAACATCTCTGTTCCGGGTGTCGCAAAGACCATGGTAAATTTAAGATCACACGATCTCATCACCTCATAGACATGGATAACAGCGACAACAAGATTACAGAATCGTGTCCAGAACATCCTGGTAAAGACATTGATCACTTCTGTGAAGATCACCGTTCGCTTTGCTGTAGAGATTGCATAAGGGTCAGTCACACAAACTGTGAAAATATTAAGGGCATCGAGACTGAAGCCAAAGACGTTAAGACGAGTAAAGAACTAGCGCAAGCCATAGACAATCTCTGTAATCTCATTAAAAGCTTTGAAAAAATGAGAGAAATAAAGAGCAAACAAGCAGCAAATAGTAAGAAGGAAAAGATTTTGTGTAAAAGTAGAATTCAAGAATTGAAAAGGAACGTTTCTGAGTTATTTGATAGACTAGAAGCGAGTGCCGAGCTAGAAGTAGACGAAGAGTGTGATGTTATAATAGGGGCGACAGAAAACGAAGAAGACGCTTTCAAAGTGCAATTGAAACCCTGAAAACGGCGAAAGAAAACCTCGACAAAATCACCAAGTCAACCAGTGAGGCGCAAGTTTTTATAACTCTTAAACGCACACTTGATCGAGTAAGTACGTACAACAAATTTCTGGCCGACACAGAAACATCACTGAAGAATATCAGTATTACATTTCGCGAGGACGAAAGGTTCAAACAAGTATTTAGTGTTGTGTCGGCAATTGGAAAAGTGGCCATACAGTCTGAGTTAACGACATCAGCAAAGCGGCGTCATCGGCAATCGTCAGTTTCATTCGAACGGAAGAAAGGGGTTCCGGCTGGCGGTCACGCAGTACGCATCCCTGGTGACAGAACCACGTGCTATATCACAGGGACATCTTTCTTAGAAGATGGTCGTCTTCTATTGGCTGATCACAACAATAAATGCATCAAGTTATTTGATGTCAACTTTCAATTGCTTGGTTTCCAGGTTGTCATGTCGCGACCGAATGACATCGCAGTAATAAACCAAACGGAAATCGTCGTTACTTTGACAGACGATCACCTCCTGCAGTTTCTTTGCGTAGAAACCGCCATTCGTTTAGACAGGGCTATAAGAACGGAAGTCCCATATTTCGGAGTGGCATGTTCAAAAGAATCGTGTCTCTTTGTTTCTTGCATTTTCAAAGATGGTCCCGGCAATATCCACGTACTCGACATGGATGGGAATGTGCTCCACCAGCTGGCAAATAACCAACGAGCCGACCTTCTGTTTAAGAGGCCTTCTTCACTCCTATGCAGCAATAGTGACAATTTGCTGTATGTAAACGACTTGGGACAGAATGCTGTTGTATGTTTAGACATTTCATCGCCATCGAATGCTCAAATCTTATTTGTTTACAAAGATAGAAATCTGGAGCTTCGTAATGGACTAGCAGTAGATGTAGCCGGTGGTATCTATGTCGCCAGTGGCAATATGACTATTCACCAAGTCTCTCTGACAGGCAAGAAAGTCGGTGAAATCCTCACTGCAAAAGATGGCATCGGACTTCCACAGTGTCTTGGCTTTAGCTCAAAGAATAATAAATTACTGGTGGCTGAATTCAAGGAAAACAGCGTGAAAGTTTTCAAACTTATTTAGAAATTCTCTCTGCCAAGAGATGTCGTTCATACCATCGTGTCTGTGACTATTGGGGGAAGACTTTTCAAATCTGAATCTGGAAGAATCTTAGTCACATGGGCGATAACTTTTGGGGAAATGTTAAAAAGACTGGACCCTTTTAGTGCGGGAAACGGGTAACTACAGTAACACCCCTCTAATGCGACCAGCAAAAGGGGGCATACTTCACAGGGGCAAAGGCAGGTGGTAGCTTAATGCAGGATGAAAGTTATGCAGAAAGCTCCTATAGGAACTTTCTGCATAACTTTCGTCCTGGATTAAGCAACCACCTGCTTATAAAGACAGCCATGTTTATTCATTAAGTGGTTGCATTAGAGGGGTTTTACTCTAATGTCCCTTGCACGCCGTGTATATCCAGACGAGAGGGTCCCTAGAGGAGCCCTCTCATCAGACTTTTGCACTGTATATCAAGTAACACTTTTCTTTAATATCCCGGAATATCCACGCTGAGTTTGGCCTGTTTTAATATTTGAATAGTCCTTTGGAAAATTCAGCGTTGAAACCATTATTCAATAAATACGCCATTTATCGCCTTTGAAAACAGAATAGACCCAGATCAGACAGCTACTGTAGGAGCAATCTGATCATGGTCTGCTCTGTTTGCTTATCATATAATAGAGATATGTTTCTACAGTTTCTGCCATGACCACAAATGCTTTTATAACAATTGATTTAATTAATATTCATGATGTTGTTATTTTTTCCATGCATATTCATGGAGTAAAGGGTTTAAATACACAAGGTGATGTAAGTACTTTTCAGTTGTCACCATTGTGACGACCCCAGTTCGATCCATGAGCAGACACAGCGATGGCTGTTCGGGCCGTCTAAGTTCTATGGGTATTCCCTATTCATCCTAAATAAATCAGCATTAGCTGTAGTCAGTGGGACTAGTTGGATTTCCTGTAACACCCAATATGACATAAGGTAAACTCGCCAAAACTGAAAGTTAGACCTCGTCCATTTTTCCAGTGAAGGGTGAAATATTAACACTTACAATGTTGATTTTTTTCAAGTGGACTATTCCGTGATTCAAACTGGCCAAGCTACCCATGAATATTTAGGGAGACGGTATGTTTAAAGAAAAGGGAGACGTGACAAACAGTGCAGACCCTGATGTGGTGGCTCCTATTGGAGCCCTCTCATCTGAGTCTACACTGTTTGCAAATGAAAGAAAAGAGGAAGTCCCTGCAATGAACGCATATTTTCTATAATATCCAAAAACTTGGTATTTGTTATGCTCAACCATTTTTATGAAGATTGTCAATTGGAAAATGCCCATGTTATACAAAACAAACCGATTTCATAAAAACTTAAATTTTTTGTTCTAGAACAAAGTATTATCGACCTTTTCCGTTCAAATTTTCCGCGTTTCGCTGATGATCACCCGATCCATCCATTGTTTACGTAACAGCTTTCTCGGAAGTGGTTGGGGAGACACGAATAGCGCGAGCAGATACGAAACTAAAACCCAAACCGAATAAAACTGAAACACCGGGGAATAAGATCGGGATCATCGATTTCAAACACATTGATTTTTTTGTCGTTTTCAACATTTATTGGATAGGTTTTCTTGCAATATATTACTTTTCAGCATACCAACAAACGAGTTTTGAATATTTTAGGTATACTTGAAGCGCGTCGAATGTAGGGACTTACCCTTTAAGCTCCATTAACCACCCGATATATACTTGCGTACAACTCCTCTATACATTACTGCCATTGCAGACTTACGTATACATGTATTGTATATGATATATTACATGCATTTATGATATTTATATTTGTAGTTATGTGTAACCAAGAACATCATCAAATCATGGGTTATCGCATACAATAGTAAACAGTACTAATTGTCGATTTGTGATTGCAGGACACCGCCTTTATATCACATTACTTTAGTCGAAGAAATAACGCAGAATTTTCTCAAATACATGTTATGTTATTATTGTTCACATATCATATCCTATCAGATGCCATGGTGTCTACCCTAGTGTTACAACTTGAAAGGGTATCATCTCAATCCTATACTTCATAAATATGCACTTATTTGCTTTTGTAAACAGAGTAGAACCAGATAGGATCAGATGGCTCTTATCTGATTATCTGATCAGGATCTACTACGTTTGCGCATGGAATTATCTAGATCTTTTTCTAGTATTTCTGCTATGGCAAAAAATTCATGTGTTCATATGCCATTTTAGAAATTAATCTAATTAATATTTATGATGTCGTCATTTTCTAACATGAATCTTCATGAAGTAAAGTATAAATATGTTGTTCCAGTAACCCTTTCCCTGATTAATATTCATGTATGAAATAATGACGTCATGAATATTTATAAGATATTTTTTATAACGGCATTTGAACACATGACATTTTGGCTCAGACAGAAGCTGTAGAATCACATCTATATTACACCATAAGCAAACAGAGCAGACTCTGATCAAACGGTTCCTATAGGAGCCGTCTGATCTGGGTATACTCTGTTTGCAGATGCGAGTATACTCTGTTTGCAGATGCGTAAAAATGCGCATATGGGAAAGGGTTAATCCTTTCCCTGTTCTATGTTTATTTTTTATATCAAATTTCAATACCTACTGAATATTGATGAACAAAATAGTTTTAATGAATTATGGAAGGTGGAACTGGACTGCGTAGTATGGCGCAATGGTTTATGGTACTACCTGACACCTAAGACCCAACTGTAGACCTCTTTTTAGTGGTTGTAATAGATGGGTTTGCCCACTAAATAAATAATGTATAATTATGTAGTGGGTCTTATTTCGACATATCACAATTTTCAATGGTCTTGATTGAATTACGTATTTATGAATCTAAATCACGTGAAAGTTATATAATATAAGTCAGATACATATGTAAAGTGTTTAAACGTCTATGTATAATGTACTATCCATTAACCCTTTCGGCGCCAAGTTTCTATTTGTCGTCTGCAATCCAAGTTTGTTAAATCATTCAGTAAAATAAGTAAATGAGATAAATGCAAATTTCAAAGGAATAAAACACAGATATAGAAAAAGAGATTGAGACAAAAAGTGAAGTCCTTGATCAGACGCCGCCTTGAAAAGGCGACGTCTGATCAGGGACTTTACTATTTGTCGTGGTGTATTTATGCGACATTGGCGGTGAAAGGGTTAACATCCGGTTTCTTGACCATGCTCATGCCAGTAAATACTGAACATACGAATCGATATTTACCAAATTGTGTTCTTGAACTTCTTGTACAGCTTCTGTGTTCAGGTTTTATATTAAAGTTTACCACTACTTTTCCATGTTATTTCTCTTTTAAGCCATTCGGAGTAAGCTTTTTTGAATACTCACCGATGTGCATTTGAATGTTTATAAGTGTGACAAGAATATGTAAATAGGAGAAACAGAAGCACATACGTGTCTTTATCATGCAACGTCACAAAATACAGTCACTTCCTACTAGCATAATATTTTCCACGTCGACGCTGTATTTTGTGAGGTACAGTGCATGTGTACTGACCCCACTAGGATGCAAGTTTAATTCAGTCAATAGGAGGAAAACAGAAGGAAGAAAAGGCATAATTTAACATAAACATCAAATTTAACACATTTGCTCACCTTTGTCTCAACGTTTTGTCCATATAAAATTATTAAATTAAGTTTGTTTATGTTGTAAATATCGACTACGTCACTGCACGCCAATATGACGTCACGTATATTGTACTGGCCTGTATTTTATTCAGGGGACAGAACCGCTTTAGCAATCTTTCTTTTTCTTCATTTTCTCCATTTTTCTTGGAGCTGCATGATAAAAGAATTACTATACTAGTAGTTCTTATATATGTGTAAGAGGAACGAAAACAGACACCCCAAAACAACACAAACAACAACAACAACACAACTCAATAATAGAATCACACACGGTTAAACCTGTTCTAAGCGGTCATTAATTTATTGAATTTAGGAGTCTTAAAAAGCAGGTGCTTGCTTACTGCAGGGCAAAAGTAATGCAGAAAGCTCCTATACAAGCCTTTGCATTACTTTGCCCTACATTAAGCTACAATTTGCCTTACAGATCCACCTCTTTCATGGGCGGATCCAGGAATTGTTGTTAGAGGGGGCGTAAACTGAAATATATGCTGGGGTCCAGGGGGCCACAAGGGCCCCTGTTGGGTCCAGGGCAAAGCTTTGGTAGGGGGTTAAGGGGGGCTGAAGCACCTGGATTTTAGTGATTTTGAATACTTAGACAAGCACTCCTCGAGCATGTCGAGTATTATTATGTGCTTGCATCAGAGTAACGTGCTAAAATGCATGGCATTTTATAAACAGTATAGGTCTATGGATTTAGCCAGAAGATATGCTATAATGAAGCCCGCGCCGAAGGTATGGGCCGCTGCAGGAGGGAGGTGGAGAGCACGAGAGGGACACATCCCCTGCAACTCTGGACTTGTCGGCTCAGAACAACATTATCTTTTAAAATGTAGTTTCTTCGATTATGAGAATCAAAAGTTAACACGACTATGTAATATGTCAATGTATATTGTTTCGAGAGACTCTTGTCAAATCGAAATATGCAAGTGCTCAAACCTCTTAGTATTTTCATAAGATGTATTCTAATGAATTTTTAGAAAGGTCTTGATGCTATTAAAACTGTACATCAGGCATTGATTAAATGTTATATTCACCTCTTGTTTAGTGAATTAAGAGCATTAGTCGAATGGTTAATTACACCTTACTTAGTACAAATTGCGAAGTGTACAGATCTTTGACACATGCGGCAAATTAAAAATGAGCATAGGAGAATTATAAAGCATAAATGCCCCTTTTTACACCTTTCGAATATTGAACTTTCTTAGGAAAGCTATATTTATGTACTCTGTAAGTAACTAACCTGGCCGTTAAGTACAATTCGTTATATAGATATATATATCCGGCAAAACGAATAACGAATCGCAGGCTTATAGTGTTATCACACTTTTTGGAATAGAAAGGCCCGTATCGTACCGAGTTTGTAATTTCACTTGTTCACGCAGTCATACTCGTTTTTTTACGGCTACCAATTAAGGACTCAATAGCATTCTTTTCAATTCCACTCGTAAAGATCGTGCACGTATCTTACGGTACTACCTTTACTAAATGTTAACTGTACTTACAGTGGAACCTGTCTTAAACGACTTGAGCTCAGAAGTCACGGAAAGCAGGCGATTGTTTGGTGCGGGGCGGAAGTAATGCGGAGGACCACTAACTGAGCTTTCTGCATTGCTTTTGACCTGTATTAAGCTGTCGCCTGCCCTACAGACCCGTAATTAGAGGGTCGCTTAAGACAGGTTCTACTGCATATGAGAGTGCACTCACGGATTACACCATTTATGTTATATTTTAGATATATGTAACATAAATTAGGCACATTTTAGTCTTGAGTGAAGATATGTTACAACGAAAAATATTTGGTTGAAATAAAGCCATTGCTAACAACGTACATGATACACCATCTTTGAGAAAACATGTTTTTCCAACTACAAATATTCTACTTCACCACAGTTATGTTATTGATAGTAGGAAAATTGACAGACTATACTGTACGTATGTGTTTGCTTTTTTTCGAAGGCTTTGTCATCTTTATTTTATCAGTTAAATGATGCCTTACGCTATGATATATGTAAGATCCCCACATGCACAGAGGCACACTCTAAAGCATAGATTAAATGTGCCTAAGATTACTCTAAAGCATAGACTAAATGTGCCTAAGATTATTGAACTAAGTCAAGCTCTGTCCATGAAGTATATTACCCATCTCTTGGGTTAAAACGGGCATTGCCAAATATATTTACTACATCTACCAGATAATTGTTACTATCGGAAGCTTTGTATTTAGATAAAACTATTATTGCATATCTCATGGTTTACTTCTGTAACTGAGATGAATAAAAAGATATGTTCTGTTCTGTTCCTTCTCGTCCGGCGGTGTCATGTTTGTATTGGTTTCTGGTGATGTTTTGATGGACTTTCACTCATCAAATTTTGACCATTTTAAGACATTTGTTGAGTAATTTGAGTAAGATATTGACCAAGCTGAAGTAGTTTTCATTGAATTTAAGTGCGTGTGTGGCGGCCGTAAAAAGTACTTCATTCTCAGTGTTGTTATATGTTCTGGTGCTTCGGGATTGTAAGTTTTTAAGTTATTAGTTTTGGAAAAGTGAATACTGCTTAAGCCGATGCTATGGGGCGTGAGTAGTGTTGCACTTCTAATTATTACTCATGAAAATGCTCACTCAAACCGAGTCTGCAATTTTCTCTTTTCACATTGCTACTTTTGCTTTCGAATGATCTTCCACTTTCAGAATGTATTCATTATAACAACAACACTGAGAAACAGAATATGACACCCACTATCAGTCTTACGGTCACCTAAAAACCTGCATTTATTAAATTTGATTTTCAATTACACTTAACAGTCAGACAGAGTGTTAAGTAACAGCATCCTACGAGGATGTCTTGTCACATAGAGGTTTATAACCTCATTGATATCTATGCCAATATCCTTATGTACGCATGAGCATTAATGCACGTGCATTAAATCTATCTTCATTCATTGCCGACCTGGATTGGGAAAGCAAATTGTTAATATGCTTTAATGCGGAGTTGGCTGCATCCATCTTCAAATTGTTGGCATAAAAATCAGCGAAAACACAATCAATGTGCAAAAAGAGGGATAGGCTACGTTTGAATTGCGAAATTCGACTTGAGTAGCGGGATAAGAGTTTAAACCGACTGTGCATATTAGCGCAAATACCATCAGTGAATAATGATTGATATATTTATATGTGAACTGCGCGCTTGGCGCGCAGAAAAAAAAACTTTTGCATTTTTCTATGCTACAAAAATGGATTTCAAGGCACAAACATAATTTTACTTCGGCGATTTTAGGGGGGGCGTACGCCGGGTCCGCCCCCGCCTGGATCCGCCTATGTCTTTTTGATGGTCGCTTGAAACATGCTCTACTGTAGATAATAAATAAATCTCCATAAAGGAAGTACAAAAAAGGCGTGTTGAAAGTTGAAAGCTTAGACATTGGGATGTTAGTTTATAATGGCATGATGAAAATATTTCTTAGATGAGATGATCTCTAAAAATAGCACATGATGCTATGAGTGTTCGTTTCACAATTAGCTACAATAGAATCTCTCTAAAACTACCACGTAATAAAAAAGATATTGTCTTAAACCCTTTCAACGCTTAATTAACAGAGTAGAATAGTCCATAATTGTTTATTGGTAGAGTCCATGTAGTATGAAAAGGTAACCTTTGCGAGAGGCTTTGATATGGCAAACAGTGCAGACACAGATCAGAGGGCTTCTGTTGGAGCCCTCTGATCTGGGTCTTCACTGTTTGCACACGACATTCAACTCACCCCTTCATTAAAAAGCAGGTAGTTGTGCAATGCATGATTGAAGCAATGTACAAAGCTCTGTTTGGAGCTTTCTGCATTACCTTCTCTATTCATTAAGCTACCACATGCCTCTAAGATCAAGACGTGTAGCTCTGTTTGGTGGTTTCTTGTTAGGGGTGGAACTGTATACAGAGGCCTGTTCAGGAGTGTGAGCGCTCGATGTCACTTCGAGCGCTTGGACTCTGAACGAGGGCGCCCGCCTAGTGCCAGCTAGCGCAAGCTAGCCTACTCGCGAGGTGTATCGCTTTGACATTCGCTTGTGTTTCCAGGATCGCTACCAACAAGGTAACAGAAGCAACCGACTGGAAGAAAACAACCGTAATTAACAAACTGATGCTCTAGAACCCGACCGCAGAACAAAAATGTACATGATTTTTAGAAAGGGCGCTCGATCGCGTTCAGCAGGGATACTTTTGCTCGGCAAGCGCTCAATCAAGCGCCCGCGCTCCTGAACAGGCCTCAGGTATGCCTATCTTTTTTGTATATATGTATTAGTTGTGTGCATAATAAAGTGACAATGTTTCACTTGAGCGAAGTTGATATTTAAACCTGTTTTTATAACGGTTGTATTACGAAATCCTGCACGTTTTCTTGTACAACGTAAATATAACGAACTGAATTATCCTGTTTATATAGCTTATATACCCTGTTTTAATAGTTTATATACCCTGTTTATATAGTTTATGCCCTGTTTAAATAGTTTATATACCCTGTTTATATTTCACCGTACCCTATGCCCAATTTGCATTACATTTGATAACAGTTTGGGTCCATATCAGATGCCGAGTAACTCGGATCGAAACGCCGAGTAACTCGGCATCTCAGGAGGATCAAAACTGTTGATAATCTGGTAATTTTTTTCCCTAAAAATACAGGAACCGACTTAACTCTTTACTCAATAAATACGCCATTTTACGCCTTTGGAAACAGAGCAGACCCATATCAAACGGTTCATGTAGGAGCTATCTGATCAGGGTCTGTTCTGTTTGCTAATTATATAATATATATGTGATTTTCCACCAAGGCCAAACATTCCTGTGTCCATGTGCCATTATAACAATTAATCTAATTTATATTTATGATGTCAATAATTTCTTACATGAATATTCATATCCATATGCATTTACAAACAGAGCACAGTAAACCCCTCTTAACCGGAATTCTAGTAGATGATAATTTAGATACTAATATACAGGTGGTTCCTTAATGCAGGGTGAAAGTCATGCAGAAAGCTCCTAGAAGAGCTTTCTTCATGACTTTCACCCTGCATTAAGCTGCCACCTGTCTCCAATACCCTCTATTTATACTAAATTTAACGCCCGGTTTAGAGGGGTTTCACTGTATACGAAGATCACAGAGAAGAGCTGTTTTATGGTTTGTCATTCAAAGCATGTGACATTTTTATATCAGTGGTTACACTATTTGATATTGAAAACCATGTAGTAAGCTTACCCATTCACTCATATTGACGACTTTTGACGCCTCTGTAAAAGTCACTTTTTGAAGCCATTAAAGAGTTCATTTAGTAGGTAAGTCCATATGTATATTGAGTTCTTGTGACACTACTGGAAAATAATTTCTTACTTGACAGATTCGGTGACTACTGTCACCTTCTCAAAATCCAACTGATTCAGATGAATCAGTTAGATTTTGAGAAAGGTGACAGTAGTCACCGAATCTGTCAAGTAAGAAATTATTTTCCAGTAGTGTAACAAGAACTCAATATACATATCACTTTTTGAAACCATTATTGTCTTTTTGAAACACAATGGTTTCTAAACTACACATTTCTAAAATTTCCCTTTTGTATAGTAAATGTTCCCTTTCGGCAGGTTTGTTCACAGCGGTTGAGTCTAAAAATAGCCTGAGGTAACGGGTAAAGCCTTTCATGCGGAGTTGAATCTCGAGTTATGTACTGACTGGCTATTCCACTCTGAAAAGATTAACCCTGTACTCCATAAATACTTAATTCTATGCATTTGCAAACAGAATAGACCGAGATCAGACGGATACTACAGAAATCATCTGATCAGGGTCTGTTCTGTGTACTTATGAAATAGTATACATATGATTCTATAATTTCTGCCATGGCTAAAAACGCATGTGTCCATGTGCCATTATAAAATTATTCTACATGTAAGTAATATTCATAATATCATTTTTTTCTGACATGAATATTCATGGAGTAGAGGGTTAAATACCTTACCCCTAAACATGAGTTGACTTTCAACTGCAAACATCTTTGATCTAGATGAGAGGTCGGGTAACTCACCAGGATCCAAGCTGTTTGGCACTCGGAGGTAAATCAAACTTGCAACCAATCTGAGTTTGATCAGGCAATATCTAGGACTAACCATTTGTCTGATATAGTGCCTTTGCAAACAGAGGAACAATAATATAGATTCTGCAATGGTAAACAATCACTTGTTCAAAACGCTTTCATAATTATTCATTTAAACCATTAACTCATATTTACGCCTTTTAATGTCTCTGGTAAAAATCACTTCATGAAACCATTGTGATAAATAGAACATTTGCTCCATAGGAGCAAATGTTCTATTTATCACAATGGTTTAAAAACTACACAATTCTAAAATTTTCCTTTTTTCAATAGTAAATGGTCCTTTTTAGCAGATTCATTCAAAGAGGTTAGGTTTAAAAATAGCATATGACGTAATGGGGTTAATGATATTTACAAAACAATTATTTCTTAGGATTCATGGGTGGTGGTGGTGGTGGTGGTGTGTGTGTGTGTGTGTGTGTGTGTGTGTGTGTGTGTGTGTGTGTGGGGGGGGGGGGGGTTAAGCAGACAGCTATTTGTGGTGCTCCAGGTCGTGTTTCGCGTAAAAATTGACATATGATACACCCCTCTGAATATTATCATATACAGTAAAACTCCTCTAAAGCAGACATTTAAATTTATATCAAAACCAGTCCTTCAGACAGATTGCAGCTTAATGCAGGGTGAAAATCATACAGAAAGCTCCTTTGTACGCTTTCTGCATGACGTTCAACATGCATTAAGGCGCCACTTCCATAAAAATACAATACTTAATAATTTCTTAAATAAAAATCCGGGTTAGAGGCGTTCTACTGTATACCACCGTCTTCATCATTGTCGTTTACATTTCTTTAACCCTTTAACCACCAATATCGCCTGCATGCACCACGACTAGTAGTCAAGTCCCAGACCAGACGCCGCCTTTCAAAGGCGACGTCTCATCAGGAACTTCACTTTTTGTCTCAATCTCTATTTCTATATCTGTGATTTATTCTTTTGAATTTCTTTGCATTTATCCCAGTTCCTTATTTTACCAAATGATTTAACAAAAGTGGATTGCAGACGACAGTTGGAAATTTGGCACCGAAAGGGTTTACTCTGCTCATACATGTACTGCTAAGCGCGTCTTGAGAGGCTGTAACACACACATTGGATTCAGATGAGCCGCCGAGTAACTCGGTAAATAGTAACAAATAGAAAGTCAATGAAAAGTTGAGATTCAGCAATTGAGAGATAGCATGGAGAGCAGCAGTTCACCAGTGGGTCAGTCCATTTACTTGATGGACTCTCATGGCACTCTTCAGGGTCCAAACTGTTCGTAAAAGAAAGTGACTGATTCGTCTGGAGTATGTTAACCCTTTACTACATAAATACGCATTTTTACGTATTTGCAAACAGAGTAGATCCAGATCAGACCCTGTAGGAGCCGTCTGGTCAGGGTCTTCTTATGAAATAATACGTATATACAAAGTTAATATGCCATTATAAAAATGAATCTAGTTAATATTCATGATGCCATTATTTCTTAAATGAAGATTCACGGAGCATAGGGTTAACTGTATATCTTTTCTCCCTTAGGCTTTTACTTGTTCAATATTCATGTAAGAAATAATGACATCATCAATATTTATTAGCTAAATATTACAATGCATATTTTAAGCAGCCGTTTTGCTTTGACAAAAATGTTGAATCCGAACTATATCATGTGATAAGCAGACAGAGCTGATGCTGATCAGACGGTTCCTTCAGGAGTCGTCTGGTCTGGGTCTTTTCTGCTTGCAAAGGCATGAAAAGGCGAATTTACGAGGGAAAGAGTTGAACAAGACACCTACATGTAAGCTGTGCGTAAACCGCCAGTTACGTAGCAATAAGTAAAGCTGGATATACAATACCAGTTTACTTATACAACGTAAAGTAGCGGGAAACCCCCTTAATAAACCCAATGATGGTACGCAAGCTGAAAGGTTGGTCTTGGCTGAACATTATTTTTACACAAACCTCTAAACCAGATATTAAATTTAGTATAAATATCGGCCTTGGAAACTGGTGGAAGCTTAATGCAGGATGAAAGTCATACAGAAAGCTCCTTTGGGAACCTTTTGCATGATTTTCACCCTGCATTAAGCAGCCACCTGCCTAAAAGTATCTAAATTCTTTTCTACTAAAATTCCGGTTTCGATGGATTTTACTGTATTTGTGACTACAGTTAGGGTCGTTGAGTGAAGGAAGAAAATGAATTTGTAATCTTAAACACTCCATATACCATTCTATATCACATATTTGCGAACATTTTGTTACAGGTCATTCCATAGTAAGACACGGTGATTAGTCTGCAGCTACAATGATTGAACGTTCCGTCCCTCAATGTACCCATTTTAACCCTTTCGCTGCCAACTTTTGTCGTCTGCAAACTTTGTCGTCTACTACAATTTTCAACTTTTCTTCTCTTTTTTCATAAAATAGTTTGGACCCTGAGGAGACGCCGAGTTACTATGTTTGCATAGGTATTGACAGATGTGACATTGGCAGCGAAAGGGTAAAGGTGCAGTTCAAATACACATTTCAAAATCACTATTGGTATCGCGAAGGTCACGTATATTTGTAACTGGAGCTTGTTTCACTCTAGTTCCTTCGCTTGATACCCTGCATAAACTAGCTGGTACTAGGGTTTGATATTGGAACTGTGGTAGGACTACTTGAAATGTAACTCTGAACTGTGAGCCTCCTTGTAGGATAATGCAGCTCTGTGGTAGGACTGTGGAGTCTAGTGGTAGGGAAATGTACTCTGCCCTAGGACTCCTGGTAGGGTAATCTATCTCGGTGACAGGACTAGAGGTAGTGTAATGTAACTCTATAATTGGACTGGTTAGTCTAGTGGTAAAGTAATGGTACTCTATGGTAGGACTGGTTGGTCTAGTGGTAGGGTAATGTTACTCTATGGTAGGACTTGTCGGGTTAGTGGTAGGGTAATGTTACTCTATGTTAGGACTGGTTGGTCTAGTGGTAGGGTAATGTTCCTCTATGATAGGACCGGTTGGCCTAGTGGTAGGGTAATATAACTATTTGGTAAGACTGGTTGATATAGTGGTAAAGTAATGGAGCTCTATGGTAGGACTGGTTGGTCTAGTGGTTGGGTACTGTTTATTCTATGGTAGGACTGATTGGTCTATTGGCAGGCTAATGCAACTCTATGGTGGGACAGGTTGGTATAGTTGTAATGTAATGTAACTCTATCGTATGATTGGATGTTCTACTGGTAGGGTACCGTAATTCTACGGTAGGACCGGTTGGTCTCGTGGTTGGATAATGTAACTCTATGGTAGAACTGGTTGGACTAGTGGTAAAGTAAAGGAACTCTATGGCAGGACTGATTGATCTAGTGGTAGGGTAATGTAACTATATGGTAGGATTAATTGTCTAGTGGTATATATGGGCCTAGTAGTAACACCATGGAACTCTATTGTAGGACTTGTTGGTCTAGTGGTAAAGAAATTGAACTCTATGATAGGACTGGTTGGTCTAGTGGTAGGGTAATGTAACTCGGTGCTAGAATTGGTTGATCTAGTGGTAAAATAATGTTAGTCTATAATAAGTCTAGTTGTAGGATAATGTATTTGTATGATACGATTGGTTGGTCTAGTAGTAGGTCTTTTTAGGACCGGTTAGTCTAGTGGAAGAGAAAAGTATCTATACGAAGGACCGGTTTGTTTAGTGGTAGAGAAATGTAACTATACGAATGACCGGTTTGTCTAGTGGTAGAGAAATATAATTATACGTAGGACCGGTTTTTCTAGTGGTAGAGAAATGTAACTATACGAAGGACCGGTTGCTCTAGTGGTATTGTGCTGTAGCTCTTTTGGTAGGACTGGTTGGTGTAGTGGTAGGGTAATGTTACTCTATGGTAGGACTGGCTGGTCTTATAATAGGATAGTGTAACTCGGTGGCAACACTGGTTAGCCTCTTGGTAAGATAATGCTACTCTGTTGCAGGACTGATTAGTTCTTAGATAGGATAATGAAATTCGGCGGCAAGACTGTATTGCCTCCTGGTAAGATGGCATTACTGTATTTGAATGTCTGGTTAGTTTTGGGATAGGATTATGTAATTCGGTGGCTAGACTGGTAGTCTGGTAAGAAACTATAAATGTTGGTCATGTGACTGGTATGTCTCTTGGTAAGCTAATGTTACTCTATAGTAGAACTGGTTGGTCCTGTGATAGCAAACTGTAACTGGTTTGCCTCCTGGTAAGACAATGCATCTCATTGCTAGATTTGGTTGGTCTGGTTAACCATTTCCCTATTCTATATTTATTTCAAATATCAATACCTACTGAATATTCAATGACAAAATAGTTACAATGATATATGGAAGGTGCTTCATTGCAGCCATTTTAGAACGTAAAGAAACATATTTTAAATTCCATTAGCAAACAGAGCATACCCTGAGCAAACGACTCCTCTGGGATCCGTCTAATCTAGGTCTACTTAGTTTGCAAATGCGTGAAAACACATTTAGATGAAGGAAATGGTTACGATAGTATAACTGATTGCTAGATTGGTTAGTCTTGTTTAAAATAATGCAACTATATGGAAGGAATGGTTCATATCGTAGTAACATCATGTAAATTTCTGATAGGAATATTGATCCTGTGGTGTGATCTAGATGCTATGAACACTCAAATACGTAACATTATTGCTCTCTGACACAAGTGGCAGCTTAATGCAGGGTGAAAGTAACACAGACGGCTCTTCAAGGAGCTTTCTGCATGACTTTCACCCTGCACCAAGCAGCAACTTTGCCTACAAAGACATAAAATCCTCATTACTAAATATTCATAATATCAAGTTTTTACTGTACTTATCGGACTTGTGGTAAGATAATGTAACTTAGTGTCATGAATGGTTTGTTGATCATCCACTGTAGGCACACACGATGTTTCTACTTTGTACTCAACTCTTCCTCGTGAATTGATTAAAGATAAAGCTACTAAAATTAACCAAGAACACATTTTCAGTGAATTTTCAGTGAATAAAGATCATTTCTGTCTTGTAATGCTGAAACAGCATTCCCGCTGACCGGCCAATGAAATATCACACCAACTGAACTTGCTCAGAAGTTTGATTTTATGTTGAATCTGAACTCGCAATCTCAAGCAGATGTCATAAAGCCTTCAATGAAATATTTCGAGATTTGGATGCTATTTTCAGCATAGATAACCCTTTCTGTGATATAACGATTCTAGGCATTAACCAAAAAGAACTCAAATTGAATAAAACTCACTCCTCTGACACCGATACAGCTTTTCCTAGTATAGACCTTAGAAGTGACAATGGAATTATTGTTTCTAAAAATTATGACAAAAGAGACCATGTTGATTTTAATATTGTTAAATGCCTTCATCTTTACAGCGATGTTCCCCGCGCTCTATCCTAAAGCGTACACATTTCTCACCTTATTCGTTTTGATAGAGGGCGTTCTTCTGTTGACGATTCTCGGTATAATCGAAAAGCTGCTTGAACAAGGATATGGGTATCATAAACTAAGAAAATCTTTAAATTTTATCATCGAAATCTCACTTATTGTCAGGTCTAAGTGCAATCTTAAGACACTCCCACGACACGGTATTTCACTTCCGGAATTTTATGGTGATGTGATTCACTAACTCCGTAAATTTATTGGATATTTTCTTACTTTGTTCGTCATATTTGTTAATAAACTATAAAAAGGGACATGATTCTAAAGTACTACAACATACTGCATGAATAGTTGCCAACCCTTTTACAGTTTACAATCACGGTGCCTTCTTGTCATATACGCCGACAGGAAAGTCTTAGTACTCTATGAGGAGCCCTCTAAATTCTGGAAACGGATGGAGGATGTCGTGCCCTTTATTACATTTTGGAGCTCAATCATTGAGTAAACTAGCATTAATATATGCTGAATGTACCCTTCAGTATACCATTTAAACAGTCTTGCTTTTTATTTGATCGTTTTCTGCTCAGAAACAACAATAAAACTCAAATATATCGCGCTGTACTGTTTGCTCCAGCGGTAAAAAAGTATGACACTTCGCGCATGCGCCTCTCGATATAAAACAATGCATTTAGGCGTCTCTTGGAAGCCGAAGTGGAATGAACACCGTCTCTAAAAAATCGGAAAGAAAATGTAAAAATAAAACCACCGTCTCTATATTTAAACCTACTTTCGTTTTCTCTCTATATTTAAACCTACGTTCGTTTTCATCGATTTAAAAAAACAACATGTAATTTAACACAAAGCGTTTGAAATGTTTTTTAAGACCAGTTTCTTTCAAATGGATGGGCACTCTATCAAAAACACCAAAGTATAATTTTTTCGATCTCGGGACGTCCAGGGACTATGCTTTCGTTTTACATGCAATTTACCACTGTATTAGCAATCGCGGTTGTTGTAGATTAGTCGGAGAGGGGATACGTTTATTTACACTGTTTTTATTTTAGGATGGAGATGAAATAAGTTTGAGGTAGGGCAAACCTAAACCGGTTTAAACCATTCCCTAATATTGACGCTTTTGTCGTCTCTGTAAAAGACACTTTTTCAAACCATCGTGATAAATAGAGAATATGCACAACAGATCAAATGCTGTATTTATCATAATGGCTTTGTATATATTTAAAAAGAAGCCTAAATATACGTATTATATACATGTGAACATAATATATTTATATATCTTAATGAAGGGGGTATATGTATTTCATTCTCTTAACTCATTCTCCCATATTGACGCCCTTTGACGCCTCTGCAAATGTCACCTATTGAAACCAGTATGATAAATAGAACATTAAATTTTGCTCGCACAGGAGCAAATGCTCTATTTATCACAATTGTTCCTAACTAAAATATTCTAAAATGTTTCTTTTCTCTAATTAATGCCCCTTTTTGGTAGATTTATTCAAAGAGGTTTGGTCTTAAAATAGCCTATGAGAGAAAGGAAAAGTCCTTTAATTGATAAATAATAACTTTATGAGTATTAATGAGCAGAAAAGTACAAAAAATAGTCATGCAGGAAACACCACATACAGAACAAACGGTCGCCCGAACAGCAACACAAGGAAACAGCAAATGTACATAACTATAAAAACATCAAGAGACTCACAAAGACAAAGCAAACATACAATAGGGGGAAGATGGAAGTACCGCCTTGGAACGGTCAGTGACAAAAGTCACTGGGGGGTTAAACCGGTTTATGGGCGCCCAACCTCACACTTTTTCCATCCTCACCCTAAAAAACAAACATTGTAAATAAATGCATCCCCTCTCCGACTAAGCTACAACAACCGCGGTGGATCAATGAATATTTATGTAAGAACAATAACGTCATGAATATTAATTAGATTAATTAGTAATACTAGCACATTGTCACATGATTGTTTTACCATAAAGGAAACTGTAGAATCATATCTGTATCATTCCATAAGCAAACAGAGCAGACCCTGATCAGACGGCACCTATAGGAGCCGTCTGATCTTGGTCTACTCTATTTGAAAAGGCATAGAAAAGGCTCATTTATGGAGAAAAGGTTTAAGATGCCGATTGACTCTTTTAAGTTATCTGGCATCTTAACTGGTTGTTAATATAAGCCAAATCGTGTTTAGCAGGATAAGTGCTAATGTACAGACATATTTGGTTATACATTTATATGTAGAATTATGTACACGAAACGTCGTTCTTTTAACCCCTCCGAAATTTAAATATTACACATAATGTAAGTCTGTTTGCCAAAACTAAATGTTCTTAAACTTCCCCTAAAAGCAACGGTCTCTTCATTCTTTCAAAAATAATATGTATATTATTTGAGACAAAACGACAAAGTCAAACGATGAGGGGTCATACTGATATATACACGGCATATGTTTTTGCATTGACACTTTTAGAGTTCATATTCCTAGCTTTCAGACCGCTGTTTGTCCCTGACACTCACAGGCATGTCAATAGTCGGGTATTCTTGCAATGGTGTCATATCCGTAATGCTCACCTCTCGCTTGGTTCTGGCAGGGAAGAGTTGCTGAATGAATTCACTGGTGCTTTTCTGAAATAAGCGAAAAGAAAATGTGTAAGGCAAATATATATTCAAATTAATTCAGTCGTGTAACAGGGACATTCCATGACCGTGTCTGGAAGGGGAGTGGGGAGGGGGTATATTACATTTTGACTTGGGTGCAGACAGGGTATGTGGGAGGTATTGTAACCACAAACCTGGTTTAAGCCTCTAGTAGCCTTCTTTGGCAACTGACCATTCTAAGGCGGTACTCCTGTTTTCACCCGGTGGTTTTCTTTTTATATGGCAAAACTTAATCGCTTTTTAGTGTTCATTTCGTCATGTTTTGTCTTGTAATTGTACTCTCCTGTTTGATGATGTTTGGGCGCTGTGTTCTTGCATGTGTTGCGCCCCCTGTAGGACTAGTTTCCTCACTTTAAGATGACTTGCATATAACTTGATGAAAAGGCAAAACCACTGTAATTAGCTGACCATTCTATATATGCACCGTATGAATACTATAACTAACATTTTGAAAATGACATTATAACTAAGACAGTTATGCCAGCGTCTAATTCAAGTATACCAAATATCCACTTACCTTTTGCAAACTATGAATATGAGACACTGAGAATATGATAAGCGAACACTCTGGACATATTTATAAAATTAAATGCAAAAACAGCTCGTTTAAAACAGACATAGGCGCCATTAACTAGTTTGCTTTCCAGGTTAATTTGTCAAGGAACCATCTAAACAGCAGTGTGTTGTATGTGGTATCATTATCCAATACGTTTGCCAGTATTCACCATCCAGAATGATAATCATGTATATCTTAAAATGAATTGGGGCATATGGAATGCTGTTCACTGTATCTCCAAGCAAATGAATATTTATAAAGAGTAATAATATGTAATGAAACAAACACACGTCAATTAAGCAAGTTCAAACATAGAGGAAATATAACTAAAAAGATGAAATAAAAGAAAGGATGGAAATTGAACGCACCGGCATTACGTTAATGATATGTGTTTGGCATATTTAACCCTTTCCCTCATATAAACGTGTTTTCACACGCCTGCAAACAGAGTAGACCCAGATCAGACGGCTCCTATAGGAGCCGTCTGATCAGGGTCTGCTCTGTTTGCTAATAGAATTTGATAGATCTGTTTCTCTAGTTTCTAAAATGGCTACAATATTCAACATTCCATATTTGATTAAAAATATTTTTTCACTGAAAATTCAGAAGGTATTACAATTTATAACAAACATAGAACAGGGAAAGGGTTAAATAGACTGGATCCAGATGGGATGCCCATCACAATCCATGCTTCCTTGTCCTAATGTAAGTAAATTTACCCTAATGTAAGTTGATTTACCCTAATGTAAGTAGATTTCCAAATGCTAGATAGTAAAGGTGGAAAAGTTTGGAGTTTGAACGGACATCATTTCTAAAGACCATTTATTGAACGAACCCTGGCATTGCCTTTCTTAACTCCACCAGCGTCTTCTGTTTTTAGCTCATCTATCCGGCCATACCCATCAAACTCAGATCTGTGGTCGTCGATTGTATCCAAGGGTCCATGAGTTTGCTCCTTGTACCTGTTATAGACGGGAATATCGTAAGAACCATGTCTGTTGGGTAGACTGAAATCATTGAACCAAATTAAGGGATTGACTTCACAACTCATTATTAGGTAGACTCAATAATAATATGTTTGCATTTTCTCAGCTTCTCCCAGAAATGACGGCCAATAATTATAAAATTTATAAACAAAACTGTTACGAATATTGCACTGTTAGTTCTTTGTCAAACAAGAGTAAGACCATAATTAAAAGTATCATTATAAGTCACAGCAGAAACAATACTTATTACATACCATTATGTTATTTAGTAGAACATATAACATATATACGCTTGCATTAAACGTGTTATTTTGTCCCGATAAGCCATGTATTTAAAAGGCGATGCTCGTTAACACGTGCTTTAGTTGATCAAATTTTAAAACTAAATTAAATAATATGCTTTAGTAGTTGTACATATAATACTCTTATATTAGAGTCCATTCTTTTACAATTTGACTTAAATGATAAGACACAAGTCTTATGGTAAAACATACCCCCCCGAATATGAATTTATTACATACGACAGGAATAAAACAAAATTAGACTGACTCTTTTGGTTCTTATAACGCCCTTCCATATGTATACACGGTAAACTCATGTTTTTAGAGTAAAAAAAGTCCATTGACATCGTTTGTACAAACCTGAACACAAAATGAGAATCATTAGGTATGTAGAATAATCTATTCGGGTTCATTTTGCGAGTGTAAGAAAACTATGGGAGCCGAGCTTTAGCGAGGTACCTTACTTTTCGTCACGAGCCAAATGAATACAAATATATCAAACTTCTCACCTAATGATCATTTCACCACAAAACTTCATCAATGATAGATTAATCGAATTGATCTGATCGTTAACACACGGGTTTCTTTGACTGCATAGAACGTTCAAGACCTCACCGACACGCAAATGATATATATTTCCATTGCTGCAAAGGCAATTACTAAAACGTGTAGTATTTGCACGTATAATTCGCCATGATCGTCTTATGATTTTCTGTTCCATTTCTGTTTTTGTATAAAAAACGATAGCATTTTCCATATTTTCAAACGAACCTGAATTCCAGATGGACGGTTAGAAGTAACGGTTATTTCATACCGTTACTATTTCAATTAAAAAGTCTTGCGCATTTCCCAAATATATCTCCACTAGTAGTCTTAATTGCTTCCAAACACTATATTGTATCCAAAAGAAAACACGCCGTTTCTATTTTTTGAAATATAATTCTTGATGAAATTATCCCTCAAACATTTAAACTAATATTGGTTCGACCGTTTATGATGAATTCCCTGAACAACTTGCAAAACGCAATTGTGAATCAGTAATCACAGTGACATCTCCATTTGAATTTCTTGTTCTAGAACGGAATACACTTTCAAACAGTCTTGGAACAGAGTTGAATACTACAGGGAACCAACCGGACAATGGCCAAGTAGGTACGGTAGCCAACAGAACTTACACACACTGTGTCTGATAACACCGGCGACATCAACACTTTCAGATCAGCAACTTTAAAATATCATTCGGAAGTTATTTCCACATCATTCTATTCTTCATTAAACGATTTACAAATTATTGGATTTTAGATATATTACAGGTGTTTTACTATTAAAACTGTAAAAATGCCGATTTACCATCTCTTCAAGAAAATTATTACGATGGTGATGATAATAATCAGCACTCCAGAACCTGCCACTGCTCCTACTATGAGTGCAATTGGTGGATCTTCTTCTGACGATTTACTCGTCTTAATTTGTCCATTAGGAGTTGTTAGGGTGGACATTGTCGTTGACTTGATCAGTGACATCGTTGACTTGGTTGTTGTTGTTATTGTTGTAGTCGGTATCGCTGAAATGATGTAATTTGCATAGCTAACTAGTACAGATGGCATAAAGATCACCATGATATTGAAAATAAGCGTACACAACCAACGGTTATGAATACATTTTTATATGATCAATACATTCCAGTATGTTGACTGTCATATTCCAGCACCAGTATTTAACTGGACGTCGCGATATGACTGAAATACAATTAACTCTCTTGTGCCCAGTTTCCCTTAAAAAGGACCAAGGTAAACAGTGTAGACTGATATTGGAGGGTTCTTGAAGGAACCCTCCTATTAGGGTTTTCACTGTTTGCTGAAACCACCGATGTCAATGGCTTGTTCCAATAAATATTTTGTTAGCTGCGCCCTAATCAACATGAAAAATGGAGCCTTCCACAATGACATTTGGGCGAGTTTTCTTCAAATAAGTTTGGAATAAATGGGTTAAAGCGATGT
Source organism: Azorinus chamasolen (assembly GCA_963576725.1). NCBI lineage: Eukaryota > Metazoa > Mollusca > Bivalvia > Cardiida > Solecurtidae > Azorinus > Azorinus chamasolen. The sequence goes on along the minus strand of OY755238.1, from coordinate 57,757,079 downwards.
AAAACCCAGGTACAGTGTCTCACATACTAGAATGTTTAATTCACACCGGCATACTTGGTTCTACATTTAACCATTTCGCTGCCAATGCCGGAACTGTGATAACCTATGCAAACAGCTTGGATCCAGATGAGATGCCGAGTAACTCGGCGTCTTATCAGGATCCAAACTGTTTGTTACTGTTATTATGTTTTTGGAACAAAAATGAAGAAAACCAAAAGAATGAAAATTTGTAGCAGACGACAAAGTTAGCAGACGACAGAGTTTGACAGCGAAAGGGTTAAAGAAGTAACTCTGACCAATAGTGTAGCAACGCGATAAATGCATCCATTGAGCAACAAATATAATTCATAAAAATAATATTAACCCTTCAATTGCTGTTCACGTCAATATACCTACCTGTAAATAGTGAAGACCCAGATGAGACAGCTCCTGCAGGAGCTGTCTCATCAGGGTCTGCACTATTTACAAAGTGATTGTGCAACCAGTGTACTCCACAACAGTGATTGCACAGAGAAATAATTGTAGACAGTGAAGATATATGTAATTATACCACAGGGCATGGGTAAAGAAGAAGAAATGCATTTTACAATTCAGCAAGAGAAGGGTTAACTTATAATATATAGAAAAGGATGCCGATACCTTGAATGTTTGGGTCATAAAGTTTCAATGTAACCGTTTTCGTTCTTTTGCTAGTATTTTTGTTTGAATTATCGCATGAAATGTTTCCTCTATGTTACGTTAGATAATTGAACATAACGTAAGTCTAAAAGTGTTGTTTATTTATTACCTTAGTCAATATATAAACATGTTTACTGTTTATCAAATGTTTCTTGGTGTGAAAGAAGGTAGTATATCTTAAAAATGGTAAGTTCTGGAAGAAAAAAATGTTGACATCCATATGTGTGTTGCTTTTCTTGCTTGACTTTACTACTTTTTCATTTATACTGTTCAGATAATTCTAGAAAATTATTGCCGATATTTGGATGGTGTTTTAAATATAGATAACCCTTTCTTTGATAGTATGATTCCTGCCATTTATCAAAAATAGCTCAAATTGCAAATAGAATTAACTCTTCCAAAATTTATGACAATAGAGACGGTTTTGATTTTAATATTGTAGATTCCCCTTATCCTGACGGAGATGTTCCCCGTGCTCCATCTTATGGGGTTTGCATATCTCAAGTTATTCATTTCGATAGTGCGTGTTTGTCTGTTGATGAATTGAACAGTCGAAATATTATTTTAACTGAAAAGCTGTTTAAGCAAGGATATTAAAATCATAAACTAAGAAAAAATTATCTAAATTTTACCATCGAAATCTCTCTCTTATTGGAAAGTATAAGTGCAATCTTAAGGCGTTCCTGTGACACGGTATCTCACATTCGGAATATTATGGTTATGTGATTTACAAACTTCGTAAAATTATTGGACATATCCATTTTCTCATTTTATTCATCAAATATGTTAAAATTTAATTAAAAAGGGATATGCTCATATAGTACTACAACTTACTACATGTCTTGTCAATATATTCTGTAAGTGGGGGATCCTTCGAAAGTAAAAGTAGCAATGCGATAAGAGAAAAATGCAGACTCGATTTTATTGGGTCTGTTCATGAGTAGTAATTAAAGTGCGACACTACTCACACCCCTAGCACCGGTTTAAGCAGTATTCAATTTTCAAACTTAATAACATCAAAACTAATGACCCCGAAGTACCAGAAAACCCTTTTAAAGTTGGCAATCACGCTGCCCTCTTGTCATGTACTCCGATAGGAAAGGCTTAGTACTTCATGTAAGACGCCCTCTCAAATCTGGAAACGGAAGGAGGACGTCGGATCTATATACATTTTTTTTGGTCTCTTTATTAATTTTTCTACAGTTACATGTACTCTGTTTGCAGCTCAATCATTGAATACACTAGCGATAGATGGATTCAGTTTATTTCATTTAAATATAGTTCCGTTCTACATGCAATTTACAACCTTATTTGCCATCGCGGTTATTGTAGATTAGTTGGAGAGAAATGTTTATTTACACTGTTTGTCTTTCAGGGTGGAGATGGAATAAGTGTGAGGTTGGGCGCCCCTAAACCGGTTTAATCCCCCGGTGACTATTGCCACTGACCGTTCCAAGGCGGTACTTCCATCTTTCCGCTATTGTTTGTTTAACTTGTTTTTGTGCGTCTCTTTGTGTTTTGATATGTATGTGGGTATCTCCTATCGTTGTAGCACCAGAACCCAAAGCAAAACAAACGTATATATAAGTAGATATGCTACATTGAAATCAGGCAATCAAACGCACGCGCAACATAATAACCACAATAGCTAGTATGATGCTGGGTCTGAAAGTGTTTAGCAAATTAGACTTAAACCAAGGAGGAGTATGACGGGATACTACAGGAAACTCTATAAAGGCTCTAAGACAGACAGTTGACACTAAACAGAATAAAGTGTGGAATCAACAAACGAAGTTATAATTCTACGGTTACGTGTTTAAATAATAAAAGTACAAAAATGAGTCATGCAGGGAACACTATATGCATAACAAATAGTCGCCCGAACAGCAGCACAAGGAAACAGCAAATGTACATAACTATAAAAACATCATGGGGCGCACAAAGACAAAACAAACATACAATAGGGGGAAGACGAAAGTTCCGCCTTGGAACGGTCAGTGACAAAAGTCACCGGGGGGTTAAACCGGTTTATGGGCGCCTGTCATTTGATCCAAAGAAATGTGAAACAATAAAATCTGCTCCATCGCCAAAAACGCATCGGATGTTCGAAGCTTCCTAGTTATGAACAGCCGTGTTTCAACGTTCATACCGAACTACCCAACAATTACATAACCATTGCACCATTGCGCAATCTTACAAGCAAATTCACCAAATAGAAATACAAGTTGGTTTCTTCTAAAAGGAAGCCAAGGAGAGACATGCAGCAGGTTTTATATCGAACATTTGCTATATACAGGGGCCGTTTGACAAGGTTTTGACACCGGGTCGTAAATAGATTTCTATAAATAACTATTGTGCATATCAAGTAGTACGTGCGTTATAAATAGAACGATGAATATCAAGCGCCACTGCTTAGGAGATATATAATCGTTGCAAGTACATTTAGTTCTTTAAATAAAAGTATTCTTTGAATTGGAATTTATCCAGTCAGCAAGCTTCTCTAGTAACGTAATAAAGGGGTGCGGATAAACTTTGGTTTCTTTGAATAGAACAGAATATATATTAGGTTTTATTTACCAACCATGGACCCAAAATTCTTTTGGGGGTTATAGTTAGATTCGAACCCAAGCCAGGTCATACAAAACGTAAACTGAAACGCTTTTTCTCCAACCGGTTAGCCCGCCCGGCTACTTCGCCACCGTTGGTAAACAGCGCAGATTTATCACTTCTATTAACTTAATCTACCGCTGGAGAAACGAGGTTTAATAAGAATCATGTCGGAAAGCAAAGATTATAGATAAAAAGTACATTTTTCCATTCTACTCGCATGCTTATTAGATTAAGAAGCTCTTAAAGGGACGGGAAATGGCATTGACCTGAAATATGTTCAGCTCCATCGATTTATGAGAAGGTAAAGCTAAAAATAGAAACAGAGCCTTCCGTTACTCGAATTTTATACGGAATGCAAAAAGCATTGCACTTTGTTCTGGGATAAAAAAATAATGTCTATTTGAATTAAAATATCGACAATCTGGATTCCACTGATCCTATTGTTTAAATTCAATTACGTTTTCTATAAATACTTTAATATTCAAACTCCTTTGTTAGTGATAGTTTGACTGCGTATTTTTCATATAACCAAAACTCGCGCATGCGAATAGCCACAACTCGTCCCGTCCGGTGGACGGCTATATTCTTTTTACTATCCCAATTCAAAACTCCTTGAGATGAATTGTAAACCATTCCAGAATACGCCGACATCCAATTCCAACACTGCGGAGAGACTCTGAGGGGTCTATCCAATAATGATGAAGAATAAACTGCATTCGAACTGTTGAAATTAATGCGTAGTGAAACAGTGATGACTTACGTTGACCCATGAGAAAGGGACACAAGTAATAATAGACACAAGCCCTGTGGGAATTGCAGTAATACTACAGGAAGGAAGTTTGCTACATAAAAATGGCTGACAGACGCAGAAAAGCGCTACTAACAGACATAAACCGAAAGCCATGCACTTATATGGGCAATAGCTCACTGGTAAATATTCTTGTTTGAATACAAATGTGTGTTAATGACAGAAGCAACATGTGCACAACCAGAACCTAAGGGAATGAGGCGTCAAGCATATGATTTCAATGTCATAGACAACCAAGGTGAGCCAAACATGTCGGATTACATGAGTTTACATCCTCATCTTACCGAAACACATGCATTTAACTCAACGAAAATCATAGAGAAATACCTGTCATTTATTGTTTATCACAACGTTTCCAAGCAATGACACTGATTAATATCACTCGTGGACACTGACCTACTAACAGAAATATCAAATCTGAAAAACGACACTTGAAGTGAGTAGTACAAAGTTCTGAAAGTAGGAGATCCTTCGAAAGCAAAAGCAGCAATGCAAAAAGAGAAACTTGCAGTCTCGGTTTTATTGAGTCTGTTCATGAGCAGCTATAAAAAGTGCAACACTACTCATACCCCTAGCCCTGGCTTAAGCGGTATTCAATTTATTTCAAAACAAATAACATCGCCACCGTATGATCCGGGGGACTATAATATATAACAATACTGAGAATGAAGTATGGGCCGACTTTTTACAGCCGCAACGCAAGAACTCGGCACCTGTATGTGAAGAGTACATTCTGAAAGTAGGAAATCCTTCGAAAGCAAAAGGCAGCAATGCAAAAAGAGAAAAAAAATGCATTCTCGGTTTTCTTAAGTCTGTTAATGACTCAAATCAGCATTGGTACATTCATACTGTAGAAATGACATAACAGAAGCCCAGTAAGATCTAGGTGAATGACAGGAAAATAAAGGGGAAAATGAAACAATACATTTGCAGAAGGAGACACTCCAAGCTGTCAGTATTCGAGAGTGACTAAAACTACTGAAACTTAGTGTCTGCTATAAATTACATCCTTTTATAGGGTGTTGAAATCATTATACCAATGTTTTATTTTCTACACCAAACGATATAATTCTAGTGTCAATATTAAATGTTTTCCAGATGAACAAAATCTTGACGCACAGACATAATACACAAACAATAGGGGACAAGGGAGCATCGCCTTGGAATAGTCAGTGGCAATTGACACTGGGAGTTTAGGGGCGCCAAACCTCACACTTATTCCATCCCCATCCTAAACGACAAACAGTGTAAATAAAAGTATCCTCTATCAGACTAATCTACAACAACCGCGATGGCTAATACAGAGATAAATTGCATGTGAAATGAAACAATATATATTTAAGTGAAACAAACTGGATCTACCTATTGCTAGTGTGCTCAATAATTGAGCTGCAAACAACTGCTGTAATAAAGGATACGACAATAACGATATCTGACGTCCTTCTTCCGTTTCTGTATTTTAGAGAGTGACTCCATAGAGTACTAAACCTTTTCTGTCGGCGCAGCATAATTGCAAACTGTAAAAGGGTTGACAACTAGACAGATTGTATGTTGTAGCACTATTGAATAGTAGTCCTTTTATAATTTTTTTTTAAACATATATGATGGACTAGAACTATCACTAAAGGTGATGAATACCCCCACACGGCAGCCTTGATTGCAAATCCAAGTTTTGAACATGTAACAGGACCAAATAACAAAAATACCCAAAGTTCAAATAGAGAAAATTCTGTAATTTATGCCAAGTATCAAGTGAATCAGGTTGAAATTGAAGGAGGAGTTCAAAGTACAAGATTTTGCCTGCCAATTTCAAGGCCAACGGTCAAGGTCAAGGTCACAGAGACCTGAAATTTGTGTCTTGCACATCTACTACTCCTGAGTAACATTTATGCCAAGTATCAAGTAAATCAGGTTGAAAGTGAAGGAGGAGTTCGCCGTACAAGATTTTGCCTGCTAATTTTAAGACCAATTTCAAGACCAAAGGTCAAGGTCACAGAGATTTTAAATTTGTGTCTTGCACATCTACTACTCCTGAGTAACATTTATGCCAAGTATCAAGTGAATCAGGTTGAAAGTGAAGGAGGAGTTCAAAGTACAAGATTTTGCCTGCCAATTTTAAGACCAATTTCAAGGCCAACGGTCAAGGTCAAGGTCACAGAGACCTGAAATTTGTGTCTTTCACATCTACTACTCCTGAGTAACATTTATGCCAAGTATCAAGTGAATTAGGTTGAAATTGAAGGAGGAGTTCAAAGTACAAGATTTTGCCTGCCAATATCATGACCAATTTCAAGGCCAAAGGTCAAGGTCAAGGTCACAGAGACATGAAATTTGTGTCTTGCACATCTACTACTCCTGAGTAACATTTATGCCAAGTATTAAATGAATCAGGTTGAAAGTGAAGGAGGAGTTTGCCGTACAAGATTTTGCTTGCCAATTTTAAGACCAATTTCAAGGCCAAAGGCCAAGGTCACAGAAATGTTAAATTTGTGTCTTGCACATCTACTACTCCTGAGTAAAATTTATGCCAAGTATCAAGTGAATCAGGTTGAAATTGAATTAGGAGTTCAAAGTACAAGATTTTGCCTGCCAATTTCAAGACCAATTTCAAGACCAAAGGTCAAGGTCAAGGTCACAGAGACCTGAAATTTGTGTCTTGCACATCTACTAATCCTGAGTAACATTTATGCCAAGTATCAAGTGAATCAGGTTGAAAGTGAAGGAGGAGTTTAAAGAACAAGATTTTGCCTGCCAATTTCAAGACCAATTTCAAAGCCAAAGGTCAAGGTCAAGGTCACAGAGACCTGAAATTTGTGTCATACACGTCTACTACTCCTGAGTAACATTTATGCCAAGTATCAAGTGAATCAGGTTGAATGTGAAGGAGGAGTTCAAAGTACAAGCTTTTGCCTGCCAATTTCAAGACCAATTTCAAGGCCAAAAGTCAAGGTCAAGGTCACAGAGACCTGAAATTTGTGTCTTGCACATCTACTACTCCTGATTAACAATTCTGCCAAGTGTCAAGTGAATCGGGTTGAAACTGAAGGAGGAGTTCGCCGTACAAGATTTTGCAGACAGACCGACCGACCGACCGACGACCGACCGACAGGCTGATTCCAGTATACCCCCCTCAAACTCTGTTTGTGGGGGTATAATAAAAAAAGAACTTGTGTATGTCCAATAACTTTACGAAGTTTATAAATTACATCACGATAAAATTCCGGTTTAGACATACCGAGACACAGGAGCGCCTTAAGATTGCACTTATAAATATTTTTAAAATTTTAAAATATTCAACTGAAGAACAAGATCTATCGAAACGAATAAGTTGGGATATGTAAACCTCATAAGAGGGAGCACGGGTAACATCTCCGTCAAGATGGGGGAAATTTATAATATTAAATTTAAAATCTTCTCTGTCATACATTTTAGAAGAAATAATTCCATTGTCAAGTTTAAGGTCTAGATCAAGAAAAGCTTCATAGTTGTCGGTTGGGTTAGTTAGATTCAACTTGAGTTCCTGTGGGTAAATGGTAAATTGTATTTAGCGTGAAGCTACTGGGGTACGACTGATTTTTACAATCCTGAGCTTTTGTATTATGTCCAATAAACTCACTGCCTCCGTACAACGGGGCAGGGTCTGTACAGTCACGTGACCTAAACTAACTTCCTGTTCCACATGGAACAGAACACCAGAAGCAATGACGGACCAAAAACAGAAGTTTATAGTATGCCAGAGACGATGATAAATTTAATGTACCTATCAGAGTGCATATAGAGTTGGCAGTCGTAACTGTGTGTGATTTAATACTCCTACGGACGTACGCTCAGTGGCTGTGGCATGTTAAAATCATTAATGCATCATGATTAGAACATTGTAATATGTGCAGCTCCTCTTGATAATTAAGCACATACAGTTTCATTGAAATTATGTCATGTTGACTCATATATACCACTCTAATCTTTGTAGGGGCACAGTAAAGACTTACTAGGACATGGCTGGATAGTACAGTGTTGTGTTTCTCTTGAGTCACCAACGCAATCACTGCCTCCATTCTGGGGGAGAGGGTTTGTACAGTCACGTGACTTGAACTGATCTCCATTTCCACATGTTACTGTACATGGTCCCCATGTTGTCCATTCACTGAAGCCTCCATCAACTAACAGAAGAAAGACAATGACTAAACAATCCGAAATACATGTTTAACATGGTTTATGAAAATATATTATATGTGGACAATTAAAACGGATTAATTTGTCAGATATGGTAAGTACGTGGCATTTTATAGAATTAAATTATTTCAGCTGCACTTACTTGGACAAGGCTGGGTATTACACTCCTTTGATCCAGTAGAGACGCCCACACATTCATTGCCTCCATACTGAGGGGTCGGGTTTGTACAGTCACGTGACCTGTATTGACGTCCTTTTCCACAAGTAAAACTGCACTGGCTCCATACTGTCCATTCACTAAAGCCTCCATCAACTATAGATAACCAAAATTGAACTGCAGGTAAGTTTTTGTGTTTGAAAATTGCAACATATATGAAAATGTTGCTACAAAGATTTGCCAATGAAAATATCAATATATTGTTCCTTAACGTTTTAGACGGCGTAAGAGGTATGGAAAACTTCGATTTTTTTGCATTGATAAAATGCATTAATAATTATCATTTACATCGACATTTCTATGAGCAGTTAAATATTTAAATTAATACATACGTTCAATTCATAAAATATGGAAAAATAGTCAAACAGGGAGAGCCACACACGGAATGACACCGCATCAAACACCATCTAACGAGAAACGGTAAAGCCACAAGACAAAACATAACAGGACGCATATCAAGACGAAACACATTAAACATTAAGCATATTAAAAAACAAAATTGACCGTAGGCTGAAAGCAGGAGTGCCGCCTTGGAACGGCCAGCAGCCAAAAGCAATAAAAAAAGGGCTACTGGGGGACTTGAACCTGGTTTACGGGTACCCAACCTCGTCCTTATCCCACTTTCACAAAAGTCAAAATGTAAATAAAATTCCCCCTCCAGACAACACCACAACATGCGTAACGATGTATGCCAAAATGAAAATGATTTGAAAATGAATGCTATTAGAAGTAAACAAGCGACGTCATCATGTAAATGACGTCATAATTTAAAAGTACGGGAAAACTATTTGAAACACTTCTACTGCGACATTTAAAAGATCAATCGCAAGAAAATACAATTACCAGTGGATATTAATCATACACAACTGTTTTGTTTGAAAAAGAATAAACTTGACATCGTAGGCATGTACTCGATGACTATTCAGGTCAGAGCAGCTGTGGAGTAGTCATTTGGGGTACGACAGAACTAGCAAAATACAAATATCTAATTTCCTCCCTCCGTAAACGGGTTTCAGAGGGAATCTTCATAGAGTATTAAGCCTTTTCCGTCGTCGCACAAGTAAAGAGCATAATGACCAACTGTAAAGGGGTCGACCACCAAGCATGTAGTGTGCTGCAATATAGAGGGGTCATATCCCTTTTTAATGAATTGTTTTATACGTTTGACAAACAAAGTATCAAAATAAGTATGTCCAATAATTTTTCGAAGTTTGTAAATGACATCACCGTAAAACTCCGGATGTGAAATACCTAACTTTAGAAAAGTACGTAAATTACAATTGTATTTGCTGATGAGTAGAATATTACGGTGGTAAAATTTTGAAAATGTTTTACGAAGTTTGTCATATCTGTAGCCCTGTTTTAGTAGTTTTTCAGTGATAATACGGTTACGATTGTTAAAATCATCAACAGAGGAACAAGCTCTAGCAAAACGAATAAGCTGAGAAATGTATACACCGTAACATGTAGCTCGGGGAACATCCCCATCCAAATGAGGATAGTTAACTATTTTAAAATTAAAATCATCCCTTTTGTCATAAATTCCAGAAGAAATTGTTCCATTGTTTATAGATAAATTTAAATCTAAAAAGGCTGCAGATATGTCAGAACTATTTGCTTTATTAAGCTTGAGCTCCCTAGGGTAAATTGAGGTTATCATAGAATCAAAGTATGGGTTATCAATATTAAAAATGTCGTCTAAATAACGTGCTGTATTGTTAAAGGCATTGATGACATCCGCCTGTGAATCGCTGTTAAGGTTAAGCATAAAATCCCGTTCATAACAAAACAAAAACAAGTCTGCAATTAAAGGAGCACAATTGGTTCCCATTGGAATACCAATAACCTGGCGATAAACAGAATTACCAAAACGAACAAATATATTGTCTAACAGAAACGTAATAGCGTCACAAAGATCTAAACATGTCCATGAGGTATATTTATTTGTAACATCATTGGTAAAGAACGCATGTCTAGAATTACAGGCAATAAATGATACTTTTTCTCTGGCAAATGTTTTATTTATAAGATTAGTAAGTTTGATCTTAATTAGATCGTGTGGTAATGTGGTATAAAGTGTAGAAAAATCATAAGTGCTTATAGTGTTAGCTTGGTGTTGCTTGATTTTTAATTTAGTTAAAACCTCATTGGAGATTTTAATAGACCAAAAAAGGTTAATTCCTGAATTCTCATAAGCTTTATCGCAGTAACGCTTGACATGTTCTTTGACCGCTGTTAGACACGATGTAATTAGTTTGGATAGTGCAGTTGTTGTGCACGAGACAGAATTTGCTATGAAGCGTGATTTATATGGCGTTTTATGGAGTTTAGGTATCCAGTACATCGTCGGAAGTTTATGGTGTGTGATTAATATATCAGCATTGAACTGTTTACATTTATTAACATGTTCAGATATTATGTCGTTTTCAGACTTAGAGACCCCAATATATGACTTTGTCTTAGTTAGTTCTTGTTCTATAACATCCACATAATAAAGTCGTCAAACGATAATTACATTGTTTGACGCTTTATCAGCTGGGACAAACACGTATTTAGAGTGAAATTCTTGTATACTATTTTTTAAGAAGCGAACTGAAGTCTTAGGTTTAGGCGGAAGAAGGTGAATGTTAGATTTGTAAAACGCGATACGTGTATCCATTATATTTGAAATTTGTTTTATCCATTTAGTAAGGGCACTATTGTCTGCATGTTCTCGGCGACACCATTTTACACTGAAGTCTAACAAAGATTCTATAATTTTGCTGCGGCAGATTTTGAAATCTATCAAAGAAGGTAGTCTGTATTTAGGTCCCTTAGTTAGTAAAGTACGGAGACGTTTGTTTTCGATAATGTCAAAATTGCCTGTAATAACATGACCAGCCTCGGCGTAACAGAACTTAGAAGAATTACAATTTCAACTAACAGGAGTATTATTTACAATATTAAGGTCCGATACAATCTTATTGTAATTAAAAATAGTATTCCTAATAGGTATTTTGTACTTATAACAGATAATTGGAGATTCTAAGTTTTTGAAATAGGCTGGGATGGTATTAATTACGTTTTTATCGCGAAATATTGATTGTAGATCGATAAAATCTATACCTTTATTAACAAAGGGAATTTTCAAAAAATATCTTTTATGGGCAGACACTGAATCAACGTGTGGTCGAAGAACATGCCGTTTGATATTGCCGTTTATACGTAATCCATGTGATCTGGTTTTTCGTTTTCTGATTGAGTAAATAGAAAATATATCAATGTTAGGGTCTTTAGAAATATTTCCGGTTTGATAAATATTATCATTTAGGCCTAAAGGGAAAGGTGTCTGTAAATTTTTAATCCATTTGAGTTCTGCCATAAATCTGGCTTTAGATTTGATGCTATTTGTAGAATTATAATCATAAACAAGATGTTCAACTGGCTGAACTGTAATATCTTTAAATGAATGACCCGATTTACGAAAATGCTGGTATAGAAAATTTTTAATTTTATTATTCCGGCATTGATATATATGTTCACGGAATCTAGTTTTTAGTGAGCGTCCAGTTTGTCCTACATATTGTATACCACAGAGTGGTGCATTTCATGTTAAAACGTAAATCACATGAGAAGTTTTACAGTTAATATTTGATGTAAATTTTGTGGTAAAAACTCTACCATTAATTGTAGATTTAATGGTAGAATTACAAGATAGATATTTGCAGCACATACACCTCTTAGCATTGCACTTATCATACAAAAGAGCCGAACGTGGTGTGAATAATTATTTCGATTACTGTTCTAATGTGCAGCATTTAACCAGGCTTTTTTTTTTATTTCAGTAATATTCTTGGAAGGAAAACACATTTCATTTGCTGAGATACACTAAAATGAAACAAGCAACAGCGGCTATAACTGTTCATGAACAGACTCAATAAAACGGAGTCTTCAATTTTCTCTTTTTGTGTTGCAATTTTTGCTCTCGGGGGATCACCTCCCTTCAGAATTAAGAAACTAAAGCTACACTGGTTAGAAGTTGTTTCATCAGCTTGGCAGACATATGACCGACATATTCAGACTTAGGCACATTAGTTATTATATAACAATCTAATCGGTAAGTCATGGGTGGGGATTACGTTATCTAAGACACACTATGCAAAATAAGATTGATCAATCACCGCTAGGACTAATGCAATAAAATATGTTACTTAAAATGATTGAAACATATTTGTGCTATCTGCAACTGATTTATGTACGGAAAGCTGTCCGAGTTTTAAACAAGGATTCAACCAAAGCCAGCAAAATTCAAAAGGCAGTAAATTCATTTGTGGCACATTATTAAGCAGAAGGGGACCAGCAAGGATACCTTCTGATAGGGTAAGGTGGGCCTAAATGATGCTAAAGGTACATGTATGAGTCATGCAGGAAACACCACATACAAAACACACATCCGCCCGATTTACATGTATATAAAAGAGACAAAGAGACGCACAAAGACATAACAATCAGACAATATGTGGAATATGGAAGTGTCGCATTGGAACGGTCAGTAAAAATTGTCACGGGGTTTAAACCGGTTTATGGGCGCCCAACCTTAGACAAATTCCATCCCCACCTAAAATGACAAACAGTTTAAATAAACGAATCCCCCCTCTAATCTACAACAACCGCGATGGCATATACAGTGATTGCATGTAAAACTAAATCATATTTAAGTGAAACGAACTGAATCCACCTATTGCAAGTGTACGCAATGAGCTGCACACTGAGTGACTGTAGAAAAGTAATAAAGGGTACGACAAAAGCGAGATAGTACAAAGATCCGACGTCCTCCTTCCGTTTCCGGATTGACGAGGTCATCTTCATAGAGTACTAAACCTTTCTTGTTGGCATACATGAACAAAGGGCAGCGTGATTGCCAACTGTAAAAGGGCTGACAACCAGATATCCAGTATGTTGTAGTACTATAGGATTATATCCCTGTTCGATGAACATATTTGATGAAGTGAGAAAATGGGTATGTTTGTAAAACACATCGCCATAAAATTAAGGATGTGCCTTAAGATTACACTTGTGCTTGGCAATAAGTGAAATAAAATAAGTATCATCCTAATCATAGTTTTGTTTTGGTATTTACAAATGTCAATCTGCTAAACCTAACGTTGAGCTACAGTCGGTTCAGGTAACAAAAAAGAAATGTATTCCAAGTAGTTTAAAAGCTTGGTATTTGTTGTTACCCCGGTCCAAAACGCTCATATAGGGCGAACAATGTAAAACGAAACAAACCACACACAGGCCGCAATCATTACCAAAACATCGATAGAAAATACACGAGACGCACACAAACACACATGTGATGAAAATTTTAAACACCAACAAACGTATAAGACGCAGGACAACCATAAAAGAGAGTACACCATTGGATTAGACAGTGGTAAAACCACCACCGTGGGTTTAAACCGGGTTTTCGGAAGTACTAACCTAACATGTGTCTCAACGTCAACCTAGTTTAACAAAGAGTGTAAAACTTTGAATGGTCAGAAACAAATGTCATTGGGGTGGGGGTTAAACCGGTTCAGGGCGCCAACCTAACACTTATTCCATCCCAATCGTTAAAGACAAACAGTAAATAAACGTATGTAAATCAATTAATTAATACAAGTGCATGTAAAACCAAATCATTATTTAAGTGAAACAACTGTTTCCACCTATCGCTAGTGTGGTCAATGATTGAAACTGTAGAAAAGTAACAAAGAGTACGATCAAAAAGAGATACACTTTCTCTAATGTTTTGATTCCTAAATTTACACAAAAGAACTCAAATTGAATAAAGCTAACACTTCCAACAATTATGCAGCTGTTCTTGATCGAGAAACAAATGACAATGGAATGATTTTTTCTAAAATTTATGACAAAAGAGAAGATTTTGATTTGAATACTGTAAATAAATGTTCTCCGTGCCCTATCTTACGGGGCTTATATATATCAACGTTTTCGTTTTGCTATAGCGTGTTCATCTGTTGACGAGTTTAACAGTCGAAATCTCATTTTAAAGACGATTTCGGTAGTAAGTTCTACGCAATCTTATGCGCTGAATACTCACTACAAGGGAAACAACCCGTACCGGTATTCTGGATGACACTAATTTCGAACGACTTATTTCGACCAACATTTGTATCAACAAGTTCTATTACACGAGAACATTGCTAAATGATAATTAGCTGAACATATAAAAACTTAAAATTAAACGGGAAAATCCGATACGGGAGTATGATAAACAAATTGGTACAACGTCATAGCAATGTGACGTCATGGACGTCAAAAGACGTCGCCCATTTTGGCGTAATTTTCATGAGAGAGCACCACCACTAGGTGATAAATTGAGTAATTGCTTAAAAACGAAGCCTGCAACCTCTTTTTTATTTCATGTTAAGGATACTATAAAGCACAAAATATGAAATTTTGAAAAAAATCTTGGATAAGTTTCTTAGAAATTTACGAAAATATCACCGATGCCATGATATTTGTACTGTTCCATATGTAAAAGGCAGGAAGCACGCTTATGTTTTTTATGGTAATTACTCAAAAATGAAGCCTGTAACCCCCTCTTTTCTTTTTTAATTTGAAATCAGCATACTTAAAACAAAATATTATAAAATCAAACAAATTCTTGGAAGAAAACAAACTGTAGAAATCGTCTTTAACTGAAAAGCAAGGATATAGATACTATAAAAAATGAACAACTTTCTCTAAATTTTATTATCAAAATCTCTCACTTATTGGCAAGTACAAATGCAATCTCCGGGCGCTCCTGCATCACGGTAATTCACATACTGAATTTTATGGTAATTGTGATTTACAAACTTCGTAAGATTATTGATCATACCCTTTTTCTCACTTTGGTAATATGTTAAAAAATCAACAAAAAGAGATATGATCCTACAGTACTATAACATACTGCATGTCTGGTTGTCCCTTTTACAGTTGACAATCACGCTTGCCTTTTTGCATGTACACCGACAATAAAGGTTTAGTACTCTATTAAAGCGACCCCTTAAATCCTGAACCGGACGGAGGGCGTCGGATATCTGTACTATTTCGTTTTTGTCCTACTCTTTATTACTTTTCTACTGTTACTCTGTTTGCAGCTCAATCATTTAGTACACTAGCGATAGGTGGATACAGTTTGTTTCATTTAAATGTTTTCGTTTTACATGTACATGCATGTTACCACTGTATTTGCCGTCGCGGTTGTTTTAGGTTAAGGAGGGAATTAGTGTGAGGTTGGGCGCCCCTAACCGGTGACTTATGTCGCAGACCGTTCCAAGGCGGAACTTCCATTTCCCCCGGTTGTTTGATACCATAAACTAAGAAAAACTTTCTCTAAATTTTACTATCGAAATCTCTCGCTTATTGGCAAGTACCAATGTAATCTCGAGGTGCTTCTGCGACACGGTATTTCACATCCTGAATTTTATGGTGATGTGATTTAAAAACTTCGTAAAATTATTGGACATACCCATTTTCTCACTTTGTTCATCAAATGTGTTAAACAATTCATTAAAAAGGGATATGATCCTGTACTACTACAACATACTGCATGTTTGGTTGTGGACCCTTTTACAGTTGGCAATCACGCTGGCCTTTTTGCATGTACGCCGACAAGAAAGGTTTAGTACTCTATGAAGGCGACCTCTTAAATCCAGAAATGAAAGGAGAACGTCGGATATCTGTACTATTTCATTTTTGTCGTACCCTTTATTACTTTTCTACAGTTACTCTGTTTGCAGCTCAATCATTCAGTACACTAGCGATAGGTGGATACAGTATGTTCAATTAAATGTTTTTTCGTTATACATGCACTTTACCATTGTATTTGCCGTCGCGGTTGTTGTAGATTAGTCGGAGAGGGGATACGTTTATTTACACTGTTTGTCTTTAAGGGTGGGGATGGAATAAGAGTGAGGTTGGGCGCCCATAAACCGGTTTAACCCCCCAGTGACTTTTGTCACTGACCGTTCCAAGGCGGTACTTCCATCTTGCTCCTATTGTATGTTTGTTTTGTCTTTGTGCGTCTCTTGTTGTTTTTTTCTAGTTATGTACATTTGCTGTTTCCTTGTGTTGCTGTTCGGGCGAGTGTTTGTTCTGGATGTGGTGTTTCCTGCATGACTCATTTTTGTACTTTGTGCGTCTCTTTATGTTCTTGGTAGTTATGTGTATTTATTTTGTCTGCCCCATATTTATATGGGGGAGACATATTGTTTTCGTGACAGTTGTGTGTCTGTCTGTCTGTCCGTCACACTTTTTGTCCGGACGATAACTTCAATATGCCTGATGCCAGTTGATTGAAACTTCATATATGGAAAGAGCATAATGAGAGGCAGTGTCATGCACAAGGTTAACAACTCTGGCTTCACTAATATAGGAGTTATTGCCCCTTGTAAAAAATCACCTTTCTGTCTGGACGATAACTCCTATATGGCTCATGTCATTGGATTGAACCTTCATATATGGAAAGATCATGACGAGAGGAAGTGTCATGCACAAGGTCCATAACTATGGCATCACTAATAAAGGAGTTATTTCCCTTTGTAAAAAAATCACACTCTTTTGTCTGGACGATAACTCCTATATAGCTCATGCCATTGGATTGAACCTTCATATACGGAAATATCATGACGAGGGGAAGTGTCATGCACAAGGTCCATAACAACTCTGGCTTCACTAATATTGGAGTTATTTCCCTTTGTAAAAAAATCGCATATTTTGTCAGGATGAGAACTCCTATATGGCACATGCCATTTGAGTGAAACTTCATACATGGATAGATCACGGTAAGAGAAAGTGCCATGCATAAGATCCTTAACTCGATCTTCAATAAATTTAGAGTTATTGCCCCTTGTACATTTGTTTAACGCTTTCTTGTCCGGACGATAACTCCTACATTGTTCTTGCCATCGTATTGAAACTTCATACATGGAAAGAGCATGATGAGAGAAAGTGTCATTAACAAGGGCCATAACTCTGGCTTCAATACTTTTGGAGTTATTGCCCTTTCTTACATTTTTGGACGATCAATAACTCCTGTTCGACTGATGCTATTGGAATGACATTTTATTTTTGGAAAGAGCATAATGAAAGTAAGTGTCATGCACAAGGGCCATAACTGTGGTATCAGTATTTTGGAGTTAGTAGCTGTTATCATTTTCTTCTTGAAAAATGTGGTGTGGAAAGCGCATAATGAGGGGAAGTATCATTCATCAACTCCATAACATTTTTAGTGATTTCCCTTTAAATATTGTTTTTATTCGAGGGGAGACATCAGTTTTTGTGACAAAAATCTCCTCTAGCTGTTTTTCGTTCTGTTCTAGTGTTTCCTGTATGACACATGTTTGTACTTTCATAAAAGTGTTCCTTGCATGTTCCACACCGACATCATCTGAACAAAGCCGTGAAACAAAAGATCAGACAAGTTCATCGAAAACAAAAGACATGAAGTAACACCACAATTTACGAAAGAGTATTAAGTCCAGACATAATGGTGTATGTTCTTAAATATTGATGCTTGCTCTGACTTTCGTGTAATGGGTATTTACAAGTTGGTAAGTTATTAGAATATTTCTGGGCCGACACCGTCTAGTTAAATATTACGTACGTACGAGGCATGATCAAACAAGAGTCAGCTTTCTAAAAACTATCAACCCATTTGTAATGATATGCACCCTTCTTGATAATGAGAGGGTCAAGAAAGTATCGTGGAAATTCTGACAGTAATAGCTGAGATGTACCTCGGGCAAACACCCTGCTGATTGAAGGATCTACATGATGTATATGTACCCCCTAAAGTTCATTTAAGACTTACTAGGACAAGGTTGGGTATTGCAGCTCTGAGTTTCGTTGGAGTCCCCGACACATTCACTTCCTCCATACTGTGGGACAGGATTTGTACATACACGTGACCTAGATTGACAGCCTGTTCCACATGTCACTGGACAGGATCCCCAAATGGTCCACTCACTGAAGCCACCATCAACTGCACAAAGTATGTACTTATTTACTGGAACACTTGTGCTAAACATTTTAACCGTTTTCATAAGTAATATTGCAATTAAAAGCTTGGGAGAGAGTTCAACCCCCAAATTGTTGATCTTTTAAATATAAACAGTTGGTAAATAACAACGCAATGACCATAAAGACTGTATCCATTTAAAAGCAACTTGAAAGAAAATATTTCTGTGGCATTAAAACATTCAATCTGTAACACAAGTTACAAATTGTATACAGAATCTGCATTCAAACGAATGAATCTTACTAGGACAAGGCTGGATATTGCAGTCCTGTGTTTCTGTGGAGTCCCCAACACAGTCACTGCCTCCATACTGAGGGGCAGGATTTGTACAGACACGTGACTTGAACTGATTTCCTGTTCCACATGTTTCTGTGCAGAGTTCCCATGCTGTCCACTCACTAAAACCTCCATCAACTAACAGGAGAAAAAAATACTATCAAACATATCTGCACTGGATAATATAACTGTGTGTGAACAATGAAACGGATATTGTCAGATATAGCAAAAGTACAAATCTAAAAAATCCATAATTTCAGCTTCACTTACTAGGACAAGGCTGGGTGTTGCACTGCTTGGTTTTTGTAGAGTCACCTACACAGTCATTACCTCCATACTGGGGTGTGGGGCTTATACATTCACGCGACCTGGACTGATCTCCTATTCCACATGTAACTGAACACAAGCTCCACATTGTCCATTCACTAAAGCCTCCATCAACTGTAGAAAGAGCGATATTTTAACTTCGCACTCTATGAATAGTTATTTGTATTTGTGTGTTGATAAACGCTCGTTTCTCTCAACTATGTGCTTGGACGCCCCAGAGAGAGGGTGCCGATACTGAAAACAAGAGTGCCAATGGGCACAATATACGCCCGTCGAGGTTTTGTTAAACATAACCTGGGGTTAACGTATTTGCTAAACTCAAGTCCAATTTTGCGACCAAGTTTCAAGGTTGTAAATAGGCATATTTTAACAAAAAACCTTAACCAAAAATTCTAAATCAAAAAGTGCCATGATTGTGTCTAAATGCTTGAGATGAAGATGAAGCTTCTGATGGTGAACAAATGTTTCAAGTTTAAAAGATTTATCTGAAAGGATTATGTAAATAAGTAGACTTTAACCAAAACCTTAACCAAAAATTCCAAGCTAAAAAGCGTCATAATTATGTTAAAATGCTTGACAGAGTTATGTACTCTTGTCTCAGGTGAAGATTGTGATGGTGAACAAGTGTTCCAAGTTTAAAAGCTTTATCTCAAAGGGTTATGTAAATAAATGGACTTTAACAAAGCCTTAACCAAAATTCTAAGTTAAAAAGGGGCATAATTCAGTGAAAATGCTTGACAGAGTTATTTTCTCTTGCCTACAGGTGAAGGTTGTGACGGTGAACAAGTCTTCTAATTTTAAAAGCTTTATCTCAAAGGGTTATGTAAATAAATAGACTTTAACAAAGCCTTATCAAAAAATTCTAAGTTAAAAAGGGGCATAATTCAGTGAAAATGCTTGACAGAGTTATTTTCTCTTGCCTACAGGTGAAGGTTGTGACGGTGAACAAGTCTTCCAAGTTTAAAAGCTTTATCTCAAAGGGTTATGTAAATAAATAGACTTTAACAAAGCCTTATCAAAAAATTCTAAGTTAAAAAGGGGCATAATTCAGTGAAAATGCTTGACAGAGTTATTTACTCTTGCATACAGGTGAAGGTTGTCACGGTAAACAAGTGTTCCGAGTTTCAAAGCTTTAGCACAAAGCGTTATGTAAATAAGTGGACTTGTTCCACATAAATTGAGGTTAACATTTTTGCTTAACGCAAATGCTAAACGCAAATTCTATGTCCAATTAAGTGACCTTGACCTTGGATAAACGAGCCGGGACTTGGCAGGCTACTGTAGCATGTCTAGATAAACATTATGGTCAAATTTGGAAAGGTTCCACCATGCGGAACTTGAGTTAGAGATGTTACAGACAGAAAGACAGTTTAACATTTTTGCTAAACGCAAATTCTAAGTCCAATTGTGTGACCTTGGATAAACAAACCGGGACTTGGAAGGCTACTGTAGCATGTCTAGATAAACATTGTGTTAAAATTTGAGAAGGATCCACCAAGCGGAACTTCAGTTAGAGATGTTACAGACGGACAGACGAACAGACAGTGCCATTCAATAATACGTCCCGTTTTTTCAAACGGGCGTATAAAAACCGGGGGCGACTCATTACTCTTATTATCGACAGAGTTTCTTTGGTTCTTTTAGATGATCAGTGTAAAACACTGATACACCATACCTCGGTGCATTAAGTCTTATCCAAACGGCTTGGTCTGGCGGGGGATTAAATCGACCACATCCACCGGTCTATGACTAATTATGTTAGAAATAATGAATCCATGAATAGTAATTAACGTAGTAATGACAAATGTGCACCGGGCTTGTTTACCACGACGTAGCTTTACATCAGATATTCATGTATGGCCACACATGGAGACTTAGGTAGAGTAGCATAATTACATGACAGTCTGAATAGTATAGATCAGATTTACGTCATCGAAGTAAGTTTCTGTACAAAGCGAGCATCATTCGACAGTCACTCCGATCGATATAGTAAGATAAATTATTTTCAATTGTTTCGGTTGTAGTATATTTGTAGTATATTTGATGTTTTGATTCAGCAAGTGTCAGGTTTCTACAAATTATCACCCAACTGTGACATTGTAATGACATGCGCCCTTCGTCTTGATAAATGAGAGTGTCAAGAAAGTTTCGCTGAAATACTGACAGTAATAGCTGAAAGGTAGCTCGGGCAAACACCCTGCTGATTGAAGGATCTACATGATGTCACCTGTATACTGCCTAAAGCTAGTTCAAAACTTGCTAGGACACGGTTGGGAATCGCAGTTCTGAGTTTCTTTGGAGTCCCCGACACATTCATTTCCTCCATACTGGGGGACAGGACTTGTACAGAAACGTGACCTTAATTGACGGCCTGTTTCCACAGGAGATCCCCATATGGTCCATTCACTGAAGCCACCATCGACTGTACAAATTGTGTAATTATGTCTCTCCCATTTATAATGGGGAGACATGTTATGTTTGGTCGAGTTGTCCGTATGTCCCGCCGTCTGTCTGTTAATCTGTATGTCTGTCACACTCGTGTTTGTTCCATATCTCTCACAAATATGGAAGGATTTCAGAATAATTTGGCACAAATGTTTGACTCAACAGGACAATGTGCAGAACGTTTGATTCAGGCACGTGGGCCAAAGGTAGAGGTCACAATTCAAGATTAAATGTTTTAGCCACACCCTTCGTGTCCGCTTCATACCTCTTAAACTCTTGGAATGACTGCAAAATGTTGTGACACAAATGTTTTCCATAACAAGCCGATGTGCAAATAGCAGGATTCAGGTACATTCTTTAAAGGTCAAGGTCACAATTTAAGGTCAAATGTTTTTAGCCTTAATTTTCATGTCTTCTCCACATCAGTATAATTCTTGGAAGGATTCCAAAATGATGTGGCACAAATGTTTTCGCTAACAATCTGATGTGCAGACAGCAGGATTCAGGCATGTGGGTCAAAGGTCAATGTCACAATTCAAGGCCATGATCACAATTCAAGGTCAATTGTTCCCACTTTGGTTTATGCCATTTGATTAAAACGTCAAACATGAAAAGAATATGATGAGCGGAAGTGTCATGTATAAGGTCCAAAACTCCGACTCCAATACTTTTCGTGTTATTTCCCTTTGTTAATTTTTTGTCTTTTGTCAGATCAATAACTACTGTTCTACTGATGCTATTGGAATGCCATTTCATTTACGTAAAGCGCATGATGGAAGAAAGTTTTACGCATATGCAATATTATGCAAGTTTCATAAATCTAGCTTCAAGAATATTGGATCCCCCCCGACTTTCTGCAGAGGTTTAGGACCATAACCTTTAATTGGGTATTCATTAAATGTCATCGTTTTAATTAGCATCATGCGCAGTTGTGCATATCTTATTCCTGTTCCGGTTTGATGATTTTCTGCAGTTATGGGTTTTTGAAATATTTACATGGGAATTTTTTTCCGTGGGGTTTCCCCGAAATCTTTGGTCGGATTTCATGAAACTTGAAAGGATTTATCAGCTCCATGCCTAGTTTTGCATATTATATTCCTCTTCCGGTTCAATGATTTTCTGCAGAGTTAGGCGATTTTGGAAAATTTAGTTATCGTGCTTGGAGAGACATAAGTTTTGTATCAAAACAATTCTAGCTATATATTGAACACGCGTATCAACATTGTCCTATTTATCAGCAATAATATTGCAAAAGAGGCTTGTGAGAGAGTTCCAATCCCAAGCTGTGGATATTTAAAGTATAAACAGTTGGCAAAAGACAACGTAATGAATATACAGATTGTTACCATCAAAATAAAACTTGCTAGAAAATATTTCTGTGGCATTAAAAATCATACAATCTGTAATAAATCAAAAGAATAAAACATTTAGCCTAAAGAAGCATCGACCAACTTAGCCAATAATACTATTGCCTATTTCAGATAAATACTAAATATAAAAATACCTTTTATAGGAACTAAAATATAAAAATACCTTTTATAGGAACTAATAGGATTGCTGATCAATCATGAAATGCTTACTAAATGAATTGAATGAAAGTGAGAAGAGCAATCCATACACTGGATAAATCTGTAGGATAATGAAAGTTAGTTTAATGAAGCAACGATCAACTAAGAACATAATTCTGTAACGTGTTGAAGACGAATCCAGATGTAGAGTACTTATTCGAGTGACTGATCAATCATGAAATGTTTAATTAACGAAGGAAAAAGACAGTGAGAAGATCAATCCATACACTGGATAGATCTATAAGAGAATGTTCATTCAAATGATTCTGTAAGAAATCAATTAGCCTAAAAACATTGGAAAACACACATCCTTAGGATAATTAACCACCTCATATGAGGGGTGATTGATAAGTCCGCGGCCTGAGGCAGGGAACAGTAGTTTGACCTCAATATTTTCAATTTTTTCAACGTAGTCACCATGCAAGCTTACACACTTTGTCCAACTGTGTTTGAGCATTTGGATACCTTCCCTGTAGAAGGTGGCATCTTGGGCCTCAAGAAATGCTTCAACAACTTGTTTGACGTCATCAACAGTGCGCAAAAGGCGGTCGCTGAGTTCCTTTTTCATCTTGGGGAATAGGTAATAGTCAGAGGGTGCTAAATCAGGTGGATATGGTTGATACTCAACCATTTGAAATACAACATTCTTGAATGGCAGCCACGGGAACAGTGGACTTGTGTGCTGGAGCATTGTCCTGATGGAAAGGCACACCTAATGACAGCTTGCTACTCTTGTCTCCTTAATTTTTTCACGAAGCTGTCTCATGAGGTCAGCATAATACCTTCCGGTCACAGTGTGACCTCTTTCAAGATAATCCACAAGCAACACACCTTTCGCATCCCAGAAAACTATGGCCATCGCCTTCCCAGCGGATGTTGTCGACTTGTATTTTTTCGGAGGTGGTGATCCTGGGTTTTTCCAGAAAAAAATTATTCTGTCTCTGCAGAATGATTATACCACCTTTGCTACACGGACATCAAATGGTATGTTTATAAGTGGTTTGTTTCTAACCCAGGCCACGGACTTATCAATCACCCCTCGTAAGGTTCCGTTAAAATGTCATGGTGACTCCAATGTACACTCTTAAATATGGAAAAAATAGTCAAACAGGGAGAGCTACACACGATATGACACCGCACCAGACACCATCAAAAAGGAAACGGTATAACTACAAGACAAAACATAACCGGACGCATAACAAGACGAAAAACATTAAACATTAAACATATTAAACAACAAAGTTAACCATAGGCTGAAAGCAGGAGTACCGCCTTGGAACGGTCAGTCGGCAAAACAGCTACTGTAGGGCTTAAACCTGGTTTACGGGTACCCAACCTCGTCCTTATCCCACTTTCACCAAAGTCAAAATGTAAATAAAATTCCCCCTCCAGACAACTTCACAACATGAATAACGATGTCTGCCAATCCATTTTTGGTGTATTAAAGACTTACTAGGACAAGGCTGGATGTTGCATTCCTGGGCTTCTGTGGCGTCCCCAACACAGTCACTGCCTCCATACTGAGGGGCAGGGTTTGTACAGGCACGGGTTTTGGACTGATTTCCTGTTCCACATGTCACCGTGCAGAGTCCCCATGGTGTCCACTCATTAAAACCTCCATCAACTAATAGAAGAAACCAATAACCATAAAACATATCTGAAACGGATGAGGTAAATATATTGACTGTCAACAATTAAACGGATTCCTAAGTCGGATATGGTACAAAGTAAAAATCTACAAATTACTTTCTAACAGTTGCACTTACTAGGACAAGACTGTATGTTGCACAGCTTGAAATCTACAGAGCCTCCTACACAGTCATTGCCTCCATACTGAGGGATTGGGTTTGTACAGTTACGTGACCTGGACTGATTACCTCTTCCACATGTAACAGTACACGAGCTCCACGGTGTCCATTCACTTAAGCCTCCATCAACTGAAGAAAAGTCGAAATTGTAACTTCCTACTCTTTGAATAATTCTTTGTTTTTGTGTTGATTAACGTCCGTGTATACCCAAGGGAGCGGGGAGCGGATACAAAGATACCCGGACGGCAATTAGGGTGTCAAACAGTTTGGATCCTGATGAGACGCCGAGTAAATCGGCGTCTCATCTGGATCCAAACTGTTTGCATAAGTATTCACTCATCCGCCCATAGCAGGCTAAAGGTAGGGTAACAGTAATACATACAGCTCCTATATCTCATGCTAAAAGTTAAACAAAACGTTGTATCGAAATGTATCACTTACATGAATGATTAGTATGACAACCACCTCAAAGCCTGATCAAAGGGCTCCTTCATGAACCCTTGGATCTGGATCTACACTGTTAGCAAGGGATTTGTATACAATAGAACGTATCTAAAGCGGCCTCCAAAATCAGCTCCAATGGGTATGTAAGGCATGTGGTAGCTTAATGCAGGTCAAAAGTAATACAGAAAGCTCCTATAGGAGCAGTTTGCAATATTTTTGCCTGCATTAAGCAACCACCTGTTTTTTTAGGATTCCTATGTTCAATAAATGAATGACCGTGTTGGATAGGTACTTAGCCTGCGAGAAAAATGATATAAGCCCAAACTCTAAAGGTTTGCTTACCTTTCAAACTATTGACCTAGTGCTAACCCTTTCCCTCATAAGCTATTTTTAGATCCAACCTCTTTGAATAATTCTGTCGAAAAGGAGCATTAACTATATAGAGAAAAGGACAATTTTAGAATTTTGTAGTTCTGAAACCATTGCGATAAATAGAGCATTTGCCAATAAGGAGCAAATGCTCTATTTATCACAATGGTTTCAAAGGGCGACTTTTACAGAGGCGTAGAAAGGCGTATTTATGGAGAAAAGTGTTAAACAGCTTGGATTCTGATAAGACGCCGAGAGACCCAGATCAGAGGACCTGTTGTCTTTGAAAACCCACTTTACAAACTATTTCTTTTGAACGAAATCTATGATATGTATTGTATTGAAAACAGAAATACAGCTTTACACAGGACAACATTTATGCAGAAACGCGAACTTTCTGTTTCGCTTTCGTTCAAAACGAAACAGTAATCCGCTTTAAATAAACATTCGTGTGAGAAATAATGAAATTATCAGTAGAAAATAGTTCACTTTTAATAATGGCATATGAACACTTATATGGCATTTGCATAAACAATCAGTTTTTAGCTCACCTGGCACAAAGTGCCAAGGTGAGCTTTTGGGATTATCCTATGTCCGGCGTCCGTCGTCGTGCGGTGTTAGTCGTGCGTATGTGCGTACGTGCGGGCGTCAACAATTTACTTAAACATCTTCTTCTCTGGAACTACAAAGCCAAGAGCTTTGATATTTGGTATGTAGCATGATGTAATGGTCCTCTACAAAGATTGTTCAAATTATGTCCCCCTGGCCAAAATGGCCCCGCCCCAGGGCTTATCAGTTTTTCATAGGAAAATCTTTAAAAATCTTCTTCTCTGAAAATGTAAGGCATAGACCTATGATATTTGGTATGTAGCATGATCTAATGGTCCTCTACTAAAATTGTTCAAATTATGACCCCTGGGCCAAAAATGGCCCCGCCCCGGGGCTTATCAGTTTTTCATAGGAAAATCTTTAAAAATCTTCTTCTCTGAAACTGTAAGGCATAGACCTTTGGTATTTGGTATGTAGCATCATCAAATGGTGCTCTACTAAGATTGTTCAAATTATGTCCCCCGGGCCAAAATGGCCCCGCCCCAGGGCTTATCAGTTTTTCATAGGAAAATCTTTAAAAAGTCTTCTTCTCTGAAACTGTAAGGCATAGACCTTTGATATTTGGTATGTAGCATGATTTAATGGTCTTCTACTAAGATTGTACAAATTATGACCCCTGGGCCAAAAATGGCCCCGCCCCAGGGCTTATCAGTTTTTCATAGGAAAATCTTTAAAAATCTCCTTCTCTGAAAATGTAAGGAAAATACCTTTAGTATTTGGAATGTAGCATGATCTAGTGGTCCTCTACCAAGATTGTTCAAATTATGACCCCCAGGACAAATATGACCCCGCCCGGGGCTTATCAGTTTTTCATAGGAAAATCTTTAAAAATCTTCTTCTCTGAAATTATAAGGTATAGACCTTTGATATTTGGTATGTAACATTATTTAATGGTCCTCTACCAAGATTAATCAAATTATTACCCCATGGTTAAAAATGGCCCCGCCCTGGTGCTTATCAGTTTTTCATATGAAAAGCTTTAAGAATATTCTTCTCCAAAACTGTAAGGCAGAGACCTTTAATATTTGATATGTAGCGCTATCTAATAGTTTTCTACCAAAATTGTTCATATTATGTCCCCTGGGTTGAAAATGGCCCCGCCCAGGGCATATCAGTTTTTCATAGGAAAGTTTTAAAAAATCTTCTTCTCTTAAAAATCTTTAAAAGTCTTCTCTGAACTTGTAAGGCCTTAGATATTTGGTATGTTGCGTTATCTAATAGTCTTCTACCAAGATTTTCAAATTATGAACCCCGGATCAAAAATGGCCCCGCCCTGGGGCTTAACAGTTTTTCATAGGAAAATCTTTAAAATATCTTCTCCTCCAAATCTTTAAGGTCTAGACTCTTTAAATCTAATATGTAGCATCATCTAACGGTTTTCTACCAATATTTTTCAAATTATGTAATCTGTCATTGAAATCATTAATCTGTTATGAACAGGTGAGCGATTAAGGGCCATCATGACCCTCTTGTTTAAATATTCAAAATGCAAACAGAGCGGACCCTGCTCGGATGGTTCCTATGTGAGCCGTATAATCTGTGTCTACATTGTTGAACCCTTTCCTTCATATAAACGCATTTCACGCATTTTCAAACATAGTAGACCCAGATCAGACGGCTCCTATAGGATCAGGGTCTGCTATGTTTGCTGATGGATATGTGTCTTTACTGTCTATAATGGATACAATGTTCCACCTTCCATATTTCATTGTAACGTTTTTGAAATCTGGTATAAACATAGAACGAGGAAAGTGTTAAACAGGGAAAATATTAAATAGGAAAAGGGTTAAACAGGGAAAATGTTAAAATGTATTTAATGTGTTTTGGCAGGTGTCCGTGATTGTTTTTAATCCTTTACTCCATTAATATTCATGAAAGAAAAAAATGACACTATGAATATTAATTAGCTAGATTTTTATAAAGACATTTGAAATCGGGATTTATTGACAAGGAGCAGAAACTGTAGAATCTGTTGTATGTCATATTGTAAGCAAACAGAGCAGACCCTGATCAGACGGTTCCTACATGAGCCGTCTAATCTGGGTCTTCTCTGTTTGCAAAGGCGTATGAATGCGTATTTATGGAGTAAAGGGTAAATGGTACAGTAAAACTTCGATTATTCGAACACTAAAATGCGTATTCTTATCGATCTTTAAGACAGGTGGTAACTTAATGCATGGTGAAAGTCATACAGAAAGCTCGTCTAGGAGCTTTCTGCATGACTTTCACCATGCATTAAGCAGCCACCTGCCTAAAAGGGTCTAAATTCTTCTATAACGAAAATTCGAATAATCGAGGTTTTACTGTGTTTTAATTTATTAAAATGTTGCCAAAGAGAGTCTTCATTATTGTTTTTATTTCAATATTTAAATAAAAAAGTCCAATACGCCTTTATTAAAAGGCATTACATCTTGACTTAATATAACAAGGGAATATAACATGGGACTCCCTTTGCGGTTCAAACGCAGAACCTCCTAACTACTGATTGGGAAGCGAACGCTGAGCTAATGTGTTTAACGAATTTATGTGAACCGCACCGCGACAATAATGTGCCTTTCATACTAGTCCACTAACGCCCCCACACAACACACACGCGAACGCACGCAGGCACGTACACATACAGCACGCACGCGCACACACACATACCCCGCTCACCAACAAAAAAAAAAGATAGAAACAGACAAAAACACATGCGTATAGACACGGGCATAAACGCATACATATAGACACAGATATAAACACACACACAACGCAGATGCGCTCGCACACATACACACACACACACACACACACACACACACACACACACACACACACACACACACACACACACACACACACACACACACACACACACACACACACACACACACACACACACACACACACACACACACACACACACACACACACACACACACACACACACACACACACACACACACACACACACACACACACACACACACACACACACACACACACACACACACACACACACACACACACACACACACACACACACACACACACACACACACACACACACACACACACACACACACACACACACACACACACACACACACACACACACACACACACACACTCACACACGAGATGAACACAGAAAACACCAAAAGACACACAAGAACCAGAGACAAACACTCCACACTTGAACAAAATCACAAGCACAAAGACGCAAAGCAAACAAAAGGAAGGGTGACAAAGAGAGTACCGCCTTGGCACGGTCAGTAGCAAAAACACCACTGGGGTTTTAAACCGGTTTACGAACGTCCTAACCTCACACTTCTCTCAAAGTCACCCTAGCTTTACAAATAGTGTAAATAAAGGAATCCCCGCTGGACTTACCCAAAACATAGACGACGGTGAACACAGGACAACAGGACATTTAATTCCCGATACATTCCCGTAAATTTTGTCGAAATTCATTACACAGAGAAGGTAAGGTGACGCATCTTTGGGCCAAAGGGTTAAATTAAATAGTCCGTAAGAGTTCAATGTCTTGTTAGTCCTCCATTACTAGTGATAAAGGCCAAACACCGGCGTCTCATGCTGTTTTCTAATGCCCTGGTTAGGTATATGTAGTCATTCTTTATGAAGTGCTCGTTCTAAATCCCTGACGTTATGTACGTCAAGTCGTTTACGTACTTTGCGTCCCAGATAACCCCCAAAATCTAGTTGGCCAGTCGAATGTCCCGATATGTAAAGCAGTCGAAAGGGCTATTGTTGATGAACCATTGTGTCAAACTTTGAGGTGGATATTGCCTTTTTATACATGTTGGAAAGTACTTACTTAACGTTTTTGACTGAGTGTATGCCATTGCACGAATACAGATTTAGCATTACTTACAACAAATACCACAGTAAGTATGAACAACGCGCATTGATATTTTACAGACGCATGGTGTTTTTCGGCCATTTTTGCATTTGAGCAAGCTTACTATCGAACCCATTAGATCCAGTTTAATTTTATCACACAGGAACCAGTTTCCTTGCCTATGTCACAATATAGCTATCTTTCTAACATTTGAGTTTGTACTTGATTTGATCTCAGACGAGTGTTTCACAAAAATGTCGTATTTAGCAGCATCTGATATCACGGGATATTTACAATGCCAGAACTGGTGCTTTAAGCATTATAATTAGAACTGGAAAGCAGAGGCCCAGATAAGATGCGTAAATTAAAACATTTTGAAAAATAAGTACTTTATCTACCTATGGTGTGACCAATGTTTGAAAACAAAGCAACCAAGTATTTCTAAACAAATCGATTGAGTGTGGGTACCCAAATACCCCTAAATGACCATGTCAGCAAAATCAAGCAATATCTAAATTTCCATCAATCAGAGCCTACCATTCAGTTACCATGGCAACCAATTCGGAAGACCTACCAATCAGTTCGGAGTGCCAAATATCTCGACATACCAATTTTCAGCAAAATCGAACAATATCTGAATTCGTCGAAAAACAATTTCGACTAATCAGAGTCACTATACAGTTACTGTGGCAACCAATATTTTCGAAACACCTACCTTTTGGAGTACTAAAATATCACACGGTACCAATTCTGAGGTTCGAGTCTCTGTCAGGTAAAGGGTTAAGCCCCAGTTTCTACACAAAAAACTCTATGATTTGTTTAGATCAAACCAAGGAGTTTTTCAGAGTCTCCAGAGAAACGGGTAAACATGCATACTTCAAGTGCTAAATCACAATTTCTCAACCAAAAAGAAATAAAGAATTCTTTAACCCTTTCCTCCATAAATACGCCATTCTACGCCTCTGTAAAAATCACTTTATGAAGCCATTGTGATAAATAGAGCATTTGCTCTTATAGTTTAAAAACTTCATAATTCTAAACGTTTCATTTTCTCTAGTAATTGCTCCTTTTCGGTAGATTCATTCAAAGAGGTTGTGTCTAAAATAGCCTATGGAGGAAAGGGTTAAACTGTTTAAATCTACGCCGCCTATCGGACATCTGTATCTCATCTTAATCTCATTTGGATTCTTGAAAAGGCTGTTAACAAATGTCAGCCAAGCCACGTTGAACCGCTATCATGCTTAGCGTGGCCTCACTCACATTTGTAAACAGCTTGAGCCCGGATGAGACGCCGAGAAACTCGACTTCTCATCAGGATCCAATTTGTTTGACACTCGGTCAACAGTAAGTAAAAATGTAGCAGATCGGATATTTGGTGGATATTTTTTCAGCAGTTAACACGATAAGGGCTAATGTGATGTCATATTTCAGAGCAATAGGTACAGCTACGTAATCAGTAAAACCCCTCTCATGCGACCATCCAAAAGGGGCAAAATTCGCAGTGGCAAAGGCAGGTGGTGGCTTAATGCAGGACGGAAGTTATGCAGAAAGCTCATATAGGAGCTTTCTGCATAACTTTCGTCCTGCATTAAGCAACCTTTCACCGCCAATGTCGCATAAATGCACCACGACAAACAATGCAGTCCTTCACATTTTGTCTCATTCTTTATTTCTATATCTGTGCTTTATTCCTTTAAAATTTCCTTATTTTACAGAATGATTTAACAAAAAATGGATTGCAGACGACAATTAGAACTTTGGCACCGAAAGGGTTAAAACAAATACAAATAATGGGGACATCTTACGAGATTCTTTACTCCATAAATGCGTCTTTCTACGCCTTTGCAAACAGAGTCGAGACAGATCAGACGGCTCCTTTAGGAACTGTCTGATCAGGGTGTGCTCGGTTTGCTTATAAAATAATATAGATATGATTCAATGTGTGCCTTTGCCAAAAATTAATTCACGTGTCCATGTGATATTATAATAAATTAATCTAATTAATATTCATGGCGTCATTATTTCTTCCACGAATATTTATGGAGGAAAGGGTTACCATCATTTATAAGATGAAACCCAAATGTATTGCAACTGTTTAAACTTTACACTGATATTTTCTCTAAAAGCAAACCTTTACTTTCTTTTCAACGGTCTCCTCACCCTTCAAAGTGATATGTATATATACAGTAAAACTCCTATAATGCGACAACCTAAAAGAGGTATAATTCTGGGTGGTAAAGGCAGGTGGTAGCTTAATGCATGACAAAAGTAATTCAGAAAGCTCATAGAGCAACCACCTGCTTATAACGACACCCATGTTTATTCATTAAGTGGTCACATTGGAGGGGTTCTACTGTACATGTATTGCGAAAAATGGGCACAACCCAAACCACAAATACTAACGGAGCATACTATACTATAAATAGACAGAGATAATTCTGAACACGCGAAATAATCGAACGATTCACAATAGGGTTGTGATAAAACATTTGAATATAAAAGAACCTGGGTCCATGCTTATAAAACTTTTAGTTGAGTCAGAGATCGTTCTCAAGTTTTTGATTGGTCAGATTTGACCAATCAAAAGCTTGAGAACTCAAATCTGACCAATCAAAAGCTTGAGAAAATGGCATCTGTATAACAGGTGGTAGCTTAACCCTTTCCCCCATATAAACGTGCTTTCACACATCTGCTTTGTTTGCTAATTGATTTTGATAGATTTGTTTGATAGAATGGCTACAATGTTCCACCTTCCATATTTCATTATAACTATTTTGTTAATGAATATTCAGTAGGTATTGAAATTTGGAATAAATATAGAACAGGGAAAAGGTTAATGCGGGTCAAAAGTAATGCAACAAGAGTCCCATAGGACCTATTTGGCTTTACTTTTGTCCTGCTTGAAGTAACCAAACACTCAATGAAAGACCAACAGCATAAAAAAAGTATTCTACTGTACACGATTACATTTTTGGTCTGAATTTCTCAAAACATCATACAGCAGCAATCTGCCAATGCCGTTATTGGTTATCGACTTAGCCTGGCTCCATGCTTATAAAGCTTTTCGTTGAGTCTGAGTACGTTCTCAAGCTTTTGATTGGTCAGATTGAGCCTCTGGCTCAAATCTGACCAATCAAAAGCTTGAGAACTCAAATCTGACCAATCAAAAGCTTGAGAACGAAACTCGGACTCAACTAAAAGTTTTATAAGCATGGACCCAGGTCATGTTTATAAAACAAAACATTATCGCTGTTATATTATAGTATATGCACAATGCATGCTTTTGTATACATTTTGTACACACTTTTGAGTTTCTGTACTTAGTTTGTAGTCCATTCTTACATCCTGGCATTCACAGGAACCATGTAATCTTGAGTACTGTCAGCAGAGGCGACAGACTGTCTGAACGGGTATTCCGGGACCTGAAACGACAACTGGTCGCTCTGTTCACTTGTCCTGGGATTTCCCGATAATTTCGGGCTCATACGGTCTTCGTCTGGTTCAAATCCCAGATTTTGCCTGCGATATAACTCGTTATCAAAGGATGCTGACATAGCTTGAGTATGGTATGTAACCGACGGTTGTAGATACTGATCAGACATCTGTCGCGGAAGCTGGGTCTGGTAGTCGTTTTCGGCAGATGGCATTTCATGCAGTGCTGCCATATATGTATGACTGGCTTCTCGTTTCATTTGGGCAGGAGAAGGTTGCAGAGTAACATATACATTTGCACTTTTCTGTAATAAGGAAAAGAAAATGCATATGACTCATATACATGTGTACTAACTAATTCGGTTATTTCCTTAACGTGTGTTGAGTGACGCGCCATACTGATATAGACTCATTTACACAACCCTAACATACAGCCGATCACCAAGTTTAGTATCAATATCCAAAAAATCCCCAACATAACCCATTCTCTCCTACTGAGTACTGACGCCTTTTTGCGCCTCTGTAAAACTCATTTATTGAAACCATTGTAATAAATATAGCGTTTTCTCCATAGGGGCAAATGCTCTATTTATCACAATGGTTTCAAAATCAAACAATTCTAAAAAATTGTCGTTTCTACCTTTAATGCTCCTTTTCGGTAGAATAATTCAAAGCGGTTGGATTTGTAATAGTCAATGGGGGAATGAGTTAACTATTTCAGTGCGGTAAACGCTCATTAATTTCATTTGCAAACAGTGTAGCTCTTGATGATAGGGCTTCTAGAGGAACTTCTCACCAGGATCTGTTCTGTTTTGTCACGTTACATTTTTCGTTTAAAACACCCTGAATAATCACAGCAAACTTGATCTGTTTGAATTTTGGAATAGTCCATTCGAAAATTCAGTGTTGAAAGGATTAATCCCAACTATCCTAATTAAACTATTTAAAGTTTACACATGACACCTTAATGCAGGGGTAAAGTAATGCCGAAAGCTCCTGCTGGAGCTTTCAGCATTACTTTACACCTGCATTAAGCTGTAAACTCGAACTTATTTGTATAGTCCCCTGGAGTTCGAGATACCGAAGTTCACCTGTATTTGATAATGAAGATTCGCCAATACATTAATAGTGTTTATTCGAGTCTCGTGTCAGTTTCTTAACCGTCGGACATAAGTTGAAAGAGGATTATTTTGTATCATAGGGGAATTTTTCGATATTAAATATAAGTTCAAACTGAAATCTTTTTAAGACTAGTTGAACATAACCATGTGTTATGTAATTGAAAATATGCGTGTATTGTAGGTCTGCCATTTTAGCTACCCCCTGTTTCTACAGACACGTATTAATAACGATTGGCCCCTATGAAGGTTTTCCCACTATAGTTAAGAAAAAGAAGCTGAGATGGTATAGCCCAGTCTCCCGCTCAACATGCCTCGCCAAGACAATTCTCCGGGGGAACTGTTAATGGAACAAGAAGGCAAGGAAGGCAAAGGAAGGTAAGAGAAGATAGTATACAAGAATAAGCATGTTTGAGCTTTGCAACAACCTAAAAAGCTGTGGAAAGAGATTGTCAAGATGGCAAGTAGTATTTGCATGGATACGGTGGAAAAAACAATATACATGTACATGTATTCCTTTATGGCATACAAGTGAATCCATGTACATGTATACGGTGTCTCCATAGTGTATGCATATTTTGTTTTGTGTTCAATAATTTTATTTTCCCCGTAATAGGTGTATGCAGGTCGGGGAATAATCCTGCTCTACACCTTACACTTTTTGCATAGTATTACAGACAATAGTATTCTTTCGTGTAATATTATCAATGCAAGGTGTATATGTATTATAATATAATAATATATGCCCTAATACCATTGATTGAACACCTTTTTTCTAGAAAAGAGAAAGAACATTAAAAAAATGGAGAAAGACATGCCTTAATACGGTTAACAGAAATTTACCGAAATGTAACATGTGATGAGAAATGTTTATAAGTTAGATTGAAGTCGTGGAGTCTCTTTTTATATCTCATGAATTTTCATATATTATGTTGATCAGTTCATATTCATGTTCAAATTTATCAACTGTTCCTTTAGTATTTGCTATGAATCTACTAGTGTCTATCTTAAATTTGAGGTACCTTTTAAATGATATTAGGTTCATATCCTGTTTAAGTAGTCTGGTTCTATATGTATACATGTATTGCTTAAGACACATTGCTAAGATGTTAATTTTATCATAGTCTGCCCCGAAAAGGACAGACGTTTCATTGAAACATACATATTTTCCTCCTTTCGAAATTTAATTATTTCCTCAACATGTTTAATGAAAGATTTTGTTTTAAAGCATTTATAAAACATTTATAAAATATATGAGAGATTGTTTCATCGTCGTTATTGCAAAAGCTGCACAAACGAGTATCTTTCAACTTTAAAGGGAATGTCCCTACATTTGACGCGTTTCATAAACACTTAAAATATACAAAACTCATTTATTTATATGCTGAAAAGTAGTATATCGCAAAAAGCCCCATCCAATTACCGTTTATAATGACAAAACATCCATGTTTTTGATATCGCCGATCCCGGTTTTACTACCCGAAGTTTCAGTTTGATTCGGGTTGGGTTTTAGTTTCGTAACTGTTCGCCATATTCGCGATTCTCCGACCACTTCCGAGAAAGCTATTACGTAAACAATGGTGGGATCGGGTGATTATCGGCAAAACGCGGAAGAATTTAACGGAAAAGGCCGATAATATTGTGTTGTAGAACAAAAATTATCAGTATTGATGAAATCGGTTTATTTGTATCACAGTGGCACTTTTCGATATAAGTTCAAATTGGGAACCTTCATAATAATGATAGAGCATAACAAATACCAAGTTTTATGATATTATTGAAAATATGCGATCATTGTAGGGAATGTATGTAGATATTTGTTTAATGGTAAAATCCGGTGTAAAATGTATATATGGAAAAATAGTCAAACAGGGAGAGCCACACACGGAATGACATCGCACCAAACACCATCTAACAAGAAACGGTAAAGCCACAAGACAAAACATAACAGGACGCATATCAAGACGAAACACATTAAACATTAAGCATATTAAACAACAAAATTGACCGTAGGTTGAACCAGCAGGAGTGCCGCCTTGGAACGGCCAGCAGCCAAAAACAATAAAAAAAGGGGCTACTGGGGGACTTAAACCTGGTTTACGGGTACCCAACCTCGTCCTTATCCCACTTTCACCAAAGTCAAAATGTAAATAAAATTCCCCCTCCAGACAACACCACAACATGCGTAACGATGTATGCCAAAATGAAAATGATTTGAAAATGAACGCTATTAGAAGTAAACAAGCGACGTCATCATGTAAATGACGTCATAATTTAAAAGTACGGGAAAACTATTTGAAACACTTCTACACCGACATTTAAAAGATCAATCGCAAGAAAATACAATTACTAGTGGATATTAATCATACACAACTGTTTTGTTTGAAAAATAATAAACTTGACATCGTAGGCATGTACTCGATGACTATTCAGGTCAGAGCAGCTGTGGAGTAGTCATTTGGGGTACGACATAACTAGCAAAATACAAATATCTAATTTCCTCCCTCCGTAAACGGGTTTCAGAGGGAATCTTCATAGAGTATTAAGCCTTTTCCGTCGTCGCACAAGCAAAGAGGAAAGCATAATGACCAACTGTAAAGGGGTCGACCACCAAGCATGTAGTGTGCTGCAATATAGAGGGGTCATATCCCTTTTTAATGAATTGTTTTATACGTTTGACAAACAAAGTATCAAAATATGTGTGTCCAATAATTTTTCGAAGTTTGTAAATGACATCACCGTAAAACTCCGGATGTGAAATACCTAACTTTACAAAAAAGTACGTAAATTACAATTGTATTTGCTGATGAGTAGAATATTACGGTGGTAAAATTTTGAAAATGTTTTACGAAGTTTGTCATATCTGTAGCCCTGTTTTAGTAGTTTTTCAGTGATAATAAGGTTACGATTGTTAAAATCATCAACAGAGGAACAAGCTCTAGCAAAACGAATAAGCTGAGAAATGTATACACCGTAACATGTAGCTCGGGGAACATCCCCATCCAAATGAGGATAGTTAACTATTTTAAAATTAAAGTCATCCCTTTTGTCATAAATTCCAGAAGAAATTGTTCCATTGTTTATAGATAAATTTAAATCTAAAAAGGCTGCAGATATGTCAGAACTATTTGCTTTATTAAGCTTGAGCTCCCTAGGGTAAATTGAGGTTATCATAGAATCAGAGTATGGGTTATCAATATTAAAAATGTCGTCTAAATAACGTGCTGTATTGTTAAAGGCATTGATGGCATCCGCCTGTGAATCGCTGTTAAGGTTAAGCATAAAATCCCGTTCATAACAAAACAAAAACAAGTCTGCAATTAAAGGAGCACAATTGGTTCCCATGGGAATACCAATAACCTGGCGATAAACAGAATTACCAAAACGAACAAATATATTGTCTAACAGAAACGTAATAGCGTCACAAAGATCTAAACATGTCCATGAGGTATATTTATTTGTAACGTCATTGGTAAAGAACGCATGTCTAGAATTACAGGCAATAAATGATACTTTTTCTCTGGCAAATGTTTTATTTATAAGATTAGTAAGTTTGATCTTAATTAGATCGTGTGGTAATGTGGTATAAAGTGTAGAAAAATCATAAGTGCTTATAGTGTTAGCTTGGTGTTGCTTGATTTTTAATTTAGTTAAAACCTCATTGGAGTTTTTTATAGACCAAAAAAGGTTAATTCCTGAATTCTCATAAGCTTTATCGCAGTAACGCTTGACATGCTCTTTGACCGCTGTTAGACACGATGTAATTAGTTTGGATAGTGCAGTTGTTGTGCACGAGACAGAATTTGCTATGAAGCGTGATTTATATGGCGTTTTATGGAGTTTAGGTATCCAGTACATCGTCGGAAGTTTATGGTGTGTGATTAATATATCAGCATTGAACTGTTTACATTTATTAACATGTTCAGATATTATGTCGTTTTCAGACTTAGAGACCACAATATATGACT
Source organism: Azorinus chamasolen (assembly GCA_963576725.1). Taxonomy (NCBI): domain Eukaryota; kingdom Metazoa; phylum Mollusca; class Bivalvia; order Cardiida; family Solecurtidae; genus Azorinus; species Azorinus chamasolen. Next base: position 57,718,337 of record OY755238.1, on the reverse strand, counting down.
TTGTCTTAGTTAGTTCTTGTTCTAAAACATCCACATAATAAAGTCGTCAAACGATAATTACATTGTTTGACGCTTTATCAGCTGGGACAAACACGTATTTAGAGTGAAATTCTTGTATACTATTTTTTAAGAAGCGAACTGAAGTCTTAGGTTTAGGCGGAAGAAGGTGAATGTTAGATTTGTAAAACGCGATACGTGTATCCATTATATTTGAAATTTGTTTTATCCATTTAGTAAGGGCACTATTGTCTGCATGTTCTCGGCGACACCATTTTACACTGAAGTCTAACAAAGATTCTATAATTTTGCTACGGCAGATTTCGAAATCTATCAAAGAAGGTAGTCTGTATTTAGGTCCCTTAGTTAGTAAAGTACGGAGACGTTTGTTTTCGATAATGTCAAAATTGCCTGTAATAACATGACCAGCCTCGGCGTAACAGAACTTAGAAGAATTACAATTTCAACTAACAGGAGTATTATTTACAATATTAAGGTCCGATACAATCTTATTGTAATTAAAAATAGTATTCCTAATAGGTATTTTGTACTTATAGCAGATAATTGGAGATTCTAAGTTTTTGAAATAGGCTGGGATGGTATTAATTACGTTTTTATCGCGAAATATTGATTGTAGATCGATAAAATCTATACCTTTATTAACAAAAGGAATTTTCAAAAAATATCTTTTATGGGCAGACACTGAATCAACGTGTGGTCGAAGAACATGCCGAGTATAGCTCTGAATGAAAGAAGCTGTATTATATAAAGGATCTGTTCGTAAGATCACTTTGTCTGCTTCTATGTCAATGTCTTTTATAGAAGAAATAGACAAAGAACATAGACGAGAGAGCATAGTATGTTTGCCAGATTGTAGACGTATAATGTGTAAATCTGAAACAGACGTTTTAAGTCGAGCTTTGCGTTTGATATTGCCGTTTATACGTAAGCCATGTGATCTGGTTTTTCGTTTTCTAATTGAGTAAATAGAAAATATATCAATGTTAGAGTCTTTAGAAATATTTCCGGTTTGATATATGTTATCATTTAGGCCTAAAGGGAAAGGTGTCTGTAAATTTTTAATCCATTTGAGTTCTGCCATAAATCTGGCTTTAGATTTGATGCTATTTGTAGAATTATAATCATAAACAAGATATTCAACTGGCTGAACTGTAATATCTTTAAATGAATGACCCGATTTACGAAAATGCTGGTATAGAATTTTTTTTATTTTATTATTCCGGCATTGATATATATGCTCACGAAATCTAGTTTTTAGTGAGCGTCCAGTTTGTCCTACATATTGTATACCACAGAGTGGTGCATTTCATGTTAAAACGTAAATCACATGAGAAGTTTTACAGTTAATATTTGATGTAAATTTTGTGGTAAAAACTCTACCATTAATTGTAGATTTAATGGTAGAATTACAAGATAGATATTTGCAGCACATACACCTCTTAGCATTGCACTTATCAATGGTTGGATACATGCTACGTCTTCCGTGCAAAATCCGTTTATTTTGAATTATATTAACTACAGTACTATGTTGAATAGATTTATGTAACGGAGAAAGTACCACTTTTGGGCCATTGTGAAAACAGTTGTTAATAGAAACAGAAGGTAGGTGGAACGATTTTGCAGAATAAAGGTTTAGTGGCTTTAAACACAATGAAGGTTGAAACGATCTAAAATTACCATTTTGTGGAATTTGCACAGATGTCGTAGAATGTAGTTTTATCCTTACTTGTAACCATTGCAATGTGGTGTCGCGCGTTATTTTAAACGGTAAGTTGTAAAATTGACTCCATTGTTTACCTGTAAAGCTATATTGGACGTCCCATTTTAATTTACTTGTGGGTTCATATGCACTTTTGTTTAGATTATCGTAGAAGATTCTACTTCCAGATCTTGATGTAATGATTGGATCTATCAAATGAGGAATACGTGGTGTGGTTATTTCAATCGTTTGCTGGTCGCTTCCAGTAAAACTTCTCATACTTAGAGATATAACTCTTGTGATTCATAAATTGTGTAGGGGGTTAACTTTAATATTGTATAGTGTTTCAAAATCTTGATGTGATAGTTGCTTACCTTTCAAATAAAGATCATTTATAAATCGAACACCTTTATCAGACCATCTTTTCATAAAGAAACTCCCCCCCCCCCAATCAGAAGTTTGTGATTGTTAAAGAGAGGACATTTTAGTTGTTCTGTATAATTACTTACAGTTATTGTCGAAATAAATTGTGAGTATGATATTAAGACGTCTCGCCAAACCATGTTTTTCTTTTTTCAGCTGCTATGTATAGGTTAGACCATGGTTGAGCGCGACTAAACGATATAGTTCTGAGAACTGTATCGTTTAGTCGCGCTCAACCGTTGGCTAACCTATTTAGCACTGGCTTGGGCTCGAGGAAAAACAAGAAATAAACGTCATCAATTTGACGTCATCGAACGCGTGCTGATTTCCCCTCCTTTCTTTTCGCACAAGATTGAAAATCATTGTGCCTGAATCCATTATTTTGGATGATAAAGCTGGAAATTTAAATGCAAGATATTAAAACTGTGTTCAGATCTACTCAATAATAATTTTTATTTCAATATGTTGCATTTGAAATAAAAGTTGATGTTGAATAGTGAATTAATTTAGCGCTCTGCATCTAGATCCTTTTTTTGCAGCAGATTTATAATTTTCTTTAGTTTGTGGATAAAGAATGTTTTCAACTTTTCACTCATTAAAACTTGAAAATTTGTGTAATTTCTGTTCTCAATGTCCTCAAATTTTTTGATTATTCATTGTTTACGGTAAAACTTCTACAACTAGATCTAGATCTTCCAATAAAAGAATACACTATGTGTGGTGGATCTACCGCTTTTAAAAGGCAACTTGAATGCGGGATAAAAGTAATACAGAAAGCTCAAAATAGGAGCTTTCCGCATAACTTTAGATGCATTAAACTGTCACCTGTATAAAAGTGCAAATACTTTTCGTTTAAATTAGATCGTTTAACCTAAGTTTTAGATCTACTCCAGCTGATCAAGGCTACGATGCATTGGGGGAAATATCACGCGAGAGCGTAGGATGTGATGTCATGAAATGCATTATGGTGATTGGTCGACAGGAACCATTGACTAAATAAACAGTTTGTTAGTTAGTCCATGGATTTTTCAAAAAGCGTCGAACTAAACGATATAGTCGACACTTTTTGAGGCATCTGATTGGCCGAGAGCTCCAAGCCATGTGCTAATTCTGGATAATGTTTCCCACCTGTTATCAATCTATTTCTGTTTACAACATGGTCTATTAAAGTTGTCCACTGTGCATTTGATGTTATTATTCTACGAATCTATGTACATTTTAGACTTTGAATGAAGCATTGTATATTAATGGTAAAGTAGTAAAGTCAAGCAGGCAAAGCCACAAACAAGACGCAACCACCACCAAAACACCGATAGACAGCATGACACACATACACACACACACACACACACATACACACACACACACACAACAACAACACCCAAACGCACACTCACACACGAGATGAACACAGAAAACACCAAAAGACACACAAGAACCAGAGAAAAACGTTCCATACATGAACAAAATCACAAGCACAAAGACGCAAGGCAAACAAAGGGAAGGGTGACAAAGAGAGTACCGCCTTGGCACGGTCAGTAGCAAAAATACCACTGGTTTAACCATTCTTAAACCGCCGTTTTCATAATCATTTACAAGTACATCTTCCGTATTTTTGCGGGTCCCTGCCAAAGAAAATCGTATAGCAATTTGTTTAACTGATTTATAAATTGTTTACTCGGATTTGGCAAGCTAATGAAAAGATGGATGCATATTGATAAGAACAGGGTTTTAATCACTGCAATTTTTCCTATTGGAGTAAGATATCTTCTCTTCCAGAAAGTTATCATATTTTTCACAGAAATTAATTTTTCATCAAAGTTACTTTTCACCATTTTGTCAAGATCGACGATAAAATGGACACCCAATAGTTTAAAGTCACATTTTCCCCAGACTAGTTTGAATTTAGTTTTTATTGAAGCTGAGCTATATGTTTTTGAACCTATCCATATGACATGAGTTTTATTTTTGAAAATTTATGTTTAAACCTGATATATATTAGTTCATCTAGTGTCTCATTCAGAGACTGTGTTGAACCGTCCAGAATGATTGAGGTATCATCAGCAAATTGTGAAAGAACATGTTCTATTCCATTTATTTTAATACCTTTGATGATTTTGTTCGAATGAATTTTGTTGTTTAGAATTTCTACGCAGATTATGAAGATGTACGACGATGCATATTAGCGCTGCATTGTGATAATTAAAACTCCGAAATGAATTAAACAAATATTCATCATCCCTCAAACATACCTAAATTTAGCCCGTTCACAATGGGTGGAAAGGAAGTACGGAAAATGAATGAAATAAAATAAAGAAATAAACTAAACTAATAAATAATTCATTAACTGTCTGGCACTTTCAAACAGTAACTCGTATTCTCATCAGGATCCAAGTTGTTTGACACACGGGCAGTAGTTTCTCAAATGTTTGCAAGTAAAACTGCAACGGACTGGAGAATAAACCTCACACTTTATGAGTATTCAAATAAGAAATAATGTCATCATAGAAAATGATAAATGCGCGTGTTCAAATACTTAAAGCGTCATTTCTCCACCAAAAATTATGGCGTGACCACTCTTTGGAACGATTCCAAAGAGTAGTCACACCATAGGATTTGGTGGAGAAATAAAAGGAACTATTCTTAAAACTGTTTTGATTTACAGTAAAACCTCTCCATAAACGACCACTAAATTTCATCAAGTATTTTGTGTTAAAGACAGGTGGATGCTTAAAGCAAGGTGAAAGTAAAACAGAACGTTCCTACAGGAGCGTTTTGGTTTACTTTCACCTTGCTCTAAGCAACCACCTGTCCAAAATACCAACTAATTAACACAATTTAGTGGTCGTCATGGAGAGGTTTTACTGTACGCATATTATCTCGAACTCTGTAAATCATGAATATCAGCTATGAGCACAGGAAGGTTTGGTCATAGCAGACAACGTATTTATCATAATTCCACATAAGCAATCAGAGCAAACCCTGACCAGACGGCTCCTTGCAATAGCAAAAGGGCTACACGATTAATCAAACCAACCCTGGCATCGTCCTCCATCATTCCCTCATCTTTCTCCCTTTTAAGCTCGTCTATCCAGTCATAGGTACCAGACTCAGGTCTGTAATCGCCAATTCCATCCGAAGGTCCCGCAGTTGGCTCAATATATGGGTTATATGCCGGGTTTTCGAAAGGTTCATGCTTGGCGGGTGGACTGAAATTGGTTAGAAATATATAAGAATTACTACGCTAGTAGTTTTGAAGTTCAGCTGTATTTTGGCGAGTTAGAACAACTGCGAGCCTTGGTGAGCATTTAACTACTTTTCTGACAAGCCAAAATACAGCTTAACTTCAAAACTACTAGCGTAGTAATTCTTTCATCATGCAACACCAATAAAGAATGGAAAAAATGAAGAAAAAGAAAGTTTGCTCAAGCGGTTCTGTCCCCTGAATAAAAATACATGCCAGTACAATATACGTGACGTCATATTGGCGTGCAGTGACGTCGTCGATTTTTACAACATAAACAAACTTGATTCAATCCCTCTATATGAATAAAACGTTGAGACGAATGTGAGCAAATGTGTTAAATTTGATGTTTATGTTAAATTATGCATTTTCATCCTTCTGTTTTCCTCCTATTGGCTGAATTAAACTTGCATCCCAGTGGAGTCAGTACACATGCACTGTACCTCACAAAATACAGCGTCGACGTGGAAAATATTATGCTAATAGGAAGTGACTGTATTTGGTGACGTTGCATGATAAAAGTCGTGTTAAGAGATTAACATCGCATCTATTTATAAGCACAACATTTCCTCCATAAATACGCATTTCTACGCCTTTTAAAACAAAGTAGACCCAGATCAGACGGCTCCTGTAGGAATCGTCTTATCAGGATCTGCTTTGTTTGCTTATGAAATAATATAGACATTGTTCTACATCAGTTTCTACTACGGCCAAACATTCCCGTGTCCATATGCCATTATAAAAATACAGTTGAACTCCAAGGGACTATACAAATTAGTTCGAGATAACGAAGTTTGAGTTATCCGATTTCTTATATGGAGAATTCCTTGAGTTGACACCTTAATGCAGGTGTAAAGTAATGTTGAAAGCTCCTGCAGGAGCTTTCAGCATTACTTTACAACTGTATTAAGGTGTCACATGTGTTAATGTATTAATGTGCCCCCTATGATTGCTGTTGGTGGTCCTTCCTTCTCTTCCGTGATTGATTTGGTCGGTAATGTGGTCGTTGATATGGTCGTTGACGTGGTTGTTGTTGTGGTCGGTATTACTGAAATCATATACAGTAAAACCCCTCTAATGCGACCACTTAATGAATAAACATGGATGTCTTTATAAGCAGGTGGTTGCTTAATGCAGGACAAAAGTAATACAGATGCATTACTTTTGTCCTGCATTAAGCTACCACCTGTATCTAGCACCCATAATTATACCTCTTTTAAGTGGTCGCATTAGCGGGGTTTTACTGTACTTTGCATACTAAGTGATAGTGCCTACACTAGACACATATTTGTTTTTGACCCGTGCCCAGCTCCCTTATTTTCTAGGCTAAGTTAAAACTGTATTCTGTAATTGTATAAAGTTGACAATAAATGTCTCACACAATGGCATGGTATCATTTATGTCATTACTCTACAATGTAAGGAATTGTGTATAAATTACATGGCTTCAGTGCCATGAAAACGGGTCTGTGATATCACATGCAAAAAGTTTGCATCCAGATGAAAAGCCGAGTATCTCGCCGTCTAATCAGGACCCAAACTGTTTGGCATTCTGTTTATTATTTTACAAGAATTCAAACAAGCAACAACTCTAAACGTTTAAGCAGACGACTGTGCTAGCACTGAAAACCTCTGGCGGCTATAGTTGTTTCAGTGTTCAATAATTTTATTATCCACATAATAGGTGTATGCAGGTCGGGGCGCCATCCTGCTATGAAGATACATCTTACACGTTTTGCATATTAGTACAGAAATACAAATATTCTCAATGATTGAGCTGCAAACAGAGTAACTGTAGAAAAGTAATAAAGGGTACGACAAAAACGAAATAGTACAGATATCCGACGTTCTTCTTCCGTTTCTGGATTTAAGAGGTCGCCTTCATAGAGTACTAAACCTTTCTTGTCGGCGTACATGCAAAGAGACCAGCGTGATTGCCAACTGTAAATGGGTTGACAACCAAACATGCAGTATGTTGTAGTACTACAGGATCATATCCCTTTTTAATGAATTTTTTAACATATTTGATGAACAAAGTGAGAAAATGGGTATGTCCAATAATTTTACAAAGTTTGTAAATCACATCACCATAAAATTCAGGATGTGAAATACCGTGTCACAGGACCGCCTTGAGATTATATTTGTACTTGCCAATAAGTGAGAGATTTCGATAATAAAATTTAGAGAACGTTTTTCTTAGTTTATGGTATCTATATCCTTGCTTAAGCAGTTTTTCAGTTAAAATGAGATTTCGACTGTTAAAATCGTCAATAGATGAACAAGCTCTAGCAAAACGAATAAGTTGAGATATATAAACCCCGTAAGATGGAGCACGGGGAAAATCCCCGTCAAGATGAGGAAAATTTACAATATTAAAATCAAAATCATCTCTTTTGTCATATATTTTAGAAGAAATCATTCCATTATCAATTTTAAGGTCTAGATCAAGAAACGCTGCATAGTTGTCGGACGGGTTAGCTTTATTCAGTTTGGGTTCTTTAGGATAAATTGTAGGAATCAGAGCATCAAAGAAAGGGTTATCTAAGTTAAAAATATCATCCAAATATCGACAAGTTTCATTGAAGGCTTTTATAACATCTTCTTGTGATTGAGGATTCAAACGCAGCATGAAATCTCTCTCATAGCAGTACAAAAACAAATCTGCGACAAGTGGTGCACAATTCGTACCCATAGGAATACCAATTACCTGACGGTATATAGCATTCCCATAACGTACAAATATGTTATCCAAAAGAAAGGTTAGTGATTCGCAAACTTCTGAGCACGTCCAATTAGTGTAATATTTCATTTGCTCGTCAGTAAAGAAAGCTTTTTCAGCATTACATGCCAGGAATGATGTTTTTTCCCGGGCAAATACTTTCTGGATTAAGTTAGTAAGCTTATCCTTAATTAAAATATGAGGAAAAGTTGTGTACAGAGTAGAAAAATCATACGTGCTTACAGTGGATGCAAGATACCTTTTGTTAAGTTTGTTTAAGACTTCTGAAGAGTTCTTAATAGACCAGTAGAGATTTATTCCAGTCTTATCACAATAGAATTTTACATGTTCCTTTACCTTCGTTAAACAAGAGGTCAAAAGTATAGATAATTTTTCTGAGTCTATCAGAATATGGCTGATTGCCAAGCCCTGGGATTTGCTTAGTTGCTTTGTCGCGTGTTTATTATTTTGTCTAAAAGGACGAGTTTAATAAATCCATAAAGCATGAACACGAATGTTATATTCTATTCATAACATAACCTAGAGAAGATGGTTTTCCTTGTATGTTCGTCGCCTATTTGCGGCTGCCTAGTAAGTCAAATGAATGACATTTGTGTTTGTGTTCGTTTATATTGTGAAGTAATTTAGTGTTTGTCTTTATAAAAAAGAAGAGTTTACTTACTGTAAAGATTTAAAACACACGACTTTGACAAGTAAGGGCAGTCGCTGTTAGAAGTATATAACCATCTATGATATCGCACAGAAAAGGTTGTTATACTCAAAATTGCATAGTAAATGTCCTCTTAAAATAAGTTATATTACCACTACCACTACTTCTACTAATACAACTACTACTACTACGCCTTCTCTCTATTATTTTACGTCTTCTTCTCATTCTAGTATTTCAACAAAACCACCAGTACTTTTACACCCACTGTCACTCTTCTGCTAGTGTCAACATTTTTCAAAATACTGACAGTTTCCAAATAAAATGCGTTTGCGTTAAATTTCGCTCCCACACACATACCAACCCACCCGATGCTGCAGCGACAACAAGAAAAACAAAGCTGCAGCCACAACACTATTCGGTTTTCAAGTATTTGCAATACATGTAGTTGATAATTTGTTAGTAATAGTTTGCGCGGGGGTCTATATTCTATAGATATCGCGGAGGGGGTCACTATTTTTCAGAGGGAGTCTGTATTTTTCAGAAAGGGGTTCGATTTGTCTGAAGAATAGTGACCGCGTGTCAGTATTCTATTGGGGTCACTTTACTTCGTTACACCGGTTGTTTCTCCATGGCATGTCTAAGACCACTAATGCGAATGTTATTTCTTCCCCCATATTGTTCTAGGTCATGCTAACTCTCCTTAAAGCTTCATTTTCTTTTTGCAGCTTCGCATTATCTTGCTGAAAGGCTGCAACATTTTGTTTCCGATTGTTGTTCCAATAAAACAAGTTCAGACTGGATTTTCTCATTTGACACTGTATTCTCATGAAGTTCACTTTCCAATATTTCTATTCTTTTAATAACTGTTGCAAACAGTTTCTCTTTCATCTCCTCAATAGTGTCTCTAATTATTTCTTAGATGAATGACCTGTCGTCTTTGGGAAGTACTTTTCTTAGTTTATCATGGATGTTGGTGGCGGTGGTCTAGTGGTAACGCGCTTTACTTGACTATCAGTCTGGAGGTCCGGGGTTCAAATCCCGGTCCCACCCGGAAATTTCAGAGACGCTTTTCCGTGTCTCCCACCGGCACATCCTCTCCACCCAGTGGTTAAAATGGGTACCTGTGAGGGTCACTCGCCGGTACTGCGGCTGCATGATTGCGCCATATGTTAGCAGTGCTCAATATTGTAGGCCAATGACTCAATGACCAGGGGAGTAAATGTACAGTCGGCTGAGCGGTCATTCGGACTGAAAGTCGACTATAACTAGGTACTTTACTTTTTTTAAATTTCTATTCAAGATTCGGATCCATTGCAATTGTTTTCATCTTCTTTTCTTCTTTGAGACTTTGCCTTTTGTATTTTCTAAATTGGTGCGGGTAGCCTCCTCAGTCTGAAATAATTCTGAAGTGCCGATAGTTGAACTATTCAAATGACAAGTATCTAGATCGCTGTTGCTCGATGTATCTAGATCACTGCTGCTCGATGGCGAACAATTTCTTTTCAGAATATTGTCGCTCTTTTTCTGCACGGATTATATATACCATTTCCATTGTATAACGTTAAGTTATCGATACTAATCGGGTGCACTCAAGCGTGACGGAAAAATGCATACCCCGTACTTCTCACATTCCTTTAACCCCACCCATAAACCTGTATAATGACGATTTTAGAAATCTCTTAAAAACTCGAAATATTGTACTACAAAATTCTGTACCGAGAAAGCTAATCGCAATTCCTTAGTATTCATTATTTCCTCCATTTGATTCCATTCCTACATAGCTGTTTCTTAATATTTTCATTTATTGCATTCTCGTTCTAGCCTAAAGTGTTTACAAACGGAGCGGAAGTTGTCTTTAGTTTTAATGAATCATACATTTAATGAACCACAATGAAAACACTACGCAGAACATCATTTTCCATTCACAACTTGGATAACAAAGCGTCGCTTTTGTTTTGGGCATACGATACCAATATAATCCACTAATGCCGTGTTGTCAAGTAAGACGAGAATAGGGAGGCGCTAGATCGACGGTGTTTCGTGTACACTCTGTTTGACGTCATCAGTTTGTGTGATGCATCTAAAAATAGTACTGGAATTCCCCTTTATCTAAAAATACTGCAAGTCTAATAAAGATCAGGTGATGTGCACTACAAATATACTACGACTAATAAAGAAAATATACAGAATACATGTTTAAGTTGTCTTTTTGTGACTATGACAAAATAATCTATTTCATAGTTGATAACTGCCATGCATGTCTATGATAATGATGCTTTAGTAGATTTGCTACACGAAAGTGACATGAGATTCCTGAAACGCTGTAAGGAGTTTCATGTTACCCCTTCTTTAACTTTAATGCGTTAAGGTGTCATGAGATTCCTGACATACTGAAAGGAGTTTCATGTTATCTCTTCGTTAGCTTTGATACATGAAAGTGACATGAGATCTCTGATGTGTTGTGAGGAGATGACATGAAATTCCTGACATAATGGATGGATTTTCATGTTACCCTTTCTTTTATTTTAAAACATTAAAGTGACATGAGGTTCTTGCTATTTCATACGGAGTTTCATGTTACCACCTCTTTAGCTTTGACACATTAAGGTGAAATGAGATTCCTGGCACGCTGTAAGGAGTTTCATGTCACCCTTCTGTATATTTAATACATTAAAAAGACATGAGATTCCTGACATGCTGTAAGGTATTTCATGTTACCCTTTCTCTAGCTTTGATATATTAAGATGACATGAGTTTTTGTGACATGGTATAACGAGTTTCAAATTGCACCTTCTTTAGCTGTGATAAGTTAAAACGACGTGAAATTCCTGACATGCTGGACGCAGTTTCATGTTACCCCTTCTTTAGCTTTGATATTAATATGAAATGAGATTCCTGACATGATGTCATGAGTTAAACTTTATACCTTCTTTAGCTTTGATAACTTAAGGTGACATGATATTCCTGACGTGTTGTAAGGAGTTTCATGTTACCCTTTCTTTATACAAAAAGTGACACGAGAGTTCTGAATGCTGTATGGAGTTTCATGTACCTCCTTTTTGAGTTGATGCCTTAAGGTGGCATGTGATTCCGGACATGCTGCTAGTTCACATGAGACTCCTTATATGTTATAAAGAGTTTTATTTGACCACGTCTTTAGCGGTGATATAGTAAAGTAAAATGAGATACCTGACATGCTAAAAGGAATTTTATGTTACCCTTTTTTGTTTCGAAACGTTAAGGTGATATGAGATTTCTGACATTCTGTAAGGAGTTTCATGTAACCACTTCTTTAGCTTTGGTACATTTAAGTGACATGGATTTCCTGAGGTGGTGTAAGAAGATTTATGATACCCTTTCTGTATTAGCTTTGATACATAAAAGTGACATGATGATTCTGATATGTTGTAAGGCGTCTCATGTTACCATGTCTTTATCGTTGAAACAGTAAGGTGACATAAGATTCCTGATATGCTGTAAGGAGTTTCATGTTACCCTTTCTTTAGCTTTGATACATAAAAGTGACACGAGAGTCCTGCCATGCTGTATGGATTTGCATGTTATCTCTTTTTAGCGCCAATACCTTAAGGTGACATGAAATTCCTGACATGCTGTATGGATTTGCATATTTTCTCTTTTTAGCGCAAATACCTGAAGGTGACATGTGATTCCTGACATGCTGTTAGGAGTTTCACGTTACTCATTCTTAAGCTTTGACACATTAAAGTGACACGAGGTTCCTGATATGTTATAAAGATTTTCATTTCACCACATCTTTAGCGGCGATATATTCAAGTGAAATGAGATTTGTGACATGCTGAAAGGATTTTTATATTACCCTGTTTTTGTTTCGAAACATTAAGGTGACATGAGATTCCTGACATGCTGTAAGGAATTTCGTGTAACTACATGTTTTGCCTTGATATATTAAGGTGAGATGAGATTCCTGACATGCTGTAAGGAGTTTCATGTAACCACTTCTTTAGCTTTATTTCATTTAAGTGACATGAATTTCCTGACGTGTTGTAAGGGGTTTAAAGTAATCCTTTCTATAGCTTTGATATGTTAAAGTGACATGATGATTCTGATATGTTGTAAGGAGATTCATGTTACCACGTCTTTAGCGTTGATACATTAAGGCGTAATCAGAGTCCTGACATGCTGTAAGGAGTTCCCTGTCACCCGTTTATTGTTGAAACAGGAAGGTGACATAAGATTCCTGATATGCTGGAAAGAGTTTCATGGTACCCTTTCTGAGCGTTAATACATTATGGTGACATGAGATTCCTGACATGCTGTAAGGAGTATCATTTTATCATTCCTTTAGCTATGTTACATTAAGGTGACATGAGATTCCTGACATGCTGTGAGGAGTTTCGTGTTACTCTTTCTGTGCTTTGATACGTTAAGGTAACATAAGATTCCTGGCATGGTGTAAGGGATCTCATATTATCCCTTCTTTAGATTGAATGCATTAAACTGACATGAGGTTCCTATGTTATAATGAGTGCCATATCAATACGTCTTTAGCAGTGATACATTAAGGTGACATGAAATTTCTGACGCGCTGTAAGGAGTTTTATGTCACCACTTCTTCAGCGTTGATACATTGAGGTAACATTAGATTTCTGATATGGTGTAAGGAGTTTCATGGTACCATTTATTTAGCTTTGATATATTAAGGTGACATGATATTCCTGACATGTTGTAAGGAGTTTCATGTCACACTTACTTTAGATTTAATACATTGAAGTGACACGATGAGTCTGATATGTTGTAAGGAGGTTTGTGGTACCACGTCTTTAGCGTTGATACTTTGAGGCGTCATGGGATTCCTGACATGCTGTAAGGAGTTTAATGTCACCCCTTTTAGTGTTGAAACAGTAAGGTGACATGATATTCCTGATCATGTCACCCCTTTAGTGTTGAAACAGTAAGGTGACATTAGATTCCTGAAATGCTGTAAGGAGTTTTATGTCACCCCGTTTAGTGGTGAAACCGTAAGGTGACATAAGATTCCTAATATGTTGTAAGGAGTTTCATTTTAATATTCCTTTAGCTATGTTACATTAAGGTGATATGAGATTCCTGACACGATGTAATGAGTTTCATGTCATCCCAATAGTGTTGAAATATTAAGGTGACTTAAAATCCCTGAAATCCTGTAAGGAGTTGCATGTTATCTCTTTTTAGCCTTGATACATTAAGGTAAGATGTTGTTCCTGACATACTGTAAGGAACCTAGGGATATCCCTTCTTAAGCTTTGATATATTAAAGTGGCATGAGCTTCCTGGTATGCCATAATGAGTTTTATGTTACCACATCTTTAGCGGAGATACCTTCAGGTGACATGTGTTTTTTGAAATACTTTAAGGAGTTTCATATTACCCCTTCTTAAGTTTTGACACATTAATGTGACAAGAGATGCCTTACATAATTCAATAAACGTCAAGTTACCCCTGTTTAGATTCGATTTTCAAATATTATAAATCTTTTGAGCTGAGTCTGAGATCGTTCTCAAGTTTTTGATTGGTCAGATTTGAGTAAATGCTTGAGTACGATCTCAGACTCAGCTCAAAAGATTTATGACCTTTGAACCTGTTGCTTGGCATCTGACTTTGATCCAAATTGTTAGCAAGTGTAGCCTTGCTTGACAGAGAAGAACTTGATCTCATGATAATTCGACATTTTATTTATTAGATGTGTCCTGTTGATAGTGCAATGATCCAGAGTTACTCGGTGTCTGATCATAATCAAAAAGTTTGGCATTCGTATTAAAGTGCCTCAAACTGGACAATACTTACGTATGAACATGCAAAACTAATTTATTACATGTTATCAACATTACAGAATATTAGCCAAAATCATCTATTTTTCTACAATCGTATATAAACTACATGTGTGTGTGTTGTAGGGGGTCTTTTATGTTCTTATTTAAAAAAAAATATAACGCGATCTGGGACTAAACTATAAACAATTGTTTTATATTGACAGGATGTCTGCAATAATTGCAAGCACATGCCTCTATGACCAGCCATCAACAAAGGCATAGCCGCGACATAAGTGTGCAAGCCAAATCCCTATATAGTGATAAGGCCTACGAAACGACTTTAGGTTTACTATATAAATCAAAATATAAATAAATCACGTTAGGGGGCGTGAGCAGTGATGCACATTCAATTACTGCTCATGAACAGACTCGATAAAACCGAGTCTGTAATTTTCTCTTTTTGTGTTGCAAGTTTTGCTTTCGGGGGATCACCACCCTTCAGAATTTACTATATAAATCAAAGTCGAAGAACGGGAGCGTCGAAGATACAACCCTAAATCCTTTCAAATATTATTTCAAATATGAAACATACCTTTCTATGAGTTCAAGTCACTTTTAACACTCGTATTTCAGTCATATCGCGACGTCGAGCTTATTATAGCCATGGAGATCCCCTTGTATTGATGTATGAGTACACCATGGAAGCAATATACTGGAGCCAGCTACAGAATGGCTTCATTTCCGAGTTCAAAGTTCCAAACATGTTAAGAAGAGTACATTTACAATGCTGAATTTCAAATGGACTCACCCATTTTCTTGACCAGTTTACATTTACTCTTGAGAAATTTGTTCTCAAAATATTTATAAGTAAGACAACAGTGCAGATCTTGATTAGCGGGCTCCGTCAGGGACCTTCTGATCAGGGTCTACACTGCTTGCAAACGATGTATATACATGTATACGGTTCAAGCATTGTAAGAGTAAAGCTGCTAAAACATGCCATCATAGCTGGAATAACATGTTGTCCTGGACTTAATCAGAATGTAGCCTACTAAGTACACCATAGTGTGAATTGAAATATTCATAAAATGCTTCTGCTGTTGTTCTAGCAAAGACAGCTTGGTGAAATGTTCTTAGCACTAACGTTGTCCATCAGGTAAATATAGAATGTAAATTGAATTATAACAACAACACATTTTAAGTTTTTCATCTAATTTAATTGTGTCAACAAAACAGTTTCGTACACTGTCATACTACAGGCCTGTTTAACATCGTATATCAAAAGTTCAACCAAAGCAAGTCACATGGCATTGAGCATACAATAAGGTCATTAAAAGGGCTTGATTTCAGTGTTTAACCATTTGCTCCATAGTCAAATATTTAAATAACCTAGGTTATATTGTGTTAAGGCAATCTTGCTTAAAGCACGATGAAAGTAAAACAGAAATTTCATTAGGGAGCTATCTGCTTTACTTTTATCTTGCTTTAAGCTGCCACTTTTATTCTACATCATGTTTGATTAGTGGTACCTATATGGAGGATTAGAGAGAGGAGCTCGAAAACACTTGTATGCATAAACGGGTTAATGTATGTGGTTGTTTAGCTCGTTCTCTCTTAGATTTGTTTTAGACCTAACCTCTTTCAATAAATCTACCGAAAAGGAGCATTAACTATGGAAAAGGAGAATTTTAGAATTGTGTAGTTTTGAAACCATTATGAGAAATAGAGCATTTGCTCCATAGGAGCAAATGCTCTATTAGTCACAATAGTTTCAACATGTGACTTTTACAGACACACCAAAATGTGTCACCAAGAGGGAATGTGTTAAAACATATGGTAGCTTAATGCAGGACAAAAGTAATGCAGACATATTCTTCAGGAGCTCTCTGTATTACTTCTTTATTGCATTCAGCATTCACCTTTATTACCGGTGACCATTCTTATCTACAAGTATGTCGTCAAAGAGAAGGAGTACTGTATATACAAATAAGAAAAACAAGTGTGGGATTGCTACAATTTAATTATTAATGGCCAATACAACAGAAACTACAATGCTGTACCCATGTCATGCAACAAGCAGCACAAACAAATGAGTTTGTCTGCATTCCGGACTCTGTCAGTTGCTCTCCAACACAGTGACTTTTTGTGAAAGGATCTGTCACACTTTGTACACTGCATCTGTTAATGAAAAAGAAACAGTCGTCATTTTTCTGATGCGTTATAAATGTTCTCTTGAGATCATATCATGAAAATATAAGATTCAAAAGAAAATCTCGCAAATGTCACCTAAATGTATCTACCCTAAAGAAGGAGTAACAATAAACTTCTTACAGCCTAACAGGAAGCTCCTGTCATCTTAATGTATCCACCCTAAAGAAGGGGTTACATAAAACTCCTTACAGCGTAACAGGAATGTCACCTTAATGTCACCTTAATGTATCCATCTTAAAGACGGGGTAACATGAGATTCCTTACAGCGCAGCGGGATTATCATGTCACCTTAATGTATCCACCCTAAAGAATGGTTTACATGAGACTCCTTACAGCGTAACAGGAATCTCATGCCACCTTAATGTATCAAAGCTAAAGAAGGGGTAACATGAAACTCCATACAGCAGGTCAGGAATCTCATGTAACCTTAATTAATCATAGCTAAAAAGTGGGTAACATATAACTCCTTCCAGCATGTCAGGAATCTCGTGTCATTTTTATGTATCCACCCTTAAGAAGGGGTAACATGCAACTCCTTCCAGCATGTCAGGAATCTCGTGCCACCTTAATAATTCCATCATAAAGAAGGGGTCTTTTCCTGCTAGACTTTACTACTTTTTCATTTACATGACACTCGTTACAACGTAACAGGAATCTTAGGTCACTTAAATGTGTCCACCCTAAGGATGGGGTAATATGTAACAGGATAGCGTAACAGGAGTATCATGTCACCTTAATGTATCCACCCTAAAGAAGTGGTTACATGAAACTCCTTACAATCTAACAGGAATCCCAGGTCACCTTAATGTATCTCCCCTAAAGAATGGTTTACATGAAACTCCTTACAGCGTAACAAGAATCTCATGTCACCTTAATTAATATATCAAAGCTAAAGAAGGGGTAACATGAAACTCCATACAGCATGACAGGAAGCTCATGTCGCCTTAATGTATCCACCTTTCAAAAGGGTAACATGCAAAACCTTACAGCATGACAGGAAGCTCATGTCACCTTAATGAATCAAAGCTAAAGAAGTTGGTAACATGAAACTCCTTACAGCGTAGCGGGAATCTCATGTCACCTTAATGTATCTACCCTAATTAAAGGGTAACATGAAACTCATTACAGCATGGCAGAAAGCTCATGTTACCTTCATGTATCCACCTTACAGAAGGGTAACATGAAAATCCTTACAGCAGGACATGAAGCTCATGTCACCTTAATGTATCCACATTACAGAAGGGTAAGATGAAACTCCTTACAGCAGGTCAATAATCTCATGACACCTGGGTGAAGCAAAGCTTAAGGCGTAGGGATAACATGTAGCTCCTTCCAGCATGCCAGGAATCTCGTGTCAATTTAACATACTCACCCTAAAGAAAGGGTAACATGAAACTCCTTATACAGCAGATAAAAACTAATGAAGGGGTAACATGAAACTCCTTACAGCAAGTCAGGAATCTCATGTCACCTTTAATGAATCAAAGCTAAAGAAGTAGGTAACATGAAACTCTTTACAGCGTAACAGGGATCTCATGTCACCTTAATGTATCTACCCTAATTAAGGGGTAACATGAAAATCCTTACAGAATGACAGGAAGCTCATGTCACCTTAATGAATCAAAGCTAAAGAAGTCGTAAGCAGGACTCTCATGTCACGACCATAATTAAGCTGTAACATGAAAATCCTTACATCGCGTCAGGAAGGTCATGTCACCTTAATGTATCCACCTTATAGAAGGGTTACATGGAACTCCTCACAGCAGGTAACGCCAATGATGGGGTAACATGAAATTCCTTAAAGCAAGACAGGAAGCTCATGTCGCCTTAATGCATCCACCTTACAAAAGGGTAACATGAAAATCATTACAGCATGACAGGAAGTTAATATCACCTTAATGAATCAAAGCTAAAGACGTGGGTAACATGAAACTCCTTACAGCGTAACAGGAATCTCATGTCATTTTAATGAATCTACCCTAAATAAGGGGTAACATGAAAAGCCTTACAGCATGACAGGAAGCTCATGTCACCTTAATGTATCAAAGCTAAAGAAGGGGTAACATGAAACTCCATACAGCATGACAGGAAGCTCATTTCATCTTAATGTATCCACCTTACAGAAGGGTAACATCAAAATCCTTACAGCATGACAGGAAGCTCATGTCACCTTAATGAATCAAAGCTAAAGAAGTCACCTTAATGTATCCACCTTAAAGAAGGGTAACATGAAAATCCTTACAGCATGCCAGGAAGCTTATGTCACCTTAATGTATCACCTTACAGAAGGGTAATATGAAAATCCTTACAGCAGGACAGGAAGCTCATGTCACATTAATGTATCCACCTTACAGAAGGGTAAGATGAAACTCCTTCCAGCATGCCAGGAATCTCGTGTCAATTTAACGTACTCACCCTAAAGAAAAGGTAACATGAAACTCCTTATACAGCAGGTAAAAACTAATGAAAGGGTAACATGAAACTCTTTACAGCAGGTCAGGAATCTAATGTCACCTTTAATGAATCAAAGCTAAAGAAGTAGGTAACATGAAACTCTTTACAGCGTAACAGGGATCTCATGTCACCTTAATGTATCTACCCTAATTAAGGGGTAACATGAAAATCCTTACAGAATGACAGGAAGCTCATGTCACCTTAATGAATCAAAGCTAAAGAAGTGGTAAGCAGGACTCTCATGTCACGACCGTAATTAAGGGGTAACATGAAAATCCTTACATCATGTCAGGAAGGTCATGTCACCTTAATGTATCCACCTTATAGAAGGGTAACATGAAACTCCTCAAAGCAGGTAAAAGCCAATGATGGGGTAACATGAAACTCCTTAAAGCAAGACAGGAAGCTCATGTCACCTTAATGTATCCACCTTACATAAGGGTAACATGAAAATCATTACAGTATGACGGGAAGTTCATGTCACCTTAATGAATCAAAGCTAAAGACGTAGGTAACATGAAACTCCTTACAGCGTAACAGGAATCTCATGTCATTTTCATGAATCTACCCTAAATAAGGGGTAACATGAAAAGCCTTACAGCATGACAGGGAGCTCATGTCACCTTAATGTATCAACCTTACAGAAGGGTAACATGAAACTCATTGTACAACAGGTAAAGCTAACGAAATGGTTACATGAAACTCCTACCAGCATGTCAGGAATCTCGTGTCACCTTAATGTATCCATCCTAAAGTATCATGAAACCTCTCACAGCAGGTCGGGAATCTCATTACACCTTAATGAAGCAAGGTTATAGAAGTGGGTAACATAAATTCCCTCCAGCATGTTAGGAATCTCATTTCACCTTAATGTAGCCATCCTAAAGAAGGTATTACATGAACCTCCTTACAGCGTATCAGGAATCTCATTACACCTTAATGTAGCAAGGTTATAGAAGTGGGTAACATGAAATTCCCTCCAGCATGTTAGGAATCTCATTTCACCTTAATGTAGCCATCCTAAAGAAGGTATTACATGAAACTCCTTACAGCGTATCAGGAATCTCATTACACCTTAATGTATCTACCCTAAATAAAGGGCAACATGGAACTCCTTACAGCATGACAAGAAGCTCATATCACCTTAATGTATCCAATCTAAAGAATAGGTAACATGAAACTCCTTATACAGCAGGAAAAAGCTAATAAAGGGGTAACATGAAACCCTTACAGCAGGACAGGAATCTCATGTCACCTTAAGGAATCAACGTAAAATAAGTGGGTAACATGAAACTCCTTCCAGCATGTCAGGAATCTCATGTCACCTTAATGTAGCCATCCTAAAGAAGGGGATACATGAAACACCTTACAGCGTAACAGGATTCGCGTGTCACATTAATGTATCTTCACTAAATAAGGGTTAGATCTAACATGAAATTCCTTACAACATAACAGGAAAATCATGTCACATCAATGTATCCACCCTAAAGAAGGGTTACATGAAACTCCTTCCAGCATGTCTGGAATCTCGTGTTACCGTAATGTATGGATACACCCTAATGGCAAAATGAAAGGTCTTACAATATGTTACAGGATGAAATTTGGGAAACCAACCCGATTTTTTTTAAACTTTCCCTCATATTAACGCATTTTCACGCATTTGCAAACAGAGTAGACCCAGATCAGAAGGCTCCTATAGGAGCCGCCTGATCAGGGTCTGCTGTGTTCGCTAATGGAATTCGATAGTTCTGTATCTTTACTTTCTAAACTGGCTATAATATTATTTTACCTATGAATATTCAGTAGATGTTGAAATTTGGAAAAAACAAAGAACAGAGAAAATGGTTAAAACTAGATCTAGAAACAATCTTACCAGGACACAAATGTTCACAACGATACACATTTAAATGATTCCAGCAAAGATTCCAATTATTTGTCAGTTTCTAGGTATCCTGTAGAGAATTGATCGTCACATTTGGCGTTTTTCAAACAAGGTGGTGGCCACTGTCCGTGGTCCATTGCTTTCCTTTTAAATAGTAAAATCCCGCTTAAACGTAGCTATTTTTGGAACGTTACTATAATTAGATGACACACAAAATGATGACGTCACAAACACACAGAGGATACATGAAACACCGTCGATCTAGCGCGACCCGACGAGAATACTACAAGTCCAGATTGGGAGGCGCTAGATCGACGGTGTTTCGTGTACCCTCTGTTTGACGTCATCAGTTTGTGTGATGCATCTAAAAATAGTACTGGAATTCCCCTTTATCTAAAAATACTGCAAGTCTAATAAAGATCAGGTGATGTGCACTACAAATATACTACGACTAATAAAGAAAATATACAGAATACATGTTTAAGTTGTCTTTTTTGTGAATATGACAAAATAATCTATTTCATAGTTGATAACTCCCATGCATGATAATGATGCTTTGGTAGATTTGCTACACGAAAGTGACATGAGATTCCTGAAACGCTGTAAGGAGTTTCATGTTACCCCTTCTTTAACTTTGATGCGTTAAGGTGTCATGAGATTCCTGACATACTGAAAGGAGTTTCATGTTATATCTTCGTTAGCTTTGATACATTAAAGTGACATGAGATCTCTGATGTGTTGTAAGGAGATGACATGAAATTCCTGACATAATGGATGGATTTTCATGTTACCCTTTCTTTTATTTTAAAACATTAAAGTGACATGAGGTTCTTGCTTTTTCATTTGGAGTTTCACCTCTTTAGCTTTGACACATTAAGGTGAAATGAGATTCCTGGCACGCTGTAAGGAGTTTCATGTCACCCTTCTGTATATTTAATACATTAAAAAGACATGAAATTCCTGACATGCTGTAAGGTATTTCATGTTACCCCATTTTAGCATTGATACATTTAGGTGATATCAGATTCCTGACATTTGTAAGGAAATTCATGTTACCCTTTCTCTAGCTTTAATATATTAAGATGACATGAGTTTTTGTGACATGGTATAACGAGTTTCAAATTGCACCTTCTTAAGCTGTGATAAGTTAAAGCGACGTGAGATTCCTGACATGCTGGACGCAGTTTCATGTTACCCCTTCTTAAGCTTTGATATTAATATGACATGAGATTCCTGACATGATGTCATGAGTTAAACTTTAAATGAAAAAGTAGTAAAGTCAAGCAGGAAAAGCCACACACAAAACGTCACCAGCACCGAAACACCTACAGAAAGCATAGCAATTTATACTCATACACACACATACAGTAGAAAGTTACATACAAGACGCTATCATCACCAACACATCGATAGACAGCATGTCACACACACACAACCAAACACACGCAAACACACGAGAAGAATACAGAAAACACCAACAAATACACAAGCACCAGCGACAAACATGAACAAAACACAAGCACAAAGACACAAAACAAACAAAAGTAAGGGTGACAAAGAGAGAACCGCCTTGGCACGGTCAGTAGCAAAATCACCACTGGGAGTTTAAACCGGTTTTCGGACGTCCTAACCTCACACTTATCTCAAAGTCACCCTAGCTAAACAAACATTGTAAATAAAGGTTTCCCCGCCGGACTTCCCCACAACATAGAAGACAGTAATCACAGTACAAAATGTAAAACATAGCATAACAACTGCGAAAGTCCGTCAAATATGTACTCAATGACTTTGCTGAAGACAGAGCAACTGCAGGGAAGCCGTTAAGGGCACGACAGAGAAAAGATAATACATGAGTCTGGTAAGCTCATCCCATTTCTGGGTTTAAGAGTATACTATCATAGAGTACTACCCTCGGCCTATAAACCTTCTTTAGCTTTGATAACTTAAGGTGACATGATATTCCTGACGTGTTGTAAGGAGTTTCATGTTACCCTTTCTTTATACAAAACAGTGACACGAGAGTTCTGAATGCTGTATGGAGTTTCATGTACCTCTTTTTAGGGTTGATACCTTAAGGTGACTTGTGATTACGGACATGCTGCTAAGAGTTTCACACGAGGCTCCTTATATGTTATAAAGAGTTTTATTTGACCACGTCTTTAGCGGTGATATAGTAAAGTAAAATGAGATACCTGACATGCTAAAAGGAATTTTATGTTACCCTTTTTTGTTTCGAAACGTTAAGGTGGCATGAGATTCTACCATGCTGTAAGGAATTTTGTGCAACTACATCTTTTGCCTTGATATATTAAGGTGATATCAGATTTCTGACATGCTGTAAGGAGTTTTATGTAACCACTTCTTTAACTTTGGTACATTTAAGTGACATGAATTTCCTGACGTGTTGTAAGGAGATTTATGATACCCTTTCTTTAGCTTTGATACATAAAAGTGACATGATGATTCTGATATGTTGTAAGGCGTCTCATGTTACCACGTCTTTATCGTTGAAACAGTAAGGTTACATGAGATTTCTGATATGCTGTAAGGAGTTTCATGTTACCCTTTCTTTGGCTTTGATACATAAAAGTGACACGAGAGTCCTGCCACGCTGTATGAATTTGCATATTTTCTCTTTTTAGCGCCAATACCTTAAGGTGACATGTGATTCCTGACATGCTCTTAGGAGTTTCACGTTACTCATTCTTAAGCTTTGGCACATTAAAGTGACACGAGGTTCCTGATATGTTATAAAGATTTTCATTTCACCACATCTTTAGCGGTGATATATTCAAGTGAAATGAGATTTGTGACATGCTGAAAGGAATTTTATATTACCATGTTTTTGTTTCGAAACATTCAGGTGACATGAGATTCCTGACATGCTGTAAGGAATTTCTGGTAACTACATGTTTTGCCTTGATATATTAAGGTGAGATGAGATTCCTGACATGCTGTAAGGAGTTTCATGTAACCACTTCTTTAGCTTTATTTCATTTAAGTGACATGAATTTCCTGACGTGTTGTAAGGGGTTTAAAGTAACCCTTTCTTTAGCTTTGATATGTTAAAGTGACATGATGATTCTGATATGTTGTAAGGAGATTCATGTTACCACGTCTTTAGCGTTGATACATTAAGGCGTAATCAGAGTCCTGACATGTTGTAAGGAGTTCCATGTCACCCGTTTTACTGTTGAAACAGTAAGGTGACAGAAGATTCCTGATATGCTGGAAGGAGTTTCATGGTACCCTTTCTGAGCGTTAATACATTTAGGTGACATGAGATTCCTGACATGCTGTAAGGAGTATCATTTTATCATTCCTTTAGCTATGTTACATTAAGGTGACATGAGATTCCTGACATGCTGTGAGGAGTTTCGTGTTACTCTTTCTGTGCTTTGATACGTTAAGGTAACATAAGATTCCTGGCATGGTGTAATGAGTTTCAAATTACACTTACTTTAGCTTTGATAACTTAAAGTGACATGATATTCCTGACATGCTGTAAGGGATCTCATGTTATCCCTTCTTTAGATTGAATACATTAAACTGACATGAGGTTCCTATGTTATAATGGGTGCCATATCACTACGTCTTTAGCAGTGATACTAATATTAAGGTGACATGAAATTTCTGACGCGCTGTAAGGAGTTTTATGTCACCATTTCTTCAGCGTTGATACATTAAGGTAACATTAGATTTCTGATATGGTGTAAGGAGTTTCATGGTACCATTTATTTAGCTTTGATACATTAAGGTGACATGATATTCCTGACATGTTGTAAGGAGTTTCATGTCACACTTACTTTAGATTTGATACATTAAAGTGACACGATGAGTCTGATATGTTGTAAGGAGGTTTATGTTACCACGTCTTTAGCGTTGATACTTTGAGGCGTCATGGGATTCCTGACATGCTGTAAGGAGTTTAATGTCACCCCTTTTAGTGTTGAAACGGTAAGGTGACATTAGATTCCTGAAATGCTGTAAGGAGTTTCATGTCACCCCGTTTAATGGTGAAACCGTAAGGTGACATGAGATTCCTAATATGCTGTAAGGATTTTATCATTCCTTTAGCTATGTTACATTAAGGTGACATGAGATTCCTGACACGATGTAATGAGTTTCATGTCACCCCAATAGTGTTGAAACATTAAGGTGACTAAAAATCCCTGAAATCCTGTAAGGAGTTGCATGTTATCTCTTTGTAGCCTTGATACATTAAGGTAACATGTTGTTCCTGACATACTGTAAGGAACTTAGGGATATCCCTTCTTAAGCTTTGATACATTAAAGTGGCATGAGCTTCCTGGTATGCCATAAGGAGTTTTATGTTACCACATCTTTAGCGGAGATACCTTCAGGTGACATGGGATTTCTGAAATGCTTTAAGGAGTTTCATGTTACCCCTTCTTAAGTTTTGACACATTAATGTGACGAGAGATGCCTTACATAATTCAATAAACGTCAAGTTACCCCTGTTTAGATTCGATTTTCAAATATTATAAATCTTTTGAGCTGAGTCTGAGATCGTTCTCAAGTTTTTGATTGGTCAGATTTGGGTAAATGCTTGAGTACGATCTCAGACTCAGCTCAAAAGATTTATGACCTTTGAACCTGTTGCTTGGCATCTGACTTTGATCCAAATTGTTAGCAAGTGTAGCATTGTTTAACAGAGAAGAACTTGATCTCATGATAATTCGACATTTTATTTATTAGATATGTCCTGTTGATAGTGCAATGATCCAGAGTTACTCGGTGTCTGATCATAATCAAAAAGTTTGACATTCGTATTAAAGTTCCTCAAACTGGACAATACTTACGTATGAACATGCAAAACTAATTTATTACATGTTATCAACATTACAGAGTATTAGCCAAAATCATCTATCTTTCTACAATCGTATATAAACTACATGTGTGCGTGTGTTGTAGGGGGTCTTTTATGTTCTTATTTAAAAAAATATAACGCGATCTGGGACTAAACTATAAACAAATGTTTTATATTGACAGGACGTCTGCAATAATTGCAAGCACATGTCTCGTTGACCAGCCATCAACAAAGGCATAACCGCGACATAAGTGTGCAAGCCTAATCCCTATATAGTGATAAGGCCTATAAAAATCAAAATATAAATAAATCACGCTAGGGGCGTGAGCAGTGTAGCACATTCAATTACTGCTCATGAACAGACTCAATCGAGTCTGCAATTTTCTCTTTTTGTGTTGCAAGTTTTGCTTTCGGGGGATCACCACCCTTCAGAATTTACTATATAAATCAAAGTCGACGAACGGGAGCGTCGACGATACAACCGTAAATCCTTTCAAACATTATTTCAAATATGAAACATACCTTGTGTTGTATTTGATTAGATGAATTTTATGATTTCAAGTCACTTTTAACACTCGTATTTTAGTCATATCGCGACGTCCAGCTTATTATGGCCATGGAGGTCCCCTTGTATTGATGTATGAGTACACCATGGAAACAATATACTGGAGACAGCTACAGAATGGCTTCATTTCCGGGTTCAAAGTTCCAAACATGTTAAGTAGAGTACATTTACAATGCTGAATTTCAAATGGACTCACCCATTTTCTTCACCAGTTTACATTTACTCTTGAGAAATTTGTTCTCCAAATATTTATACGCTCGTAAGTACGACAACAGTGCAGATCTTGATTAGCGGGCTCCGTCAGGGACCTTCTGATCAGGGTCTACACTGCTTGCAAACGATGTATATATACGGTTCAAGCATTGTAAGAGTAAAGCTGCTAAAACATGCCATCATAGCTGGAATAACATGTTGTCCTGGACTTAATCAGAATGTAGCCTACTAAGTACACCATAGTGTGAATTGAAATATTCATAAAATGCTTCTGCTGTTGTTCTAGCAAAGACAGTTTGGTGAAATGCTCTTAGCACTAAAGTTGTCCATCAGGTAAATATAGAATGTAAATTGAATTATAACAACAACATATTTTAAGTTTTTCATCTAATTTAATTGTGTCAACAAAACAGTTTCGGACACTGTCATACTACAGGCCTGTTTAACATCGTATATCAAAAGTTCAACCAAAGCAAGTCACATGGCATAGACCATACAGTAAGGTCTCAATAATAAGACAAACTCATAAAAAGGGCTTGATTTCAGTGTTTAACCATTTGCTCCATAGTCAAATATTTAAATAACCTAGGTTATATTGTGTTTAAGGCAATCTTGCTTAAAGCAAGATGAAAGTAAAACAGAAATTTCTTTAGGGAGCGTTCTGCTTTACTTTTATCTTGCTTTAAGCTGCCACTTTTATTCTACATCATGTTTGATTAGTGGTACCTATATGGAGGATTAGATAGAGGAGCTCGAAAACACTTGTATGAATAAACGGGTTAATGTAGGTGGTTGTTTAGCTCGTTCTCTCTTAGATTTGTTTTAGACCTAACCTCTTTGAATAAATCTTGAATAATTTTAGAATTGTGTAGTTTTGAAACCATTGTGAGAAATAGAGCATTTGCTCCATAGGAGCAAATGCTCTATTTCTCACAATGGTTTCAACATGTGACTTTTACAGACGCACCAAAATGTGTCACTAAGAGGGAATGTGTTAAAACATATGATAGCTTAATGCAGGACAAAAGTAATGCAGACATATTCTTCAGGAGCTCTCTGTATTACTTCTTTACTGCATTCAGCAGTCACTTTTTTTACCGGTGACCATTCTTATCTACAAGTATGTCGTCAAAGAGATGGAGTACTGTACATACAAATAAGAAAAACAAGTGGGGGATTGCTACAATTTAATTATTAATGGCCAATACAACAGAAACTACAATGCTGTATACATGTCCTGTAAACAAGCAGCACAAACAAATGAGTTTGTCTGCATTCCGGACTCTGCCAGTTGCTCTCCAACACAATGCCTTTTTGTGAAAGGATCTGTCACACTTTGTACACTGCATCTGTTAATGAAAAAGAAACAGTCGTCATTTTTCTGATGCGTTATAAATGTTCTCTTGAGATCATATAATGAACATATAAGATTCAAAAGAAAATCTCACAAATGTCACCTAAATGTATCTACCCTAAAGAAGGAGTAACAATAAACTTCTTACAGCCTTAAAAGGAAGCTCCTGTCATCTTAATGTATCCATCCTAAAGAAGGGGTTACATGAAACTCCTTACAGCGTAACAGGAATGTCACGTTAATGTCGCCTTAATGTATCCATCTTAAAGACGGGGTAACATGAGATTCCTTACAGCGCAGCGGGATTATCATGTCACCTTAATGTATCCACCCTAAAGAATGGTTTACATGAAACTCCTTACAGCGTACCAGGAATCTCATGCCACCTTAATGTATCAAAGCTAAAGAAGGGGTAACATGAAACTCCATACAGCATGACAGGAAGCTCATGTCACCTCAATGTATCCACCTTACAGAAGGGTATCATGAAACTCCTTACAGCATGACAGGACGCTCATGTCACCTTAATGTATCCACCTTACAGAAGGGTAACATGAAAATCCTTACAGCATGACAGGAAGCTCATGTCACCTTAATGAATCAAAGCTAAAGAAGTAGGTAACATGAAACTCCTTACAGCGTAGCAGGAATTTCATGTCACCTTAATGTATCTACCCTAATTAAAGGGTAACATGAAACTCCTTACAGCGTAACAGGAATCTCATGTCACCTTAATGTATCAAAGCTAAAGAAGGGGTAACATGAAACTCCATACAGCAGGTCAGGAATCTCATGTAACCTTAATTAAACATAGCTAAAAAGTGGGTAACATGAAACTCCTTCCAGCATGTCAGGAATCTCGTGTCATTTTTATGTATCCACCCTTAAGAAGGGGTTACATGAAACTCCTTCCAGCATGTCAGGAATCTCGTGCCACCTTAATATATCCATCATAAAGAAGGGGTCTTTTCCTGCTAGACTTTACTATTTTTTCCTTTACACGACACTCGTTACAGCGTAAAAGGAATCTTAGGTCACTTAAATGTATCCACCCTAAGGATGGGGTAATATGTAACTCACAGCGTAACAGGAGTAGCATGTCACCTTAATGTATCCACCCTAAAGAAGTGGTTACATGAAACTCCTTACAGTGTAACAGGAATCCCAGGTCACCTTAATGTATCCCCCCTAAAGAATGGTTTACATGAAAATCCTTACAGCGTAACAGGAATCTCATGTCATCTTAATGTATCAAAGCTAAAGAAGGGGTAACATGAAACTCCATACAGCATGACAGGAAGCTCATGTCACCTTAATGTATCCACCTTTCAGAAAGGTAACATGAAAATCCTTACAGCATGACAGGAATCTCATGTCACCTTAATGTATCAAAGCTAAAGAAGGGGTAACATGAAACTCCATACAGCATGACAGGAAGCTCTTGTCACCTTAATGTATCCACCTTACAGAAGGGTAACATGAAACTCCTTACAGCATGATAGGAAGCTCATGTCACCTTAATGTATCCACCTTACAGAAGGGTAACATGAAAATCCTTACAGCATGACAGGGAGCTCATGTCACCTTAATGAATCAAAGCTAAAGAAGTCACCTTAATGTATCACCTTACAGAAGGGTAACATGAAACTCCTTACAGCATGACAGGACGCTCATGTCACCTTAATGTATCCACCTTTCAGAAGGGTAACATGAAAATCCTTACAACATGACAGGAAGCTCATGTCACCTTAATGAATCAAAGCTAAAGAAGTAGGTAACATGAAACTCCTTACAGCGTAGCAGGAATCTCATGTCACCTTAATGTATCTACCCTAATTAAAGGGTAACATGAAACTCCTTACAGCATGACAGGAAGCTCATGTCACCTTAATGTATCCACATTACAGAAGGGTAACATGAAAATCCTTACAGCATGACAGGAATCTCATGTCACCTTAATGTATCAAAGCTAAAGAAGGGGTAACATGAAACTCCATACAGCATGACAGGAAGCTCTTGTCACCTTAATGTATCCACCTTACAGAAGGGTAACATGAAACTCCTTACAGCATGATAGGAAGCTCATGTCACCTTAATGTATCCACCTTACAGAAGGGTAACATGAAAATCCTTACAGCATGACAGGGAGCTCATGTCACCTTAATGAATCAAAGCTAAAGAAGTCACCTTAATGTATCACCTTACAGAAGGGTAACATGAAACTCCTTACAGCATGACAGGACGCTCATGTCACCTTAATGTATCCACCTTTCAGAAGGGTAACATGAAAATCCTTACAACATGACAGGAAGCTCATGTCACCTTAATGAATCAAAGCTAAAGAAGTAGGTAACATGAAACTCCTTACAGCGTAGCAGGAATCTCATGTCACCTTAATGTATCTACCCTAATTAAAGGGTAACATGAAACTCCTTACAGCATGACAGGAAGCTCATGTCACCTTAATGTATCCACATTACAGAAGGGTAACATGAAAATCCTTACAGCATGACAGGAATCTCATGTCACCTTAATGTATCAAAGCTAAAGAAGGGGTAACATGAAACTCCATACAGCATGACAGGAAGCTCATGTCACCTTAATGTATCCACCTTACAGAAGGGTAACATGAAAATCCTTACAGCATGATAGGAAGCTCATGTCACCTTAATGTATCCACCTTACAGAAGGGTAACATGAAAATCCTTACAGCATGACAGGAAGCTCATGTCACCTTAATGAATCAAAGCTAAAGAAGTCACCTTAATGTATCACCTTACAGAAGGGTAACATGAAACTCCTTACAGCATGACAGGAAGCTCATGTCACCTTAATGTATCCACCTTTCAGAAGGGTAACATGAAAATCCTTACAGCATGACAGGAAGCTCATGTCACCTTAATGAATCAAAGCTAAAGAAGTAGGTAACATGAAACTCCTTACAGCGTAGCAGGAATCTCATGTCACCTTAATGTATCTACCCTAATTAAAGGGTAACATGAAAATCCTTACATCATGACAGGAAGCTCATGTCACCTTAATGTATCCACCTTACAGAAGGGTAAGATGAAACTCCTTACAGCAGGTAAAAACCAATGTTGGGGTTACATGAGACTCCTTACAGCAGGTCAAGAATCTCATGACACCTGGGTGAAGCAAAGCTAAAGACGTGGGGGGTAACATGTAACTCCTTCCAGCATGCCAGGAATCTCGTGTCAATTTAACGTATCCACCCTAAAGAAAAGGTAACATGTAACTCCTTATACAGCAGGTAAAAACTAATGAAGGGGTAACATGAAACTCCTTACAGCAGGTCAGGAATCTCATGTCACCTTTAATGAATCAAAGCTTAAGAAGTAGGTAACATGAAACTCCTTACAGCGTAACAGGGATCTCATGTCACCTTAATGTATCTACCCTAATTAAGGGGTAACATGAAAATCCTTACAGAATGACAGAAAGCTCATGTCACCTTAATGTACCCACCTTACAGAAGGGTAACATGAAAATCCTTACAGCATGACAGAAAGCTCATGTCACCTTAATTAATCAAAGCTAAAGAAGTGGGTAGCAGGAATCTCATGTCACGACCATAATTAAGGGGTAACATGAAAATCCTTACATCGTGTCAGGAAGGTCATGTCACCTTAATGTATCCACCTTATAGAAGGGTAACATGAAACTCCTCACAACAGGTAAAAGCCAATGATGGGGTAACATGAAACGCCTTAAAGCAAGACAGGAAGCTCATGTCACCTTCATGTATCCACCTTACATAAGGGTAACATGAAAATCCTTACAGCATGACAGGAAGTTCATGTCACCTTAATGAATCAAAGCTAAAGACGTAGGTAACATGAAACTCCTTACAGCGTAACAGAAATCTCATGTCATTTTAATGAATCTACCCTAAATAAGGGGTAACATGAAAAGCCTTACAGCATGACAGGGAGCTCATGTCACCTTAATGTATCCACCTTACAGAAGGGTAACATGAAACTCATTGTACAACAGGTAAAAGCTAATGGAATGGTTACATGAAACTCCTACCAGCATGTCAGGAATCTCGTGTCACCTTAATGTATCCATCCTAAAGAAAGGGTAACATGAAACCTCTTACAGCAGGTCAGGAATCGCATGTCACCTTAATGAAGCAAGGCTATAGAAGTGGGTAACATGAAATTCCCTCCAGCATGTCAGGAATCTCATTTCACCTTAATACAGCCATCCTAAAGAAGGTATTACATGAAACTCCTTACAGCGTAACAGGAATCTCATTACACCTTAATGTATCTACCCTAAATAAGGGGCAACATGGAAATCCTTACATCATGACAGGAAGCTCATGTCACCTTAATGTATCCAATCTAAAGAATAGGTAACATGAAACTCCTTGTACAGCAGGTAAAAGCTAATAAAGGGGTAACATGAAACCCTTACAGCAGGACAGGAATCTCATGTCACCTTAAGGAATCAACGTTAAAGAAGTGGGTAACATGAAACTCTTTCCAGCATGTCAGGAATCTCATGTCACCTTAATGTAGCCATCCTAAAGAAGGGGATACATGAAACTCCTTACAGCGTAACAGGATTCGCATGTCACATTAATGTATCTACACTAAATAAGGGTTAGAT
Organism: Azorinus chamasolen; assembly: GCA_963576725.1. NCBI lineage: Eukaryota > Metazoa > Mollusca > Bivalvia > Cardiida > Solecurtidae > Azorinus > Azorinus chamasolen. The sequence continues at coordinate 57,685,649 of OY755238.1, read as the reverse complement.
CTAACATGAAATTCCTTACAACATAACAGGAAAATCATGTCACATCAATGTATCCACCCTAAAGAAGGGTTACATGAAACTCCTTCCAGCATGTCTGGAATCTCGTGTTACCGTAATGTATGGATACACCCTAATGGCAAAATGAAAGGTCTTACAATATGTTACAGGATGAAATTTGGGAAACCAACCCGATTTTTTAAGCTTTCCCTCATATTAACGCATTTTCACGCATTTGCAAACAGAGTAGACCCAGATCAGAAGGCTTCTATAGGAGCCGCCTGATCAGGGTCTGCTGTGTTCGCTAATGGAATTCGATAGTTCTGTATCTTTACTTACTAAACTGGCTATAATGTTATTTTACCTATGAATATTCAGTAGATATTGAAATTTGGAAAAAACAAAGAACAGAGAAAGGGTTAAAACTAGATCTAGAAACAATCTTACCAGGACACAAATGTGCACAACGATACACATTTAAATGATTCCAGCAAATATTCCAATTATTTGTCAGTTTATAGGTATCCTATAGAGAATTGATCGTCACATTTGGCGTTTTTCAAACAAGGTGGTGGCCACTGTCCCCGTCCATTGCTTTCCTTTTAAATAGTAAAATCCCGCTAAAACGTAGCTATTTTTAGAACGTTACTATATTTAGATGACACACAAAATGATGACGTCACAAACACACAGAGGATACATGAAACACCGTCGATCTAGCGCGACCAGTCCAGATTGGTGTCAAACAATGACAATGAATTTTTTACAATGCTATCCCGGTCTACACTGTTTGCGAAAACATATATATTCATTTGTCGTGATTTACTCGTTCTTACCGTTGGCACAGGTTTTGCCGTCGCTTTTCAAGCTCACACCATCCTCACACCCACAAACTCTCCCACCCTGGAGTGGGAAGCAAAATGTGCTGCAGTCGCCATTTTGTTGGGAACAGAACGCTGATTCTAGAAGAATATAGCAATAAAATTATGCAGAAAGGTTCTATCATGAAAACACGATTATAAATATGAGGGAAAGGGCTAAAGACATCTATGTTTATTCATTAAGTGGCCGCAATAAAAAGGTTGTACTGTATTAAAATATTAATCATAGTAGTATCTTTGTCCACATTGCAAGCAAATGACTGATATTCTTTGGAACCATTCTTAATCCTGATGAAACGTCGGATTATTTTGCGTCCTGATCCCGTTTTTGAAAAGAAAAAACATATTTCCTCCCGATTTGAAAGGACATTGCATCAACACGAAATATATTTTCAATACGATTTAATAAACAGAAGACGCGAATTTAGAGGAGGCGGAACCGGCGTATGCCCCCACCCACTCTTAAACTGCCCAATCAAACTTTTTTGAATAATTTTATTAGATCTAGATCTAATAAAAATCAATAAAACAATGATTTAATTTGTAAATCAGAAATCTCCTATTGGAACTTCCTGAATAACTTTTGTCCTGCATTATGCCACCATCTGTCTAATAGACTTTCATTGATGTGTAGTACATGTAGTAGAAAGGTTTTTATTGTGTTTTAGCTGTGATGTTTAGAAATCGGAATGCTTTTGTATATAGTAAACACCCCCTAAAACACACATTTATTAACAACCCTTTACTCCATCAATATCCATGTATGAAATAAGGACAAAATGAATATTGATTAGATTAAATTTTTGTAATGGTACATGAACACAGGAATGTTTGGGCACGGCAGAAACTGTAGAATCATATCTATATTATTTCACAAGGAACATAGCAGACCCTGATCAGAAGGCTCACACAGGAGCCGTCTGAGCTGGATCTACTCTGTTTGCAAAGAGAGTAGAAAGGCGTATATAGATTATAGATGTCATTATTCCTTAGAGGAATATTAAACAGGGAAAGAGTTAAAGAATTCAAGGACAAAACCCGATTTTAAACAATTACCTGTATAAGGGGTCTCTGATGATTTGTACACAACTAGAGCATCCAACCTTCCCAGTTCAGACTTGCGTGCAAGCACCTCGATGTCTGTGGGGTCGTCTTTATTCAGTTTGGTGATATATCTGTACATAAATCGATTTTCGTTGTAAAGTATCATGTCAATTTCAATTTGTAAGGACATTATGACCTCTATATGTTCCCATATCTTTTTAATAATAAGCGTAAATGTTCGTGATTCTGCAACTGTAGGTTTTATCATGTATGAATTGCCTTCACATAAGCATCAATCATGAAGGAGTGAAGTAAACCAAAGAAGAAGAAGAAAAATGGGATATTGACTTGTCTGGCTGGAATTTACAAACCCTGCACATGACAATTTCAACCAGTGATTCGCAACGCGGGACAACATAAGCCCAACGGGCAGAATCTGGCTGTGCACATTTTCATTTACTGCATTACAATCACAGGGGTCTGGACCGCTTCATGGGGGTCTATATGTACTATATAATAACAAGGGTTCCAACTAGCAGAACGGACATCCGTGTACCACAAGTACAAATATGAATGTAACTCAATGATAATTTTGTAATTCTTTCGGCTATTGAAAGCGAATATATTTTACTATCAAATAAATATAATCTTCTGACGGTAACTAATGCACAAATATGAATCCAACAATGATTTTCTCAAAATTTCACGTGTTTCTGGGTCATTGACAAACGTTCGTTCACCCCGGTTTCACTATATCACAGCCATAACCTGGCGATTTTCAGTTCAAAAGATGGCGTGGTTCAATAAAACAACCCAATTATATCACCAATCTCCATTTGTTTTGTCCTCTAAATAAGTAAGCAATTAGCAACAGCGGCCTTTCCGTCTGTCGTTATGTTTCTATTTCGGATGGTGCCATTTTGCAACAAATTGAATGGAGCCATTTCATTGGATGAGCGAAGGAAAAGTTGGGAAATCCGTGACGTCACGTACAATGGCTCCTTCCTCGACGATTTGAAGCAAACTGACAAAACTCGCTAGTTTTACATCATTCTTTTGATGCTGGGGACTTAAAACTGGAGTTGGGTGATATAATTGATTCGTTTTATTGAACCACGCCATTTTTTAAACTGCAAATTGCCAGGTTATTGCTGTGATATAGTGAAACCGGGGTGAACGAACGTTTGTCAATGACTCAAAAAACACGTGAAATTTTGAGAAAATCATTGTTGAATTGATACTTGTTCATTAGTTACCGTTATAAGGTTATATTTATTTGATAGAAAATGTATTGGCTTTCAATAGCCGAAAGAATTACGAAATTATCATTGAAATTGTAAGAGCTACATTCATATTTGTACTTGTGGTACACGGATATCCGTTCTGCTAGTTGGAACCCTTGTTATTATATAGTACATATAGACGCCCATGAAGCGGCCCAGACCCCTGTGATTACAATAATCAGAAAAAAATCGTTCTATATAACATTTCTTCTTTGGTTTTGCCTTAATCCTTTACTCCATGAATATCCATGTAAGAAACAATGACATCATGAATATCATATAGGTTAATTGTTACGATGACACATGGACACAGGAAGTTTTGGAGCCGTCTGATCTGGGTCTAATATGCTTGCAAAGGTGTAGAAAAGGGTAATTATTGAGTAAAGAGTTAAATCATTGTATAAAGCAAATTTACTAAAGTTGTAGGAATAGAATTTGTCACTTTTTTAAAGCTTAAATTGTGGAAACTGCATTAAACTAGGTACATTACTAAGCCGTGAAATAATTGACACATATGAACATCGGACATTATGCAAGACACATTCAAAAGTTATGGCCAATAGTTTTTTGACATTTTTTGAAAATCGATCAAAGCAAGACAGCATTACGGAGCGGAAACGAAATTACCTAGGCCGTGACATCGACCATGGACATGTCACAACCGGCCATGTCCACAACATGGGCATACTACAGTTCATACTATGGTTAACGTATGTGTGTAAAATTATTTAAAAAAAATCGACAAAGCATGATAGATTTGTAAAGAGGAAACGATTTGACTTGATATCAGTCCGAATCATTTGCGCGACACACATTCAGGTAACGGTAAAGTTTGGTAATCAAATTTTCGGAACTGGGATATGTCACCGCGGAGTACTAGACATGGTATTAAATTGCAAATTAAGACAAATTCTTTATGGTACGAGCAAGATTTCATAATTGAACTTACTGTTTGTTCCAGTCTGTAAAGTAGAGATACTTTCCAAGCAGTACAATGTCCATAAGGTGGGCGTTTTCAGATTTATGAATCTCTTCACATAAACCACCATATGTGCATTTCTGTATTGTTTGAAGAGCACCATCCGTAACGTAAAGTAGGTTTTCTAAAACAAAGAAATACAGTAGAACCTGTCTTAAGCGACCAACAAAAAGATGTCTAATTAAGGGTTTGTAAGGCAGTGCTATCTTAATGCAGGTCAAAAGTAATGCAGAACGCTCATATAGGAGCTTTCTGCATTTCTCTGCCCTGCATTAACCCTTTCACCGCCAATGTCGCCAAAATGCACCACGACAAATAGTGCAGTCCCAGATCAGACGCCGCCTTTTCAAGGCGGCGTCTGATCAGGGACTTCACTTTTTGTCTCAACCTCTAGTTCTCGATCTATGTTTCATTCCTTTGAATTCTGTATTTATTCATTACATTTCCTTATTTCACCGAATGATTTAACAAACTTGAGTTGCAGACGACATTTAGAAATTTGGCGCCGAAAGAGAATAACAACCACCTGCCTTTTAAGATTCCTGTACCCAAGCAATATAAGGTCATACTGGAAATATACCATACCCTAGTCTATACTTAAATACTATAGTAAGTATAGCTTATATTACAATATTCGCAATACATCCCATATCTAAAGAGGCATTAGAACTTATGTTGAGCTTGGGTAGTATGAATATTGTAAATTCGAACTTATGATAACTTTGTGTAGCATGAATGCTGTCAATAAGAAAATTTAGGTAACATGAAATTGAAAAAATTAGAACATATGATACTTTAGTTACTAAGTTCAGATAGTATGAATATTGAAAATTAGGACTTACGAAGAATTTGGTAAGTATGAATATTGTAAGTTAGAGGTTGTGATAATTTTGGTCATGCTATATTCTGTGATGCAGACCCCTGGATAGTTGTTTCTACATTGGAAACACTCAAGTTCAAATTAAGTTAATATAGCAAACTTAATGCTACCTTGTTCGTCTATTGCAAGACCATTTGGCCAACTTATCTTCGTTCTAATGATGGTGACTACCGATGTTCCGTCCATATTTGCGCTATTTACAAACGGTGTTTCTGAGTGGTCCGACCAAAAGAGATACCTGAAATATTATACAGAAACAGGAGTAACTTTAAACATGGAAATTACATGTAATGCTCCTTGGATAAGCATAGACCAATTTATATGGGTTTTGAGTCATCAGCTTTAGGTTTGACCCAAAGACAATCGCCCTTGAACGATATGACCTGAATGATGTCTGTACCTTGAAACTTAATTAGAAATTTCACATTAATGGCGTGAGATTATAAAATGTTTAGAAACAAGTGAGAGTACTTAATACATGTATTCATTTCAGAGCAAAATAGATAGTCAGTAATATAACGATCTTCGAAAGATGGTGGCGTATTTCTGTTATCACATAATCACTTAGTTTTCGAGAAAAGCTTACGCTGATACTGATGGCTATATTAAACATTGACGCGAAAGCGGAATGGTTAGCAGGTGGCAAACATATGCCACCATACTGCGACAGCAACTGTTCTTATGGATTCTAAATGACTAATGTTGTAGTACTAATTATCTTACCCATCTTCTGGGTCCAAGACTATATCCCGGGGTCTTTCTCCTTGTTGTATCAACTTGCGGTGTCTCCCGTCGGGTGATAATACGCCAACTCCAACGAAACCTCCGACGACGACAGGGACAGCAGTGTAGTAAACATTGCCAGTAGAGTGGTCGATAGCGAAACGATCAGGATGCGAACCAATGATTCCTACTGAAATAGAATGCAATTGTAAAACATAGCCATATCTGCTGGGATCTTCACTAACACTAAGCGGATAAGGCGCGCACGATTGTGACTTTCGTATTAAAACATCAACGTAATGTTCTCCCGAGAATACAGTCCTAATGACAGTGGCCTGTTTTACGCAGAGCATACGACAGAAGTATGGTACATGTATAGTTACGATCGCTATATGTGAGAACTTCCGTCGCATGAAATAAAATAGATTGTATATATACCTGATTCCTCAGACTATCAGCCTTTCATATACAGCAGAACCCCTCTAATGCGACCACTTAATGAATAAACATGGGCGTCTTTATAAGCAGGTGTTTGCTTAATGCAGGAAAAAAGTAATGCAGAAAGCTCCCCTGGGAGCGTTCTGCATTACTTTTGTCCTGCATTTAGCTATCACCTGCATCTAGCACCCATAATTAAACCTCTTTTAGGTGGTCGCATTAGCGGTGTTTTACTGTATCCTCACTATATTGAAGTAAATGTAGGAGTAAAATAAAGTATATGAAGAAATAGCATTTATTATAATACGCAATTAGGTACATTTCTCTATAGGTAATATAAGTCAACTTAATAGAGGAAGGTAATGTGAAGCAAAGGTACTTTAGCAAGTATTAGGAACGCCATCAATGCTGTGTGTAAAAACTCGTCCAAAAAAGTCAAAAGGCGGGTTTTCTAAATTAGTTTCATAAAAGTTTTTCTAAAATGACAACTGGTTTCAGATACTATATATATTTCCTCCTTTTTCTGGATATCCCTTTACTCCATAACTACGCATTTCTACGCCTTTGCAAACAGAGTAGACCCAGATAAAACGACTCGTATAGGATCCGTCTGACCAGGGTCTGCTCTATTTGCTTATGAAATAATCATTTGTCATTATAAAAAGATAAATTAATATCCATCTTGTCATATGTTCTTACATAAATATGCATGGGGTAAAGGATTATACATGTATGTATACATCACGTATATCTTACATATCCGACTGTCAATGATGCAACGCCGAGTCTTTCAGTGTTTCATCTTGATCCAAACTGTTGCTGCATTGTAGTCGCTGTGCATTATAATCTCACTGAGTGATATGTATAACATTGTAGTCGCTGTGAATTATAATCTCACTGAGTGATATGTATAACATTGTAGTCGCTGTGAATTATAATCTCACTGAGTGATATGTATAACATTGTAGTCGCTGTGAATTATAATCTCACTGAGTTATATGTATAACATTGTAGTCGCTGTGAATTATAATCTCACAGAGTGATATGTATAACATTGTAGTCGCTGTGAATTATAATTTCACTGATTGATATGTATAACATTCGTCACTGACTGTCAAAATGTAAACTATAACCTTGGTTTTAACCCTTTCGCTGCCAAACTCTGTCGTCTGCTAACTTTGTCGTCTGCTACAAATTTTCATTCTTTTGATTGTCTTCATTTTTGTTTCAAAAACATAGTAAAAGTCACAAACAGTTTGGATCCTGATGAGACGCCGAGTAACTCGGCGTCTCATCTGGATCCAAACCGTTTGCATAGGTAATCACATATCCGGCATTGGCAGCGAACGGGTTAAGAACAAATATTAAATAGCAGAATATCTTCGCTGCATGTTTTGCTTTTCCATCATGAAAACATCGTGGTTTTTATCGGGTTGTACGCCTCTTTACTAGTATTTCAGTCACATCACGACGTCTAGCTAATTACCGGTGGAGGAACACCTCAGGGGTTCTTCTGTGCGCGGAACAAAATGCATTGTTCCGTGCACAGAAGAACATCCGGGTAGAACCACTGACCTACCGCAAGCCAGCTGGAAGTCTTCCACAAAGGAAAATTACAAATCCCAAGACCGGGGTTCGAACTACAGCGGTGAGGGGCCTCGCGAGTTTATGGTGAAATAAGCTTTTATGTTATGATCAACATTTCTCTCTGATATCCAGATAAGACACGTAAATTAAAACATTTTCAAGAATTACTTCTTCATTTCTCCACCCAAATCCTATGTTGTGACCGCTCTTTAGAATCGTCTCAAAGAGACGATTCTAAAAAGTGGTCACAATATAGGATTAGGTGGAGAAAGGACAATTTCTGTCCAACTGTATTGACAAATAGTTGGTAATTTCTGTGCTGTATATATTCATTACCTAGACGTCCAATTAATTCATATCCAGTTCCGTCGAGGTTTATTCTGTGGATATTCTGGGAACTGTCGCCCCATATTAATTGCTTGGTCTTTTGGTTGAGTGCGATGCCTATAGGGTTACTGATATCGTCTGTATCCAGACCATGGACATCACCAGTGTCGAGGGAAATCTGGTAGATCTTGCCATGAGTCCAGTCTATCACAATCAGGTAGTTGTTATCAACTGGACCTGCAAACATATGCACACTGCCTTGCTTGACACTAGCACATTTACAAACTGTGCAAACCGACCCAACTGCATGACAATAGTTGGCAACCATGGTAGCCTCTAATAAAATATTCAAAAACGTTTCCATGGTTACTACTCTCTGCCTTTCTGATAGAAGCTTGAACCAGATACATATGCCTGAGATTACCAGAAAATGACCGTGTATTGGCGCGGTTTGTTTGTCTAACCCATTGTAGCCATTCTCCCATAGAGTCAAATTTGAAAATACCGTAGATCCAGATCATAGGGCTCATTAAAGATATATATGTTCAGTGTATTTGCATTGTTTTCTCAATCTGTTCTTTACAAAATATTTCAGAAACAACACCTACTAATAAAAATGGGTTTCGCTGAATGTTCTCTTTAGGACATACAGGTAATACATGTGTATTACGTTTAACATCGACATTTGTCAGTGTGTGTCAATGGCAGTTACTTATAATGCTAACAATATATCACCTTGATAGAACAAATGGCAAAGACATAGGTAAGATTCGTAAATCAAACATTTTTTCTTCATAAAAACGTCATTATGTCTCCACCAAATCCTATGTTATGACTACTCTTTAGAGACTATTCTAAAAAGCGGTTACAGCATAGGGTCGCGTGGGGGGGGGGACAAGTGACGACTTTGTATTTAAAATACACCGCTATATCTATATAGCTCTGAAGTTGGTTGGAGTATTTAATAAATGTGAGAACTGCATTAAGCATTCAACATGACAAGTTCATTTTCTGTTAAACTATTTCTTCACACTGACGCCTTTTGTAAAAGTCTTTATTTCAAAACATCGTGATAAATAGACCGTGTGCTCTATAAGAACAGATACTCTATTTATCACAATGGTTTCAAAACTACACAATTCTAACATTTCCATTTTATGTAGTAAATGCTCCTTTTTAAGCAGATATATTAAAAGAAGTTTCATCTAAAAATAGCCTATGAGGGAATGGGTTAATAGTTTCTGGCTGAATCCAACACGTACTATTGCCAGTGTCATTTACGCTTCCCTCCAGTGACAATTTAATGGTAGACTTACTAGATGAACAGGATTTTCTGTCTGTATCCAAAGTAAATCCATATTCACACTTGCAGAGTTTTGTCTCTCCAATCGGAAGGCATATGTGCTCACAGCCACCGTTAAACACGTCACATGGACCTGGAAAAGGGAACAATAAAAGTGTACTATATATGATAAAGTTTAACATTGTTGTAATATATATTTGATATACAGTAATACAATATTACAAAAATACCGTTCTTAATACTATTTCTTACACTGTCTCTAAATTATTTTTTCACCTACACTTGTACATCTATAAAATACTGATTCTGATGCATGTACACTGACACTATATGCCTATTTACACTAGGGATCACATAAACGTCATATACAAATGTTTACAGTTCGATCTCGCTTCAGTATTAACCCATTCCCTGATATTGACGACTTCTGACGACTCTGTAGAAGTCAATTTGTGAAACCATTGTGATAAATAGAACATTTGCTCCTATATGCTCTATTTATCACAATGGTTTCAAACTACAAAATTCTAAAATTTTCCTTTTCTCTAACTAATGCTCCTTTTCGGTAGATTTAGTCAAAGAGGTTGTATCTAAAATATCCTATGAGGTAATGGGTTAAACTCTTTCTTCATGTGAAAAATGTTGCTGTCACCAACCAACTGAGTCACCGTATGCAGAGTCACCTTTAATATAGTCATGGCAAAGGCACCTATTAACTAATTCCCTCGTATGCTAATGTTAGATCCAACCTTTTTGAATAAATACACCGAAAAGCGAAAAGGAGCATTTACTGGCAAAATGGTAATTTTTAGAATTGTGTAGTTTCTAAACCATTGTGATGAATAGAGCATTTGCTCACAGTATTTTCAAATAGTGAATTTTACAGGGGCATCAAAAGGCGCCAATGTGAGGAAATGAGTCAACAATAGAAGAACCATATCCTGTGCAGAAGTTCAAAGGATCTCGAAAACGTTTATGCACTGTTTCATTTCAATGAGTTCGATTTGTTTATTATTGTTTCTCTGAATTAAATAAGTTGAAATAATGTATTCATGAAACTGGAATCTTAAAATCGTGAAATTGAAACAGTGAATTAATGAAGGTGATATTCTGAGATCAAGTAGTTTAAAAGGTAGACATATTCTGAAAATGGTTGATCCTTCGAAATCAAAAGGAGAAATGCAAAAAGAGAAAATTGCAGACTCGGTTTAATTGAGTCTGTTCATGAGTAGTAATTAAAAGTACAACACTACACACGCCCATTAGCACCGGCTTAAGCAGTATTCAATTTTCAAAACCAATAAGATCAAAACTAATGATCCCGAAGGACGAGAAAATATAACAACACTGAGAATGATGTACGGGGCGACTTTATACGACCGCCACACAAGCACTTAACACCTGCTGTTGTGAAGTACATATATTCTGAAAATGGTTGATCTTTCGAAATTAAAAGGAGAACTGCAAAAAGAGAAAATTGCAGACTCGGTTTTATTGAGTCTGTTCATGAGTAGTAATTAAAAGTGCAACACTACTCACGCGCCGTAGCACCGGCTTAAGCAGTATTCATTTTTCAAAACTAATAACATCAAAACTAATGATCCCGAAGGACCAGAAAACTTATGAAGTTGAATTCGTGAATTCTTGAAGTCTGATTTTATGCAAATGAGATTCAAAAACTAAATTCTGAAAGTAGGAAATCCTTCAATAGCAAAAGCAGCATTGCAAAATGAGTCAATCGCAGACTAGTTTTTATTGAGTCTGTTCAAGCGCAATCGTTTAAATTGCAACACTACTAACGCCCCCATCTAATATCAGTAAGCGTTATTGTATTTTCATATAAATGTACAGTAAAATCTCTCTATAACGGCCACTAAATTACATCAAATATTTTGTGTTAAATGCAGGTCGCTGTTTAAAGCAAGGTGAAAGTAAAACAGAACGCTCCTACAGGAGCTTTCTGTTTTACTTTCACCTTGCTTTAAGCAACCACCTGTCCTAAATAGCAACTAATTAACACAAATTAGTGGCCGTTATAAAGAGGTTTTACTGTATTTAAGTTCATGACCCTGAACGACCAGAAAATGTATTAAAACTGAAAATGAAGTACGGGCGACTTTTTATGGCCACCACGTATGCATCTATCACCTACTGTTGTGAAATACATACATTTTGAAAGTAGGAGATTCTTCAAAAGCAAAAGCAGCGATGCAAAAATTGAAGACACGTTTTTCAGTCTGTTAATGAGAAGTTATTTAAAGTGCAACACTACTCATGGCACCTGTACCGGTAACTGGTATTCAATTTTCATAATTAAAAGCATCGGAATTTATTATTCTGAAGGGTCTGAAAAATATAGCAAAAATGAGAATGACGTGCGGAGCGACTCCTTACGGCCGACACGAAATCACTTAAAACCTGGAAACTTTAAATATAGAAGTACAATGCCAACGACGAGCGTTCGTAGTAGATCTATTATTGTAATTCCTCTAAAAGGTAGTACTACTTACATTATTTTATTCGCAAATACTCATCTTACTATGTAAATACTCATCTTACTTCATGTAAATTGTTTTCTGCGTATGTTCTTGTCCGTAATGAATAATCATTAAAAAAAATAATGGTCATTAGATTAATTTTTGAATGACATATTAACATCGAAATGTATTGCCATGCTAGAAACTGTAGAATAAGACAGAACAGATCCTGACCAGAAAACTCCTACATGAGCCGTCTGATCTGGGTCTACTCTGTTTGCAATGGCGGAAAAAGCACTGTAATTGTTTTTAGAAACTGGTGTCTAAGTGTCAAACTTTTAGTTGAGTCTGGGATCGTTCTTAAGTTTTTGATTGGTCAGATTTGAGAACTCAAATCTGACCAATCAAAAGCTTGAGAACAAACTCAGACTCAACTAAAATGTTTTATAAGCATGGACCCTGGTTTCAATGTACAGCTTCAGGGTACATGCTTTCTATCGATGTATTCAAATTCCAGACCTCGGTCATCAAATGTAAAGCTTAGTTATAGTAACATACCCTTTGTACTTGGCTGAAGATGAGCGTCTAAAGCTTTGATGCACGTCACTGTTCCAACCTCTGGAACAGTAAAGTCAGAATGAAGGGAATCCATGTCATCAATGTTACCGCTCTTGACATGCGAACCAGAAAACGTATCTTCCGTGAAAATCAAGTGGTTCTGAAATTGCAGTGGAACTTCTATTAACCGTTTCCCTGTTCAATATTCTTGTAAAAAACGGCTTTTCTTTGACAAAAAACTGTATTAGATATACATACAGTAAAACCTTTCTATAACGACCATTTGATTGTGTTAATTAAGTGGTATTTAGGGCAGGTGGCTGCTTAAAGCAGGGTGAAAATAAAACAGAACGCTCCTACAATAGCAACTAATTAACACAAATTAGTGGCCGTTATAAAGAGGTTTTACTGTATTTAAGTTCATGACCCTGAACGACCAGAAAATGTATTAAAACTGAAAATGAAGTACGGGCGACTTTTTATGGCCACCACGTATGCATCTATCACCTACTGTTGTGAAATACATACATTTTGAAAGTAGGAGATTCTTCAAAAGCAAAAGCAGCGATGCAAAAATTGAAGACACGTTTTTCAGTCTGTTAATGAGAAGTTATTTAAAGTGCAACACTACTCATGGCACCTGTACCGGTAACTGGTATTCAATTTTCATAATTAAAAGCATCGGAATTTATTATTCTGAAGGGTCTGAAAAATATAGCAAAAATGAGAATGACGTGCGGAGCGACTCCTTACGGCCGACACGAAATCACTTAAAACCTGGAAACTTTAAATATAGAAGTACAATGCCAACGACGAGCGTTCGTAGTAGATCTATTATTGTAATTCCTCTAAAAGGTAGTACTACTTACATTATTTTATTCGCAAATACTCATCTTACTATGTAAATACTCATCTTACTTCATGTAAATTGTTTTCTGCGTATGTTCTTGTCCGTAATGAATAATCATTAAAAAAAATAATGGTCATTAGATTAATTTTTGAATGACATATTAACATCGAAATGTATTGCCATGCTAGAAACTGTAGAATAAGACAGAACAGATCCTGACCAGAAAACTCCTACATGAGCCGTCTGATCTGGGTCTACTCTGTTTGCAATGGCGGAAAAAGCACTGTAATTGTTTTTAGAAACTGGTGTCTAAGTGTCAAACTTTTAGTTGAGTCTGGGATCGTTCTTAAGTTTTTGATTGGTCAGATTTGAGAACTCAAATCTGACCAATCAAAAGCTTGAGAACAAACTCAGACTCAACTAAAATGTTTTATAAGCATGGACCCTGGTTTCAATGTACAGCTTCAGGGTACATGCTTTCTATCGATGTATTCAAATTCCAGACCTCGGTCATCAAATGTAAAGCTTAGTTATAGTAACATACCCTTTGTACTTGGCTGAAGATGAGCGTCTAAAGCTTTGATGCACGTCACTGTTCCAACCTCTGGAACAGTAAAGTCAGAATGAAGGGAATCCATGTCATCAATGTTACCGCTCTTGACATGCGAACCAGAAAACGTATCTTCCGTGAAAATCAAGTGGTTCTGAAATTGCAGTGGAACTTCTATTAACCGTTTCCCTGTTCAATATTCTTGTAAAAAACGGCTTTTCTTTGACAAAAAACTGTATTAGATATACATACAGTAAAACCTTTCTATAACGACCATTTGATTGTGTTAATTAAGTGGTATTTAGGGCAGGTGGCTGCTTAAAGCAGGGTGAAAATAAAACAGAACGCTCCTACAGGAGCGTTCTGTTTTACTTTCAATTTGCTTTAAGCAGCCACCTGCCTTTAATATAAAATACTTTGTGTAATCTAGTGGTCGTTATAGACAGGTTTTACTGTAATGTCAAAAGCAACCAGAGCAGACCCTGATCCTGAACTATACTGGACACTTTCTGCAGTTCCTTTCTTTCTGTAGTACTTCTCACCAGCTACAGACCATTCACCTGTTGACACATTTGCAAACAACGGTGTTCCAGATTAGACGGCTCCCGTAGCAGCCGTCAGACCCATGTCTGCTCTGTTTGTTTATAGAATATATTAGACCAGATTCTGTACAGCCTGGCAAAGCAATGCGTTTACCTAACCTATTCCTCCTATGCTTTTTAGACACATTATCTCCTTGGCTATTTTAGATCCAACCTCTTTGAACAAATCTACTGAAAATGAGCATTTACTGGAAAAAAGAAAACTTTTAAAAATGATGTAGTTTTGAAACCGCTGTGATAAATACAACATTTGCTCCTAGGAGCAAATATCCTATTTATTACAATAATTCAAAAGGTGACTTTTAAAGAGGCGAGAAGGGTGTCGCTATGAGGGAATGTCTTATTCTTTTATTTCATGGTATAATGAGTGGAATTTGCCAAGAGTATTCACTAGGCAAATGGCTAATCAACCACACGCTAAAAGTCTGACATTAGACCTATTTTGAGTATACACCATCTTTAAAAATCAAATTTGAGTGTTAAAGAATTATGAATCAACCTGTTACTCCATAAATACGCCTCTATATGCCTTTGCAAACAGAGTAGACCCAGATCAGACGTCTGATCAGATCTGTTCTGTTTTCTACTATCTCGAATTCGGATAACTCGAACTTCGAGATAACTCGAACAAAACACATGTGACAGCTTAATACAGATCTAAATTAATGCTGATAGCTCCTACGAGAACTTTCAGCATTACTTTAGGCCTGTATTAAGCTGTGACCTAGAGAAATTGTTCACATTAGAAATCGGATGACTCGAAATTCTGTTATCTTGAACTAGTTTGTATGATCCCTTGAAGTTCGAGTTATCGAAGTTCAACTGTAGATGCGATGTTACAGTTTCTGCCATGTCCAAACATTCCTGTGTTGAGGTGTTATCTAATAAAATAGTCACGGTATTATTATTTCTTACATAAATACTCATGGGTTAACACAGACTGGGGAGCTAACACAAGTCTTACCTTATAAACAGTGACAAGCTGTGTTGACAAGGTGTCGATTTCAAGAGTGGTAATACCGGTACCATCTATGTTACTCTTCTTTATGGTAGCTGAATCTGTCCAGTAAATCCTGAGGCAAAGACAAAAACCGAAACATTATCTTAAGCTATCAGTGACAAAATTAAACATGTATGTCGGGAACGACAAATTCACAAATATGGCAACAAAGAACGATTTGAAATAGTGTAGTTTTTATACGGTATAACCTTTTGCTTAAATTATCTTACTTTGTTGCCTGCCAGCTTAATGAAGCTGTTTATTCATATTTTGCTTTTGAAACACATTGTATTCATCAATCACAAATGTTGTTATAGAATTGACCAATCACAAATATTGCTATAGTATTCATCAATCACAAATGTTGCTATAGTATTCATCAATCACAAATGTTGCTATAGTATTCTGTAAATAAATGTGTCAACTTAGACAAGTACTCAGATCAACAATATCTGCATACATGTATTTGAAAATGGAGGACTGTTGCAACAAAATAACGAACAACAAAATTCAACTAGAACAATCTGTCTAGTCATTTGTACATATAAAAGATATAAGATGACAAACTATATACAACTTTTCATATTATATACAACAGAAAATATATGTTAGAACATAAACAATAGAACAATAATCTTCTCCATGTGCAGTTACCAGCAAACACAACAAAAACTACAACTCTAATTGTACTCATTACTTTTGACCTGCTCTAGAGACATAAACAATATTGTTTATGTCGCTAGTGAAGTAATATATACAGTGCTATTTTAACAAAATCAGCAATGAAACACAGCACTAAATATATACACTTCTTACACTGTTGTTTTTATTCTACATCCATATTAGTATTTACACTTAACAACAAAAAGTTCCAACGGCAACAATAGCAACACTATCAGTATAACCATCAACAAACTACTCGTACAACACAACTTCGAAATACATGTACATCGAAATCATTAGTGTCCAATCAGTGAAGGTAGGTGATAAATACATTGTAGTAAAATCCCGATATTCTAACTCTGAAATAAGTATCATTATTTGTCTTTAAGACAGGTGGCAGCATCATGCAGGGTGAAAATCACCCTGCATTAAGCAGCCACCTGCCTAAAATATATCATTTTTAGCATTACTAAATGTTCGAATTATTGACGTTTTACTGTAATTGTTTTATAATTGTTAAAATCGATATAATTGTTTTTGTAATCATACTTGTGTGTAAATATATACTAAGTTTATTATATCATACACATACGTATATATACGTACAAATGCATTGTATACAGTTTTATGGGACATTAGATTAACCCTTTGCTTGCTATTCACGTCAATATACCTACATGTATTGATTGTGCAACCAGTGTACTCCACGGCAGTGATTGCACAGCGAAATACTTGTACCAGTGAAGATATATGTAATTATACAACAGGGCATGGGTAAAAAAGGAGACATGTATCTTAAAAATCAGCAAGAGAAGGGTTAAAGTTTGTGTATTAAGAATTAATGTAATATAAACATACATGTTTGTGGTTGGATCTATGGTGATAGACAATGGCCTCCGGAGGTAAGCTGGTTTCACAATCGTCTCCCTGTTTCCACCGTCCATGGCAGCCTTTTCAATCTTGTAGCCGTTAGAGTCTCCACTTATCCATAGCATTAACCTACAGTAACAACTATGGGTAACGGTTTGTACATTGAACACACTGAACGTGTTATAACATTTGCAAAACGTTTGGATCGAATGGAAATGACGAGTAACTCGATGTATGATTAGACTGCAAACTACCTCACACCCCGACACACGGGTCTGCTCTGTTTGCAAAGGCGAAAAAAGGCTTATTCATGGTGTACAATAGAACCTGGCCTAAGCGGCCATTAATTTGGAATGTTATACCGTCAGATATCAGAGACGCTAGCTCACTGTCATCTTTCAAAATATGTCTGGAAACGCATTTCTACATGTTCTGTAAGAACAAATTAAAAAGCGTAGCTAATATTTATCAATTTTGATGATTGCTGCAGTAAACACGCAGTGTCGATTTTGCCACTCTTTTGTGATTATGGGGACACTTTCGAACCCTCTATTGAACATAAGATATATCTTTGAAATATACAGTATGTTCTACATATGGAGTTGAAAAATCATCCATAATCTTCTATGGATTTATAGGGAATCCCCTTGCTGTTGGAAGTGTGGGTGTCCCCAAGGATCCACTGTCCAGTTGCCAATGCCACGGAAGCACTGTTGTCAAACAGGGCATCCCTGTACATATTAGTACATCGGGTATCTTTTTTGTATTGCTACCCTCCTTCAACTAGTGTCAAGGATTCCTGTTATGCTAACCTATGTTCCTTATTTTGGCCAACCAGGCAACTTGGTCATGCAATGTATGGATAGGTCAGACCTGTACGTTTCGAGGCAGCATTGTGTGTCTCAATCAGTGTCAATTGATCTGATATATTGATATTTGCCATTTTGGCATATTGGGTGCATACAATGGTTGTTTATTTGTAATGTTTGTATTGCATTGTGTAGTATATATGCATTTGCTACACAATTGATATATTTTGTTACCCCATTGTCCTACATATGTAAGGCAATATGTTATGTGTAGTGTTGTATGCCATACATACACCAAAGCCAGGTGGTGCTGGGTAGTAAATGTGTTAAGTATTGACACTGTACATAGACTGTTGTATTTGATGCTGGTGATATTAGTGAGCTGACACAATATAGTCACAGTATGCGTCTATTTCTCTTGATTTACGGATATTAAAACTTACTGAAGAGTTGACTTGGTTTGCATCATGATTCTTTAATTAATTCCATTTTTCTTATTCTTATCGATATCTAAATCTTAAATATCCTTTGTTTTAAATATTCTATATGCATTGGATATACTCAGTTTTGTAGATGTAAAATGGTCACGTAGGGAACTTTGAAAGCATATATCCTGTGTAAAAAGAACGCTATATAAACGGGGTATAATAATAATAGTAATAATTATAATAATGTATTGAACATAGGAGTCTAAATAAGCATGTGGTTGCTTAATGCAGGGCGAACAAAAACTGCAGAAAGATCCTATATTTTTTTTAAATGCATTAAGCTACCATCTGCTTTACAAATCCATATTTTAATGATCTCAAGACAGGTTCTACTGTACTGTTGATTTTAATGAAATAAGGTATACGGAATGGAGACAAACATTGCTTAACGTGAAGAAACAAAACACAAGTGCACGTGATAGTTGGGGGAGTTACAAGCAATAATTATAGGTGAAAAAAATCAATTTTTAGGCATCTATGGGACAAATTGTGTTGAAAATGAATATAAAGCACGTGACAAATTGGCAATGCGTGTTCTTGTTAAGCTTTTTAAAGCATCGGTTGTACTGAATTTGTAGTTACATGTAATTAAAAGGTCAAAATAATACTTAAACAGCTTCTGAAAAATGTAAGTCAACTATCAAATTCCAATCCAACCGAATTGAAACTACAATGTTCCCTCTCTACAACGACACCCCTTGGAGTACGAAGATTGTATGTTTTGTTCAGAGGGAGTTGTTATATGGAGGGAAAATCAAACATAATTAGCTTGTTTGCAGATCCCCAGATAAGGTGTATTTCGAGAACTAAAACCGTTATGCCTCCATCAAACCCTATGTTGTGACCACTCTTTAGAATCGTCACAAAGTGACGATTCTGAAGAGTGGTCACAACATAGGGTTTGATGGAGGCATAAGGAAAATACGATGGAAAAAAGTTGTTTTCGGAGTCTTGTTGTTTCAGAAACAGTGACATGCGTTGTTGTAAGGAGGGAATCGTTATTGAGAGGGTCGTTGTAGGGAGGGAGCACTGTATACATTGGCGATTAACCCTATACTCCGTAAATACGCCATTCTACGCCTTTGCAAACAGAAAAGACCCAGAAAACATGCCTCCTTAAGGAGCCGTTTGCATGATCAGGGTTTGCCCTGTTTGCTACTGATATAATAAAGATATGATTCTACAGTTTCTGCCACGACCAAACATTTGTGTGTCCCCGTGCTATTATAAAACATAATCTAATTAATATTCATGATGCTATTTTTAGATGAATATTCATGGAGTAAGGGTTAAATAAGCAGATTACCCTACAGTAACACTCTCTTATCCTCCCACCAGAAACACGTTGTATTCCGGGTCTTAAAGACTTTGTATTTAGATTAATACGAGACGAAAGTTATACAGGAAGCTCCTTCAGGAGCTTTTTTGTATTACTTTTGTACTGCATTAAGCAAGACGCTGCTCATAAACATCTTTGAAAATTCCTAAAGTGGTCGCTTTAGTGTGGTTTACTGTATTTAAAGGCGCTGTCATTTCTCAATTTCCGACATCTCTCTCTACATAACTGTAAAATATGGATACTTTCTTTTTGTGAAAAGTGGTTTTCGTTGAAATATCTTCAATGTAACTCTTTGCTTTACCTGTCCAAGGGCAATATTGTTAGCTCCCTTGGATTGTAGAGGTCCGTATCCAGGATTGTGTATGTGGACATTGTAGACTGGGAGAAGAGCTGGATCCTCCCCTGACCACCCTCGCCCATGCTCCAGTACATATTACCATCTTTCCAGTTCAATGACAAACCTTAATAGAATATAAAGTCAAATTGACCCAGCTTCTCATAAGTTGTATGGTGTTATAATGTTTCCAAAATCATAAGGTATTTACAAGATCTACGCGTATTTACAAGATCGTGTATTTATAAGAGTATTTATTGCTAATAGAAATGTCAGTGCATATACGTTTCATCTTGCAGTGTCTGATTATTTTCTTCTTTAAAAATGTTCAAACTTTATGTGATAACTTTCACCCGTTCCATCTTGTAAACGCCTTTTACGCCTATGCAAACAGAATAGACCTAGATCAGACGGCTCCAGTATGAAATTATACTAAATCTAACTCTTTAGTTTCAACCAATACTAAAACACGTATGTATATGTGCCATTGTAAAAGTTCAGCTTATAAATATCCATGATGTCGTTATGTCGTTATATAAAAACAAAAACCAACATAATATATTCGTTCACCAGTCAGAACTTTCTGCGATGTTGCAAGCTCACTCGGAACACCTTGAGTTATCCGATTTCTAATCTCAACAATTT
Organism: Azorinus chamasolen; assembly: GCA_963576725.1. Lineage (NCBI taxonomy): Eukaryota > Metazoa > Mollusca > Bivalvia > Cardiida > Solecurtidae > Azorinus > Azorinus chamasolen. The sequence continues at coordinate 57,665,022 of OY755238.1, read as the reverse complement.
GGTAAGTTCACAGTTAAATGCAGGTCAGAAGTAATGCTGAAAGCTTCTGTAGGAGCTTTCAGCATTTATTTCGACCTGTAATAAGTTGTCACACGTGTTTCTAAATATGCGTAGTGATACATTTAGAACAATTCTGTATTGTAAACTTTGGAAGGACCGAAACTTTAATTCGAGTTATCCCGAAGTTCGAGTTATTCGAGTTCGAGATATCGAAGTTCAATTGTAATCTGTTAATGTATCTGCAAACTTATACATGTAATCGGGGTTCGTGTCTTATATCTCACCTATCATTTACAAAGTAAATAGGGAGGCTAGTGTATTTCATCTTACCTGTAATATTATCTGCAAGAGCTACAAACTGAACAGGAGCGCTCGTGTCTTACATCTTACCTGTTATAGTATCTGCAAGAGCTACAAGCTGAACAGGGGCACTCGTGTCTTAACCTTTCAGTATCTATCTGTAAGAGCTGCAAAGTGTTCAGGGGCGCTCCTGTCTTATACCTTACCTGTTATAGTTTCTATAAGAGTTATAAGCTATACAGGGGCGCTTCTGTCTTACACCTTACCTGTTATTGTTTCTGTAAGAGCTATATGCTATACAGGGTCGCTCCTGTCTTACACCTTACCTGTTATAGTTTCTGTAAGAGCTATAAGCTATACAGGGGCGCTTCTGTCTTACACCTTACCTGTTATTGTTTCTGTAAGAGCTATAAGCTATATAGGGGCGCTTCTGTCTTACATCTTACCTGTTATAGTTTCTGTAAGAGCTATAAGCTATACAGGGGCGTACCTGTCTTACACCTTACCTGTTATAGTTTCTGTAAGAGCTACAGGCTGAACAAGGGCGTTCTTGTCTTACACCTTACCTGTTATAGTATCTGTAAGAGCTACAATCTCAACAGGGGCGCTCGTATCGTCAATAATCTTGCTGTATATTGTCGTATCGGTGGCATAATATAACTTCCTGTTGATCATATCTAAAGGAAACAACGTCAAGTATAACAAAAACTATTTAAACAACAACTATATTGTCTATGTTTGTCAATCTCTTTGTCTTACATATTCAATACGTTCTTAGTAATAACTTACATAATTATAAGACAATGCTCTCAACAGTTGACGACAGTCCTTGTTTTTCATCTGAACAGTCCTTTCAGGTCAAAATGTTACGACCCGTTTTCAATGGTTTCAAGAACAGTATATATATATATCATATCCTATGGAGAGAGACAGCACGTTAAAAGTCGCGGAACAGCTTCACATTTCTATTCATTACACGTTATAAGTACTGGTGGAGTTTATTTCACTGTCCAATCTTGACAGATCCTCCTCCGAAATAGTCGCATAACACGACATTTCTCAAACATATGAACAAAAACAAAGCAATTGTCATTATTACGTTTACCCCGGGGGCCAGAAAGGGTTACCGTGCACCCCCGTCTGACTTTTTTTCATGGGTACCAGGGTGTTTGGTAGGGTCTGCTGAATGGAAATCAAAATTGTACCCAAGAAAAAACTCATTCCTGCTATGGGTTTTTCTACCGTTTCCATGGCAACCAGTGGTCTTGACAACGGCGGTGGGTAAAGGCTATTATGTAGTATATCTATGCTATTCGGGGCACTAAGAGTTTGAAACTGGTGCCAAACTAAAGGTAAGACATTGGTCTTTAATTAAGAATATGTTTTTGTTAATTACCTCGTTTGCATAATCATGAATATTAATGAGAAACCTAAAAAATGAAGGAATAAAGACTAGAAGATGGTAAAAACTAGATCTGAAATCACCTGTGATGGTCCAAATACACCCAAATATGTTTTTATACATAAAACATCCCCAAGGAGTGTATTATTTAAAACAAAATCGTGTCTCTGTGGCTTATTTGCATTTTTATTGCGTTTTTGAGTATCCATTGCAGAGGTACGTCCGGGTAGCGTAAGCGCATAGAGAAGATAGCATTATATCTCAAGGCCTTCGAGAGCTGGTAGCTAACAATATCAACTTGTTACCAAACATAAAATAAATACACTGGTATTTGATTAAAAATATATTGTAGTTAATAAATACATTAGCATATTCATGAATATTAATGAGAACCCCCTAAAAATAGAGAAAAAGACAGGGAAATGGTGAAAACTAGAACTGAAATCACCTGTAATGCTCCAAATCGATGGAGATATGTTCTTATACATAAAACCATCTCATTGAGAGTAATCTAGCTGATGCTATGTAAAAACGTGTCTCTATGGGTCATCTGCATTTTAGAGTTTCCATAGCAAATGTACGTCCGGACAGCGTCAACGCATAGAGAAGGTAAAAACGTTATATCACAGGGCCTTGGGCAGCTGGGAGCTAACATTATCAACATGTTACCAAATATAAATTTAAGAAATACAATGGTCCTCTGATTTAGAATATCATGTTGTTAATCAGTTCATTAGCATATTCATGAATATTAATGCTTAAATCAAACAAAAAGAAGGGACATTATTTAAAAATGGTAGAGCGAATTTTAAACCATCCGGTTTGGTCAAAGTATACCGAAATAATCCAACCGCTTTCAAATTAATTATGATTTAATTATGGTTTTATATCAAACGATGGTGTCTGTATCCGTTATTTTCTTTATACGGGCATGATTGTACACCTTTCTGGTATGAAAACAAATGAACAGTTAAAGTACCCCGGGGGCCAGAAAGGGTTACCGTGCACCCCCCGTCTGACTTTTTTTCATGGGTACCAGGGTGTTTGGTAGGGTCTGCTGAATGGAAATCAAAATTGTACCCAAGAAAAAACTCATTCCTGCTATGGGTTTTTCTACCGTTTCCATGGCAACCAGTGGTCTTGACAACGGCGGTGGGTAAAGGCTATAATGTAGTATATCTATGCTATTCGGGGCACTAAGAGTTTGAAACTGGTGCCAAACTAAAGGTAAGACATTGGTCTTTAATTAAGAATATGTTTTTCTTAATTACCTCATTTGCATAATCATGAATATTAATGAGAAACCCGAAAAATGAAGAAAAAAAGACTAGAAGATGGTAAAAACTAGATCTGAAATCACCTGTGATGGTCCAAATTCACCCAAATATGTTTTATACATAAAACATCCCCAAGGAGTGTATTATTTAAAACAAAATCGTGTCTCTGTGGCTTTTATGCATTTTTATTGCGTTTTTGAGTATCCATAGCAGAGGTTCGTCCGGGTAGCGTAAGCGCATAGAAAAGATAGCATTATATCTCAAGGCCTTCGAGAGCTGGTAGCTAACAATATCAACTTGTTACCAAACATAAAATAAATACACTGGTATTTGATTTAAGATATATTGTAGTTAATAAATTCATTAGCATATTCATGAATATTAATGAGAGCCCCCTAAAATTAGAGAAAAAGACAGGGAAATGGTGAAAACTAGAACTGAAATCACCTGTAATGCTCCAAATCGATGGAGATATGTTCTTATACATAAAACCATCTCATTGAGAGTAATCTAGCTGATGCTATGTAAAAACGTGTCTCTATGGGTCATCTGCATTTTAGAGTTTCCATAACAAGTACGTCCGGACAGCGTCAACGCATAGAGAAGGTAAAAACGTTATATCACAGGGCCTTGGGCAGCCTGGAGCTAACATTATCAACATGTTACCAAATATAATTATAAGAAATACAATGGTCCTCTGATTTAGAATATCATGTTGTTAATCAGTTCATTAGCATATTCATGAATATTAATGCTTAAATCAAACAAAAAGAAGGGACATTATTTAAAAATGGTAGAGCGAATTTTAAACCATCTGGTTTGGTCAAAGTATACCGAAATAATCCAACCGCTTTCAAATTAATTATGATTTAATTATGGTTTTATATCAAACGATGGTGTCTGTATCCGTTATTTTCTTTATACGGGCATGATTGTACACCTTTCTGGTATGAAAACAAATGAACAGTTAAAGTACAAATAGCGTTTCAATTTCCAAGTGTGATATGAAACTATAAAATCTGCTTACTTTTATATTCATAAAAATGAGTAGGGTATCACAAAACGTGAAATAATTTACCCAATGTCTCACTTAAGCAAATATTAAGATAATTGACTCCAAAATTTAAACTTATTAAGTGAACTAAACGGAGTATGTGTAGGCTGATGTCTCGGCCTTTGCAATGACGTGTAAATTACCAGTATTGATGAGGACATCTAAAAGTAATATAACATGATTTGTAAAGTAGAAATGAAACAAGGCTTTTTAAATGGTGTATTTTCGTAACATACAAGTGGCTAATGCTTTTGATGCATACATGTATTTACAAACCATTATATCAGTGTTGTTTTCAGCACATGTACAAAACGTCAGTGCATGCTGTAGATGCATAGCTAGATTTTTAGAAAAAATACATATCATATTACTAAAATAAGATACATGGCAAAACATGCATGAAACATTATCACGTCAAATTCAATAAATACTGATGATAACACAAGAAACGGAAAACCCATCCCTCATTTCGATTCTGCTCCTCAATGTTAAGAATGTTTCTACGTGTTTAAGCAGTAGACCTTTCTGTGTGATATATTTAACTATCATCACATCTGTATTAATCGTAATGTAAGTTTAGATCGAATAATAATCCTCAAAGAGCCCCATCCACTTTTTCATATTCTTCATCTGCTTCAAGAGCCTTCTCCAGTATGCTTCCACAATGCAACCTCAATCCATTATTGAACCAGAGAAAGTAGTAGGGCATCGCACCCGGTTTTCTCTGTATCCGCTCACCTCTTTCTGGGGTATCAAATTAGCCTAAAGTTGATATGGGCGTTAATCAACGCAACCAACTTTCTACAAGGTGACAATGATCGATGTCAATCTCGCGCTCAATATCGTTTGTATTGTGTGTCCAAGAATCTGTTCAAAATGAAGATGACTTTCTCAGGGCAGATGTAAGAGATAAAGTCGCTAAAGAAGCTTTTATAAACATCAGGCTGGAAACCCACGCACGGTTCCTCTAGTTGATAAAGACTGATTTGAATTCTGAAGGGTGGTGATCCCCCTAAAGCAAAAATTGCAACACAAAAAGAGAAAATTGCAGACTAGGTTTTATTGAGTCTGTTCATGGGCAGTAATTGAAAGTGCAACACTGCTCACGCCCCCTAGCACCGGCTTAAGCGATATTCAATTTTCAGAACAAGAAGTACTGAAATTCCAGATCTGACTCTACAGTTTATGCCATATATAAACAACACTTCCTGTGTTTAAGCGTAATTAATATGCATGGTGTCCTTACGTGTTTATAAATGGTTAAAGCTATATTTCGGTACATGTATCCCCATTGTACAACTATTTCAAACAACAGTTTGAACCATTTTCTTCATATAAACGCCTTTTCACGCCTTTGCAAACATAAGAGACCCAGATCAGACGGCACATGTAAGGGCTTGTCTGATCAGGGTCGGCTCTAATTGCCTATGAAACAATAAGCATATGAATAAATATTCAATATGTGAGTATCTATTTTGCTATTAAAGTATGTTTTTACTAAATGGTCATGGAATAAAAGCCATGAGTAATAGTATTAAATTACGTGTCGTGTTTTTATCTATTCATGTATGTAGATATCCTTCCAACTAGCGGCGACTTTCCGATCAGGAAGACAGTTTAACCCTTCGCTTGCTATTTGCGTCAATATACCTACCTGTAAATAGTGAAGACCCAGATGAGACAGCTCCTGCACTATTTACAAATTGATTGTTCAACCAGCGCACTCAGCAGCAGTGATTGCACAGCGAACTACTTGTACACAGTGAATATATATGTAATTATACAACTGGGTATGGGTAAAGAAGGATAAATGTATTTTAAAATTCAGCAAGATATGGGTTAAGTACAATAAGATGTGAAGATCACTGAATGAATGAATACACGACTGCTTAAACGTTGTCAGGTTTGCATGTTGAAACTTATTGTGCATTATTCTGTAAATAACAAACCTCAACTGCAGTAATTCAATCCAAATCAGATAAAATGTGCATGCGTGCGCTTCATAAAAACAACCTTCACTTCCTTGCCATATAGTTAACGTGCGTTTTCAAAGTATGAGTGCACTTAACCCTTTCCTTAAAATAAGCGTGTTTCATTGTATTTGCAAACAGAGTAGACCCAGATCAGACGGCTCATATAGGAGCCGTCTGATCAGGGTCTGCTCTGTTTGCTTATGAAATAATATACATCTGATTCTATAGTTTCTACCAATGTCAAAAAACCGCGTGTGTACATATGCTAATATAAACATCCATCTAATACTGATACATGATATAATTATAGTAGAACCTCTCTTGAGCGACCTTATATTGAATGGGCACATGCATTTTAAAAAGCAGGTGGTTGCTTAATGCAAGTCAAAAGTAATGCAGATAGCTCCTGCAGGAACTTTCAGCATTACATTTGACTTGCAATAAGCTACCACCTGCCTTACAGACCAACAATTAGACCTGTGTTTGATGGTCGCTTAAGACAGGTTTTACTGTATTTATTTAACAAATAGTGAACAGGGACAGGGTTAAGACCTTTTAACATTACTCTCGTTCAACTGTAATACCAAATCTCCTGTTTCATTTATACTAAGGTAAAATATAATAATATATATCGATTGCAGTATCTGCAAAACCAAGCACCATTCTTTAAACCCTTTCAACACTGAATTTCAATACGGACTATTCCAAAATTCAACAAGATGCGTTTGTCAAACACTAAACTCCCGCCCAAGTTGACCTTTGACCCTGACGGATTACCTTGACCTTGACATGCCACCTCTTGAAATATACAGCTTCATGAGATACACATGCATGCAAAATATCAAGACACTATCTCTATGGCCAATTTTAAAGTCGGTGATTTGACTTATATATTTGACCTCGGACCTTGAAGAATGACATTGACCTTGACATGTCACCCCTCAAAATGTGCGGCTTTATGAGACACATATGCATGCCAAATATCAAGTCTCTATCAGTACTGGCTCAAAAATTATGACCAATGTTAAAAGTTGGTGACAAACAAACAGACAAACAGACAGGGCAAAAACAATATTCCCCCAGATCATCGGTGTGGGGGGGGGGGGGGGCATAAAAAGGTCAAGGTTACCGTGAATTTTCATGGATTTTTGAAAGAAAGTTAACATAACAAACAGTGCAGACCACGATGAGAGGGCTCCTAAAGGGACCCTCTTATTTGTGTCTTTACTGTTTGCAAAGAACATTAGTGACTCGTTTCCCGCACTGAAATGGTCAGCTCACTCACTAGCAGAAGCGACACGACTTTTACACACCATTTGGATCCAGACGAAATGCTGAGTAACTCCAAGCTGTCAATAGCTTCTTTAACCCTTTACTCCATGAATATTCATAAAATAAATATTGACCTCATTTCCCGCACTCAAATGGTCAGCTAACTCACCGTCATAGGCGACCCGACCTTTACACAACATTTGGATCCAGCTGAAACGCCGACTAACTCCAAGCTGCCAATAGCTTCTTTAACCCTTTACTCCACGATTATTCATAAAATAAATATTGACCTCATGAACATTGATTAGATTATTTTTTAAGTAGGTGTACAAACCCGCGAACTGTTTACTCAAGCAGAAAGTGTAAAATCACATCTATATTATCCTATAAGCAAACAGAGTAGACCCTGATTAGACGGCACCTATAGGCCTGTGTCTACTCTGTTTGCAAAGGCGTAGAAAGGTATCTTTATGGAGTAAAGGGTTAAAATTGTTGAAATAGGAAGTAGTCAAGATTGTACATTATTTTAACAACTGGGGGAGGATTAAATTACTAACAGATAATACAACAGAATCTGTCTAAAGCGATGATTAGAATAACTCTTACTAGGGGTCTGTAAAGCAGGTGGTAGCTCAATACAGGTCAAAAGTAACGTAGAAAGCTCCTACAGAAAATTTCTGCATTACTTTTGACCAGCATTAAGCAGCCACCTGCCTTTTAAGGCTTCTATGGTCAATGAATAAATGCCCGCCGTTCTAAGACAGGTTCGACTGTATTTAGGGCAATCCATTATAGGCACTCAGAGATTTGGACCCATAATTACGTATAGTGGACCAGATATCAAATTCACCGATGCAAAAATCAGACTAAAATTTTGAGAAAAGTCTAATATTCGTTTGTGACATTAAAATGCATAAGTTTGATATAAAACTATATATCAAACTTATACATTATAACATACAAGACAGAAAAAATACCAAAACGAACAATTAAACTAAAATTATCAGAGCGGTTTACCTATGTCAAAGTAGGTGATATCCTTTCCAATAACATTCAAGAAACAGTTGACTTTATCCTTGTGCACACTTGTCGCCAGGCTGCGAATGTCCTTCATGCAGATCGAACTTGAACCGGCCACGACAATAGCCCTGTGGTACTGACCTTCAACCTCTGTGGAAAAAAACAACACTGCTATACCTTATTCTAGTATTGAAATCGGATTGCCTATGCAGAAGCATTCTGCATTACTTTTGCCGTCCATTTAATCAAAAGGTCTATTTTCATAATGTTATGTTCAACAAATGAATGTCCGCTTAAGACAGTTCTACTGTAAACCGTTTGAAACTAGAATGAGCATCAATTCAGACGGCGTTTCATCAAGCGTTGGTACAGTAAAACTCTAAACCCAGGGTGAAAGTCATGTAGAAAACTCCCGACTTCCATTCTGCATTAAGTTTCATCTGTCTCAAAGACCGATATTTATACTTAATTTAGTGAACGTTCGGTTTAGAGGGGTTTTATTGTAAATTTAAATCCTCTAATGCGACCACCGAATAAGGTCTACTTCTATGTCTTAAAGACAGGTGGTAGCTTAATGCAGAAAGCTCTGCTAAATTTAGAACGGAAGTTTGCAGCAAACAGAGTTTTCTGTATTACTCTCGCCTTGCATTTAGTAACAAACTGATTTTGAAAACATGTTTACTCATACACTGGTGGAATAAGCATCCTTATATAGCTTACCAGTACATGTGCGCTCGTCTGTGTTCAGCTGGTACCCTTCTCTACACAAGCACTGTGCGCCGGTGGGCATATTTACACAGAGGTCGCTGCAGCCTTTGCTGGGACATAAGTCTGATCCAAAATAATACACAATTAATAATTATAAAACTGTTCCACTAATTATTGAATATAAACTATTATCAACATGGCTATAATTTCAACAGATAGTTGCTATTAATCAGTGAACCAAATAGTTATTATATTTGCTCGTCGCAAAATTATTTCTGCTTCATTACTTCCGTTCTAATCAAATTGTATGTATCTCTAGGTATGGTGGTATTCACTCTACGTACATATTTGAAATATCATTCTGGTGCATTCTATTTCCTATGTTAACCCTTTCACTCTTCTATGTTTATTCCAGATTTCAATATTTATTGAATATTCATGAACAAAATAGCTATAATGAAATATGGAAGGTGAAACACTGTATCCATTTTAGAAAATAAAGAAATAGATATTTCAAATTCCATAAATTAGCAAGCAGATCAGACCCTGATCAGACGGCTCCTACAGGAGCCGTCTGATCTGGGTCTTCTCTGTTTGCAAATGCGTGAAAACACGTTTATATGAAGCATAGGGTTAATAATTTTGTGAAATTTATGGTTTCGGAATTCAAAGACAAGGACCTTCACTGAAGAATGTGCTAGGGTGAGATATATTCATGGTAAGCTTTGTGCTTACCGGGTTTGCTCGGTTGGGAGTTGGGCGTGTAAAGGCCAAGGGCCCAGACTTTGTCACCAGTGGATGTACCTAAACCCTGTACGTGGATTTCGCCAGTTTGCTTGTTGATGAGATGGAAACGGCCACTGGCATAGTCGCTCACAGTAATGATACCCTATTAATACATATATATAACACCAAATAGAACACTTGATATACATAGAATAGTCGCTCACAGTCATGGTACTCTAATAGATCTATATCAATTCCCTATTTTGGAATATTTTCTTCATTGAGAAAATTAACGATAAGTACAACTGTGGCATGTATATTAGGATAGGAAGCAGTGGTGTAGTGGTTATGCTGTTAGACCTAGATTAACCTATACAACATGTCACTGTTTAATTTATCGTTAATTTTCTGTGTTTACATACGTACTGTTTTGTAAGTTTACAACGCCATCTGATCGTTGTATACTGTAGTGATAGACGTATTGAATGAACGGTATTTGACGTCATGAAATGACGTCAGAAAGAAACAGTAGTCCGGAAACAGCATAAATCAAACGAAATGTGTCAAAGAAGTGTATAGTTTTGCTTGTATTTGGAAGAATTAAATTGATGCAGGAAAGCAGAAAATGGGTTTTATAAAAGAATAGCGTTAAGACACGTTTGTGTTCGGGCAATAACATCTGCAGTGTCCCTCGGGAATGTTGTTGCCCTCGCCCTTCGGGCTCGGGCCAACAACAGTCCCTCGGGACACTGCAGAAAATTGCCCGAAAAAACGTGTATTAACCCTCTATTAATACATTCATCAAACCGACTATAAACATATGTAACCAATACATGGTATACATTATAACCTCATTTATGCTTGGTATCTCCTTAACCTTCTACCACATGAATATTCATGAAGGTATGCTGACATTATGAATATACAGTAAAACCTCTCTATAGCGACCACTAAATTGAGTTAATTAGCTGGTATTTAGGGCAGGTGGTTGCTTAAAGCAATGTGAGAGTAAAACAGGAGCGTTCTGTTTTCCTTTCACCTTGTTTTAAGCAACCACCTGCCTTCAACACAAAATCATTGATGTAATTTAGAGGTCGTTATAGAGCTGTATATAAGCTGGGTTTTTACAATGGTACCGTAAAACACCTCAAATGTTACCACCAAAGACAGGTCTAATGCTTGGTCTTGAAGACTGGTGGCAGCTTAATGCAAAATGAAAGTCCTGCACGATTTTTCTGCTTTACTCCATTAAGCCACGACATGCTTTTGAAAACATATATTTATGTAAACTCATAACGTGGTCGCCTAAGAGGGGTTTTATTGAAAATGTAGAAGTGTTGGCCTTGGCAGAAACAATGGATTAACCCTTCTCTTGCTGAATTTTAAAATACATTTCTCCTTCTTTACCCATGCCCTGTTGTATAATTACATATACCTTCACTGTGTACAAGTATATCGCTGTGCAATCACTGCTGTGGAGTGCACTGGTTGCACAATCAACTTGTAAATAGTGCAGACCCTGATGAGACAGGTAGGTATATTGACGCGAATACCAAGCGAAGGGTTAATATTTGTATAATTCAATAAGGAAACAAAGCCACCCCCAAATGGGGTTTACTTTTGTCGTAAAATCATCGGCATTTTTCTCTATCAGGTAAATGATTAACAGGGACTCCCGCAAGCAACATAGATCCAGATCCAGAGGTTTTAGACTTATTTTCTGCTCAAGGCTACATCGGCGAATATAACGTTATCAAGAGAACAAAAGATACTGATTCAGGTTGATTAGTTTGTAAACATATGGTCCAATCGGAAAACCTAGGAAACAATGCAGAGGCCTCCTTATTCCATTCCCTCATAGTGACACATTTCGTACCAGTGCAAAAGTCACTTTTTGAAAACTTGGGGTAAATAGGGCATTTGCCCCACAGGAGCAAATGCCCTATTTATTACAAAGCTTTAAAAACTACACATTTCTAAAAGTTTCCATTTTTCTAGTAAATGTTCCTTTCCAGTAAATTTATTAAAAGAAGTTGGACCTAAAATAACCTATGAGGGAATGGGTTATTGCCGGACTACTTTCAACATGACGTCATACAACGGTACCAGTTCAGTGAAATACAGGAACAGGTAGATATTGCAATTACCCCATGGACAACAAGATCTGCAAAATGAGAATGTGACATTCTTCGGACAGTTCTACGGTTGTTTCCGTTAAAGTCCGCTCCTTCAATCGTGTCTCTGATATGGTCGACCCAGTAGATTTCCGATGACGTCACATCGACGTCAATAGCAGCAGGAAAGGCAAGTCCAGTCAATACTATTGTTGCTTTGTTCTCTCCAATCAGATTCGCTCTTTCAATCTTCACAACACTTCCAACATCGCTCCAAAACATGTACCTGCAGACACATACGTACGTTTTGTTAAACTTACGGTCATCAGAATGCTTGCTCAGAATCTGACCATTCAAATACTTGAGAATGATCTCAGACCCAGACTCAGAAGTTTAACTCTTTCGGCGCCAAATTTCTAATTGTCGTCTGCAATCCAAGTTTGTTAAGTCATTCAGTAAAATAAGGAAATGAGATAAATAAATGCAAAGTTCACAGGAATAAAACACATATATAGAAATAGAGATAAATAGTGAAGTCCCTGATCAGACGCCGCCTTGAAAAGGCGGCGTCTGATCTTGAACTGCACTATTTGTCGTGGTGCATTTATGCGACTGCGGCGGTGAAAGGGTTAATCCGCGTAACTTGGCGTCGTTTCCGACTCCTGATCAGGTTGCATTCTGTGATTACATTTTAAAGCGAAAGGGAAAAACATAAGATTTGAAAAATGAAGCAGACGGCCATTTTAATGTGATTTTAACGTCTGCAAAACATGCCGTCAGCTTAAAAATATACAGTTGGAATTTTCAAAAAAAATGTCCGGTATTGCTTGGAGAGTTCACATTTTTAAACAAAATCGTTGGGTTTCATTCCGTTTCAGATTTCAAAGTATATAAAGTTCCTTGTAAATGTTCTTAAAGCCATGAAGGGGGTATATATTTTCTATCTACATGTATCTTCAAGTTTATTGGACTTTAATCCTTATTACTCCATAAATAAGCCTTTATACGCTTTGCAAACAGAGTAGACCCATAGTAGATCCCGACTCTGGTCAGACGGCTCATCTATGAGCCGTCTGATCAGAATCTGCTCTGTTTGCTTATGATAAAATAAAGATATGAGTTTTCAGTTTCTGCCATGGCAAAATATTCAGGTGTCCATGTGCTATTATAACAATTACTCTCCTCTAATTAATATAAATATTCATGATGTCATTATTTCTTACATGCATATTCATGGGGATAAGGATTAATGAGTTGCTGAATTACTTATTTAGGTCTGCATAAAACAGATATGAAAGGCCATAGACTGACTGCCACGACTTTTGTGACAGCATATACATATACATGTATAATAAAACCTCTATAAACCGGAAGTTCAGTAGAGAAGCAATTAGATACTTTTAGGCAGGTAGCTGCTTAATGCAGGATGAAAGTCTTCTTTTCTATAGTTAATGCTCCTTTTCGGTAGATTCTTTCAAAGACATTGGGTCTAAAAATAGTATCCAAGACCGATATTTATACCAAATCTAACGTCAGGTTTAGAGAGGTTTTACTGTAATTCAGTACAGTATATTCAAAGAAGTACGTAAAATACTCTTCACGTTGTCATTAGCATTATTAACCCTACAACAGAACACAAATCTACATTGAAATTCGTGTGTGAAAAGATTTGTGCTGTCAGTTATCAATACTTGAACTACATCGTTCATATCAAATAACTTATTATTTTACGATAAGATCAGTTGTAGTCCTTACTCTGAAACTGCTTTTCTGAATACATGTGTATAAATTAAACAAAACGTTCAGTCATAATTTATCACTGACGAACATTATTTTTATGACATACGATGCTGGCCCTGACAAAAACTCGAATGGTGACAATTTAATGCAGTGCGTAAGTAATGCAAAAAAGCTCCCAAAGTTCTGTCTGCGTTACTTTTCGTTCTGCATCAAGTATTTACGTGAATGTTCGTGATTATTTCCTAATTATTTTTGGGATTGTCGAAGAGCTGAACAGAACGCTTGATATTGGTGACATGTGTATACGTTTACAGGCAAGACGTCTAAGTACAAGGGCTATTTCTTCAAATAGCTGACCCAATGGATAGGTAACTGACCTTTGAATTTGAAAATCCGAGTTCAATTCGGACACAAGCCAAAACAAACAAGTTACATCACATAGTTTTAGTAAAAAAAAGAAAAACAGTTGCAAGGTAATATAATAGAACCTGTCCTAAGCGGTTTTTCATTTATTGAACATAGGCGTCTTAAAAAGCAGGTGGTTGCTTAATGCATGACAGTAGTAATGCATAAATTCATATAGGAGGTTTCTGCATTACTTTTTGACCTGCATTAAGCCACCACATGCCTCATCGACCCATAATTAGACCTCGGTTTGATGACCTCTTAACCATTCTCTTGCTGAATTTTAAAATGCATTTCTCCTTCTCCCATGCCCTGTTGTATAATTACATATATATTCACTGTGTACAAGTATTTCGCTGTGCAATCACTGCTGTGGAGTGCACTGGTTGCAAAATCTACTTGTAAATAGTGCAGACCCTGATGAGACAGCTCCAACTGGAGCTGTCTCATCTGGGTCTTTACTATTTACAGGTATGTATATTGACGTGAATAGCAAGCGAAGGGTTAAGATAGGTTCTACTGTACTTGAATTAATGTCACAGTAAAACTTCTCTAATCCGGGCACTCAAATAAGTATTATTATCGGTGTTAACGACAGGTGACAACTTAACTCATTCCATTCTAGACTATTTTTAGACCCAATGTCTTTGAATAAATCTACCGAAAAGGAGCATTTACTATAGAAAAGGAGAATTTTAGAACGGTGTAGTTTTTAAACCATTGCTCTATTTACCACAATGGTTTCAAAATGTGACTTTTACTGAGGCGCAAAAATGCGTCTGCAGGGTGAAAGTCAACAGAATGTATGTGCATGACGTTGAGTCAGCATTGAGCAGCCAGCTGTCGTCCTTGCGTATACACTCACTGACCAAACTTGGATACATTGTCATGAAAAGTATTGAAGAACACGTCAGAAAAATCATTGCATGACATAAACATACGCAAGTAACACTTTCTCTCATATTAATTAACGCATTTTCACGCATTTGTAAACAGAGCAGACCCAAATCAGATGGCCCCTGTACAGTCATGTCTATTATAACAGAGCAGACATTCACCAGACGGCTCCTGTAGGTCTAATGTGCTCGCAAAAGTGTGTAAAGGTGTTTACATGAAGGAAAGGGTTAATGAAAGGTGATACACACGGTCATCAAAAGAAGAAATGAAGAATACGAATGTCACGTGATTGACTTGAGCGTAGTTTAAACCTCTTTAAAGTATTAAGAGCAACTAGTTATGAGCAGAAAGGATACCTATTATGTGGTGTGATTTTTAGATTTAACCACTGTCATTCTAGACGATATTGAACTGAAATGTGATTGTTGGAACTCTATGATACAACTGTATAAATAAATAGCCTCAACCAGACTAGCCTTAACCGTGTAATTGAACACCTGACGAATAGCAAGGGTGATGATACAGATCGCAATTATAATACACTATTCCTAATAAATATTCATGTACAATAAAACCTGTCTTAAGCGTCAATTAAAAAGAGGTATAATAATGGATTTGTAAGGCATGTGGTACATTGTAGCTTAATCCAGGTAATACAGAAAGCTGATGTAGGAGCTTAATGCAGGTCAAAAGTAATACAGAAAGTTCCTGTAGGAGCTTTCTGCGTTACTTTGCCCTGCCTTAAGCAACCACCTGCTTTTTAACACGTATGTGTTCAATAACTTAATGACCGCTTAAGACAGACTCTAATGCAAGAAATAATAATGATTGTATGAATATGAATTAGCTGAGCTTGTTTAACGGTATTCTAAACTTCAAAAATGACAGAAACCGTAGAATCAGATCTATAATATATATATAAAAAAAGAGCAGACCTTGACCTGACGGCTCTTACACGGGCCGTCTGATTTGGGTCGACAGTAGGACCTGTTTTAACCCTTTCACCGCCGCAGTCGCATAAATGCACCACGACAAATAGTGCAGACCCAGATCAAGGCGGCGTCTGATCAAGGACTTCACTATTTGTTTCAATCTCTATTTCTACATATGTGCTTTATTCCTTTGAAATTTGCATTTATTTATCTCATTTCCTTATTTTACTGAATGATTTAACAAACTTGGATTGCAGACGACAATTAGAAATTTGGCGCCGAAAGGGTTAAGGAGCAATAAAAATAGGTCTAATTATGGGTCTGTAAGGCAGGTGGTAGCTTAATGCAGGTCAAATGTAATGCAGAAAGTTTGCCCTGTATTAAGCAACCTCATGTTTTAAGACTCCTATGTTCAATAAATGAATGTCCGCTTAAGACAGGTTCTACTGTTATACACGTACATATTATTAGTTATTGGGTTTGTCCCTGACCCACTACGGACATATAGGGGGTCTGTAGGATGAATAGTGGGTGAGGCGGTAACCGAGCCCCCTGTTCATGCTACATATCCCCTATATTGAGTCAGTAAGTGGGTCAGTGACAAACCCAATAACTGATTTATTTCATCGACCACTTTCAATCATTGATTTTGACCCAATGATGACATTGTTATTGTTACGGAATGACGTTGACGTTTAAATGACGTCATTTTGTTATATTTTTACAGTTGCGCGTCACAATTCTGCAGATCTGATTTTTAAGTAAACAAAAAAGAACAAGCAAACAAAAAGTGGTTCAAACTGCGCCAATCCGTTCTATTTAGTGAAAATTTGTTAATCAGAATAATGATTAAAAAGACTATTTTGAATGGCATTCATCTTTTTGTAGAGTGCCAATAGTGTGTCAGCTACTGACCCTCTACAGAAATATAGAGGGTCACCACGTGAATGCTCTTATCCAATGAAAATGCCAGAAACTAGTGGGGGTGAAATAAATTAATCTGTAATCCTCAAAAAGATTGTGCAACAGCAACCTTGCTAATCCTGTAATTGCTCGTCGACTTAACCTGGGGTGTGTTTTATTATTGCAAATCTGAACCAGGATTACAGCTCATGAGTGTGATTCGGTCAAGCTCTGACCGCGGTTAAAATCTAATCATAAGCAAATGGCGGAACTTACACTAACTGCAGAGGAGTCACACTTTCAAATCATTCTAGAAATGATTATGGAAGGTAATAAAAATATTAGCTGATCGACTCTGGAACTCGAAGAATTGCCAGGCACACCCAATGAGTATTTTCTTTTGTGAGATGAACGTTTTAGCGGACATGTTTAATACATGTCATATCAAAATTGTTTTGATACCATAGCAATCGTGATTAAGATTGTGTGTATAATCAAAATCATGATTTAGGAAATAAAACACATCCCTGGTCATGTTTACTAAATTAATCATTGTCGCTGTCAAATTACAGACAATTTGCCTTAATATACAAAAGTCAGAGAACGTATTTCTCGTAGTGCTGTTTAACATTTCCCTCATAGAAACGCCGTTTCACGGTTTTGCAAACTGAGTAGACCCAGGTTAGACTGGGATCATTAAGAACCGTCTGATCAGGGTTTGTTCTGTTCTTCTTTTAAAAGACACAATATAGCTATAGCTCTACAGTTTCTGCCAGGTAAAATATTCTCGTTTTCATAATGCCGTAAAAATATTGTCAATTAAAAAAACACAGTTGAGAGGGAGAGAGAGAGAGAAAAGAGAGAGAGAGAGAGAGAGAGAGAGAGAGAGAGAGAGAGAGAGAGAGAGAGCCATCTGTAAAAGTTACTTCTCGAAACCATTGGGATAAATTAAAGCACGTGCTATATTTACCACAATGTTTCAAAACTACACCATGCTAAAACTTCCCCTTTCTCTAGAAAAGTCTTCTTTTCAGTCGTTTTATTCAAAGATTGGGTCTAAAAATAACCAAGCTTAAGCAGCTACGGATGCATGTGACCATTTATCAAGTGGCTCCTTTAGAGAGTTTCAACTGTACAAACTCTCTTAAGCGACATCTTTGAGAATAAACACGTGGATCTTTAAAAACAGGTGATTGCTACATATAGAGCTAAAGTAACACAGAAGCTCTTCATTTTGCATTCAGCTACCACCTGCCGGAAAGACCTAAACTTGGACTTAATTTGAAAGGCAGACATGTTTAACTGTTCATTGCAGTGATTCTGCGTCAATTATTTTTGTTGATTATTTCATTCATTAAGAGAGATACAAAATTTAGTGCTGATCAGTCAATAAACTGATTGAATCAATCAATCAATTGAATGACCAAATGAAATACGTGTACCTTTTGAATAGGTGTTCCATCTCATCCAAAAACGTTTTAAAGGGTGACTTTCTTTTGTAAAGTATACCATTTTAGTTATATACAGTAACACCCTTCTAAACGGGAATTCTTGTAGAGAATAATTTAGATACTTTTAGGCAGGTGGTTGCTTAATGCAGGATGAAAGTCATACAAAAAGCTCACTACTTCCATCCCGCATTAACCTATTCCCTGATAAGCTATTTTAGACCCAGTCGCTTTGAATAAATCTACCGAAAAGGAGCATTTACTAGAGAAAACGGAAAGTTTAGAATTTTGTAGTTAAGAAACCATTGTGATAAATAAAGCATTTGCTCCATGTGAGCAAATGATTTATTTATCACAATGGTTTCACAAAGTGACTTTAACAGAGTCGTCATAAGTCGTCAATATGAGGGAATGGGTTAAGCTGCCATCTGTATCCAAGAGCGATACTTGTACAAAATATAACGTCCGGTTTAGAGGGATTTTATTGTAGACATGATACTGGATGTGAAATGATACTGGATGGCAACATTCTGTTTATCATCAATGATAAACTTGCAGAGAATTATATGTATCCTTTCACTTCATAAGGGGTCTATTTTCGTCCTACATTAAGCATTCACCTACTTTTAACTCATCCCTCCTAGGTTATTTAAGGCACAACCTCTTTGAATGTAACTACGTATCTTAGTCGGCTATTAAATGCCTGACTATATGGAATTAAAAAAATCCAGCAACTGATTGACCAAAAAAATAGGTGAACACTGTCGAGTATTTACTAGAGAAAAGGACCAAGATAAGAGTTTTGTAGTTTAGAAACCATCGTGATAAAAAGAACATTTGATCCATAGGAGCAAATGCTCTATTTATCACAATTGCTTGAACAGTGATCTTTACAGAGGCATTGGATGCGTCAATAGGAGGCGATGGTTAAATAAAGCACTATTTATCTATTAAATGGTCGTTTCAGAGAGGGTCTATTGTATCCATAGAAACTAGTAACTGTCCAGGTTTAATTGTCTCTCAAATGCTTAAATGTGTAGAATGTCCTCTTTCAGCGTTTATCATGCTACCCAAGGTACTAACATTCCAGAACTCCAAATTCCAAATTAAACGTTTTTAACCCATTTCCTCCTAGGCTTTATAGGTCAAACCTATTTGGATAAATCTACTGAAAAGGAGCGTTGATTAGAAAAAAAGGAAAAATTCAGAGTTGTGTAGTTTTGAAAGCATTGTGATAAAAAGTGTATTTGCTCCTATGACCTATGGATTTTACAGAAGTGTCAAAAGGCGTAAATATGAGGTAATGGGTTAAGCATAACAGTGCTTTTGAAAACCTCGTGGTTCTGCAATTTATATGTGAAAACGTTACTGCCATCTGCAAGCATTTCGTCTGGTTTAGCGCTAAGTTTATATTCTTCTTTTTTCTTTCCAAAATCAACATCAAAATGTCAAACAGCTAGGACCCGGATGAGCCAGATAGTTACTTATTTCATCTGAATCCAAACTGGCTTTGGAAATGTTATCACAAATGCTATCACAAATACAAAAGAAATGTTGATTTTTAAAGTGTTACCCATGTGTTGGACCCACTGCTATTCCAGTCGGGTTCTTCAAATCTTTATCAACCAAAATCTTGTAGTTGGACTGGTCCACTGTTTGTAGATTCCCAGACTGCACTGCTATCCAGCGGTATACTGGATCAACCCAATACACATTATCTGACACCCAGTCTACAGCAATCTTGACGGCACTCGATTTGGAGATTCCAGAATGCATTGTTATGATCGACATCCCGGCAAAACCAGTTTCCCACTTGAAGTCAGACACGCCAAAGATAGCTGACGATCGTAGCTCGTGTAGATAAAGTTTGCGTCTCTCATAATCTGTGTCCATGCTAAGGAACCGGCTAATAGGATCTTTAAATGTTACAGTACGGGAATACAAATCGCCATTCGTCGAGTGAATTCGGTATATGTCTGCCGGTTCACCATTAATGATGTAGATATGCTTGTTGTCAGTCGACGAAACATTCGTCGGAAATGCTGATATCAACAAGGAGTGCTCGAATAATGCTGTAAAACAAGAAATCGCAATATTAGATCAAGTCTCCTTCTGTAAAGCAGACAATTTTTAAGGTTTGATATATGTGTCTGCAAACTCGCTTGAGCTAATCATAGGCGTAAAAGTTGAACTTCGATATCTTGAGCTTCAATGGACTATACAAATAAGTTCGAGATCACAGCTTAATACAGGTCTAAAGTTGTGCTGAAAGCTCCTGTAGGAACTTTCAGCAATACTTTTAACCTGTATTAACCCTTCGCTTGCTGAATTCTAAAATACATTTCTCCTTCTTTACCCATGCCCTGTTTTATAATTACATATATCTTCACTGTGTACAAATATTTCGCTGTGCAATCACTGCTGTGGAGTGCACTGGTTGCACAATCAACTTGTAAATAGTGCAGGCCCTGATGAGACAGCTCCTGTAGGAGCTGTCTTATCTGGGTCTTCACTATTTACAGGTAGGTATATTGACGTGAATAGCAAGCGAAGGGTTCAGCAGTCACACGTGTTTCTAGATATCTAGCGATACATTTTAGAGCAGTTCTGTATTGTAAGTTTAGAAAGGATTGACTTTTTTGTTTGATTTACCCGAGTTTTGAGTTATCCGAGTTCGAGATATCAAAGTTCAAACTGTAGTATGAATGAAAAGGACAAATACCGTGTACCGAGTTTTACCATAGTATTGAAAACATGCGTTTCTTGTAGGGGCTATCACTTTAAAGATGTATGTTGCGCAAATGTCCGCAAATTTTGAGTTTCAAACTGACTTCAGAATCGGAATCTATGAACATTAACACTTATTTATCACTAAACAGCACGGTTAGTAAATGGTTGTGTCGGAAAATTAGAAAAAATGATTGCTACGGAAACCAACGGAACAGCGTTCGCCTTGGTAGGAATCTGTCGTAAGATTCAAATTCACATACCGGAAATAATCATTCGATGTATATGTAGGCCAACAACTAGTGTCAGCTATTGTACATGTGGTAACAACCTAATTCATATTCAAAGCGTTGTTCCGAAATAGAATGGGATTAATTCAGAACTTGGCCGAAGATTTCCGCTGATTTTCGTATAAAAAGTCCCCGCCTCTAAAAAGGAGGCCCCTTTTAAAGAATTTAGCAGTAGTCGGATAGCGATAATATATAGCTGAACAAATATATCCTGTTTGAAAATGGGTTGTAAGAATGATTTTCATTGTATGTATACGTGTACAGTTTCTGGTGTTGATTGATTAATTCGAAAAACGCGCATAATGCATCTTTAAAGTTAAGTTTGAGTAACTTGCATAAAGTGATTGAAGCTTTGGGAACTGTTTATAGAATTATATCTATATTATTTCATTAGCAAACAGAGCAGACCCTAATCAGACGGCTCCTACAGCTTATTACTGTTTACCTGAACCATTTACTATATACACTTTTCTACGTCTCTTCAAACAGAGTAAACCCAAATCAGCGATCAGACGGTTCCCATAGGAGTCCTCTGATCATGATCTGCTCTGTTTGCACATGGAATAATATAGAATAGATATATTGTACAGTAAAATCTCTCAATAACGGTCACTAAATTTCGTGAATTGTTTTGTGTTAAAGGCCGGTGGCTACTTAAAGCAAGATGAAAGTAAAACATAACGCTCCTATAGGAGCGTTCTGATTTACTTTCACATTGCTTTCAAGGTGAAAGTAAAACAGAACGCTCCAAAATGTAACCGTTCTAGCTTTTATGCTAGAAGGTTTCCCAGGTTCTATTAAAACTTACATATTTAGGCAGTAGAAATCAAAACTCAGGAGTGTCTAGGGGATACTATAATTGATTTAATTCTTTTTCAATACTTTGTTATTTCAAACCAATATATATATATATATATATATATATATATATATATATATATATATATATATATATATATATATATATATATATATATATATACAGTGGACAGCCATAGTCAATTATGTGAAATGCCTAATGTTGCTTTTGCACCCTAAATATAGAAAAAAGAAACGGAGAAATAAGAGTGAGAGAAAGTGAGCCTGTTCTGACGGGAGGTTAGATATATGTTTGGCTGTCCTGAACATAGGAGCGTTCTGTTTTACTTTCACCTTGCTTTAAGCAGCCACCTGTCCTAAATACCAACTAATTAACAAAAAATAGTGGCCGTTATAGAGAGGTTTTACTGTCGGTGAATCTACAGTTTCTATGATCAATAGTTCCTTGTGTCCATATACCATTATAAAACTATTTTAACCCTTCGCTTGCTATTCACGTCAATATACCTACCTGTAAATAGTGAAGACCCAGATGAGACAGCTCCTGTAGGAACTGTCTCATCAGGGTCGGCACTATTTACAAGTTGATTGTGCAACCAGTGCACTCCACAGCAGTGATTGCACAACGATATACTTGTACACAGTGAAGATATATGTAATTATACAACAGGGCATGGGTAGAGAAGGAGAAATGTATTTTAAAATTCAGCAAGCGAAGGGTTAATTATTTTTCATAATTAATCTTTAAAGTTAATTAATATTCACGACGTCATTATTTCTTACGTGAACATTCGTGGAGTAAACGGTTGAGCTTCGTAGACATTGTTTATTTTCGTTTTACTGATTACTAGATAATAGTTATTGTGATTATTTGTACAGCAAATAATGCGAACTTTGCCGGGATAATTCACATAAGTAAGATGGTTGTTTTATAAAACTAATATGTAGTAGAACCTGTCTTATTCAGCCATCAAAAAGATGTGTAATTATGGATATGTAACGCAGGCAGGGGCGTGCCTGGTCCTAATTATTGGATACGCACCAATGCTAGGAAAGGTTTAAGACATGGACCCATCCTCTCCCAGGAATAATTGTTTCTAGAATCGTTGACGTACAATCGTGAAGGTATTTCGGCAAAGATACTGGCTAGATCATCACATACTATCTAACGATACATAACTGGTTGCAATGTCCAAAGTTAATTTGTGTTAGTAACAGAAGAATAATCGAGATAACAAAACATGACAGAAACCGGGCCTTGATATTTCAGTATACACTGTATTTAGCTCAAATCGGCGTATATATACACTATCCCAAGGCCGACAAGGATTTAATTACAACTAATCCAACATCAACAAAACAGACGTATTAGACGGGAAAGTAATTGAATGGAAGACAATAAATACATGTTATGATGCATATATTAGGATTTTAATTAAATGCATGTCTTTGCTCTAGCTCCAATTCGTAGATCTTAATGGTGCAAAGTATAGGGACGACTTTAAAGTCCCTGAACGCATTTGCATTAAAAAAATATATATGCTGAATGTACCCTTCAGTATACAATATAAACAGTTTTGCTTTTTATTTGATCGTTTTCTGTTAAGAAACAACAATAAAACTCTAAGATATATCGCGCTGTACTTTTTGTTCCAGCGGTCAAAAAAGTATGACAGATTCGCTATACATAGAGTAAACACTTTGCGCATGCGCCTCTCGATATTAAAAGTGCATTTAGGCGTCTCTTCCATGTCAAAAGCGGACAAAAACCTCATATCATTTGCGAACGAAAATATAAGGGTTCAGCATGTCAAAAGCGCACGACATTTTTACGCTTTAAATGTTATCACTAACGTGGCCCAAGCGAAATTTATTTATTGTATTATATAAGGCATTAGCATTGTGTGGCAAAGCTGAATAGAAGCAAACTAAAGCAACTGAAGCAAGTTAATCTACCGCTAACATGTACTAACGCTATGGCTTTACATGCACATACTTTTACATCAACACAGCCGAAGGCTGGCCAAATCCAATCTCTTTAGCGTCTTGGACTGGTTTATGCACGCTACCTTTGAAATGATTTTTATACTGTATATATACTGTGACAGTTTAAACATTTTTATATATACACTGTGACAGTTTAACCAAATTTTAACTATGTTTTAATGCATCCAATATATACATTATCTTGCTAAATATCCTACTTCCACCTCCCTGGGCAAGGGGAAACAATGTTAATATTTTACAGGTATGTGCGCATTTGATAGAAAAAACTTGGGCGCAAATGAAACCTTTTTTTTGGGGATGAGCACTGTCTCTAAAAACATCGTCGCCGAAGAGGAAAGAAAATGTAAAACAAACATACTCACAGTCTCTATATCTAAACCTACTTTCGTTTTCTCTCTATATTTAAATCTACTTTCGTTTTCATCGATTCAAAAACACCAAAGTGTCATATTTTCGATCTCATGACGTCCAGGGACTTTAAATAAGGACATGTGCATTGCGCAAACGACTGGTATATAGACTAGACTGTCACAGGACAGCAAAACTCGCCTATTATAGACCTTGTCTACAAAGATGAAGTCCAAAAAAGTTTTCTATTTTAACTGAACTACATCAATGTTAAACCTACTGGCAAACTCTATTCCAAATACCAGCTACCTATGGCAAGTATCCTAACACTTACCCCAAAACTTTAACCTTGAGATTTCAGCCCAAACAGCTAAGTCCAAAAACAGGTGAAATTTTGACTAAAATTCAATTTTTAATTCTACATCAATGTTCAACACACAGGGAACATCCATTCCAAATACCAGCTTTCTAGGGCAAATATTTCATGTATTATTAGTGCATTTCAACACTTATCCCAATATTTAACCTTCCTATTTCAGCCCAAAAAGCTAAGTAGTCCAAAACAGGTGAAATTTTGACTAAAATTATATTTCACGTAGTATTAGTGCATTTCAACACTAACCCCAAAACTTTAACCTTCCTATTTAAGCCAAAAAAGCTAAGTCCAAAACAGGTGAAATTTTGACTAAAATTCAATTTTATTTTAAATTTTAACTACACTACATCAATGTTCAACACACCAGGAACCTCCATTTCAAGTTTCAGCTTCCTAGGGCAAATATTTCATGTAGTATTAGTGCATTTCAACACTTACCCCAAAACTTTAACCAAAAGCCAACGCCGACGCCGACGCCGGGGTGATTCCATAAGCCCCCATATTCTTCGAATAGGCGAGCTAAAATGGCTATCAAAGTACCACCAGTATTGGCATTGTTATAAATGAGTGTTTTTAGCCTTTGTTTAACGTTTAACCTACTCAAAACTTGACCAACGTCTTATTTAAAACATACGTCAAAGTGTCTTTCTACAACCATTTAATCCGAATGCTAATCACTGAAAATGCCGAAAGAGCTACACATGCTGCATATGATTTATTTCAACTGCTTTAGCTAAAATAGGCACTCAATGTGAACTAGTTTGATAGTGTTTTATATATCCGTTGACATGCATTGTCCGTCATCAATTTTTTTAAATGATACTACTTCTAAAATACCTGGGTCAACAGTGACAAAAGTTCATAGAAGCAGTCATTGTGAGGGCTCTTTCATCTTTTGTTCAAAACATAGAAATTCGTGCATAACTCCTTTTGCCCTGACAACCAGCAGAAAAACTGTTCGCGTGGCCGATTCACTGTAATTCACTAATTTGACAGAAGTATCTTTAGTCGACCCTCTACCAACGTTGTTCAAACTATTTGATTTGTTAAAAGTGTGGCCACCAGGGGTAGACCTATTTTACTTAAATGGCAATAGTAGAATGTTTTAATATTGAAAAAACTTACTGAAATGTTAAGGCTACCATCTACCAAAATTTCCAAAGTCGTTGAGATTCGTTCACAAATGTTGATGCCAGGGGCATAGGTAA
This sequence comes from Azorinus chamasolen, assembly GCA_963576725.1. Classification (NCBI taxonomy): domain Eukaryota; kingdom Metazoa; phylum Mollusca; class Bivalvia; order Cardiida; family Solecurtidae; genus Azorinus; species Azorinus chamasolen. The sequence goes on along the minus strand of OY755238.1, from coordinate 57,639,076 downwards.
TTGCCTTTATAAATATGGCTACTAAAGTAGTGAAATGTTACAGAACATTCTATATATTCTCTAAAACCAGTGGCCAGATTGTTTTATGAGTGACCCTAAATGTGGCCACCAGGGGTAGACCTGTTTTACTTAAATGGCAATAGTAGAATGTTTTAATATTGAAAAAAGCTTACTGAAATGTTAAGGCTACCATCTACCAAAATTTCCAAAGTCGTTGAGATTCGTTCACAAATGTTGATGCCAGGGGCATAGGTAATTACCTTTATAAATATGGCTACTAAAGTAGTGAAATGTTACAGAACATTCTATATATTCTCTAAAACCAGTGGCCAGATTGTTTTATGAGTGACCCTATAACTTTCTTTTTCAAACCATTTTTATACGTTTTACACACTTGGCCGCTAGTGGCATGGCTAATTGTCCATGACTAAAGTGGAAATTTCAAAATATTTTCCTGTAATATCACTGAACACTAAGATTTCAATATAATTATCTTGGAGCGTCGCTTAGTTAACCCTTATTTTAGGTGTTAATTGAAAAACATGACCATCAGGAAGGGGGCAAACTTTCAAAAGACACCAATAAGCCATGTTGGACTACTGTAAGCAATGATTGAATAGTTATTAAAGGATTAGAATTTTGCTATGCGTGTTGAACTGGTAAATTTCAAACAAAAGAAGGTAAACGTTTAATTAGATTAGCGAATTTTGGAAAACAATAAAACGAAATTCAAATAAAAAACAACCGACTAGCGAAAATCACTCAACCACTTACAATCAGTTTTCGATGCTGAACAAACTACAGATGACGACATTTCCATAGACTCCAGAGAATTAATAGACGAGTACTTATCACCGAAGACGAATTACAAAAGGCTCTATTCTGCCAAAAAAAAAATCAGCCGGGATGGATGATCTTATACCTGAACTATTTAAAAATTCGTATGATATACTGAAATCATTTTTATTACAGTTATACAATATTTTTTTAGAAATGCAGAGTATCCGAAAGCATGGGGTGAAAGCGTTATTGTGCCGATATTTAAAAAGGGTGATATAGATGATCCTAAAAATGATAGAGGTATCGCACGTATTAACATATAAGGTAAACTATATTCACAGGTACTACTAAATAGACTTCAAAATTGGTCAAATGAGTATGAAAAAATCGCAACAAATCAATTTGGTTTTCAAAAGAAAAAATCAATAACCGACTGTATATTTATACTTCACTCAACCATCTCAAAGGTCTTATCTAAGAAAGAACAGTTATATTGTGCATTTATTTACTACGAAAAGGCATTTGACAGTATCGGTAGAACTTTTTTATGGCGAAAATTTTTATTGCAGAATGTAAGCTCCAAATTTGTAAGCGCTCTTAAAGTTATGTATTCCGAAGTAAAATTATGCATTAGATTCAATTCGGAATATTCAGGCTTCATGGACTCACACAAAGGCGTGAAGCAGGGGGGTCCGAGCAGTGCTCTCATCTCCATCATGTTCATCGATGATATTAACGAAAACATTAATAATGAGCTGGCAAACATATTCAGTTTTGGTGAGCTTAAGGTAATTCTTATACTGTATGCTGACGATCAATTATTATTTGCTAAGTCACAGGAAACTCTCCAATTACTGCTGAACGATGTTGAAAATTATAGTACAAAATGGGGACTTAAAATTAATACAAACAAAACAAAGATTATGATTTTCGAGAAAGGGAGACACACAACAGCGACAATTTTCTTATATAATACACCCCTTGAAGTTGTAACGTCATTCAAATATCTCGGAGTTCACTTTTTTTAAAAACGGAAGCTGGCATCGCAGCCAAAAAAAAGTATCGCCTACCATGGATCTTTCGCATTACACAACTTATTTAAAATCTTTCAGAACGTAGAGTTAAACATCTCAGAGAAATGTATTCTTTTAACACATTGGTAGGGTCCATTTTGAATTTAGGCGGGGAAATTTGGGGACATCACACTGTTAAAAATGTTGAAAATGTTCACACCAAATTTATGCGAAGAATTCTGGGAGTAAAAACATCAACAAACTTATAAGCATTATATGGCGAGTTAGGTAGGTTTCCTCTAATAGTCATACGCAAAATACACATGATTAAATATTGGATTAAAATTTTAAAATCTCCCGAAAATTCACTAATAAAACGTATATATTTAATGATCAAAGAAGACACAGAACTAAATGACAAGCATAATAATATGAACTGGGCTAGTCATATGAAAGAAATGTTAGAATGTTACGGATTAGGCCACATATGGCCTACAAATGCAAAATGAAATATCCTTTGATTTGATTAAACAGAGAATAACTGACAAAAACTCACAAAAACTGTCATCATATAAAATATACAAAATAATACTTGAACAAGAAAACTATCTTAATATCAAAGATGAAAAAAGTACAGAATAGCCATAACTAGATTGCGATTGTCATCACATAGTCTAGCAATAGAAACAGATCGCTACACCAACACGCCCATAGAAAACAGAATATGTACTTTTTGTAACCATATCTTAATTGAAAATGAATATCACGTGACCCTGATCTGTCCAGCATACAGGACAATACTTAAGAATCAAGTACTTAAAACCATACTATTGCAGGTGGCCAAACAAAGGAAAATTCAAGGCACTTATTTCATCAAAAACACCAACAGTAGTTAAAATCTTAGCCAAGTTTATTTACTTCGCATTTCAACGAAGACAGTAATGTATATATATTTTCCCCAAATAGAAATAGATTTATTGTGTAAATATGCCTGTTGGCATCAAGCGTTGGCCTACTGGTTAAACCGATAATTATACCTGGCCAATAGCATGGATCCAGACCAGGCATAGAGAAAATCTGGTGTCTGGTCTGGTTCCACACAGTTTGCCAGGAAACCTGGCGTCTGATCTGGATCCATACAGTTTGTCAAGGAATTCTGATGTCTGATCTGGATCTACACTGTCTGCCATCCATATAATAAATTAATTGACCTCAATATTGATCCAGGTCTTAACTAGAGACTCAAACAGACGATAATCGGCAGGCGAAGGTTGATAGCTAACACTTTGTATATATATATATATTGCCCAATACGGAGCACTGAGCACTTTTATGTATTTAATCAATACTTACAGATATAAGTAAACAACGAGCTGTGAGGGGGGAATCAGCATTCTGTCAGCATGAGAAAATCGTGCGTTTCCCCTTTTTCATTCCATATTATCTCATTCACAACAAAAGTAAATTATTGTAGATGGACTGCAGCAATGCCGACACCCCTAAATCGTGGAACGTACCAAAATGTAATGTACATTCACGGCTCACTGCTACCTATATTTATCCTCCCAATTTGACCTGAGACTCGTGCATATTCCGTGCATTGTCGTCGGTAATCTTCGGATAAATTTCCGAAGGAATAAGAATGCGCTGTAAGAATACAATCCTCGTGGAACATGATTATTACCGGCTTTTGGTTTGCTATTTTTTGTCACAGAGTATTACGAACAATCCCGATAAACACGCCGAAACTTAATCGAGTCTCAGGTCAAATTTGGAGGATAATAGACCAACTTATTTTGGAACAAAACACGACAAACTCTAATGTAAACAAAACGAAGCCACTACAGCGCTTCTTTATTTTTAAAAGCCTTAGCAAGCCGCAATTTTTTCAACATTGTTGTCTTGGTGCAATGGATATGTATCTGGACTTGCATGTGGCGGTCTTGAGTTCGATTCTTACCAGTGATTAATATTTTTTTTCATTGAAATACTGTCCGTAAAAACAACAATAAATATTAATAATAACATATAATAATTATTAACAAAATATTAACATATAATTGAAAAGAATAAAAATTAAAAAGAAAATTACAAGTCAGTTGAAAAAAAGAAGAGTAAACTGCATAGCTTGAGATTCGAACACACAACCCCCTGTTTGCAAGACTAGGTACGTATCCATTAGACCAAAGCCCAGTACATACTATGTGACGAGTTACTAAAGTGTGTTGTCTGGCCCTGTACTTTTTTGCTGTTATGTAAACAACAAAATTTTAATTAAAACATTAAATTAAATTAATCAATTAATTTAACATACAGGTCAAATTAAATTTTAATTTATTATTAATTTTAATTAAATTTTTAAGTAAGTTTTTATCCTTCCAAACACACACGTGAAACATGCGTCACTATCACGATTTTTCATCGACGAAAGTCGGCGGAAAGTGATGAGTGCCAGTTCAAACCTTACGGATAATACCTATACTCCACAACGTTTTTACCAAAGCCAAGATGGTCACGTGACAAGACAGCATAGCTGAGCACCGCAATTTTACTCTACCTAAAATAATTCAGAACTTATTCGGATGATTCCACTAACAACGACATATTTGCAACAATTGTCCGAGGCTATCCGATTGACACTACATAGGCTATTATACTTGTCACGTGACTGTGCTAGCACGGCGGCAAAAAGCAATGCGTAGTAAAATGTTCATTCACGTGCAGGTCACGTACCTACAAAATTAACATATGTACCCAAATGGTTCTATTAAATTCTAGGGTCTTCTCGAAACTTCGAACAGTATAGACCCAGATCAAACATCACGTTACGAACGCGACGAGTGATCTGAATCTAGACAGTTACCAACACTCACTTTTTGGTCTTTGTCTGATTTAACCGCAACCGTTTTTAATGCATTTGAGTTTTGTATTGAAATGTCCTTGATTAAGAATTATACTGTTTAATTTTATATCGGTATGACACAGGTTCTATTAGTTTCAAACAGTGTAGACTCAGGTCAAGGACCACGCGTCCAGAGTGGTTACTGATCTGAGTCTAGACTGTTCCAATACTCTTATCTTGATATAGTGATATTAGCCACATCTATTTTCGTTGGTTTGAGTTTAACATTGAAATTACCTTAATCAAGTTACTTTCATTTTAGTTAGCATATTATACAGCTACTACATACAATGTAGACCCTGAGCAGAAACCACACCGAAAGCGCGATTACTAATCTAGGTCTACACTGCTTTTCAGAAAATAGGTCTACAGTTTTGTTATAATCCATGTTCCCCCCTTTCCATCTTTAGATGGCTAGAAGTGTATGTTTATACTTAATGCCAATAAAGATTTGTATTGTATTGTATTGTATTTAACAAACAGCGTGTCATATTTATCCTTTATGTAATAGATACAGTACGAGTCTTACTACCAAAGTGTCTTCTAACAACCGTTATCAGGACAGTTTGTTCGCATGACCGAAGACGTGTCCGAGGCGTAGCCGAGGACACTTGTCTGAGGTCATGCGAACAAACTGTCCTGATAACGGTTGTAAGAAGACACTTTGGTAGTAAGACGAGTACATGTATCTTACTTGTACGACAGTACGTTGTAGACTTTTAATTTTGAATAAAAATGAATATTTCACAAATGAGTACAAAATGTTTTCCCCTTGGTTCACCCAATTCAAATCCTAGGTAGATAGGTTTTAACCACAGGAATCACGTGCGTACAAAAGTGTCCACTTACAACCGTTATCAGGACACTTTTTCAATAGCTTTGCTGGGGGTCTGTCGTACAACTAAACTTCAAAGCTTTTAAAATCACATAATTCTGGACATTTGAGTGAAAGTCTCGGGGACCTTACCAAAGTGAGGTATCAACATTTTAAGACCGTTTCAGCATTGTTTAAGTTTCGATTTGTTCAACCACTTGTACGCACGTGCGTAAGTCCATATGCCCAGGCACGCCCCTGGCAGGTTGTAGCTTAATACAGGTAAAATGTAATACAGAAATCTTCCAAAGGAACTCTCTGCATTACTTTTGCCCTGTATTAAGCAACCACCTGCTTTATTAGACTCTTATGTACAATAAATGAATGATCGTTTAGGGCAGGTTCTATTGTATACGATATGTTTTGGATATTGCCGAGTACGTACGACTGCCTATGTATCGTCTAAGTGTTGCAGGCATTTGTTATTTTCACGCAAGACTGAAACTGTTTACTGTTGAATAATATAGAATGTAAAACTGACACACGGATAATTATGTATGGGTGAGAAATTTGTCGCTGTACCTGAGAGTCAAGATTATTTTGCATTACAGTTAAACCGGAATTCTAGTAGAGGATGATTAAGATAGCTCAATGCCGGTTGAATGTCATGCAGAAAGCTTCTGGAGGGAGCTTTCTGTATGACTTTCACCCTCCATTAAGACTCCACCTGCCTCCCATACCCATATTTATACTACATTGGACGTCTGGTTTAGAGAGGCTTTACTGTAGACGGTTGTGATTATTCTTTAGACAATATCAGTGGGAGAAAAGATGTAAACAATAGGCCTAAATACTCAAGGAGTTATATAGAAAACAAAAAATAATAACATAACAAATACTAGCCAAGTCAAATCCAGGTTCTAACAATACAAGAGGCTTCGTCATAACTTCCTTAACCACTTCATGTAAGAAATAAAAACATAGTGAATATTGCTTAGATTAATTTTTAAAACAGCACATGGACACGGGAAGTTTTGGCCTTGGCAGAAAATGTAGAATCAGACCTATATTATATCATAAGCAAATAAAACAGACCATGATCAGACGATGGCTCCCATAAGAGCCTTCTGAGCTGGGTCTACTGTGTTTGCAAAGGGATAGAAAGTATTTTTATGGAGTAAAGGGTTAATCCTTAACATATTCAACAAAATGTTTTGCACAAATTCTCGTCAATTTTATTTAAAAATTCCATTTAGTATATGCTGATATGCAATAAGAAGGCCACACGGTTTGAATTCTGATGAAATAAAGAGTTTATTAGCGTTTCATCTGGAGCCAATCTGTGTCCTGCTAAAGTGTTAACCCGTTCCCTCATAGGCTATTTTTAGATCAAACCTCTTTGAATAAATCCACCGAGAAGGAGCATTAACTAGAGAAAAGGAAACTTTTGAATTTTGTAGATTGCAACCATTGTGATAAATAGAGCATTTGCTCCTGTAGGAGCAACTGCTCTATTTATCACAATGGTTTCACAAAGTGACTTTCACAGAGTCGTCAAACGTCGTCAATATGTGAGGGATGGGTTAAGGACGACCAAACGTTTCAGAGTTTCATTAGGATCCACAAGTGTGTCTTTGAAAAATTGAGGCACACAATAATTATGATTGATTTCGACACAAAATTACGTAGCGTGCAAAGTGTTAATTCTGAAAGTTTTGATATATTGTTGTGTATATAGATCTATGTTTTTCTGTTTTGTTTGAGGGCCTCAAGGTAGATTGGTCATTGTGACTAATTTAGATACCTTCGTTAAATATTGTTTTTTTTTGTGGGTTTTTTCGTCATTCACTCCGGACATTGGGCATATATCAACACCATATTGGGGAATGATACGAAGTCGGTGGTCTAAACTACGACATAAAATTGCGGAAGGAAAGTAATCTATTTATTCGAACTAGAACTTTTTTAGAACATTAAATACGCACTTGAGCATGTATATCGCATCAAAACCCACATTCACTATCCACCCCCTTTTTAGTTCAGTATTTTAAGAAAAAATGACATCGTGAAAATTAATTAGATTAATTGTTGTAATAACACATGGTCATAGGATGTTAAGCCACGACAAAACCCGTAGAATCTTATCTCGCATATTATACCATAAGCAAACAAAGCAGACCCAGTTCAGACTGCTCATGTAGGAGGCGTCTGATCTGGGTCTACTCTGTTTGCAAATGTGTAGAAAGGTGTCTTTATGGAGTTAATTGTTAAATACATAAATCGGTATTTCTTAACTGATTCCTATGGTGATACCAATCTTTAGACCCGACTCGGAGACACGTGTCATACATAGAGTTATCACAGTATAGGGTTTGGTAGAGTAATAAAGGAGATAGTCGGGGGGGGGGGGGAGGGGGTATATCTACGCGGCACAGCTAAGTGTGTCCCTATCTGCTGAATACTAATAAAGTGACGAATTACGTTTGATCTTTTTTTTTTGCTGTCAGAATACGAGACAAGACATCACTACAACATGGGAGGTATAGACAATGTAATAGTTAACTCATTCCCTCCTACTGACGCCTTATTGTGCCTACGTCACTTCTTGCAACCATTGTGATAAATAGAGCATTTGCTCCATAGAAATGCTCTATTTATCACAATGGTTTCAATACTATACAAATCTAATAAAAATCCTTTTCTCTAGGAAATGCGCCTTTTCGGTAGATTTATTCAAAGAGGTTGGGTCTAAAAATAGCCTAGGAGAGAATGAGTTAAGACAACATGGCATAATGCATATTGGTTAGATCAATAGTTAATTTGTCGACACACTCAAAATAGCCATGATCCAACGTGCTTCACTTCAACTAGTGGTTTCTCAAAATACTTGAACGCCTCGGAAGTAAATAAAACATGTTTCAGATTAGTTTGAGCAAACGTTTGTTTTTACTGAATTATTACTGTTAAAGAAAACAGGTCCCGGGTCCATATTCATTAAACCACCATTCCCTGTTCTATATTTAGTCGAAATTTGAATACCTACTGAGATATTCATGGGCAAAATAGTTATAATGAAATATGGAAGGCGGAATATTGTAACAATTTTGGAAATTAAAGAAACAGATCTATCATAGTCCATAAGCAAACTCACACCCTGAAGGTCAAACTATTTGGATCCTGATTAGAAGTCGTGCTACTCTGCGTAACATCTAAATTCAAATGGTTTTACAGACCAAATTACACGTTCGCCCGTATCAATTTTAAGGTCTAGATCAAGAAACGCTGCATAATTGTCGGACGGGTTAGCTTTATTCAATTTGAGTTCTTTAGGATAAATTGTAGGAATCAAAGCATCAAAGAAAGGGTTATCTAAGTTAAAATATCATACAAATATCGAGAAGTTTCATTGAAGGCTTTATAACTTCTTCTTGTGATTGTGGATTCAATCGCAACATGAAATCTCTCTCATAGCAGTACCAAAACAAATTTGCGACAAGTGGTGCACAATTTGTACCCATAGGAATACCAATTACCTGACGGTAAACAGCATTCCCATAACGTACAAATATGTTATCCAAAAGTAAGGTTAGTGATTCGCAAACTTCTGAGCAAGTTCAATTGGTGTAATATTTCATTTGCTCGTCAGTAAAGAAAGCTTTTTCAGCATTACATGCCAGGAATGATGTTTTTTTCCCGGGCAAATACTTTCTGGATTTAGTTAGTAAGTTTATCTTTAATTAAAATATGAGGAAGAGTTGTGTACAAAGTAGAAAAATCGTACGTGCTTACAGTGGATGCAAGATACCTTTTGTTCTTAATTCTGAAGGGTGGTGATCCTCCGAAAGCAAAAAATGCAACACAAAAGGAGAAGCTGGTTTAAGACTTCTGAAGAGTTCTTAATAGACCAGAAGAGATTTATTCCAGAATTTTCATAGGTCTTATGTTCTTTTACCTTCGTTAAACAAGAAGTCAAACGTATAGACAATTTAGTAGATGTACATGAGCTAGAGTTTGCAATGAAACGCGCTTTATATGTTTTTTATGTAGTTTTGGTTACCAATACATTGTAGGAAGTTTATTTTGTGTAATTTTTATATCGGTTCCAAGTTGTTCACACTTTTTGACATGGTCTGAAGCGATGGTCTTTTCATCAGTAGTAAATGAAATGTATGACTTGGTATTAATAATTTCCTGCTTCAAGCCATCGATATAATGTTATCGTCAAATAATAATCACATTATTCGATGCCTTATCAGCAGGAACAAATACGTATTTTGAATGGAAATCCTGTAAACCCTTTTTAAGATGTCTAAAAGAATATCTAGGTTTAGGTGGAAGAAGGTGTTTATTAGAGCTATAAAAGGAAATGTGTTTGTCAATTATATAAAAAATTAGTTTTTTTCCAACTAGAAAGAGCATTAATCAGTTCTCTTCGACACCATTTAATACTAAAATTTTGTAAAGACTCCGCAATTTGAACTCGACAAGAGTTAAAATCTATCAAGGATGGTATTTTATATTTGGGACCTTATTCAAAAGAGATCGTAGACGTTTATATTTAACTATCTCAAAATTACCATTAATTACATGACCAGCCGGAGAATAGCAAAAATTTGAGGTGGCGCAATCTCAATTATCAGGAATATTATCATTAATATTAAGGTCGGCCACAATTTTATTATAGACTTATAGGCCCAAAGGGCCGGGTGCTACCTGTGAGTTTGTTATTTAATGTATTGTCATTGATATATCTGTGAAATGCACAAGTCACAATAATAAAACATTATCTTATCTTATCTTATCTTATAGTTGAAAATTGTATTTCTGATGGGATTGTTATATTTGTAGCAGATGATAGGTGGTTCTGTATTTTTAAAGTATTTAGGAATAGTGTCAATTACATTTTTGTCTCTAAAAATACTCAATAAAGGTCAATAAAATCAATACCTTTATAAATAAAAGTAATTTTCAAGAAGAATCTTTGGTGTTCAGATAATTTGTCAATGTGTGGTCTGAGAACATGTAGAGTAAAGTTTGTATCAAACAAGCTATTCCTATGAGAGGATCTGATCTAAAAATGATTTTATCGGCTTGCTCGTCAATTTCTGAAGATATAGATAAGAGGAAAGTCTAGAAAGCATGGCATGTTGACCAGAAGTTAGACTTAAAGTATGTAGATCAAGAATAGTCATTTTCAAACGAGATTTTCTCTTAATATTACCATTTTTGCGAATTCCATGTGATCGAGATTTGCGTTTTCTCTTTAACCCATTTTCCATGAATATTTATTAATAATTAATGAATATATGAATATTAATTAAATGTATTTTTATAATGGTATTATGGACAAATGATGTTTTGACCATGACAAGAACTATAGAATTATATCTATATTATTTCATTAGCAAACAGAGCAGACCCTAATCAGACGGCTCCTACAGCTTATTACCATTTAGTATTTACCTTAACCGTTTACTGTATACACTTTTCTACGTCTCTTCAAACAGAGTAAACCCAGATCAGATGGTTCCCGTAGGAGTCGTCTGATCATGATCTGCTCTGTTTGCCCCTGGACTAATATAGAATGTATTTACATTGTCGATGAATCTACAGTTTCTATGACCTATAGTTCCCTGTGTCCATGTACCATTATGAAACTAATTTAATTAATTTTCATAGTTAATCTTAACCCTTCGCTGCCGAACGCTGTCGTCTGCTAACTTTGACGTCTGCTACAAATCTTCATTATCTTGATTTTCTTCATTTTTGTTTCAAAAACATAGTAACAGTAACAAACAATTTGGATCCTGATGAGACGCCGAGTTACTCGGCGTCTCATCTGGATCCAAACTGTTTGCATAGTTAATCAATTAATTAATATTCACGGCGTCATGATTTCTTACGTGACCAGTCGTGGATTAAAAGGTCGAGCTTCGTAAACAGTGTTCATTTTCGTTATACTGATTACTAGATAAATATTTATTGTGATTATTTATACAGCAAATAATGCCGGGATAATTCACACAAGTAAAATGTCTCATAAAACTAATGTACAACAGAACCTGACTTATTCGGTCATCAAAAAGAGGTGTACATATGGATCTGTAAGGCAGGTTGTAGCTTAATACAGGTCAAACGTAATACAGAAATCTCCCAAAGGAACTTTCTGCATTACTTTTGCCGTGCATCAACCCTTTCGCAGCCAAACTATGTCGTCTGCTAACTCCCGTAGGAGTCGTCTGATCATGATCTGCTCTGTTTGCCCATGGAATAATATAGAATAATATAGAACTTTGTCGTCTGCTACAAATTTTCGTTTTTTTGATTTTCTTCATTTTTATTTCAAAATCATAGTAACAGTAACAAGCAGTTTAGATCCTGATGAGACGCCGAGTTACTCGGCGTCTCATCTGGATCAAAACCGTTTGCATAGGGAATCACAGATCCGGCATTGGCAGCGAAAGGGTTAAGCAACCACCTGCTTTATAAGACTCTTATGTACAATAAATGAATGACCGTTTAGGACAGGTTCTAATGTATACGCTATGTTTTCCGAGCTTTGCCGGATATTGCCGATTACGTCCGAATGGTTATAGGCTATTATGTATCGTCTGAGTGTTGCAGACATTCGCTATTTTCACGCAAGACTGCAACTGTTTAATGTTGAATAATATAGTAAAATGTTAAACTACTGACTCGGGGAGAAATATGTAAGGGTGACAATTGTTGCTGTAACAATTGTCGCTCTACCTGAGAGTTAAGATTATTTTGCATAACAGTAAAACCGGAATTCTAGTAGAGTTTAGATACTTTTAGGCAGGTGGCTGCTTAATGCCGGTTGAAAGTCATGCAGAAAGCCCCTGGAGGGAGCTTTCTGCATGACTTTCACCCTCCATTAAGACGCCACCTGCCTCCAATACCCATAGTTATACTACATTGGACGTCTGGTTTAGAGAGGCTTTACTGTAGACGGTTGTGATTATTCTGTGACAATATCAGTGGGAGAAAAGATGTAAACAATAGGCCTAAATACTCAAGGATAGGTTATATAGAAAAAATAAATAAAATAATAACATAACAAATACTAGCCAAGTCAAATCCAGGTCCTAACAATACAAGAGGCTTCGTCATAACTTCCTTAACCACTTCATGTAAGAAATAAAAACATAGTGAATATTACTTAGATAAATTTTTAAAACAACACATGGACACGGGAAGTTTTGGCCTTGGCAGAAAATGTAGAATCAGACCTATATTATATCATAAGCAAATAAAACAGACCATGATCAGACGATGGCTCCCATAAGAACCTTCTGAGCTGGGTCTACTGTGTTTGCAAAGGGGTAGAGAGTCTTTTTATGGAGTAAAGGGTTAATCCTTAACATATTCAACAAAATGTTTTGCACAAATTCTCGTCAATTTTATTTAAAAATTCCATTTAGTATATGTTCATATGCAATAAGAAGGCCACACGGTTTGAATTCTGATGAAATAAAGAGTTTATTAGCGTTTCATCTGGAGCCAATCTGTGTCCTGCTAAAGTGTTAACCCGTTCCCTCATAGGCTATTTTTAGATCAAACCTCCTTGAATAAATCCACCGAGAAGGAGCATTAACTAGAGAAAAGGAAACTTTTGAATTTTGTAGTTTGAAACCATTGTGATAAATAGAGCATTTGCTCCTGTAGGAGCAAATGTTCTATTTATCACAATGGTTTCACAAAGTGACTTTCACAGAGTCGTCAAAAGTCGTCAATATGTGAGGGACGACCAAACGTTTCAGAGTTTCATTAGGATCCACAAGTGTGTCTTTGAAAAATTGAGGCACACAATAATTATGATTGATTTCGACACAAAATTACGTAGCGTGCAAAGTGTTAATTCTGAAAGTTTTGATATATTGTTGTGTATATAGATCTATGTTTTTCTGTTTTGTTTGAGGGCCTCAAGGTAGATTGGTCATTGTGACTAATTTCGATACCTTCGTTAAATATTTTTTTTTTGTGGTTTTTTTTCGTCATTCACTCCGGACATTGGGCATATATCAACACCATATCGGGGAATGATACGAAGTCGGTGGTCTAAACTACGACATAAAATTGCGGAAGGAAAGTAATCTATTTATTCGAACTAGAACTTTTTTAGAACATTAAATACGCACTTGAGCATGTATATCGCATCAAAACCCACATTCACTATCCACCCCCTTTTTAGTTCAGTATTTTAAGAAAAAATGACATCGTGAAAATTAATTAGATTAATTGTTGTAATAACACATGGTCATAGGATGTTAAGCCACGACAAAACCCGTAGAATCTTATCTCGCATATTATACCATAAGCAAACAAAGCAGACCCAGTTCAGACTGCTCATGTAGGAGGCGTCTGATCTGGGTCTACTCTGTTTGCAAATGCGTAGAAAGGTGTCTTTATGGAGTTAATTGTTAAATACATAAATCGGTATTTTGAACTGAATCCTATGGTGAGACCAATCTTTAGACCCGACTCGGAGACACGTGTCATACATAGAGTTATCACAGTATAGGGTTTGGTAGAGTAATAAAGGAGATAGTCTGGGGGGTTACATCTATGCGGCACAGCTAAGTGTGTCCCTTTCTGCTGAATACTAATAAAGTGACGAATTACGTTTGACCATTTTTTTTGCTGTCAGAATACGAGACAAGACATCACTACAACATGGGAGGTATAGACAATGTAATAGTTAACTCATTCCCTCCTACTGACGCCTTATTGCGCCTATGTAAAAGTCACTTCTTGCAACCATTGTGATAAATATAGCATTTGCTCCATAGGAGCAAATGCTCTATTTATCACAATGGTTTCAATACTATACAAATCTAAAAAAAATCCCTTTCTCTAGTAAATGCGCCTTTTCGGTAGATTTAGTCAAAGAGGTTGGGTCTTAAAATAGCCTAGGAGAGAATGAGTTAAGACAACATGGCATAATGCATATTGGTTAGACTAATAGTTAAATTGTCGACACACTCAAAACAGCCATGATCCAACGTGCTTCACTTCAGCTAGTGGTTTCTCAAAATACTTGAACGCCTCGGAAGTAAATAATAAATTCTGAAGGGAGGTGATCCCCTGAGAGCAAAAATTGCAACACAAAAAGAGAAATTTGCAGACTCGGTTTTATTGAGTCTGTTCATGAACAGTAATTGAAAGTGCAACACTGCTCACGCCCCCTAGCACCGACTTAAGCGGTATTCAATTTTCAGAGCAAGAAGTACTGAAATTCATGATCTCAAAGGATCAGAAGGTATAACAACACTGAGAATGAAGTTCGGGGCGACGTTTTACTGTCGCCACACAAGCACTTACCACCTGCTGTTGTGAAGATTATAAATTCTGAAGGGAGGTGATCCCCTGAGAGCAAAAATTGCAACACAAAAAGAGAAAATTGCAGAATCGTTTTTATTGAGTCTGTTCATGAACAGTAATTGAAAGTGCAACACTGCTCACGCCCCCTAGCACCGACTTAAGCGGTATTCAATTTTCAGAACAAGAAGTACTGAAATTCATGATCTCAAAGGATCAGAAGGTATAACAACACTGAGAATGAAGTACGGGGCGACGTTTTACGGCCGCCACACAAGCACTTAACATGTTTCAGATTAGTTTGAACAAACGTTTGTTTTTACAGAATTATTACTGTTAAAGAAAACAGGTCCCGGGTCCATATTCATTAAACAATTCCCTGTTCTATATTTAGTCGAAATTTGAATACCTGCTGAGATATTCATAGGCAAACTAGTTATAATGAGATATGGAAGGCGGGATATTGTAACAATTTTGGAAATTAAAGAAACAGATCTATCATATTCCATAAGCAAACTCACACCCTGAAGGTCAAACTATTTGGATCCTGATTAGAAGTCGTGCTACTCTGCGTAACATCTAAATTCAAATGGTTTTACAGACCAAATTACACGTTCGCCCGTATCAATTTTAAGGTCTAGATCAAGAAACGCTGCATAATTGTCGGACGGGTTAGCTTTATTCAATTTGAGTTCTTTAGGATAAATTGTAGGAATCAAAGCATCAAAGAAAGGGTTATCTAAGTTAAAATATCATACAAATATCGAGAAGTTTCATTGAAGGCTTTATAACTTCTTCTTGTGATTGTGGATTCAAGCGCAACATGAAATCTCTCTCATAGCAGTACCAAAACAAATTTGCGACAAGTGGTGCACAATTTGTACCCATAGGAATACAAATTACCTGACGGTAAACAGCATTCCCATAACGTACAAATATGTTATCCAAAAGTAAGGTTAGTGATTCGCAAACTTCTGAGCAAGTTCAATTGGTGTAATATTTCATTTGCTCGTCAGTAAAGAAAGCTTTTTCAGCATTACATGCCAGGAATGATGTTTTTTTCCCGGGCAAATACTTTCTGGATTTAGTTAGTAAGTTTATCTTTAATTAAAATATGAGGAAGAGTTGTGTACAAAGTAGAAAAATCGTACGTGCTTACAGTGGATGCAAGATACCTTTTTTTCTTAATTCTGAAGGTTGGTGATCCCCCGAAAGCAAAAAATGCAACACAAAAGGAGAAGCTTGTTTAAGACTTCTGAAGAGTTCTTAATAGACCAGAAGAGATTTATTCCAGAATTTTCATAGGTCTTATGTTCTTTTACCTTCGTTAAACAAGAAGTCAAACGTATAGACAATTTAGTAGATGTACATGAGCTAGAGTTTGCAATGAAACGCGCTTTATATGTTTTTATGTAGTTTTGGTTAGACTTAAAGTATGTAGATTAAGAATAGTCATTTTCAAACGAGATTTTCTCTTAATATTACCATTTTTGCGAATTCCATGTGATCGAGATTTGCGTTTTCTCTTTAACCCATTTTCCATGAATATTTATTAATAATTAATGAATATATGAATATTAATTAAATGTATTTTTATAATGGTATTATGGACAAATGATGTTTTGACCATGACAAGAACTATAGAATTATATCTATATTATTTCATTAGCAAACAGAGCAGACCCTAATCAGACGGCTCCTACAGCTTATTACCATTTAGTATTTACCTTAACCGTTTACTGTATACACTTTTCTACGTCTCTTCAAACAGAGTAAACCCAGATCAGATGGTTCCCTTAGGAGTCGTCTGATCATGATCTGCTCTGTATGCCCCTGGACTAATATAGAATGTATTTACATTGTCGATGAATCTACAGTTTCTATGACCTATAGTTCCCTGTGTCCATGTACCATTATGAAACTAATTTAATTAATTTTCATAGTTAATCTTAACCCTTCGCTGCCGAACGCTGTCGTCTGCTAACTTTGACGTCTGCTACAAATCTTCATTATCTTGATTTTCTTCATTTTTGTTTCAAAAACATAGTAACAGTAACAAACAGTTTGGATCCTGATGAGACGCCGAGTTACTCGGCGTCTCATCTGGATCCAAACTGTTTGCATAGTTAATCAATTAATTAATATTCACGGCGTCATGATTTCTTACGTGACCAGTCGTGGATTAAAAGGTCGAGCTTCGTAAACAGTGTTCATTTTCGTTATACTGATTACTAGATAAATGGTTATTGTGATTATTTATACAGCAAATAATGCCGGGATAATTCACACAAGTAAAATGTCTCATAAAACTAATGTACAACAGAACCTGACTTATTCGGTCATCAAAAAGAGGTGTACATATGGATCTGTAAGGCAGGTTGTAGCTTAATACAGGTCAAACGTAATACAGAAATCTCCCAAAGGAACTTTCTGCATTACTTTTGCCGTGCATCAACCCTTTCGCAGCCAAACTATGTCGTCTGCTAACTCCCGTAGGAGTCGTCTGATCATGATCTGCTCTGTTTGCCCATGGAATAATATAGAATAATATAGAACTTTGTCGTCTGCTACAAATTTTCGTTTTTTTGATTTTCTTCATTTTTATTTCAAAATCATAGTAACAGTAACAAGCAGTTTAGATCCTGATGAGACGCCGAGTTACTCGGCGTCTCATCTGGATCAAAACCGTTTGCATAGGGAATCACAGATCCGGCATTGGCAGCGAAAGGGTTAAGCAACCACCTGCTTTATAAGACTCTTATGTACAATAAATGAATGACCGTTTAGGACAGGTTCTAATGTATACGCTATGTTTTCCGAGCTTTGCCGGATATTGCCGATTACGTCCGAATGGTTATAGGCTATTATGTATCGTCTGAGTGTTGCAGACATTCGCTATTTTCACGCAAGACTGCAACTGTTTAATGTTGAATAATATAGTAAAATGTTAAACTACTGACTCGGGGAGAAATATGTAAGGGTGACAATTGTTGCTGTAACAATTGTCGCTCTACCTGAGAGTTAAGATTATTTTGCATAACAGTAAAACCGGAATTCTAGTAGAGTTTAGATACTTTTAGGCAGGTGGCTGCTTAATGCCGGTTGAAAGTCATGCAGAAAGCCCCTGGAGGGAGCTTTCTGCATGACTTTCACCCTCCATTAAGACGCCACCTGCCTCCAATACCCATAGTTATACTACATTGGACGTCTGGTTTAGAGAGGCTTTACTGTAGACGGTTGTGATTATTCTGTGACAATATCAGTGGGAGAAAAGATGTAAACAATAGGCCTAAATACTCAAGGATAGGTTATATAGAAAAAAAATAAAATAATAACATAACAAATACTAGCCAAGTCAAATCCAGGTCCTAACAATACAAGAGGCTTCGTCATAACTTCCTTAACCACTTCATGTAAGAAATAAAAACATAGTGAATATTACTTAGATAAATTTTTAAAACAACACATGGACACGGGAAGTTTTGGCCTTGGCAGAAAATGTAGAATCAGACCTATATTATATCATAAGCAAATAAAACAGACCATGATCAGACGATGGCTCCCATAAGAGCCTTCTGAGCTGGGTCTACTGTGTTTGCAAAGGGGTAGAGAGTCTTTTTATGGAGTAAAGGGTTAATCCTTAACATATTCAACAAAATGTTTTGCACAAATTCTCGTCAATTTTATTTAAAAATTCCATTTAGTATATGTTCATATGCAATAAGAAGGCCACACGGTTTGAATTCTGATGAAATAAAGAGTTTATTAGCGTTTCATCTGGAGCCAATCTGTGTCTGCTAAAGTGTTAACCCGTTCCCTCATAGGCTATTTTTAGATCAAACCTCCTTGAATAAATCCACCGAGAAGGAGCATTAACTAGAGAAAAGGAAACTTTTGAATTTTGTAGTTTGAAACCATTGTGATAAATAGAGCATTTGCTCCTGTAGGAGCAAATGTTCTATTTATCACAATGGTTTCACAAAGTGACTTTCACAGAGTCGTCAAAAGTCGTCAATATGTGAGGGACGACCAAACGTTTCAGAGTTTCATTAGGATCCACAAGTGTGTCTTTGAAAAATTGAGGCACACAATAATTATGATTGATTTCGACACAAAATTACGTAGCGTGCAAAGTGTTAATTCTGAAAGTTTTGATATATTGTTGTGTATATAGATCTATGTTTTTCTGTTTTGTTTGAGGGCCTCAAGGTAGATTGGTCATTGTGACTAATTTCGATACCTTCGTTAAGTATTTTTTTTTTGTGGTTTTTTTTCGTCATTCACTCCGGACATTGGGCATATATCAACACCATATCGGGGAATGATACGAAGTCGGTGGTCTAAACTACGACATAAAATTGCGGAAGGAAAGTAATCTATTTATTCGAACTAGAACTTTTTTAGAACATTAAATACGCACTTGAGCATGTATATCGCATCAAAACCCACATTCACTATCCACCCCCTTTTTAGTTCAGTATTTTAAGAAAAAATGACATCGTGAAAATTAATTAGATTAATTGTTGTAATAACACATGGTCATAGGATGTTAAGCCACGACAAAACCCGTAGAATCTTATCTCGCATATTATACCATAAGCAAACAAAGCAGACCCAGTTCAGACTGCTCATGTAGGAGGCGTCTGATCTGGGTCTACTCTGTTTGCAAATGCGTAGAAAGGTGTCTTTATGGAGTTAATTGTTAAATACATAAATCGGTATTTCTGAACTGAATCCTATGGTGAGACCAATCTTTAGACCCGACTCGGAGACACGTGTCATACATAGAGTTATCACAGTATAGGGTTTGGTAGAGTAATAAAGGAGATAGTCTGGGGGGTTACATCTATGCGGCACAGCTAAGTGTGTCCCTTTCTGCTGAATACTAATAAAGTGACGAATTACGTTTGACCATTTTTTTTGCTGTCAGAATACGAGACAAGACATCACTACAACATGGGAGGTATAGACAATGTAATAGTTAACTCATTCCCTCCTACTGACGCCTTATTGCGCCTATGTAAAAGTCACTTCTTGCAACCATTGTGATAAATAGAACATTTGCTCCATAGGAGCAAATGCTCTATTTATCACAATGGTTTCAATACTATACAAATCTAAAAAAAAATCCCTTTCTCTAGTAAATGCGCCTTTTCGGTAGATTTAGTCAAAGAGGTTGGGTCTTAAAATAGCCTAGGAGAGAATGAGTTAAGACAACATGGCATAATGCATATTGGTTAGACTAATAGTTAAATTGTCGACACACTCAAAACAGCCATGATCCAACGTGCTTCACTTCAGCTAGTGGTTTCTCAAAATACTTGAACGCCTCGGAAGTAAATAATAAATTCTGAAGGGAGGTGATCCCCTGAGAGCAAAAATTGCAACACAAAAAGAGAAAATTGCAGACTCGGTTTTATTGAGTCTGTTCATGAACAGTAATTGAAAGTGCAACACTGCTCACGCCCCCTAGCACCGGCTTAAGCGGTATTCAATTTTCAGAGCAAGAAGTACTGAAATTCATGATCTCAAAGGATCAGAAGGTATAACAACACTGAGAATGAAGTTCGGGGCGACGTTTTACTGTCGCCACACAAGCACTTACCACCTGCTGTTGTGAAGATTATAAATTCTGAAGGGAGGTGATCCCCTGAGAGCAAAAATTGCAACACAAAAAGAGAAAATTGCAGAATCGTTTTTATTGAGTCTGTTCATGAACAGTAATTGAAAGTGCAACACTGCTCACGCCCCCTAGCACCGACTTAAGCGGTATTCAATTTTCAGAACAAGAAGTACTGAAATTCATGATCTCAAAGGATCAGAAGGTATAACAACACTGAGAATGAAGTACGGGGCGACGTTTTACGGCCGCCACACAAGCACTTAACATGTTTCAGATTAGTTTGAACAAACGTTTGTTTTTACAGAATTATTACTGTTAAAGAAAACAGGTCCCGGGTCCATATTCATTAAACAATTCCCTGTTCTATATTTAGTCGAAATTTGAATACCTACTGAGATATTCATAGGCAAACTAGTTATAATGAGATATGGAAGGCGGAATATTGTAACAATTTTGGAAATTAAAGAAACAGATCTATCATATTCCATAAGCAAACTCACACCCTGAAGGTCAAACTATTTGGATCCTGATTAGAAGTCGTGCTACTCTGCGTAACATCTAAATTCAAATGGTTTTACAGACCAAATTACACGTTCGCCCGTATCAATTTTAAGGTCTAGATCAAGAAACGCTGCATAATTGTCGGACGGGTTAGCTTTATTCAATTTGAGTTCTTTAGGATAAATTGTAGGAATCAAAGCATAAAAAAAAGGGTTATCTAAGTTAAAATATCATACAAATATCGAGAAGTTTCATTGAAGGCTTTATAACTTCTTCTTGTGATTGTGGATTCAAGCGCAACATGAAATCTCTCTCATAGCAGTACCAAAACAAATTTGCGACAAGTGGTGCACAATTTGTACCCATAGGAATACAAATTACCTGACGGTAAACAGCATTCCCATAACGTACAAATATGTTATCCAAAAGTAAGGTTAGTGATTCGCAAACTTCTGAGCAAGTTCAATTGGTGTAATATTTCATTTGTTCGTCAGTAAAGAAAGCTTTTTCAGCATTACATGCCAGGAATGATGTTTTTTTCCCGGGCAAATACTTTCTGGATTTAGTTAGTAAGTTTATCTTTAATTAAAATATGAGGAAGAGTTGTGTACAAAGTAGAAAAATCGTACGTGCTTACAGTGGATGCAAGATACCTTTTGTTCTTAATTCTGAAGGGTGGTGATCCCCCGAAAGCAAAAAATGCAACACAAAAGGAGAATCTTGTTTAAGACTTCTGAAGAGTTCTTAATAGACCAGAAGAGATTTATTCCAGAATTTTCATAGGTCTTATGTTCTTTTACCTTCGTTAAACAAGAAGTCAAACGTATAGACAATTTAGTAGATGTACATGAGCTAGAGTTTGCAATGAAACGCGCTTTATATGTTTTTATGTAGTTTTGGTTACCAATACATTGTAGGAAGTTTATTTTGTGTAATTTTTATATCGGTTCCAAGTTGTTCACACTTTTTGACATGGTCTGAAGCGATGGTCTTTTCATCAGTAGTAAATGAAATGTATGACTTGGTATTAATAATTTCCTGCTTCAAGCCATCGATATAATGTAATCGTCAAATAATAATCACATTATTCGATGCCTTATCAGCAGGAACAAATACGTATTTTGAATGGAAATCCTGTAAACCCTTTTTATCATGTCTAAAAGAATATCTAGGTTTAGGTGGAAGAAGGTGTTTATTAGAGCTATAAAAGGAAATGTGTTTGTCAATTATATCAAAAATTAGTTTTTTTCCAACTAGAAAGAGCATTAATCAGTTCTCTTCGACACCATTTAATACTAAAATTTTGTAAAGACTCCGCAATCTGTACTCGACAAGAGTTAAAATCTATCAAGGATGGTATTCTATATTTGGGACCTTGTTCAAAAGAGATCGTAGACGTTTATATTTAATTATCTCAAAATTACCATTAATTACATGACCAGCCGGAGAATAGCAAAAATTTGAGGTGGCGCAATCTCAATTATCAGGAATATTATCATTAATATTAAGGTCGGCTACAATTTTATTATAGTTAAAAATTGTATTTCTGATGGGATTGTTATATTTGTAGCAGATGATAGGTGGTTCTGTATTTTTAAAGTATTTAGGAATAGTGTCAATTACATTTTTGTCTCTAAAAATACTCAATAAAGGTCAATAAAATCAATACCTTTATAAATAAAAGGAATTTTCAATATTTGGTGTTCAGATAATTTGTCAATGTGTGGTCTGAGAACATGTAGAGTAAAGCTTTGTACCAAACTAGCCGTTCCTATGAGAGGATCTGATCTAAAAATAATTTTATCGGCTCGTCAATTTCTTTTAATGAAGATATAGAAAAGAGGAAAGTCTAGAAACTTAGAAAGCATGGCATGTTGACCAGAAGTTAGACGTAAAGTATGTAGATCAAGAATAGTCATTTTCAAACGAGATTTTCTCTTAATATTACCATTTTTTGCGAATACCATGTGATCGAGATTTGCGTTTTCTTATAGAAAAAAATTGTAGTTCACGTTATCCGCTTTCTAACCTGAACAATTTCTCGAGTTCACAGCTTAATACAGGTCTAAAGTTGTACAGGAGCTTTCAGCAATGCTTTAAACCTGTATTAAGCAGTCACACGTGTTTCTAGATTTTTAGCGATACATTTTAGAGCAGTTCTGTATTGTAAGTTTAGAAAGGATTGACTTTTTTGTTTGATTTACCCGAGTTTTGAGTTATCCGAGTTCGAGATATCAAAGTTCAACTGTAGTATGAATGAAAAGGACAAATACCGTGCACCAAGTTTTACTATATTATTGAAAACATGCGTTTCTTGTAGGGGCTATCACTTTAAAGATGTATGTTGCGCAAATGTCCGCAATTTTTGAGTTTCAAACTGACTTCAGAATCGGAATCTATGAACCTTAACACTTATTTAACACTAAACAGCACGGTTAGTAAATGGTTATGTCGGAAAATTAGAAAAAAAGATTGCTACGGAAACCCACGGAACAGCATTCGCCATTGGTCGGAATCTGTCGTATCTGTCGGACATCTTCGGTCAAGTTCTGATCAGACGGTTCCCGTAGGAGTCGTCTGATCATGATCTGCTCTGTTTACCCATGGAATAATATAGAATAGATATACATTGTAGATGAATCTACAGTTTCCATTCCCAATAGTTCCCTGTGTCCATGTACCATTATGAAACTAATTTAATTTTCATAGTTAATCTTAACCCTTCGCTGCCGAACGCTGTCGTCTGCTAACTTTGACGTCTGCTAGAAATCTTCATTATTTTGATTTTTTTCATTTTTGTTTCAAAAACATAGTAACAGTAACAAACAGTTTGGATCCTGATGAGACGCCGAGTTACACGGCGTCTCATCTGGATCCAAACTGTTTGCATAGGTAATCAATTAATTAATATTCACGGCGTCATGATTTCTTTACGTGAACAGTCGTGGATTAAAAGGTCGAGCTTCGTAAACAGTGTTCATTTTAGTTATACTGATTACTAGATAATAGTTATTGTGATTATTTATACAGCAAATAATGCCGGGATAATTCACACAAGTAAAATGTCTCATAAAACTAATGTAGAGCGGGGGCACCTATTACCGAACACCTAAGCAGCAATTTATATAGTTCGGTATTACATGCACTTATCGTAAATGTTTTAAAGGTCATTATCTAGAACAATGTGTATACGTCCCTTTACTTGTTACTGCTTCATTATATGACCTTGAATGAATTAGTTATAAACAGTAATACGTTGTTACTGATGTAACCCTATTACCGAACAACGCATGTAATGCCGAACACCATAGCACCTAATACCGAACATTTCCATATGTTTTAAAAAACATCACCCAAGCCACGAAGTAAATATTTACTTCGTGCCCAAGCCTATTACAAACTAAGATGATAAGGCAAGATGTGTATTTATTACAGTTTTAAACATCATTAATTCATAATTTAGCAGTATTTGCACTCAAATGGAATAACTGCATCCAGTCCTTCCTCAATCTAACCGCTTGCGCACGCTAAATGAAACCGACGGTGGCTTAAGGAAATGTTAAGAATTTGCTGAATGGTGAGGTTTGGTTTTGGTTACAGTACAGGCCCCTCGGACTTTTTGTTTTCCTTTTTACCAGCGCGGACAAAATAAATTGAGCGCGTGTTTCCAGCGCGGACAATTTTTATGGATCATCGCGGACAAAATCTGTGTCTACCGCGGACCGAAATTTGCCCTACGGGATATTACCGCCGCGGAGCCATCGCAGTCCGTGCTGATACCAGCGTGGATTGCGAGGCTTCATCGCGAAAACTACCTTTATGACTGGCAGTCGTTTAATCGCTTTAAATGTAAATTATTTAGATAAGATGTACAAAAGCTTTCATATACATGTACATATACATGTGCATTTTTTCAATTGAAGAAACACATATTGAATACTGTCAGATTTTAAATTAAAAATTAAATTAGATAACATATGTGAATAGATATAGCCTTCACCCAAACCCAAGACTGAAACGGGTTCTTTCTGCTAAAACTACAATTTATGGTCAGATTTTAACGATTTCCAGACTGTAAATGCTTGAGAAAAGAAACAGATACGAAATACCAGCAGTAATTATTTTCACAATCTGATTTTCAGAAAAAGCGTAGCGCAGAGATTATACATGTCGGGAGCATTCGGTCATATTTGTTTCGACCCCACACGCGTATTAAGGTTGGTGGAGAGATGTGTCTTGGGGAAAACCATTACTTGTTTATTTCTTGAAATACTTCTTTTTGAAACCTTCATCCTTTACTCCAAAGTTTGTGTTTAGTATTGAAGACAGATGTTTGCTTAAAACAGACTGAATGGGACCATTTTGCTTTACTCTCAACTAGTCTGCTGTCTGCTGCGATATAGAACATGTACGGGGGAGAACTATCTTTTGAGAGTAGGAATAGATTGAATGCGTTAAAATGAGTACGTATGGAGTAAAGGCTTTAACTTGGGTCTCATTCGAAGAAGAGATGCTAACAGTTGATTAAATAATGGTTTAAGTTCGAAACGCATCTACACTAATAATCTATACTATTACAGCTATTTTTGTTTGATAGACCATTCAGTGCAGCTACAATATTTAAGTTGATATCAGAATATAGATGAAAACTATTGTAGCTTACTGTATGATTTTGAAACGGCGCAAGGCAGTCGCCTGCATCAATCAAAATCTGTATAAAACAGCCACCAGAAATAACAGATATCCAAATATTGGCATTTCGTTGTCTTTCAAATGAGTTCAAAGCTACGACCGTACTGTTATTCATTTAACTCATATTAACCCTTTTCATGCTAGTAGCATATATTGACCCAATTTAAAAACAGTGCAGACTCAGATTAGACATCTCTCAGAGGCTGTATGATCAGGGTGTGCACTGGTTTCTTATAGGATCTATCAAACATGAATTGACATTCGTCCTGCGGAAATTATTCCTGTATTCATTACCAATATAAACGTTGAGATGATAGATATTCATAGAGGGCATTTATATATGAAAACTCGGCGGAAGAAGGGTTAAAGGAATTTCTATCTAGCACAAAAGTACAATTCACGTAGTTAATTCATATCTGCGGGCACGCGAGAGAGAGAGACAGAGACAGACAGACAGACAGAGACAGAGAGACGGACAAAGAGACGGACAAAGAGACAAACAGAGAGAAAGAGGGAGAGAAGCATACTGACAGACGATGCGTCACAAGCGTATATGTACAGTATACAGTGAGGAACTCAAGAGAGAGAGAGAGAGAGGGGGGGGGGGGGTAATGTTAACTATTGGTGATTGACACGCCTATTCAATGGGTGCGTCTTAAAGGTACTGAAGCAAACAGACAATGCCTTACAAACTTATATGGGCTGTATACAGTGAGGGACTTAGAGAGAAGGGGGGGTAAAGAGAGAGAGAGGGGAGAGAGAGAGAGAGGGGGAGGAAGGGAGAAGAGAAAGAGGAGAGAGAGAGAAGCATTCAGACAGTCGATGTGTCACAAGCTTATATGTGCAGTATACAGTGAGGAACTCGAGAGAGAGGAGAGAGAGAGAGAGAGAGAGAGAGAGAGAGAGAGAGAGAGAGGGAGCAATGTTAACTACTGGTGATTGACACGCCTATAGGTGACAGTTGATTGGATTATGTCTTTTTCAATGGGTAGGTCTTAAAGGTACTGAACCAATGAATTGTAACATCTTGATAGTCGCAAAAGAGCGGAAATACCCGATAAGACTTTCCTTTAAAGTTGTCGGAACTTTATTGATGATCATAAATCAATGACCCCCTGCGCTGAAACACCAGGGTAGTTTCCGTACATTGTAGAGCACCCAAAGCGATCATTGTTTTAATGTATGACCAATAACTTTAACCCTCATTATACTGAATTATCGTCCGCTTCAAAAATGTAGTTTGTAAATTAAATGAAATAAGCTTTGCTTAATTTCACTGAAGAAAAAAAAACAGAAAAATAAGAGTCAGACATATTTGATCCTAATCCTAATGACATACTTATATTTCCTGTACCTTTCTTACAATTAGATGTATATACAAACGTGACTTTGCGTGATTTGGTACATTGGCCGCGAGATGTTGCATGATTTGTCTAAGTTTCTTATTTATGTTATCATAGGTATTTGCCTACAATACACTTTTTGCCGACTATGTAACAAAAATAACAACTGTTTAACATGCCAACCGCTGGAGTTGAAAACAGATATAGAGATATATACTGTAAGTATATGTCTCTGACAGATATAAGCCTTTCAAAGCATGGGTACAGCACAGTACAAAATTAAATAAAAAAGTTAAATATTTGTATTATAAGAATGTAGGTAAAAATGCCACAGGTAAAAATGCCTTAGGTAAATATGCCATAGGTAAAAATGCCACAGGTAAAGTGGTAAAAATGCCTTAGGTATAAAAAAAAATGTAATAACAAATATTTTTGAATTTATAAAAGGAAAACTGTATAGTGTGAAAATATTTAGTGTAATAACATAATTGTTTTATAATAATCAGATTGGTATCTTGAATATTATAAACAAAATTAGTATTTTGGACTCCAACCGAAATTCAAAATATTGAATTTTTAATAATATCTTAAAACCATTTAAATATTATGAGTTATGAGTGGTGATGTCAATTAACATTTTATCCCACCTTTTCTCGCACTAGCAAACAGAGAAGACCCAGATCAGACAGCTCCTATAGGTCAGGATATGCTGTGTTTGTTTGCATATTGAAACTGATCAATTAATAACAATTATAAACTGCATTTGTTACAGGGTCATATCTAAAGGATATAATATTGATTAGATTTACAAACGTTCTAAAGATGTATCACAGGATACTATACTGCAAACCATGACAAAAAAGTTATTTGTTGCAAATTTATATAAATTTAAAATCACAAGGCGTGAAATTCCACCCAGAATTAAGAGTTTACATCGTAATACACATATAAATTGGCTGGGACCCTTTACTCCGTGAATATTCTTGTAAGAAATACTGATATCATGAATATTTATTAAATTATTTTATTATAATAGCATATTTACTGAGGATGTTTTGGTATTGGGAAAAAAATGTAGAGACAGATCCAACATAAATTTATAAGCAAACAGAATACCCTGATCAGACGGTTCCTATAGGAGCCATCTGATCCGGGTCTATTCTGTTTGCAAGCACGTGAAAAAGCGTCCATGCTTTCAGAATTTTTACTTCTGTTGCCGGGTCATGTCAGGTATACATTTTTAGCTAAATTCGTAACTTTAAGGTTGGTTGTCGGTAGTTTTCAACCCTTTCCCTGCTGAATATTTGTCAGAAAAGATGACATCATAATATTCATTAGTTGATTTTCATAATGGTTTAGGTACACGTTACATGACTTTTGTTGTACTGGTAGAAAATGTAGAGTCAGATCTGATTTACTTTCATAAGCAAACAGAGTGGGTCCCGATCATACGGCTCCAATAGGCGCATCCAAATCTTGGTGTACGCTGTTTGCAAAGGCATGGAAATATATATGTTTATATAATTATGGTAAAGGGATAAGCAAACATATTTTTATGAATTGTATAACTATGAAAACATTCTTGTTATTCTGTTACATTGTGATGATTAACCTTTTCCCTGTTCAGTATTCATGTTAGAAATAATGATATAATGAATATTTATAAGCTAATGTTTTAAATGGCATTTGTAGACAAGATAGTTTTGGTGTTGATATGAAATTTATAGTAGAGTCGGGCCTATTACAATTTTATTAACAGATCAGACTCCTATAGGAGTCGTATGATCTGGGTATGCGCTGTTTGAAAATGCACGAAAACACGTTTATATTAGAGAAAGGGTTATATTTTAAGGTGGAATGGCCGGTCATGTTTTAACTGTAGATTCCATTCATTATATAAGATTTAAATTTGCTATATGATTTTGAATAATAAACAGTGAAGACCCTGGTCAGAGGGTTGCTTTTCGAGCTATCTTGTCTCGGTCTACAGCTTTCAAATGTCGGTACTTTTATTTCCCGCATACAAATATTTCAACAATACAAACTATTTGTTTTGGAATACTAAAAATGAATTGTGTTAGACAGTTGGAGACTAAATTATTACATTACTTACTCAGCCTAAAACATGTATACTGCTAATTTACTAACTAGACTTAGGAAAATAGTAACGATCAAAGGTGCCAGATGGTCAGTAAATCCCCTAATTTCTCAGCAGGGGACAAGGGTCAGTGATCACACAACTGTCATCTATCAAACACTGTCTTATCAACAAAGGTATGAATTATTACGTAACAGGAATGATTCTACTGAAACAGTAAGTACTACCAACAACAATGTAAACTTGTGATTTGTTAAACAGCTTCCCGAAAAATAGAAGACTAATTAGATCTATGGCTAAGCTTAAACCTCAACGATTTAGATCTATTTAAGATTATTGTGAATTCTAGTTCTAAAGATAGTTTAGATTGATATCATCTAGATCTATTCTAAAATACTTTTACTAGAACATTACGGTACTGTACAGTATCCAGAAAGACATTTTACAACACACAAATGAACGCCATGAGACTGTATATCTTAATATCTAGATCTTATTAAAATAAAATGAGAATTAAAAATTTA